>CM069860.1:116787946-117400446 GCA_036172795.1 Pelodytes ibericus
ACTGTAAAAAAAAAAAAAAAAACGCTCAGAAATTAGAATAAAACTGCAGCTTTCTTTATGGAACCAATTCAACCCTCCACTCTCTATAGCCTGCAAAGATGAATAAGGAATCTATACATTTTTTGTTGTTGTTGGTACTCAAAGCCATCCTTTCATCTCAGACGCACATGTACAATAATAAAAAAAAAATGGTTCTCAGTAACTGAATCTATAGATCTCAAGATTTGCAATGTTATCATTGCCTGGTACTATAGACGCCTCACTTTATATCTTAGGTGCTGGCCTTGGTTAGTGTAAATGTGTAATATTCTGTAAAACTGCATGAAATAATAGTATAATGGATATCACTGAATAATAACATTGTACAGGTGATTTTTCTCATGTCCCTTTTTCCTGGGAGAAAATACGTTAAAATGTTCAGCTATTCTCATCTTGAAAGTCAATAAATAAAAAGCAATTTAAATTACATTTAACAGCGTTTTTGCTAATGACTATAATTTGTCACAGAGTATGCCCTGCCGCTATTGAAATTTAGACACACTTTAATTGCCCATGGGGTAAGATGGCTAATTACAAAAAATAGTTTTTTTTTTTTAATGCATTCACCATACAGTATGACATTAAAAACGAAGCACAAAAAAAAATAAAAAAATCTACATACAGAAAAGTATCTGCGCCTGCTCTTTATCAAGCAATCAGCTCAACTAGATTATTTAGTAACCCCATGAGATGCTATTTATGAGTTATCTGCTGCTTTGCAATGCTTCACACAATCTCTGGTGATTAAAGGGTTAAATGTGTGGGTTATAGCACACGCAGAGCCTCTCAAATATGGGGGTTTTGCATTTAAAAGAATAATGCAGTGTATGTGTGTGTGTATGTATGTATATATACATACATATATATGTGTATATATATATATATGTGTATATATATATATATATACATATATATATACACACACACACACATACATATGTATATATATATATATATATATATATATACACACACACACATACATATGTATATATATATATATATATATATATATATATATATATATTATATATATATACATATGTATGTATATATATATATATAAATGTGTGTGTATGTATGTATATATATATATATATACACATACATTCATACACATATATATATATATATACATACATATATATATATATATATATATATATATATACACACACACATACATACATATAAATATATATATATATATATATATATATATATATATATATATATATATATATACACACACACACACACACACACACACACATACACACACACATACATACCTACAGGTTTAGAAAAAAAAAATGATTCATCTAATATCTTGAATTATTTGTATATTCAAGTATCAGCAAATTCCACAACACTGTGCAATATGAGTTTGCAGTAATTTGCAAACACAATAAAGACGTTGAATATTAATATTTAAAATTTTGATCTCAGGTTTCGAATATTTATTTTTAGGGACAAGCAACAAGCAAGAGAAAACATACATTTTCTTAATTTTTTAAAAGTGAAAAACATGCAATAATACACATTCAGGGCAACTTGTATCCATTTACATCTAGCTCGGTTAACACCTGTGTGGTTTTAAGTTACATGTTCCTGTAGAGCAAATGTCAAATGAAGGCATTTGCAGAGACCTTAGGAATTTTGAGGGGGGGGGGGGGGGACATAATGGACTTAACTATTAAGCTACTGGAACTCTTTTCTCTGATCACAAAGGCAGTACTGATTTTGTGGAATAAATGTTACCTATTATCATAAAAAAATGAAGATTTTAGTACATTAAAACCAACCTGTGATGATTGCAGCTAAAAGCTAAATTATTAAATATTTAAATAGCAGTACATACACCAGCAATATCAACCTGACTTCAGAAATGTTATAGCACTATAAAAAAAATAATAATGTATTAGAGGAAATGTTCCTAAGAACAAAATGTTTAAAACAAAAAAAGTATAATTTTATTTTTTCTTGTGAAATAATGGAATTGTTTTACTTTGAATTAAAGCGTGTCACCAAAGTGCAAAGGTTATGCAGTAAGGTTAAATGCTTGTAGCCACTTATAATAAACAGCAAAGGTCTTTGGAGTATGAACAGAGAGCATTTGTTATATTTCTAGCGATTTAACAGATTGTGTAGTAAAAAACAGTAAACATGATTTACAAACAGTAAAGATTTTTTAAAAATTAGTGGATAAAAAAAAAAAAAAAATTATTGCACACAGCAAAAAAAATAAATAAATAAACCCCACCAGAAAACAAAATACATGTATTAACAGTATTTTCTCAAATTAATTAGGCTGTTGGTTTCAGTTATACCTTTTAATCCAAGAGGTGTGAGAAAAGCATTGGATTACATTGCTCACTTATCTGCTAACCAGAGTTTTGTGTTTTTTGCTTCTTATACCCAAAGCTAAGAAAATGTGATAGCACAAACACTAAAAAGTATGCTATTTTTTATTTGTTTTAATGCTTAATTTTGAAATAAGAAGATGAAAAAAATTTAAAAAAATATTCCATGTTCTAATTAAAAGTCTATTCATCTGCAACATTGTAATTCAATGATTAGTGGCAGTAAAAATCCTATATATTAAAACCCTATAGGAGTTGCAATTAAATAGCTGAGCTAAAATGTGTACGTCAGAAGTGTTCAGTGCATGATATTTAATGAAGAAAAAAATTATAGAATACTATTTTATTTAAGTGTTAACACAATCCTAATTCAATTTTAAAAATCTGATGTCAGCATCAGCTGTCTAGCATATATGATATATACTAAGTTATATATTATCATTTGTAAATTTAAACATTAACACTGCTTTGTTATACAAATGTTCATTATATAATCCCAAAATAAATAATCTGAAATATTAAAAAGACAATTTACGACCAATATATTAATAATATTATGTCCTTCTCGTTTTGTACACTTCTTTTGTATAAAAGAACATACATTGCAAGGTCTTTTAAACTGAAAATCGCATGTTAAAAATAAGGAATTGCCAAAATAAGATTATCATGAAAAAGTATTAACAATTTGCAGTAAATCTCTTAGCGGTTTTTTATATGTAATTTCCAAATAAGTTTTTTTTTTTTTATATGTTATATGATCATGCTGAAAACTGTGATAACATACTGTTATAACATAGAAGTTAGTTACTTTACATATTGTATGGTCAAAATTAAAATTAAAACATAGTACATTAAGTAACCTTACTTAAACCTGAAAGGGAAAAGGCATCCAAACAGACCAATTTATGCTCTTGCCTGGGCAAAGCACGGGGAATACTGATGTGCTCTAGAATCTGCTCTGCATGCTAAAGACTCATACTTCAAATAGTATCCCTCCAGAGCTGAGCATTAAACAGGGACAAAGAGGCGAACAGCAGGAGCTTCTATTCACGCTTCAAAACCCAAAGCTGAAAAGCCAACCAAAACCATGGCCATTAAATGATGCACTTTTAAACCATCCAAATTCGCTTTTTTATTTTCCTGTAATCTATTCCTTAATATTGGATGTCTTTTGATCCCTAGAATGTTCTTTTTCATCAGACGAGATAGACTATCACTGGTAAAAAGTCCGTTTTTGAAAGCCAAATTGTGATCACCATAATATTACCATTTTGTATTTCATTTTCCTTATTAAAATGATTGGTTTAAGGAAGACTTTTTATTTATTTATTTTTATTCAAAGAATAAAGCTTAAAATGACAAGGCACCTAGCCACTCCACCCATAGTTTTATCAATTGTTGTGATCTCGAAGACTCAGAGGTGAATAAAGCAAAACACAATAAACTAGGAAACTTGTGAAAATAAAAGTTATATTAAACCAAGTTTAAAGAACATACAGAATATATTGATGCAAGAAATCAATAAATTACAGCAACATATTTCTGAAACTTTTAAATATCTTCAAAATAATTAAACTATTCAACATGAATAAAAACATTCAATAAAGCATCCCATAGAATTCAGCAAATAACAATACCATCTTAATACTCAATGTAAATATGTATATATATATATATATATATATATATATATACACACATACATAGACACATATATATATATGTGTATACACACACACACACACACATACATATATGTGTTAGAAAGGGTACAATTTACATACACCATTGTACAATATTTCTCAGCATATTGGGAAGCCTGAACTATAGCACTGCATCTATTCAACAAAAGAATGGTGGTCCCAAAAAGAAAATGTAATAATTTACATTATTTATCTGCTTCATTGTGTATCATTTTATATATGTACACATGTGCATATGTGTGCATTTTTGTAAATTACATCCCCATATATACTCACTTTATATATATATATATATATATATATATATATATATATATATATATATATATATAGATATATATATAGATAGATAGATATATATATATATATATATATATATATATATATATATATATATATATATATATATATAGACCTCTTTTCTTTTCTTTTTTTTAATAAAAAGTGATCTCACACATTTGTGAAAAGTAAATACCCCTAATGATGATAAGGTACAAGGCTATATTTCTCTTCCCAGGTTTGTAAATTGAACTGTAAACATTGATTACACCCTGTCCTTGCCCTGCAGTGGGGCTCCTATTAATTAACTGATAGCATTTTATCATGACAATAACAGGAAAGAATAGTGGCTCTTTGTTAGGATATACAATTGGGTTGGTGACTATATTTATTTTTATTACTAAAGCATTAACATGCAGTTTTGTAATACCAAATCCTAGTTCTCAAAGTCATAGAGCAATTCAGTGTGTGCTTGAATCTGTATGAAGTTGCTTAATAAACACTTTACATAGTATTTTAAATGCTTTGTCAATTAAATCCAAAACAAACTTAAGAGGCGATTTTTTGGGAAACTAGGTAATTTTTGAGGGATGGGGGATGGTTAATAGAATATTTTTTGGAAGGGGTAAAAATAATGATTCAAACACATGATATTTCACGGACGTGTCAATGTTATTCGATTGTTTTAAAAACTGCATATCCACAATTTGTATAATTAAATATATATACCTTCTTTGTTGGTTTGTTGGCTCTTTGATTTTTCCCAAGGTGTGATAGATTTGTCTTCTTCTTCTCCCTCCATCAATGATTTCTCATTAGGCATGTACCAGGTAGAATTATGTTCTGCCATAAGAGAGTCAAGGTCTATAGTACTCATTGAATTTTTGACATTATCAGAGCAACAACTGTTCAATTCAGTGTCCACATTTTGAGCCGTACAGTCATTTTTTTTATTCTTCATCCCCAAGGGCTGGTCCTCAGAGATGCTGAACTGTTGTCTCTGAAGCTGTATCTGTGCTTGGAGAATCTCTAAAGGGTGAATCTCATCTTGTGTAGATGTGCTAGTTGGAGTGCGCACCTGTTCCATCCCTGGGGTCCCAGGGTGACCACCCCCAGTGCTACTCAACCCATAACTGTCCGGGAGAGAGGTAGTATTATTTAGCAAATTTAGACCCATTGGTTTTTGTCCATTTACAAGTCCATGTTCACTCCGCTGTATTTTCGGAGACCCTGTTACCAGCGGACAGCTAGTGGGTTTTGATATGTTGTTATCTGAACTAGATGAAACTTCATCTTCATTACCATAAGTGGTGTTGACATCATCTGGAAAGTCAACATGAGGTGAGCTGCTGTCTGATTTTGTCACACTTTGAATTCCACTATCCAAAGATGACATGAGGTCAGGTTGGTCACTAAGAAGTAACTCACCTCCTTTTCCCCAAGATGGAGAAGTCATGGGCTTGTCATTTGGAGTTACCCCAGATTCTACTGGGTTTACGGATTGACCCTGCTGCCCTGGACTCACCACTGTACCTCCGCTATCTGCAGAAAACTTATCAAAATAGTTACTTGGACTTACATGGCCACTTTCTCTTTTTCTCCTGCCCCTGCCTCGCCCTCCACCAGCTACTGGTTTACCATCATTCCCAGGAGTGGCTTCAATACTGTAATTTGGGGACAGACTAGTCTCACCCTGCGTGGGCTGTGATACTCCACTTTGCCCTGCAGACTTACTGTTAGAATTGGAAGCACCAGGTACCTGGTTGCTCTGGGATGAGCCCCCTGGAAAATAATCAGGACCAGTATTATTGCCACTGTTACTATTTATGTCAGTCTCTGTTTGGCTCAATTTTCTCTTCCCTTCTGCTTGACTTTTTTTATTAAATGTTACATTGAGGTTGGGGGCTCCTAAGCTAGCAATCATGTTCTGACAAGCTGTGGAAAGGGCAGCTAAGCAGCTTTGTCCAAACATATTTTCTTTTGTATTAGACTTACTAAATGAACCTAGAGAAAGTGCCCCCAATTTACTGGCTGTGGAACGTTGGCTGGCTTGGAAATCTGATTGTGGTGGGTAAGAACTTGGTGATGAATTTACACCTGGTGCATTGTGTGGCGTTGACTGCCTATTTGACCCCACAAATGAAAATCCTGGCTGCCCTCCTATGGCTGGAGTTGTGAAATCTGGAGCTCCCCTCCTGTCTGTTGGGGTACTGGTGAGGCCTACCCCTCCACCTGGTGATTGCATTTGAGAAAGGTTAGCCATATTGTTTCCAAATTGAGAGTGTAAGCCAGGAGAATGCAGGGCCTGAACATGTCCTTCTCCTGGGATTCCCAAAGGTTCCTGGATACCCATCCTGTTAACACCAGGCCTGAACAGCATATTTGACCCATTTTGTTGTAAATTAATATCATGGGATGTAGGGTCAGGAGTAAGGTTTGACCCACCCATCCGCCTCTGAAGAATATCTCCTGGTGGGTGAGGGCCAGGAAACCAGGCATTTTCTTGAGCCACATGTGGGTTTTGGGGGTCAAAATTACCAATCCTCCCTCCTTCTCGATCAAAGTTAGGCTGCTGCAAATTGCCCACCTGAGCTCCATGGACAATGCTGCTTTGATTAACATCTCCATGATGGCCCAATTGCTGTAAATTAGTTTGTCTCATTCTTTGCTGCTGGTTTCTGGAAGCCATTTGTTTAATCATCATTGCTGCATTCTGACGCTGTTGAAGAGACTGATGATCTGAACTGGGGTGTTGCAGGGGTGGGCCAGGGGGGAAACTTTCTGGCACTTGAGGATTATAGTCACCAGGAAGGCCAGGGTATGCAGAAGGAGATAAGTGACTGTCAATGCCAGCACTGTGGATGTTACTGCTATTCCATGCAGCACAATTGTCTACACCGTGATTGTTTGGAAAGTCAAACCTGGGCCTTTTGGTGACATTCATGTAAGGAGCATCAAAGTGCTGCAGTCTTTGATTTGAAGGTTGCTGAGGAGGTCCCTGTTGCATATTGAACATTGATTCCGAATAAGGATGCATATTTCTATTCTCCAGTCTATGAATGGGGTATTCAAACTGTGCATGTTGGTTCTGCATTACTGGTCCATTGTCCTGTAAGTTTGGGTTGGAGGTATTGGCTTCTGTTTGTTGCTGCCTAGTAATTGCTGGCGGGCATGAGTTTTGTCTGGTAAGTAAACCAGTCTGCTGCTGCGGTTGCTGCAGAAGTGGATGTCTGGCATTAACTGCAGGCTCCATGCCCACAGGTATCTTTCGAGCACCTCCAAATCTTTCAAAAAATACCCCATGCTGCTGCTGCGGATGTACTTTAGACATTCCTACTATGCCGGGAGGTCTGGGTAAAACAGAAGTGCCAGGGAAGCTACCACTGGGGACCTGCCTGCCAGCCCCATAATGGCTCTCTGAGTCTGATGGAGAAAACACAGGTACCTCAAAGTGTCCAGAAGGACCATCACTGGGATAATTGTATTCCAGGGGATCGACACTTCCTTGGCTGTGGATTCTCCTTTGTTCCAAGTTGTGAGAATCAGAGGAGGTGGATGAAGGAAGCCCATGAAAGGAGGCAGCACGGTTTGGGGACTGATCTAAAGGAAGACAGGGTGCAGGGACAGCATGATTAGAAGCACTAGAGTTGGGGTGTTGAAATTCAGGGATATTACCTGATCTCTGCTGTCCAAATCCTTCTCCAGGAGACTGATTCTCTGCCATTTGTTCATAACCCTCACTGAAAGCTTGCTGGTTTCCAAGATTATTGTTATAACCCATAAGCCGACCACCATGCAAACAGGATGCTGAAGCATCAGGCCCAGCAAAATTGCCACTGAAGTGGGGGTGATGCTGGTGAGGATGAGTGTTGGGATGACTGTGGTGATGTTGCTGCTGGTTATTAAAGAATCCATGTACAGGTTGTGGCTGCATTCCACCAGCATGAACATCAGAGTGCCCCCTGGCATGGTACCCATAGGGTTCGGTGTTTAAATTGAGATTCATTCCTAACATGGCAGGCTCGTTTAAAGCACCAGTAGCAGGATCCACAGACCCTGAAGTCCCTCCGGAATGGAATGCAGGGTTTTTGAAATGAGAGCTCATATTCATCCCAGGCTGGGTGAAGTTTCTCTCTCCTTGGCCAGCGCTTCTGCTATTGATCTGTGGCTCAAATTGTTCCAGCCCAAACATAATTCCAAACTAATCAATAAGGCATGACAGTTCTTTCCACGGATAATGCTATTACACTCAGTTCCTCCAATGCCAGAAAAACAAAATAGGTCTGTAAAAAAATAATAAGGGCAAAGACTCACCGAATGCATGCAGATCTCTGCACAGTCTTTGAAAGCTAAATCCAACTGTGAGAAGTAAAGGCAATGTTGTGTGCAGCATTCACAGATGAGCTCACATGTTGTAATCTGATAGGGCTTGTGCTGTGAGATCACAAGTAAACACTTTCTTCTTGGGATTTCATGCAGAGCTGGACAGGTTTTAACAGCCGCTTTCACTTCCACTCAGTATAAGAAAAGCACAATGTACCAGTGATTTGTCCAAAAGTGATTGTTCAACAACAGAGAAAAGTTCTGGAAACAGTAAAGTCCAATAAATGAATCTGTGCAAAATACACAACAAAAATAAAATAAAATGAAAATTAAGAATCCGTGTAGTGCAGTTCACAAAAGCATGCACTCTCAGTCCCTTGTCAGCTTGTATTTAGCTGATACTGATTTTCTGCTGGGAAGTAGCATTAGCTTTCAGCTGCTTGTATATCTCCCTGGAGCTGGATATGTCCATCTGATTGCAACTTTCAGCTTTTCCACTTGCATTGTAGATGTTTGCTGAGCCCCACAATAGATCTGCTTGCCATCTGGTTTGGTGGGGAGGGGGATCTTTGGATGTGCAGGTCAGACTCCAATCATCCCTTTAATCAGTTTATATAAGGTGCCTTGACTGATCTCCTGGGATCACTGGCTGCTGTCCTCGGTGCACGAGCTGATGGTCCAGGAGCATACGTTGCACTGATAGCTGTAGTTGCAGCAATGATCACTGACCCTGAAGCACTGGCTCCTGTCTCCGGTCAGTGCTGGTATCTCAGTACAGTCTGCATGGCTCACAGCAGCTTATCCCTTTTGTTGTATGCTGTGCACAATGAACACACAGCTCTCGTGGCTGGCCGGCTTGGAAACAGGAGCAAGGGGGGTTACGAGGTGTCTGTGTGTTTCAGGCAAGAAGATTTTAATGTGAGATCCCTCACTCTGTGAGTCTCAGTTCGCAGATTATCCAGCCCCACAGAGCAGCAACAAGTTTTGCATTTCAGCAATCAATTCCTCTCACACGCCCCCAGCCAATGTCAGAGCAGGGAGGGGGTGCGGCTAACACTTAAGGTGGTCCTGCCACATTACTACAGTAAAACACCTATAAAGATCTGCCATTTATTTCCATCATATAACAATATAGCTGGGTGAAATCGAGCCTGTCCGTCTGTCTTTACTTAGATGACCATCTTGTGTTCACAGAAGTGCAGCTGGTTACAGGGAGAGAAGCTTTCTCTGGCAGCGAGCAGTATCCTTTTGTTACGGGCTCCCCCTTCTTTACGAATCAGACCAAGAATTGGCACAAAGAGAGAAAACAATGTGCTTTTTTGGGAAAGGGGGGAGGAGGAGTGCAGGATGGTTTGTTTGTGTTAATTACAGCCTTTATAGATCAGCCATGTATTAGGACTTATCCAGGACGTGCATATTGCACTTGCAGAAGTTTTGGTCCAGATAAGTACAATTGATCATAGTCCGGATGTGCACGCAGATCATTTCAATACCAACTAGACCATATGCATGCGTGTGTCTAAACAGCTACCTGTACTTTTTATATTTTTATTAAATATACAAAAATAATAGGATAATATTTGTTTGTGCTCAGTATATTGTGCAGAAGTATTGTTTTCACTCTAGGTATTAAAAAAGTGTTAAAGTCAGAAAGTATTTTCTAAGAAGAATGTATTTGCAAAGTTCTTTTTGTACATGTGTCATATATATATATATATATATATATATATATATATATATATATATATATATATATATATATATATAT
This sequence comes from Pelodytes ibericus, assembly GCA_036172795.1. Taxonomy (NCBI): domain Eukaryota; kingdom Metazoa; phylum Chordata; class Amphibia; order Anura; family Pelodytidae; genus Pelodytes; species Pelodytes ibericus. The sequence goes on from CM069860.1 coordinate 116,798,422, forward strand.
ATATATATATATATATATATATATATATTTCACCCACACAATTCAATATACATTTTATCATCTCAAAATTTGTGTAATTTCCCTACTTGAACTTCCCCAAAAATATATTTAAGGTTTTAAATTAGTAGTAAGGTAGATGTTCCATTTACTAATACAACCAATATGTTTACAGGATTACAAAGATACAGAAATTTTTTTTTTTTTAAATGGACAAAAAAAAATATTGGATTGGATAGAGAACCACTGTGAGTTTCTTACTATTGCTACAAAACTCTCCATAGATCTTGGAATGCTCGATGTTCTTCTACAGGGTGTGCATTTACCCAGTAATAAAAATACTTTGTTATTAAATAACACAGAAATGCTAATTTTAAGCTACTAAATTGGTTCACGCTGAGTTGAGACTTCTTAAAGATCAATTAGTCTGGTGAGACTGCGAAGAGGGATTGAAGTATATAATCAATAGGTGTAATTTAATATCTGCACTGATCTTTATAAAATATTTATCTTAATAATCTTAGTTAAACTATTCAGATCTTGCTCATCGCTTTGTGAGCTGTATCCATCAATTATGCAGGGAATTAAGACACTGCAAAAATGTAGAACAGACACAGAGGCAATAATGTGGAACAGGTTAAGCGAGTACTAATAACCAGATTTAAATAATTTCTGTAAAATCCCCAAAACATATTTAATACCTCAAAACGACTACAATTCCTTCAGTGCAATTTTTCACATACACATGCTTGAAATAAATATTTCAATGTAACATTATTTAAAAGTAATATTACAATCAGAGGAAAGAAGACACTTTGCTTTAAACATATAGAAAAATTTCAGTTTTCCGATACCTTCTAATTTGTTTGCTTCAGTGTAATATCATTTAATTTGTGCCATTAACCCTTTGACGTCAGAGGGTGTACTTTTGACACATGCTGAGTTAAACATAAAAAGGATTAAAAAAATAAAAGACGACATCTTACAATGTTCCGTAGGAAGTCTATTACAATATCCACAGTTGTTCTAAATACTTGCAAGTATAAACAATAATAATGATAATAAAAATAATACTAATAATGATAAATAAGGTTGTATTACATTCTGGCAGGCGTGAATTAGAGGAGAGGGAAGGCCATTTGTATATTGCAGTAGATTTTTAAAAGGATTTTTTCTGCAGGATCTGGATGCTGAGCTGTGATTAAATATTGATTTTGTGTAATTAGTTTTCATGTGAACTATCCTCCTCGCTGATGGCTTAGAGATTTCACAAGTAAAAAAGTAATAGATTTGGTCGTGGAAATTATTAGTTTGCAAAGTGACGGGAACGAGGACCTACAATCTGTGGCTTTGCACAGTAAATTGAGGACAGCAAGGAAAGAAGAATTAAAATACACAGGAGCTGGAAGATAGGGGAATGTGACATCATTTACAATAATATATTTATATTACGAGATAGAAAAAAAAATGCAATTTTTTTTTTTTGAAAGACACAAAGAAAATCTCAAATGGTAGTATTACAAAAAAAATGATAGAACTGTTTTATCAATTTAAAAATAAAAGTTCTAAGATGACCTTATTTGGAAATTGGAGGGATTTGATTTCAAACCTTTTTTCTCATAGACATTTTTATATAGTAACACAGTGTCTTCCGAACTTGTTTTTCTTCTACATAAAAAGGCTGATCTAAGACTAATTATCTGTAGCCCAAGTCCAAAGGGGTTGTATCTCATTATATGTTACAATGATTTTTTTTGATTTTTTTTTTTTTTAGTTCAAAGTCAGTTCAAGAGGAGCACTTTTGTGTGAATGTGCAAGGGAAATGGTGGAGGCTGTCTTTCAAACTGCCACAGTGCCTCCTAGTGGAAAAATAACCGTCAATTTAACCCAAGAAACGGAGCAATTGAATTTAACTTAGTAGTTCTATATATATATTATATATATATATATATATATATATATATCATATAATATATATATATATTATTACTTTTAATTACATATATATATATATATATATATATATATATATATATATATATATACATATATACAAATATATAGATATACACACATACAAACATATATACATACATTGAGTTAAAAACACTGCATGGAAATTATTTAAATTCACACACACCGAGCATATAAAATGGTAATCCGCAAGTCAGTTTCTTCTTTTCACATCAAACCAACATTGGGAGACATTTTTGATTCATATTCTAGCAGTTGTATATATTGTGTAGCCTGATAGCTAGGAATTAATTTCTGTAATATAGGTAATGACGCCTCCAAAATAACACATTTATTTGTAGAGTGCAAAATAACACATCAGAAGGAAGCACTATATATTTCCTTGCTTATGTTTTTTTTTTTTGTGCCATTCTCAGATTTGTTCTTTACACGATTTTTATTTCATTACTAATGAATTTATTAATAATGCATGATACTATAGTGTACATAAAAAAAGTAATGTGTGTTTGAATAATATTTATTGTAAATAAAATAGAATTTTAAATATATGTATATACTTTGGCCATATTTAAAGTATGTTGGAGTATATTTAGAAGGCTTGAAATGCTTTATTTATTTTGAGTAAGGATTGGTAATAGTAAGATGAATCTCAATGTATCCTTCCTGGCAAAAATACTTTATAAATAAATAAATAAAAAACTATTCAAATTAACCTGATAATTAACTAAATAAATGACAAATAATTTATAAAAATATTTATAATAATATTTAAGGTTGCAGTTATTCGTTAATTCATTATCTGAAACATCAAATAAACGCTCTAAAATTTGGAATATTTAATGCAACTTAGCTAATTAATACCCAACCTACTGCTAAGGATACAGTATTATAAAAGATTGTATGGATCACGTTTATGCATTGTAGTCAGCATCTGGCATGTTGTAAGTCACTTTTTTTTTTTTACACATTCTTAACTTATGTTTAAGTAAAAACCCAATGGAGGCGTGTGCCATAATCATCTAATTTAAACCGAAAAGAAAAAAAACATGCAGGGCAGGTTATCTAAAACTCATTTTGTGCCCCCTAGTGGTAGATAAAATAATCATCTGTATAGTTTATATATAGAAAGAAAGCGTTTTTTTTTTCATTGCAATAGCTGAATCCATCAGCTACCCATCTTAGCAGTGTAACTTGTGACTGAAGTTCTGTGATCTTATAGAGAACAAGGAGGACATAATTCTCGGTTTTATCTTCAATACAGCATATTTCTGAAAACACAATTTTAATTACTGAATACTATATAAATTGTTTTATATTTCCATTCACACCTAGTGATTTTTCATATTGTTATAATTTTAGTGAACAATTTTCTTATATATCACTATATATCTATGTGTATCGTATATATATATATATATATATATACGATATATATATATATAGCGTGCTTATATATCAAACATTTGCACGTATACACATACATGTATGTACTGTATATATTAAATGTATATATTGTCTGTTATATATTATATGTTACTAGTAATTGTTCATCTGAAACATTTTCTGCTTCACCACACAATTCCTAATGTTTATAAATGTATTAGTACTAGTTAGCGTATTTTGTAAGAATGTCAACTATTCAGTGCTAAGCAATCTGACATTAGTTCATAGATTACATTATAAATTACATGACTTCTGTTAGGTTCTGGAAAGGACTATAATCTGTTATCCACAATGCTGAGATTTATAACAGAATAAATAAATATAAAATCCATAAAGTTACACAAGTTAAAACAGGTTTAACTTTTAATAGTGTTTAGAATGTTTTGCTTACAATAATATTAAGTTACACGTCACTGTACACAGCACAACATACAGATAACATTACATTATATTTGAACAATCTGATCTAGTCTTGGAAGTATAAAGTGTGTTTTGTATAAATAAATACTAAACATAAAAATATAGATTGTGTCGGCAGATAAGAACCATTCAGCCCATCCATTCTGTCCATATTTTAACCTATTCTAAAAATCTTCAGACCTTATTTGGTCCCTGACGTTATCTTGTGTCCCGGATGCCTTATGCTTGTCCTAAGCATGCTTGCTAATTAAAATTACACAAGTTGCATGTTTTTGAGTGCATACTGATACGATTTAAAAGCAGGCAAGAATATGCAGTCCTGTTGTAATTACAAAAGACGTAAAGCCAAATTTTAGTTTGAACACTGTGAACTGCAGTTTTCTTCTTCAACCCAGAGTTAACACACACTTTATATCACTTGCATCTGTAGTTCCAATGTAATCCTCGTATTTACTTGACTATAGTTGATACAAAGTACATTTTTAACAGTTTCAATGCTGGAAAGCCCCCCTGAAAGTGATTTTACCAAACTGTTGAGAAAATGTGTCTGACTTTACATAGCGCTTAAGAAAAAAGCAATTTGTATGACAGGTACATTTCAGAGCTTGTGGGACTAAAAAGTGAAGCCAAGAAACACATTTTATAGTGACCCTTAGCAACGATGTCACCCTTTTGGACTCGCTGGAGGATAACCATCCATTTTAAACAAAATATTCTTTCTTATTCACAGTTAACTCCGTGAAGTAAATATGGTTTAATTCACTGTTTATATGGAGTCCTAACATGGGACAGTAGGGTAAACATCCAATTGGATATTTAATTATTGTCAAATGAAGTAATAGCGTAAAATTCTTGTCTGCTCAAAATAACATGTTTGTTTTTTTATAGTTTTTTTTTTTTTTTCGTTTCAAGCATAGCATGAGTTGCCAGCATTTGGTTTCCCAAACCTCAGACAGTTAAAAAAAAAAAAAAAAATGCCTGTTCTTCTGGAATCTATGGTCTCTATGGATTAGTCATGCTTTGAAAGTTTCAATGAAATAATGGTTTAGAAAAACACAAAAAGGTCACACTATGACCTCTACTTTTAAAGGAGATATTCTTAATTGTTACCAATAGGCTAAGATCTGCATAACTTGCTAAATAAAAATAAACCACAGAACCTCACATTTTTTTTCCTTCACTAACAAATATGCGTATATATATATATATATATATATATATATATATATATATTTATTTTTTTATGTATAATTTATTTCAATTATACACACACTCCTATGTGTATATATATATATATATATATATATATATATATATATATATATATGCGTGTGTGTGTGTACATATATTATATGTAAACCTTTTAATATTAAGTTTGCACTAGTAAATCATTTTTAGCCACATAAACCTGTTTATGTTCTATATTTTTATGTTGTTTGTTTTAGATTGTAAGCTCATCTAAGCAGGGTCTTCTTCACCTTTTATTCCAGTATGTCTCGTTATGGTATTAGATATTTGTAGGTTTTGTTTGCTCGTTGTTCAGAGGGTAGGAATATGATAATAAAACATTTCTATGGATCCTTAAAAGAAAGAGTAAATCAATGCATGTATATAATATGCTATGATTTACAGTCAAATGATGTGTGGAAATGTTATACTAACATGTTATAATTGCAAAGAGGAGCCATTAGTAAATAAACAGTCTGAACAAAGTACACATTTTGTTGTGTTTTAATTGTGTTCACCTGATGAATTCAACACACCATATAAGTCACCCCTTATTTACAGCACTTATTACATGTGTCTACGTTGCTAATGACTAAAATAATACATTTTTTTGTTGGTTTTCTAAACCATTATTTCATTGAAACCTTGTCTCCTCATATATAAAAACGGCTAACGAATAGAACATAAAAACAAAGTCACAGCACATACATATAAAAAGAGAGTAAAACATAAATAATTTGAGATGTATGTGTTCTTTAGGAGAATGTTGTTGTTTTTTTTCATCGGTGTGTTTATACCATAATCTCCTTAGTTTAACTCTTTGACTGACGTGGGACTTCAAGTTTGTCCCTCAAGGATTGCAACTTGTCAAAGTTCAAGGATATCTCATATAAAAATGCAAACATTTACAACATTGTTCTGTGACACACTATATAGGAATTGTGGATAGAACCAAAGCTCTCAACAGCCAAGGATAACTATATTATATGTAAAATATAACTTTTGTGAATATCAAATACTGTATATGTTTTCTAATCTTAAACATATGGATGTCTTACACTTTCCCCTTCCTAGCAGTGCTATGCACATGGGGAGAGAGTTGCCATTTTCCTCAACCCTTCTGCAGTGAGTTGAAAATTAAATGGAAGATGGAGCCAGTCTGCAGCTTGTGTATGCACTGTTAGCACATGCAGGTTTAAAGAACAGCATGGCAGCTGAGTTTGTAACAGTGACAGAGTTAGCTTCATTAAAGGGCACATGCATACATGCTAATGGTGCATTCACATCAACAGACAGACTCCATCTTCCTTTGGTCAGATCAGAGGTAACAAAACAGCTAAGGAAAATGGCAGCTCATTCTTCATGCAGATAGTGATATTGGGAGAGAACAAGGAGTAATCTCATCTTGCACCAAAGTGAATTTGAGGACTAGACTGTACATTTAAGTGCTGCTGCCCAGGTCTGTGCAATAAAGAAAGGAAAATGTCCCTGTGCCACTGATCCAGTAATGTAACCTGGTATACTTATTTTATGGAGCATCATGTTCATGCTTTAGCTTCACACACATAGACTTAAAAGAAATAACAAACAGTTTACACCTGTGTATCAAAGCACATTTTGTGAAATCAACACAAAAAGCATACTTTTAGATAAGAATATTTGGGTGAATGGAGGATATATTTTAATGTGTTATAGAAAGAATCCTTCTAACATTTCTAATTGAACTTCCCATTTACATTTTCTATATAATTTAGCTTTTTCCAGAACGACTGGTAAGAAATCTCTACATGGAAAAATCAAAATTATATATGTAATATTTTTCTGCGCTTTTCCAGCCCAAAGTAGAGCACACAGGTTCTCTCATACCATTTCTCTCTCAGGTCTTGGGCAGCAAGAACTCTTACAGCTGCCATGCCATCTGAAAAACCCCGAAATAATATATATATAGAGAGAGATACGTTCAAAATCTTACACAAAGATTATCATTTTAATGCAATTAACAATTTTGAAATCATGACATTTTCAGTATGAAAATGGCCAACTTGGAATTGCATCACAGTTGTTAGACTGAAAGATTTTTCTCCTCAGAGGCAGTTTTGAAAAACAAAAATAATTCAAATTTTCCATTGGTAAATTATATGAAGCACATGTTTTTCAAAAATAATATATTTCAACTGTTCACCTTTCTAATCACCTAAAACTTCATTAGAGATCCTACCTGCACCATGGTGGGATTTACATTGTCTCTAGAGTAATGTCTATTGGCCTAGGCCCCATTTCCTCAGGGCCATTACTGACACAGGTTTCAGTCTTGGGAGGGAGAGCTTACTCAAACACAAAACATTTGTACTTTCCCCCCCCTCTTCTTCTTTAAAGGCTGTGGTCTCTACAAGCGCTCAGAGTTAGAAGCAGGGGGTAAAGAATTGCCTTCAGGCCAACATTAAGTCTGGCAGCAATAGTATTACCTGTATTTTTTTAAAGATGGTAATCCATCTTTTTACACACACACATTTTTGTATGGTGTGATCTAAAAAAATTTATTTAAAAAAAACAACAAATGCTTCCCATCGCATCCGAAAATACGTCACTGTAATGAAGATGGGCGTGCTCTCAGACATAAATACAGCCACTGATCCGAGGCCGGTTATTCTTCTCCTGATGAAGCCGAGACAGAAGCTCCGGCGAAACGCGTAGAGAGATACCAGCTTCTACAATTTCTCTCCGGATTCTTCTTGTTGTCTTCCTTATCGTTCTCCACTGCTGTATACCTTCAGTCCTGTGTTTGGCCCGTCCTGGACGCTACTATCCAGCAGGGGCCATTATATTTTAATCTCCTTTGATTTTGCACATGTCTTTTTGCCTTTTACTGTATTTCAGACACTATTAAAATTTTGGAAGACACCAAGACACTTTAAGATGTTCATTTTCCACATATGTTTGTGAGTACATTTACCACCAGCCATTTATATTATATGTGGTTATTAACAATATTGCACTATCACTGTATTTGTATTTTTATTGTTTTCAAGGTACTCACTATTTCGCGCCGTCTATTTTTCGTAAAAAAACAAACAAACATCACTGTTCTTATGTTGGGGTACTGTGTTAAACACACAAAAAATACATTTTATTATGGCATATACACATGAGGCTGTAATGTTAATCCCAGTAAGACGTGTTGTATAGTATGAAAGAGGGAAGAGAATACAATTAAAGTCCATCTGTCCTTTTTTAAATAACATGGTATCACTTTATTCATAATATAAAGAGCATTTGAAATTACATGTAATTTAAAAAAAAATGATAAAAATACAATTTCACTTAGCTCTGGTGCCCATATCAGAATGTTGTGTCAGCACAGCCGTAACACAGTTTTTCCACAGGGAATGGGGTCATGTCTCCACATAAACCCTAACAAGAGCTGGTATCTGCAGATATGTAAGCTTTATTCAAGTATAAATGGCAAACAATATCCTATAAACAATTAAATGACAACAAGATTTTAAGGACATGTTCTCTTCCAGGCAGATGATGGCAACTTTACCCCCCAAAAAATATATAAATCGTATGTCTAATGCTTTACAAATATCACTATTTCTATACACATAAGGGAAACATGTTTAGTTTAATACCAATACTTTTTTTTAGTCTACAGTTGTCCTTTATGGTGTTTATTGATTGAACTATTTTCCTAAGGTATTCTACTGCCACCTGCTGTAAGACAGTGGTAGTGTTGTGCTTCAATTTCATTTGTTTTCATGTAACAAGATAAGAAAAACTGAGCTGATCCATGTCTCACACAGAACACATTACACAACAACAACAACCTGTATCTTTTGGTGTTTCTTAGAATGCATTTCCGGAATATGGAATATTTACATAAAATAATAAGGTGCTTGTAGCATATGTTCCCGTCTTTCCATAAATTATTAGAGCATGTCCTGCAGCTCCAAGTCCATAAGCAAGGAAACCTATTGTATATAAACTAGGTATTGACTATTTATACGATTGTCCACTCATGTTCTTGTCAATATCAAGGAAGAGTATTGGAGAGGCTTGGCTGTCTGACATAGACTCATTTCTATAATGTTTATTCATATTACGACAAACCCAATGATGTGAAGCAGAGTTTTATTTGAATACAATACAGCGAGAGAATCTTTGTTGTTTTTTTATATAATGAAGGTTTCCAAATAAATATGGTGGAGGATAGATATTTAGGACCCAGACGCTCACATTGTTTGTACCCTCTAGTAGGTGAAACTCAGGATACTGTGGGGGTTGTTCACTAAAAGGTAAGTCATTTAGCTACACATAGTGAAGGGATAAACCACACTCCCTCCAGCCCAGCACTGTGTGTCCCTGCATAATGTATAGCTAAATTGGTGAGATGAAATGTGTCTTAACCTACTTCATCTCACCTAAATACACCTGTAACTCATCCTTTAGTGAATAGTCCCCTATATTTCCCAGCAGGCAGCTTAAATAGACACAGAGCCAGTACTAGTGCCTTCACACCCTGGATAATAAAATAATGGTTCAATTGTGACCATCTATTTACTTGATATTGTTTAGCTAGTGCATAGATATTCTTCTTGATCAGTTGGTTTTGTAAATGCATATTACAGAAAGAATCTGAAGACGTCTCATTTTTAACCATAAGAAACCTGAACTTGTAAGCACTCACACACCATGTATACCTATACCTCAGTGCATGACGGTCAATTGGAAGGAGGGGGCCAAATGTGTGCAAAGAAATCATTGAGTACATCATTACACAACTACTAGCCTGTACCATTAACACAAGGCAGGATGGATCCATGCAGTGTCATACCTCCCAACCTTGCCCCCCGGTGAATCGGGACACCGGGGGGTGTAGTCTGGGGAGCGGCAGGATACAGGGGGGCTCATGTGCGGTAACACTGTCACCCATTTTTGATCCTGGATTCTGAAGCCAGGATCCCTACTGCTCATGCGCAAAATGACGATAATCGGGACAGGTGTGGCAGGACAAAGGCACATGGCTCCCAAATTCGGGAAGTATGCAGTGTATACACATATAGAGATAAGTCAGGCCAGAGATACTGTCCTATATCTGTGTGAGTTTTGTTTAGTCACGCCGAAAGATTTCTCTTTTAGTTTAAATGTAAAATAATCTTGCTTTATTCTAATAGTGAGTAGTGGTGAGAAAAATTGCCGTGAGATGCAACAAATTCGCGCAAATTACTTTGATTTTTAACATAAAATAAATTTGCACAGCAATAAATGCAGAGCTTTAAAGGGTAACTACAGTTGCAGGGTCTATCCTCAAATTCCCATATAGCGATCACCCTTATATCAGAGGAATCTCACCTCAGTGAAGCAAATCTGAGTTTGCGGTAACACAACGCTCTTTTTGCGTCGGTATAGGTAATGTAGCCACCTGATAATTAAAGGGACTCACCTGAACATCGTTTATACCATGAATATAAAGAATATAAAATGCCTAAATTAGTGGATCCTGTTTATAACATCACCTGTGGCTTGATATGCAGATTGCATATATCCATTAAAAAGCAGTTCATTTGAATATCAAGCCACAGATGATGTCATAAACAGCACACTTCACAGACAAATCTAAAATACATTTTAATTTAGGTATTCACTTGCAATTTTGCTAATAGAATGAATAGATCGTTTTAATTATTAAATGTAGATACTGGTGCTTTTTTATTTATATTAATATTATACTTCATGTCTTCCAGTCCAATGTTCTCCCTCATATAAACAGAAAGGAACTTTTATTATCACAAAAAGGACTCATTCTCCAGGACTAGCAGAATAAATCACAGGCTTGTTGTCAGCTCTATCAAAGCAGTAAATAAAATATAATACTTACTGCCTTGCTGACAAACCATGATTTATTGTGCTCCACGGAGAATAAGTCCTCCACGGAGAAAACAGCCACTAGTGGCCACTCTTTCAATGCTAAGTATAATCTCTTTTATACAGAGAAATAAAAAAAAATAAAAAAAACGGTAAATGACAGTCTGCTCTAAACTAAGCTGCCTACAAGTTGCACCAAAGTTAAAAGGGTGACTAGACTGTCCCTTTAAGCGCAAAAGTCCAGTCAGTAAATTTCTACTGATGGCAGCTTGCGGTCACGGCACTGAAAGTTTTCTGCATCCTTTGGTTCCTTCAATGACAACAGTTCTATTTGCTGGCCATATTGGATATATGTGATGACTTCCTGTTTCCATTGTAGCTGCGGCACGTCACTTCCGGTAATACAAAGACATAATCCAGTGATGTATTTGTTAATGTAAAATACCATAATGCTTTCTGCATTAATGTTTCTTTCGGGAAAAAGAAGAAATTGCAACTTGTAGGCATATATATGCATGCAATAAATTAACATGAAATACACATTGAAATGGTATTATTTTATAATAAATTAATAATTAATACATGGGGTTGTACTAAATACACCGATCAGCCATAACATTGTGATCACTTACTTAATATTTATACAAATACACAAGGTGACAGTGCGCTATTTGTGCTATAAAGTGACAGTGCAATCAATCTGCTGTGCAGAATATGCAAGATATATATCCAGTGTAACAAATGAAGGTATAAAAGTGAAGGCAATAAACTTTAAAACACTCACATATAGTCCCTACATATGGGACAAAATTTAAATGTAAGTGACAGCTTTCTTGTCCTGGATTGATGTATTCTCCAAAGGGGATAGGTGATATTCAACCTCCAAGGAACAGAAGATGGTATTAGTAGTAAAAAGTATAATTTAATATAAAGTGCAAAAAATACCTTACACTTAAAATCTGGAACATCAGCAAGGGGTCACAAAACTGGAACAAAGACAAACAAGGATCTTGGTACAATCTCATATGAGTGTTGCTTGATCTACGCGTTTCGCCCGTTTTAATGGGCTTCCTCAGGATCCAGCAGCACTCATATGAGATGAGGCTGCTTATATACAATATTAAAACATTTGAATTAAGTGACGCGACCTGCCTCCAGCGTCACGTCACTGTGAATGCGACTCTCGGATTACTTCGGAAAGCCGACTCCTCGGCTTTCTCCGCTGTTCGTACTAGGAGATAGCCTCTCGGCTTTTTCCGTTGTTCGCATTCGGCTCTTGGCAGGTTCGAGTGTTTCCGTGATTCGTATCATGAGCTTCGTAGGTTTTCCGACTATGTTCGTTTTAATAGCTTCGTGTTAGTCGATCTTCGGTTTATAGCGTCCTCTTTCGGTTTACTGTACTTCACATGTCTCTCAGTTTTCTCACTCTGCCAGTCTCGGTTTATAGATGGGGAAATGTTAACTGTTCGGTTTAGCAGGGGAATTCGTCTTGTAACTCAGAATAGTTCCATGCATATGGCATTTTTACATAAGAAGACAGAAATACATAAAATATTATAATACATATCAGTACACTTTTTCGATACATATAAATTTATAAATCTTGTGCTAATTTTAAGAACTTCAAAGAGAAAAATGATCTCTGATTAGAGTTATAAAAATTAAAAGATATATAAGAAAAAAAAAAACTTTATTTAGAAAAAATTATTAAAAACATTATTGTTCTAAATTGCACAAAATTTATTAAATAAAATTAAAAAGGTCAAAGTCTGCGTTTAGACCAGTGGGGTGTAAAGTGCTCATTCTAAAAACCCATTCCATTTCCGTTTTTCCTATCTTTTTAATATTATTGCCTCCTCTCCAATATTTTTTAACTTTCATTATGGGCCAAAATTTGAGATTTTTAGGATTTTTATGGTGGCATTCGGTAAAATGTTGTGGTAGGGAATATTGGGTATTCCCTTTCCTAATGTTGGTCACATGTTCCTCAATTCTTTTTTTGAGAGGTCTTATAGTTCTGCCTATATATTGAAGTCCGCAAGGGCATTCTACCACATAAATTACATTTTTTGTGTGACATGTGAGAAATTCCTTGATCTCAAACTTTTCAGACGTAGCGGTAGCTATAAAAGATAGTCTAGGGCTTTTTTCATGTTTCGCTACATTGCATCCTGAACACATTTTGCAAGGGAAGAAACCTGGTTTTTCCATAAGGAAGTGTGAGACTCCTTTCTTATTTATATTCTTAACTTTAGCTGTGTAATTTTTGGTAAGTTTTTGTTTAAAATTTGGGGCTCCTCTAAAAATAATTTTAGGCTTTTCCGGCAGTAGTGGGCCCAGGATATCATCTTGTTTTATGAGATTCCAATGTTTGTTTATAATTTTCTTTATTTTTACTGCTTTTTGATTATAATTTAAAACAATAGGTAAAACTAATTCTGTTGAATTAGATAGTTTTTTGTCATTATATTTTAGGAGTTCACCTCTTGGTTTCTTTAAAATTTCTTGGATATGGGTATCTAAAACTTCTTCTTTGTAACCTTTTTCTAAAAATTTATTTTTTAAAATATTACATTGTTCCAGATAAGATGTCTCATCGCAACAATTCCTTCTCAGTCTTAAAAATTGGCCTTTGGGGACACCTCTCAGCCAAGTAGGATGATGGCAACTTTTGGTGTCTATATAGCTGTTTGAATCGATTTTTTTAAAAAAGTTTTTCGTACATATCTTGCCTTCTTTTATATGGATGTCTAAATCTAGGAATTGTATGCCTTCCCTACTAAAATTGGAAGTCAAGACAACATTATTGTTGTTTTTATTTAAGTGTTCCAAAAATAATAAGAGATCTTCCTCTGCACCTCTCCAAATGAAGAAGAGATCGTCTATATATCTCCGATATAGCACCAGGTTTGCCTGCCAGCCATGTCCCGTCCAGACCGACCTATTTTCCCAGTCGGCCATGAACAAGTTGGCATAGCTGGGGGCAAACCTGGTGCCCATCGCTGTCCCTCTGCATTGTAAGAAAAATTCTTCATTAAAGAAAAAATAGTTGTGAGTTAGGATGAGTTCTATCCCCTCAATTATAAAGTCAATCTGATTATTTTTGAAGGAACCATCTGTTTCCAACATATGTCTCACAGATGTAATACCTTGAACATGATCAATACATGTATATAGGGATGTCACATCACTTGTCACAAGTATGTAATCTTCTTCCCATTTAATTTTTTTCTAAGTCTTGTAAAATACTGATCGTGTCTTTAAGGTGAGATTTGTTTTTCTGAACTACAGGTTGTAATAACACATCTAAATATTCTGACAGGTTGCTGAAGAGGGAATCGATACCCGAGACAATTGGTCTCCCTGGAGGATTCTCAACATCTTTATGTATTTTTGGAAGGAAATATATAACTGGTAGTTTAGGGTGGGAAACATTTATATATTTATATTCATTTTCTGTCAAAATGTCTAGATTTTTCCCTTTGTCTAAATACTTCGTTAAGACCCTTTTATAGTTGTTAATTGGGTCTGTCTTTAAGAGGGTGTAAGTATTTTGATCTCTCAATTGTCTATATGCTTCAGCTATATATTTTTCTCTTGATTGGATCACTATACCTCCACCTTTATCTGCGGGTTTGATGATGATGCTTTCATCCTTTTGAAGATCTATTAGGATATTTTTCTCCTTTTTTGTCATATTAAATTTTTCTTTTCTATTTTGTGTAATAGCCTTAAGGTCTTTAACCACAGATTTCTCAAATAGATCTATCGCCCCTGATCTGAATGTTGAGGGATAAAATGTTGATTTGTTTTTTAGATGTGTTTGAACATATTCGGAATGAGATATTACTGTTGGCTCTTGTGGTCTTATTGTATAATATCTTTTTAGAGTTGCATTCCTTACAAATTTATTTACATCTACGAAAGCCGAAAAAAGATTGAATTTGTTAGTGGGTGCATATTTTAGCCCCTTTTGTAGTACTAACAGTTGTTCTTGGTTTAAAATTTTTTGAGAAAGGTTGAAGATACCGGGAAATGACAGGTCTGCTTTTTCTTTTTGGATTTTAGATGTTTTTAATCTCTTCTTCTCCTGTACACATTTCCCTGCTCTAGCACCCCTAAGTAATCTCTTCTTGTTCTGTCCCTTTCTCGTGGGGACTTCGGGGGGGATCTTGTCAGTTGTTGTTCCCTGTCTAAAAAAGGAGATGTTTCGCCTAGTTCAGATAGTACTTGGAACCTATTTTTTGTATTTATTCTTGTTGGAGTTTTATTGATTGGGTTTGACGTATATCTAGGTTTAAAAAACTTTCCGTGTGAATAATTGGAATTATTTGAATGTGATAAATTATAATGTCGTGTCTGTGCAGATATATTTTGAAATCTTTTTGGTTGATTTCTTTCCAATGTATATCTATTTTTATATACATCATTTTTTTGTGAGTTTCTATAATTCGTGGGTTCTCTAAAAGTATTTAATCTATAATCTTCTTTGTCTCTCCGATATTTCTTTACTTTTATATCTTTTGTGTCTCTTTCCACCTCCAGTAGGTTTTGGACGACTCTATCGGAAAATTTAGGTTGATCTAAAAAATCATTTTGTAAAGTACTTTCAATTTTCAAAATTTCTAAATCTAATGTGTCTAAAGTGCGGTTTCTTTGCTTGATAATTAATTTCATAAGGTGAACAGTGCAAGATTCTAGTATTTCATTCCACTCTGAAATGAATGTGCAATCTTCTGTGTCAAAAGTGGGTTTTTTAAAAATACGTAACCCTCGAGGGGTAATTTTCTCATCAAGATATTTCTTTAATGTAGCAACTTCCCATTTAATTTTAAGTTCTTTCGTCAAGAGTTTTTCTAATTTTTGTTGTTGTTCTATAGTATCTGGGGGTATAAATGTCTCATAACTATCTCTTCCCCCAAAAACATCATCGATGTTTATTTGATGTTTATTTCTATAATCAAAAATCGACATTTTGTCACCTTTTCAAAAGCAGCCTTGCCTCAGTTGGGATAATAGAATATCAAAAAGGAGGAATTGGTGTGAGGTAGGTGGCGCTAGAGAAGATATTGCACGAGCAGCAACTTGTCTAGCAGTTATCCCAAAACACTGCAATAAAACACATATACAAATACACAAGGTGACAGTGCGCTATTTGTGCTATAAAGTGACAGTGCAATCAATCTGCTGTGCAGAATATGCAAGATATATATCCAGTGTAACAAATGAAGGTATAAAAGTGAAGGCAATAAACTTTAAAACACTCACATATAGTCCCTACATATGGGACAAAATTTAAATGTAAGTGACAGCTTTCTTGTCCTGGATTGATGTATTCTCCAAAGGGGATAGGTGATATTCAACCTCCAAGGAACAGAAGATGGTATTAGTAGTAAAAAGTATAATTTAATATAAAGTGCAAAAAATACCTTACACTTAAAATCTGGAACATCAGCAAGGGGTCACAAAACTGGAACAAAGACAAACAAGGATCTTGGTACAATCTCATATGAGTGTTGCTTGATCTACGCGTTTCGCCCGTTTTAATGGGCTTCCTCAGGATCCAGCAGCACTCATATGAGATGAGGCTGCTTATATACAATATTAAAACATTTGAATTAAGTGACGCGACCTGCCTCCAGCGTCACGTCACTGTGAATGCGACTCTCGGATTACTTCGGAAAGCCGACTCCTCGGCTTTCTCCGCTGTTCGTACTAGGAGATAGCCTCTCGGCTTTTTCCGTTGTTCGCATTCGGCTCTTGGCAGGTTCGAGTGTTTCCGTGATTCGTATCATGAGCTTCGTAGGTTTTCCGACTATGTTCGTTTTAATAGCTTCGTGTTAGTCGATCTTCGGTTTATAGCGTCCTCTTTCGGTTTACTGTACTTCACATGTCTCTCAGTTTTCTCACTCTGCCAGTCTCGGTTTATAGATGGGGAAATGTTAACTGTTCGGTTTAGCAGGGGAATTCGTCTTGTAACTCAGAATAGTTCCATGCATATGGCATTTTTACATAAGAAGACAGAAATACATAAAATATTATAATACATATCAGTACACTTTTTCGATACATATAAATTTATAAATCTTGTGCTAATTTTAAGAACTTCAAAGAGAAAAATGATCTCTGATTAGAGTTATAAAAATTAAAAGATATATAAGAAAAAAAAAAACTTTATTTAGAAAAAATTATTAAAAACATTATTGTTCTAAATTGCACAAAATTTATTAAATAAAATTAAAAAGGTCAAAGTCTGCGTTTAGACCAGTGGGGTGTAAAGTGCTCATTCTAAAAACCCATTCCATTTCCGTTTTTCCTATCTTTTTAATATTATTGCCTCCTCTCCAATATTTTTTAACTTTCATTATGGGCCAAAATTTGAGATTTTTAGGATTTTTATGGTGGCATTCGGTAAAATGTTGTGGTAGGGAATATTGGGTATTCCCTTTCCTAATGTTGGTCACATGTTCCTCAATTCTTTTTTTGAGAGGTCTTATAGTTCTGCCTATATATTGAAGTCCGCAAGGGCATTCTACCACATAAATTACATTTTTTGTGTGACATGTGAGAAATTCCTTGATCTCAAACTTTTCAGACGTAGCGGTAGCTATAAAAGATAGTCTAGGGCTTTTTTCATGTTTCGCTACATTGCATCCTGAACACATTTTGCAAGGGAAGAAACCTGGTTTTTCCATAAGGAAGTGTGAGACTCCTTTCTTATTTATATTCTTAACTTTAGCTGTGTAATTTTTGGTAAGTTTTTGTTTAAAATTTGGGGCTCCTCTAAAAATAATTTTAGGCTTTTCCGGCAGTAGTGGGCCCAGGATATCATCTTGTTTTATGAGATTCCAATGTTTGTTTATAATTTTCTTTATTTTTACTGCTTTTTGATTATAATTTAAAACAATAGGTAAAACTAATTCTGTTGAATTAGATAGTTTTTTGTCATTATATTTTAGGAGTTCACCTCTTGGTTTCTTTAAAATTTCTTGGATATGGGTATCTAAAACTTCTTCTTTGTAACCTTTTTCTAAAAATTTATTTTTTAAAATATTACATTGTTCCAGATAAGATGTCTCATCGCAACAATTCCTTCTCAGTCTTAAAAATTGGCCTTTGGGGACACCTCTCAGCCAAGTAGGATGATGGCAACTTTTGGTGTCTATATAGCTGTTTGAATCGATTTTTTTAAAAAAGTTTTTCGTACATATCTTGCCTTCTTTTATATGGATGTCTAAATCTAGGAATTGTATGCCTTCCCTACTAAAATTGGAAGTCAAGACAACATTGTTGTTGTTTTTATTTAAGTGTTCCAAAAATAATAAGAGATCTTCCTCTGCACCTCTCCAAATGAAGAAGAGATCGTCTATATATCTCCGATATAGCACCAGGTTTGCCTGCCAGCCATGTCCCGTCCAGACCGACCTATTTTCCCAGTCGGCCATGAACAAGTTGGCATAGCTGGGGGCAAACCTGGTGCCCATCGCTGTCCCTCTGCATTGTAAGAAAAATTCTTCATTAAAGAAAAAATAGTTGTGAGTTAGGATGAGTTCTATCCCCTCAATTATAAAGTCAATCTGATTATTTTTGAAGGAACCATCTGTTTCCAACATATGTCTCACAGATGTAATACCTTGAACATGATCAATACATGTATATAGGGATGTCACATCACTTGTCACAAGTATGTAATCTTCTTCCCATTTAATTTTTTCTAAGTCTTGTAAAATACTGATCGTGTCTTTAAGGTGAGATTTGTTTTTCTGAACTACAGGTTGTAATAACACATCTAAATATTCTGACAGGTTGCTGAAGAGGGAATCGATACCCGAGACAATTGGTCTCCCTGGAGGATTCTCAACATCTTTATGTATTTTTGGAAGGAAATATATAACTGGTAGTTTAGGGTGGGAAACATTTATATATTTATATTCATTTTCTGTCAAAATGTCTAGATTTTTCCCTTTGTCTAAATACTTCGTTAAGACCCTTTTATAGTTGTTAATTGGGTCTGTCTTTAAGAGGGTGTAAGTATTTTGATCTCTCAATTGTCTATATGCTTCAGCTATATATTTTTCTCTTGATTGGATCACTATACCTCCACCTTTATCTGCGGGTTTGATGATGATGCTTTCATCCTTTTGAAGATCTATTAGGATATTTTTCTCCTTTTTTGTCATATTAAATTTTTCTTTTCTATTTTGTGTAATAGCCTTAAGGTCTTTAACCACAGATTTCTCAAATAGATCTATCGCCCCTGATCTGAATGTTGAGGGATAAAATGTTGATTTGTTTTTTAGATGTGTTTGAACATATTCGGAATGAGATATTACTGTTGGCTCTTGTGGTCTTATTGTATAATATCTTTTTAGAGTTGCATTCCTTACAAATTTATTTACATCTACGAAAGCCGAAAAAAGATTGAATTTGTTAGTGGGTGCATATTTTAGCCCCTTTTGTAGTACTAACAGTTGTTCTTGGTTTAAAATTTTTTGAGAAAGGTTGAAGATACCGGGAAATGACAGGTCTGCTTTTTCTTTTTGGATTTTAGATGTTTTTAATCTCTTCTTCTCCTGTACACATTTCCCTGCTCTAGCACCCCTAAGTAATCTCTTCTTGTTCTGTCCCTTTCTCGTGGGGACTTCGGGGGGGATCTTGTCAGTTGTTGTTCCCTGTCTAAAAAAGGAGATGTTTCGCCTAGTTCAGATAGTACTTGGAACCTATTTTTTGTATTTATTCTTGTTGGAGTTTTATTGATTGGGTTTGACGTATATCTAGGTTTAAAAAACTTTCCGTGTGAATAATTGGAATTATTTGAATGTGATAAATTATAATGTCGTGTCTGTGCAGATATATTTTGAAATCTTTTTGGTTGATTTCTTTCCAATGTATATCTATTTTTATATACATCATTTTTTTGTGAGTTTCTATAATTCGTGGGTTCTCTAAAAGTATTTAATCTATAATCTTCTTTGTCTCTCCGATATTTCTTTACTTTTATATCTTTTGTGTCTCTTTCCACCTCCAGTAGGTTTTGGACGACTCTATCGGAAAATTTAGGTTGATCTAAAAAATCATTTTGTAAAGTACTTTCAATTTTCAAAATTTCTAAATCTAATGTGTCTAAAGTGCGGTTTCTTTGCTTGATAATTAATTTCATAAGGTGAACAGTGCAAGATTCTAGTATTTCATTCCACTCTGAAATGAATGTGCAATCTTCTGTGTCAAAAGTGGGTTTTTTAAAAATACGTAACCCTCGAGGGGTAATTTTCTCATCAAGATATTTCTTTAATGTAGCAACTTCCCATTTAATTTTAAGTTCTTTCGTCAAGAGTTTTTCTAATTTTTGTTGTTGTTCTATAGTATCTGGGGGTATAAATGTCTCATAACTATCTCTTCCCCCAAAAACATCATCGATGTTTATTTGATGTTTATTTCTATAATCAAAAATCGACATTTTGTCACCTTTTCAAAAGCAGCCTTGCCTCAGTTGGGATAATAGAATATCAAAAAGGAGGAATTGGTGTGAGGTAGGTGGCGCTAGAGAAGATATTGCACGAGCAGCAACTTGTCTAGCAGTTATCCCAAAACACTGCAATAAAACACATATACAAATACACAAGGTGACAGTGCGCTATTTGTGCTATAAAGTGACAGTGCAATCAATCTGCTGTGCAGAATATGCAAGATATATATCCAGTGTAACAAATGAAGGTATAAAAGTGAAGGCAATAAACTTTAAAACACTCACATATAGTCCCTACATATGGGACAAAATTTAAATGTAAGTGACAGCTTTCTTGTCCTGGATTGATGTATTCTCCAAAGGGGATAGGTGATATTCAACCTCCAAGGAACAGAAGATGGTATTAGTAGTAAAAAGTATAATTTAATATAAAGTGCAAAAAATACCTTACACTTAAAATCTGGAACATCAGCAAGGGGTCACAAAACTGGAACAAAGACAAACAAGGATCTTGGTACAATCTCATATGAGTGTTGCTTGATCTACGCGTTTCGCCCGTTTTAATGGGCTTCCTCAGGATCCAGCAGCACTCATATGAGATGAGGCTGCTTATATACAATATTAAAACATTTGAATTAAGTGACGCGACCTGCCTCCAGCGTCACGTCACTGTGAATGCGACTCTCGGATTACTTCGGAAAGCCGACTCCTCGGCTTTCTCCGCTGTTCGTACTAGGAGATAGCCTCTCGGCTTTTTCCGTTGTTCGCATTCGGCTCTTGGCAGGTTCGAGTGTTTCCGTGATTCGTATCATGAGCTTCGTAGGTTTTCCGACTATGTTCGTTTTAATAGCTTCGTGTTAGTCGATCTTCGGTTTATAGCGTCCTCTTTCGGTTTACTGTACTTCACATGTCTCTCAGTTTTCTCACTCTGCCAGTCTCGGTTTATAGATGGGGAAATGTTAACTGTTCGGTTTAGCAGGGGAATTCGTCTTGTAACTCAGAATAGTTCCATGCATATGGCATTTTTACATAAGAAGACAGAAATACATAAAATATTATAATACATATCAGTACACTTTTTCGATACATATAAATTTATAAATCTTGTGCTAATTTTAAGAACTTCAAAGAGAAAAATGATCTCTGATTAGAGTTATAAAAATTAAAAGATATATAAGAAAAAAAAAAACTTTATTTAGAAAAAATTATTAAAAACATTATTGTTCTAAATTGCACAAAATTTATTAAATAAAATTAAAAAGGTCAAAGTCTGCGTTTAGACCAGTGGGGTGTAAAGTGCTCATTCTAAAAACCCATTCCATTTCCGTTTTTCCTATCTTTTTAATATTATTGCCTCCTCTCCAATATTTTTTAACTTTCATTATGGGCCAAAATTTGAGATTTTTAGGATTTTTATGGTGGCATTCGGTAAAATGTTGTGGTAGGGAATATTGGGTATTCCCTTTCCTAATGTTGGTCACATGTTCCTCAATTCTTTTTTTGAGAGGTCTTATAGTTCTGCCTATATATTGAAGTCCGCAAGGGCATTCTACCACATAAATTACATTTTTTGTGTGACATGTGAGAAATTCCTTGATCTCAAACTTTTCAGACGTAGCGGTAGCTATAAAAGATAGTCTAGGGCTTTTTTCATGTTTCGCTACATTGCATCCTGAACACATTTTGCAAGGGAAGAAACCTGGTTTTTCCATAAGGAAGTGTGAGACTCCTTTCTTATTTATATTCTTAACTTTAGCTGTGTAATTTTTGGTAAGTTTTTGTTTAAAATTTGGGGCTCCTCTAAAAATAATTTTAGGCTTTTCCGGCAGTAGTGGGCCCAGGATATCATCTTGTTTTATGAGATTCCAATGTTTGTTTATAATTTTCTTTATTTTTACTGCTTTTTGATTATAATTTAAAACAATAGGTAAAACTAATTCTGTTGAATTAGATAGTTTTTTGTCATTATATTTTAGGAGTTCACCTCTTGGTTTCTTTAAAATTTCTTGGATATGGGTATCTAAAACTTCTTCTTTGTAACCTTTTTCTAAAAATTTATTTTTTAAAATATTACATTGTTCCAGATAAGATGTCTCATCGCAACAATTCCTTCTCAGTCTTAAAAATTGGCCTTTGGGGACACCTCTCAGCCAAGTAGGATGATGGCAACTTTTGGTGTCTATATAGCTGTTTGAATCGATTTTTTTAAAAAAGTTTTTCGTACATATCTTGCCTTCTTTTATATGGATGTCTAAATCTAGGAATTGTATGCCTTCCCTACTAAAATTGGAAGTCAAGACAACATTGTTGTTGTTTTTATTTAAGTGTTCCAAAAATAATAAGAGATCTTCCTCTGCACCTCTCCAAATGAAGAAGAGATCGTCTATATATCTCCGATATAGCACCAGGTTTGCCTGCCAGCCATGTCCCGTCCAGACCGACCTATTTTCCCAGTCGGCCATGAACAAGTTGGCATAGCTGGGGGCAAACCTGGTGCCCATCGCTGTCCCTCTGCATTGTAAGAAAAATTCTTCATTAAAGAAAAAATAGTTGTGAGTTAGGATGAGTTCTATCCCCTCAATTATAAAGTCAATCTGATTATTTTTGAAGGAACCATCTGTTTCCAACATATGTCTCACAGATGTAATACCTTGAACATGATCAATACATGTATATAGGGATGTCACATCACTTGTCACAAGTATGTAATCTTCTTCCCATTTAATTTTTTCTAAGTCTTGTAAAATACTGATCGTGTCTTTAAGGTGAGATTTGTTTTTCTGAACTACAGGTTGTAATAACACATCTAAATATTCTGACAGGTTGCTGAAGAGGGAATCGATACCCGAGACAATTGGTCTCCCTGGAGGATTCTCAACATCTTTATGTATTTTTGGAAGGAAATATATAACTGGTAGTTTAGGGTGGGAAACATTTATATATTTATATTCATTTTCTGTCAAAATGTCTAGATTTTTCCCTTTGTCTAAATACTTCGTTAAGACCCTTTTATAGTTGTTAATTGGGTCTGTCTTTAAGAGGGTGTAAGTATTTTGATCTCTCAATTGTCTATATGCTTCAGCTATATATTTTTCTCTTGATTGGATCACTATACCTCCACCTTTATCTGCGGGTTTGATGATGATGCTTTCATCCTTTTGAAGATCTATTAGGATATTTTTCTCCTTTTTTGTCATATTAAATTTTTCTTTTCTATTTTGTGTAATAGCCTTAAGGTCTTTAACCACAGATTTCTCAAATAGATCTATCGCCCCTGATCTGAATGTTGAGGGATAAAATGTTGATTTGTTTTTTAGATGTGTTTGAACATATTCGGAATGAGATATTACTGTTGGCTCTTGTGGTCTTATTGTATAATATCTTTTTAGAGTTGCATTCCTTACAAATTTATTTACATCTACGAAAGCCGAAAAAAGATTGAATTTGTTAGTGGGTGCATATTTTAGCCCCTTTTGTAGTACTAACAGTTGTTCTTGGTTTAAAATTTTTTGAGAAAGGTTGAAGATACCGGGAAATGACAGGTCTGCTTTTTCTTTTTGGATTTTAGATGTTTTTAATCTCTTCTTCTCCTGTACACATTTCCCTGCTCTAGCACCCCTAAGTAATCTCTTCTTGTTCTGTCCCTTTCTCGTGGGGACTTCGGGGGGGATCTTGTCAGTTGTTGTTCCCTGTCTAAAAAAGGAGATGTTTCGCCTAGTTCAGATAGTACTTGGAACCTATTTTTTGTATTTATTCTTGTTGGAGTTTTATTGATTGGGTTTGACGTATATCTAGGTTTAAAAAACTTTCCGTGTGAATAATTGGAATTATTTGAATGTGATAAATTATAATGTCGTGTCTGTGCAGATATATTTTGAAATCTTTTTGGTTGATTTCTTTCCAATGTATATCTATTTTTATATACATCATTTTTTTGTGAGTTTCTATAATTCGTGGGTTCTCTAAAAGTATTTAATCTATAATCTTCTTTGTCTCTCCGATATTTCTTTACTTTTATATCTTTTGTGTCTCTTTCCACCTCCAGTAGGTTTTGGACGACTCTATCGGAAAATTTAGGTTGATCTAAAAAATCATTTTGTAAAGTACTTTCAATTTTCAAAATTTCTAAATCTAATGTGTCTAAAGTGCGGTTTCTTTGCTTGATAATTAATTTCATAAGGTGAACAGTGCAAGATTCTAGTATTTCATTCCACTCTGAAATGAATGTGCAATCTTCTGTGTCAAAAGTGGGTTTTTTAAAAATACGTAACCCTCGAGGGGTAATTTTCTCATCAAGATATTTCTTTAATGTAGCAACTTCCCATTTAATTTTAAGTTCTTTCGTCAAGAGTTTTTCTAATTTTTGTTGTTGTTCTATAGTATCTGGGGGTATAAATGTCTCATAACTATCTCTTCCCCCAAAAACATCATCGATGTTTATTTGATGTTTATTTCTATAATCAAAAATCGACATTTTGTCACCTTTTCAAAAGCAGCCTTGCCTCAGTTGGGATAATAGAATATCAAAAAGGAGGAATTGGTGTGAGGTAGGTGGCGCTAGAGAAGATATTGCACGAGCAGCAACTTGTCTAGCAGTTATCCCAAAACACTGCAATAAAACACATATACAAATACACAAGGTGACAGTGCGCTATTTGTGCTATAAAGTGACAGTGCAATCAATCTGCTGTGCAGAATATGCAAGATATATATCCAGTGTAACAAATGAAGGTATAAAAGTGAAGGCAATAAACTTTAAAACACTCACATATAGTCCCTACATATGGGACAAAATTTAAATGTAAGTGACAGCTTTCTTGTCCTGGATTGATGTATTCTCCAAAGGGGATAGGTGATATTCAACCTCCAAGGAACAGAAGATGGTATTAGTAGTAAAAAGTATAATTTAATATAAAGTGCAAAAAATACCTTACACTTAAAATCTGGAACATCCCCTGCTAAACCGAACAGTTAACATTTCCCCATCTATAAACCGAGACTGGCAGAGTGAGAAAACTGAGAGACATGTGAAGTACAGTAAACCGAAAGAGGACGCTATAAACCGAAGATCGACTAACACGAAGCTATTAAAACGAACATAGTCGGAAAACCTACGAAGCTCATGATACGAATCACGGAAACACTCGAACCTGCCAAGAGCCGAATGCGAACAACGGAAAAAGCCGAGAGGCTATCTCCTAGTACGAACAGCGGAGAAAGCCGAGGAGTCGGCTTTCCGAAGTAATCCGAGAGTCGCATTCACAGTGACGTGACGCTGGAGGCAGGTCGCGTCACTTAATTCAAATGTTTTAATATTGTATATAAGCAGCCTCATCTCATATGAGTGCTGCTGGATCCTGAGGAAGCCCATTAAAACGGGCGAAACGCGTAGATCAAGCAACACTCATATGAGATTGTACCAAGATCCTTGTTTGTCTTTGTTCCAGTTTTGTGACCCCTTGCTGATGTTCCAGATTTTAAGTGTAAGGTATTTTTTGCACTTTATATTAAATTATACTTTTTACTACTAATACCATCTTCTGTTCCTTGGAGGTTGAATATCACCTATCCCCTTTGGAGAATACATCAATCCAGGACAAGAAAGCTGTCACTTACATTTAAATTTTGTCCCATATGTAGGGACTATATGTGAGTGTTTTAAAGTTTATTGCCTTCACTTTTATACCTTCATTTGTTACACTGGATATATATCTTGCATATTCTGCACAGCAGATTGATTGCACTGTCACTTTATAGCACAAATAGCGCACTGTCACCTTGTGTATTTGTATATGTGTTTTATTGCAGTGTTTTGGGATAACTGCTAGACAAGTTGCTGCTCGTGCAATATCTTCTCTAGCGCCACCTACCTCACACCAATTCCTCCTTTTTGATATTCTATTATCCCAACTGAGGCAAGGCTGCTTTTGAAAAGGTGACAAAATGTCGATTTTTGATTATAGAAATAAACATCAAATAAACATCGATGATGTTTTTGGGGGAAGAGATAGTTATGAGACATTTATACCCCCAGATACTATAGAACAACAACAAAAATTAGAAAAACTCTTGACGAAAGAACTTAAAATTAAATGGGAAGTTGCTACATTAAAGAAATATCTTGATGAGAAAATTACCCCTCGAGGGTTACGTATTTTTAAAAAACCCACTTTTGACACAGAAGATTGCACATTCATTTCAGAGTGGAATGAAATACTAGAATCTTGCACTGTTCACCTTATGAAATTAATTATCAAGCAAAGAAACCGCACTTTAGACACATTAGATTTAGAAATTTTGAAAATTGAAAGTACTTTACAAAATGATTTTTTAGATCAACCTAAATTTTCCGATAGAGTCGTCCAAAACCTACTGGAGGTGGAAAGAGACACAAAAGATATAAAAGTAAAGAAATATCGGAGAGACAAAGAAGATTATAGATTAAATACTTTTAGAGAACCCACGAATTATAGAAACTCACAAAAAAATGATGTATATAAAAATAGATATACATTGGAAAGAAATCAACCAAAAAGATTTCAAAATATATCTGCACAGACACGACATTATAATTTATCACATTCAAATAATTCCAATTATTCACACGGAAAGTTTTTTAAACCTAGATATACGTCAAACCCAATCAATAAAACTCCAACAAGAATAAATACAAAAAATAGGTTCCAAGTACTATCTGAACTAGGCGAAACATCTCCTTTTTTAGACAGGGAACAACAACTGACAAGATCCCCCCCGAAGTCCCCACGAGAAAGGGACAGAACAAGAAGAGATTACTTAGGGGTGCTAGAGCAGGGAAATGTGTACAGGAGAAGAAGAGATTAAAAACATCTAAAATCCAAAAAGAAAAAGCAGACCTGTCATTTCCCGGTATCTTCAACCTTTCTCAAAAAATTTTAAACCAAGAACAACTGTTAGTACTACAAAAGGGGCTAAAATATGCACCCACTAACAAATTCAATCTTTTTTCGGCTTTCGTAGATGTAAATAAATTTGTAAGGAATGCAACTCTAAAAAGATATTATACAATAAGACCACAAGAGCCAACAGTAATATCTCATTCCGAATATGTTCAAACACATCTAAAAAACAAATCAACATTTTATCCCTCAACATTCAGATCAGGGGCGATAGATCTATTTGAGAAATCTGTGGTTAAAGACCTTAAGGCTATTACACAAAATAGAAAAGAAAAATTTAATATGACAAAAAAGGAGAAAAATATCCTAATAGATCTTCAAAAGGATGAAAGCATCATCATCAAACCCGCAGATAAAGGTGGAGGTATAGTGATCCAATCAAGAGAAAAATATATAGCTGAAGCATATAGACAATTGAGAGATCAAAATACTTACACCCTCTTAAAGACAGACCCAATTAACAACTATAAAAGGGTCTTAACGAAGTATTTAGACAAAGGGAAAAATCTAGACATTTTGACAGAAAATGAATATAAATATATAAATGTTTCCCACCCTAAACTACCAGTTATATATTTCCTTCCAAAAATACATAAAGATGTTGAGAATCCTCCAGGGAGACCAATTGTCTCGGGTATCGATTCCCTCTTCAGCAACCTGTCAGAATATTTAGATGTGTTATTACAACCTGTAGTTCAGAAAAACAAATCTCACCTTAAAGACACGATCAGTATTTTACAAGACTTAGAAAAAATTAAATGGGAAGAAGATTACATACTTGTGACAAGTGATGTGACATCCCTATATACATGTATTGATCATGTTCAAGGTATTACATCTGTGAGACATATGTTGGAAACAGATGGTTCCTTCAAAAATAATCAGATTGACTTTATAATTGAGGGGATAGAACTCATCCTAACTCACAACTATTTTTTCTTTAATGAAGAATTTTTCTTACAATGCAGAGGGACAGCGATGGGCACCAGGTTTGCCCCCAGCTATGCCAACTTGTTCATGGCCGACTGGGAAAATAGGTCGGTCTGGACGGGACATGGCTGGCAGGCAAACCTGGTGCTATATCGGAGATATATAGACGATCTCTTCTTCATTTGGAGAGGTGCAGAGGAAGATCTCTTATTATTTTTGGAACACTTAAATAAAAACAACAATAATGTTGTCTTGACTTCCAATTTTAGTAGGGAAGGCATACAATTCCTAGATTTAGACATCCATATAAAAGAAGGCAAGATATGTACGAAAAACTTTTTTAAAAAAATCGATTCAAACAGCTATATAGACACCAAAAGTTGCCATCATCCTACTTGGCTGAGAGGTGTCCCCAAAGGCCAATTTTTAAGACTGAGAAGGAATTGTTGCGATGAGACATCTTATCTGGAACAATGTAATATTTTAAAAAATAAATTTTTAGAAAAAGGTTACAAAGAAGAAGTTTTAGATACCCATATCCAAGAAATTTTAAAGAAACCAAGAGGTGAACTCCTAAAATATAATGACAAAAAACTATCTAATTCAACAGAATTAGTTTTACCTATTGTTTTAAATTATAATCAAAAAGCAGTAAAAATAAAGAAAATTATAAACAAACATTGGAATCTCATAAAACAAGATGATATCCTGGGCCCACTACTGCCGGAAAAGCCTAAAATTATTTTTAGAGGAGCCCCAAATTTTAAACAAAAACTTACCAAAAATTACACAGCTAAAGTTAAGAATATAAATAAGAAAGGAGTCTCACACTTCCTTATGGAAAAACCAGGTTTCTTCCCTTGCAAAATGTGTTCAGGATGCAATGTAGCGAAACATGAAAAAAGCCCTAGACTATCTTTTATAGCTACCGCTACGTCTGAAAAGTTTGAGATCAAGGAATTTCTCACATGTCACACAAAAAATGTAATTTATGTGGTAGAATGCCCTTGCGGACTTCAATATATAGGCAGAACTATAAGACCTCTCAAAAAAAGAATTGAGGAACATGTGACCAACATTAGGAAAGGGAATACCCAATATTCCCTACCACAACATTTTACCGAATGCCACCATAAAAATCCTAAAAATCTCAAATTTTGGCCCATAATGAAAGTTAAAAAATATTGGAGAGGAGGCAATAATATTAAAAAGATAGGAAAAACGGAAATGGAATGGGTTTTTAGAATGAGCACTTTACACCCCACTGGTCTAAACGCAGACTTTGACCTTTTTAATTTTATTTAATAAATTTTGTGCAATTTAGAACAATAATGTTTTTAATAATTTTTTCTAAATAAAGTTTTTTTTTTTCTTATATATCTTTTAATTTTTATAACTCTAATCAGAGATCATTTTTCTCTTTGAAGTTCTTAAAATTAGCACAAGATTTATAAATTTATATGTATCGAAAAAGTGTACTGATATGTATTATAATATTTTATGTATTTCTGTCTTCTTATGTAAAAATGCCATATGCATGGAACTATTCTGAGTTACAAGACGAATTCCCCTGCTAAACCGAACAGTTAACATTTCCCCATCTATAAACCGAGACTGGCAGAGTGAGAAAACTGAGAGACATGTGAAGTACAGTAAACCGAAAGAGGACGCTATAAACCGAAGATCGACTAACACGAAGCTATTAAAACGAACATAGTCGGAAAACCTACGAAGCTCATGATACGAATCACGGAAACACTCGAACCTGCCAAGAGCCGAATGCGAACAACGGAAAAAGCCGAGAGGCTATCTCCTAGTACGAACAGCGGAGAAAGCCGAGGAGTCGGCTTTCCGAAGTAATCCGAGAGTCGCATTCACAGTGACGTGACGCTGGAGGCAGGTCGCGTCACTTAATTCAAATGTTTTAATATTGTATATAAGCAGCCTCATCTCATATGAGTGCTGCTGGATCCTGAGGAAGCCCATTAAAACGGGCGAAACGCGTAGATCAAGCAACACTCATATGAGATTGTACCAAGATCCTTGTTTGTCTTTGTTCCAGTTTTGTGACCCCTTGCTGATGTTCCAGATTTTAAGTGTAAGGTATTTTTTGCACTTTATATTAAATTATACTTTTTACTACTAATACCATCTTCTGTTCCTTGGAGGTTGAATATCACCTATCCCCTTTGGAGAATACATCAATCCAGGACAAGAAAGCTGTCACTTACATTTAAATTTTGTCCCATATGTAGGGACTATATGTGAGTGTTTTAAAGTTTATTGCCTTCACTTTTATACCTTCATTTGTTACACTGGATATATATCTTGCATATTCTGCACAGCAGATTGATTGCACTGTCACTTTATAGCACAAATAGCGCACTGTCACCTTGTGTATTTGTATATGTGTTTTATTGCAGTGTTTTGGGATAACTGCTAGACAAGTTGCTGCTCGTGCAATATCTTCTCTAGCGCCACCTACCTCACACCAATTCCTCCTTTTTGATATTCTATTATCCCAACTGAGGCAAGGCTGCTTTTGAAAAGGTGACAAAATGTCGATTTTTGATTATAGAAATAAACATCAAATAAACATCGATGATGTTTTTGGGGGAAGAGATAGTTATGAGACATTTATACCCCCAGATACTATAGAACAACAACAAAAATTAGAAAAACTCTTGACGAAAGAACTTAAAATTAAATGGGAAGTTGCTACATTAAAGAAATATCTTGATGAGAAAATTACCCCTCGAGGGTTACGTATTTTTAAAAAACCCACTTTTGACACAGAAGATTGCACATTCATTTCAGAGTGGAATGAAATACTAGAATCTTGCACTGTTCACCTTATGAAATTAATTATCAAGCAAAGAAACCGCACTTTAGACACATTAGATTTAGAAATTTTGAAAATTGAAAGTACTTTACAAAATGATTTTTTAGATCAACCTAAATTTTCCGATAGAGTCGTCCAAAACCTACTGGAGGTGGAAAGAGACACAAAAGATATAAAAGTAAAGAAATATCGGAGAGACAAAGAAGATTATAGATTAAATACTTTTAGAGAACCCATGAATTATAGAAACTCACAAAAAAATGATGTATATAAAAATAGATATACATTGGAAAGAAATCAACCAAAAAGATTTCAAAATATATCTGCACAGACACGACATTATAATTTATCACATTCAAATAATTCCAATTATTCACACGGAAAGTTTTTTAAACCTAGATATACGTCAAACCCAATCAATAAAACTCCAACAAGAATAAATACAAAAAATAGGTTCCAAGTACTATCTGAACTAGGCGAAACATCTCCTTTTTTAGACAGGGAACAACAACTGACAAGATCCCCCCCGAAGTCCCCACGAGAAAGGGACAGAACAAGAAGAGATTACTTAGGGGTGCTAGAGCAGGGAAATGTGTACAGGAGAAGAAGAGATTAAAAACATCTAAAATCCAAAAAGAAAAAGCAGACCTGTCATTTCCCGGTATCTTCAACCTTTCTCAAAAAATTTTAAACCAAGAACAACTGTTAGTACTACAAAAGGGGCTAAAATATGCACCCACTAACAAATTCAATCTTTTTTCGGCTTTCGTAGATGTAAATAAATTTGTAAGGAATGCAACTCTAAAAAGATATTATACAATAAGACCACAAGAGCCAACAGTAATATCTCATTCCGAATATGTTCAAACACATCTAAAAAACAAATCAACATTTTATCCCTCAACATTCAGATCAGGGGCGATAGATCTATTTGAGAAATCTGTGGTTAAAGACCTTAAGGCTATTACACAAAATAGAAAAGAAAAATTTAATATGACAAAAAAGGAGAAAAATATCCTAATAGATCTTCAAAAGGATGAAAGCATCATCATCAAACCCGCAGATAAAGGTGGAGGTATAGTGATCCAATCAAGAGAAAAATATATAGCTGAAGCATATAGACAATTGAGAGATCAAAATACTTACACCCTCTTAAAGACAGACCCAATTAACAACTATAAAAGGGTCTTAACGAAGTATTTAGACAAAGGGAAAAATCTAGACATTTTGACAGAAAATGAATATAAATATATAAATGTTTCCCACCCTAAACTACCAGTTATATATTTCCTTCCAAAAATACATAAAGATGTTGAGAATCCTCCAGGGAGACCAATTGTCTCGGGTATCGATTCCCTCTTCAGCAACCTGTCAGAATATTTAGATGTGTTATTACAACCTGTAGTTCAGAAAAACAAATCTCACCTTAAAGACACGATCAGTATTTTACAAGACTTAGAAAAAATTAAATGGGAAGAAGATTACATACTTGTGACAAGTGATGTGACATCCCTATATACATGTATTGATCATGTTCAAGGTATTACATCTGTGAGACATATGTTGGAAACAGATGGTTCCTTCAAAAATAATCAGATTGACTTTATAATTGAGGGGATAGAACTCATCCTAACTCACAACTATTTTTTCTTTAATGAAGAATTTTTCTTACAATGCAGAGGGACAGCGATGGGCACCAGGTTTGCCCCCAGCTATGCCAACTTGTTCATGGCCGACTGGGAAAATAGGTCGGTCTGGACGGGACATGGCTGGCAGGCAAACCTGGTGCTATATCGGAGATATATAGACGATCTCTTCTTCATTTGGAGAGGTGCAGAGGAAGATCTCTTATTATTTTTGGAACACTTAAATAAAAACAACAATAATGTTGTCTTGACTTCCAATTTTAGTAGGGAAGGCATACAATTCCTAGATTTAGACATCCATATAAAAGAAGGCAAGATATGTACGAAAAACTTTTTTAAAAAAATCGATTCAAACAGCTATATAGACACCAAAAGTTGCCATCATCCTACTTGGCTGAGAGGTGTCCCCAAAGGCCAATTTTTAAGACTGAGAAGGAATTGTTGCGATGAGACATCTTATCTGGAACAATGTAATATTTTAAAAAATAAATTTTTAGAAAAAGGTTACAAAGAAGAAGTTTTAGATACCCATATCCAAGAAATTTTAAAGAAACCAAGAGGTGAACTCCTAAAATATAATGACAAAAAACTATCTAATTCAACAGAATTAGTTTTACCTATTGTTTTAAATTATAATCAAAAAGCAGTAAAAATAAAGAAAATTATAAACAAACATTGGAATCTCATAAAACAAGATGATATCCTGGGCCCACTACTGCCGGAAAAGCCTAAAATTATTTTTAGAGGAGCCCCAAATTTTAAACAAAAACTTACCAAAAATTACACAGCTAAAGTTAAGAATATAAATAAGAAAGGAGTCTCACACTTCCTTATGGAAAAACCAGGTTTCTTCCCTTGCAAAATGTGTTCAGGATGCAATGTAGCGAAACATGAAAAAAGCCCTAGACTATCTTTTATAGCTACCGCTACGTCTGAAAAGTTTGAGATCAAGGAATTTCTCACATGTCACACAAAAAATGTAATTTATGTGGTAGAATGCCCTTGCGGACTTCAATATATAGGCAGAACTATAAGACCTCTCAAAAAAAGAATTGAGGAACATGTGACCAACATTAGGAAAGGGAATACCCAATATTCCCTACCACAACATTTTACCGAATGCCACCATAAAAATCCTAAAAATCTCAAATTTTGGCCCATAATGAAAGTTAAAAAATATTGGAGAGGAGGCAATAATATTAAAAAGATAGGAAAAACGGAAATGGAATGGGTTTTTAGAATGAGCACTTTACACCCCACTGGTCTAAACGCAGACTTTGACCTTTTTAATTTTATTTAATAAATTTTGTGCAATTTAGAACAATAATGTTTTTAATAATTTTTTCTAAATAAAGTTTTTTTTTTTCTTATATATCTTTTAATTTTTATAACTCTAATCAGAGATCATTTTTCTCTTTGAAGTTCTTAAAATTAGCACAAGATTTATAAATTTATATGTATCGAAAAAGTGTACTGATATGTATTATAATATTTTATGTATTTCTGTCTTCTTATGTAAAAATGCCATATGCATGGAACTATTCTGAGTTACAAGACGAATTCCCCTGCTAAACCGAACAGTTAACATTTCCCCATCTATAAACCGAGACTGGCAGAGTGAGAAAACTGAGAGACATGTGAAGTACAGTAAACCGAAAGAGGACGCTATAAACCGAAGATCGTCTAACACGAAGCTATTAAAACGAACATAGTCGGAAAACCTACGAAGCTCATGATACGAATCACGGAAACACTCGAACCTGCCAAGAGCCGAATGCGAACAACGGAAAAAGCCGAGAGGCTATCTCCTAGTACGAACAGCGGAGAAAGCCGAGGAGTCGGCTTTCCGAAGTAATCCGAGAGTCGCATTCACAGTGACGTGACGCTGGAGGCAGGTCGCGTCACTTAATTCAAATGTTTTAATATTGTATATAAGCAGCCTCATCTCATATGAGTGCTGCTGGATCCTGAGGAAGCCCATTAAAACGGGCGAAACGCGTAGATCAAGCAACACTCATATGAGATTGTACCAAGATCCTTGTTTGTCTTTGTTCCAGTTTTGTGACCCCTTGCTGATGTTCCAGATTTTAAGTGTAAGGTATTTTTTGCACTTTATATTAAATTATACTTTTTACTACTAATACCATCTTCTGTTCCTTGGAGGTTGAATATCACCTATCCCCTTTGGAGAATACATCAATCCAGGACAAGAAAGCTGTCACTTACATTTAAATTTTGTCCCATATGTAGGGACTATATGTGAGTGTTTTAAAGTTTATTGCCTTCACTTTTATACCTTCATTTGTTACACTGGATATATATCTTGCATATTCTGCACAGCAGATTGATTGCACTGTCACTTTATAGCACAAATAGCGCACTGTCACCTTGTGTATTTGTATATGTGTTTTATTGCAGTGTTTTGGGATAACTGCTAGACAAGTTGCTGCTCGTGCAATATCTTCTCTAGCGCCACCTACCTCACACCAATTCCTCCTTACTTAATATTGTGTAGTAGACATGTGCATTCGTTTTCGGCGAATGCATTTTCGTCCGAAATGAGCATTTTCGTCCATTCGTCCGAAAAACGAATAACGAAAATGCTAAGCTAACGAAAGCCGAATGAACGAATGGTTAATAAACGAAAATCATTCGTTCATTCGTCCATTCGTAGTACTATTGCATTCTATAAGCCGAAATAGAGTCGGTTAATAGAATACAATAGCATAGTACACTTATGCTACGACTTTCGGTTTATGAAATGCATGTAAGTCTATTGGCATTCTATAAACCGAAAGTTCGGTTTATAGAATAGCAATAGGATTACATGTATTACATTAAATTTATGAATGGAGACTCTGTCTCTGTGTAGTGAAATGCCGACAGCCTATAAACCGAACGTTCGGTTTATAGGCTGTCGGCTTATGTAATACATGTAATCCTATTGCTATTCTATAAACCGAACAATCGGTTTATAGAATAGCAATAGGATTACATGTATTACATTAGCCGACAGCCTATAAACCGAACGTTCGGTTTATAGGTTGTCGGCATTTCACTACACGGAGACAGAGTCTCCATTCATTATGAATGGAGACTTTGTCTCCGTGTACTTACATTAGCCGACAGCCTATAAACCGAACGTTCGGTTTATAGGTTGTCGGCATTTCACTACACGGAGACAGAGTCTCCATTCATTATGAATGGAAACTTTGTCTCCGTGTACTTACATTAGCCGACAGCCTATAAACCGAACGTTCGGTTTATAGGCTGTCGGCATTTCACTACACGGAGACAAAGTCTCCATTCATAAATTTATGAATGGAGACTCTGTCTCCGTGTAGTGAAATGCAGACAGCCTATAAACCGAACGTTCGGTTTATAGGTTGTCGGCATTTCACTACACGGAGACAGAGTGTCCATTCATTATGAATGGAGACTTTGTCTCCGTGTACTTACATTAGCCGACAGCCTATAAACCTAACGTTCGGTTTATAGGCTGTCGGCATTTCACTACACGGAGACAAAGTCTCCATTCATAATGAATGGAGACTCTGTCTCCTTGTAGTGAAATGCTGTTCTATAAACCGAACTTTCGGTTTATAGAATAGCAATAGGATTACATGTATTCCATAACCCGAAAGTCTATAAACCGAACGTTCGGTTTATAGACTTTCGGCTTATAGAAAACATGTAGTACTATGGCCTTTCTATGAAACGAACGAGAGCCCCATTCATAAGAATTTCTTATGAATGGGGCTCTCGTTCGGTTTATAGAAAGCCAATAGTATTACACGTATTCTATAAAACGAACGAATACAACTAAACTAAACGAAAATAATGAACGAATTTCGTCCGAAACGAATGCAGTAATGAACGAAATTCGTTTTAGACTAAATAAATTCGAAATAAATCCGAATGGACGAAAACTAAACAAAAATTTTAGTTTTGCACATGTCTATTGTGTAGGTCCCCTTTTGTCACCAAAACAGTGCTGACCCATCGAGGCACTAGACCTCTGAAGGTATGCTGTGGTGTCTGGCACCAAGACGTTAGCAGCAGATCCTTTGGGTGGGGCCCCATGGACCGGACTTGTTTGTCAAGCACATCACACAGATGCTCGACTGGATTGAGATCTGAGGAACTCGTTGTTGTCTTCCTCAACCATTCCTGAACCATTTTTGCTTTTTGGCACAGCACATTATCCTACTGAAAGAGGCCAATGCCATTAGGGAATACTGTTTCCATGAAGGCCAAAAGATGGCCTACGGGAAATATAGAGGTCTGGAATAACTTTCATCAAGACTCCTATAGAGGCCAGGCAACCCGAGGTGTCACTCTCCTTGTGCTGTCCTCCCCCGAATGACTGTGGATAAACCCAGTCTGATCTTGATGTACCAGGTCAGGGATGACCCGGGCCTATATTTTGGCCAGGATTTTTGATATAACAACTTAACATCCAGATTAATAAGAGAGATTGGTTGATAATTAAGAATAGATTAAGGGTCTTTACCAATCTTAGGTATTGGGCAAATAGATGCTTCCGGCATTTCTAGAAGGAAGGTACCCCTCGCAGAAGCTTCCTCAAACACTCTGAGGAGTAGAGGTGAAATCTCCGATTGGAGAGTATGGAAGAAAGGTGATGATAGTCCATCAGGACTTCCCCTTTTCAATCGAGCCTATAGCTGAGGTAAGTTCGACCTCTGAAATAGGCTGAATAAGTGTTCTCAGTTTCTCCTGGGAAATCCTGGGTAGATCTAATCTCCGTAAGAAGTCCTTGACCTGGGACACCGACCTTTTGTCCATTGGAAGATTATATAATCACTTATAGTATTGTCTGAATGCCTTACTTATCTGTCGTGGTGACAGACAGGTGATGCCGTTATAACAGATTTTGTTTATGCGAGTTTGATGGTTCCTAAATTGAATTTTGTTTGTCAGGGCTTCCCCAGGTCTTCCACTACTCATGTACCAGGTGATCTTAAGGCAGCTACTGCTTTTTTTAAAATTTCTCATCCAATTTTAATTTAATTGCCTTCTGGGTATCATTAATAGACCCGGCAGTGGCAGGTTCCGATTGTTCTTATTCAAGTTTTCTAGTCTGTATAGCTGGATATATAGGTCTGAAAGTGGCTTTCCCCATGATTTTTTAATAGTAGAGCCCATCTTTATCAACATTCGGCTCATATAACACTTAAACGAGCACCACAGAGTCTGGTCCCCGAATTCACCATTATCATGAATACATATAAAATTTTGCGCTTCTGTGCACAATTCTGCCCTATATATATACAGGGAGTGCAGAATTATTAGGCAAGTTGTATTTTTGAGGATTAATTTTATTATTGAACAACAACCATGTTCTCAATGAACCCAAAAAACTCATTAATATCAAAGCTGAATATTTTTGGAAGTAGTTTTTAGTTTGTTTTTAGTTTTAGCTATTTTAGGGGGATATCTGTGTGTGCAGGTGACTATTACTGTGCATAATTATTAGGCAACTTAACAAAAAACAAATATATACCCATTGCAATTATTTATTTTTACCAGTGAAACCAATATAACATATAACAAACTTTTCACTATAATAATCAGGGTTAGGCTTGGACAACAAACAAATCATTCCTAAGGAACATGGATAATAATAAAAAGGAAGAAAAGGGAAATAAAAAGATAACGAAAAGAGGAGGATGGAAAAAGAAACGATCAAGATGAATAACAGCGGGGAGAGGGGATCCCGGGAGGGGGAATCCTTGCTAAGAATTTTGAAAACGACTGCAAACCTCTTAATTCTGGCGTCCAGCCTGGCCTCCACCGGAAGACACTTGTCAAGGGAAAGATCCTCTATAGTATTCAGATCTCCGCCGAAAATTTTAATACCTTGCTGGATTTCCTCTAGTCTGTCATTAACCTTGTTTAGAAAGCCAATAGTACCATCAGACGGTGCATATAAATTGGCTTGAGTAAACAATTTATAGTTAATTTTGCAGATCACTATGCAGACCCTACCATTAGAGTCTGATTCATAATAGATACAATCAAATATAAGAGCTGAGGATATGATAATAGAGACCCCCTTTTTATGTTGGGTATTACCAAATTAAAGGTCCAAGAGAATTTGCAATATCTCCAGAGTTTTAATCCCTGTCTCTTGATCGAAACACACATCCGTCCTTTCTGAATCAGGAGATCATATAGATCATTTTTGTGGTGAATTTAGCCCATGGGAATTAATAGTCATACATTTAATAGGCATAAGTTATAAAGAAGTTGCTTAGTACGGGACAGGGGGGTGCCGAGCATCAGTAGAACCCATGTAG
Source organism: Pelodytes ibericus (assembly GCA_036172795.1). Lineage (NCBI taxonomy): Eukaryota > Metazoa > Chordata > Amphibia > Anura > Pelodytidae > Pelodytes > Pelodytes ibericus. Next base: position 116,837,490 of record CM069860.1, read on the forward strand.
AGGCAAAAAAAACCAAACACATGTACACACAAATATAAATAATACATCCCACATCACAAGTATAAACATATCACTTTCAACTTTTTGGTAGAGGAGAGAATCCCTGGTTATATACCAATGGGGACCAAGCCTCGCTGAACTTAATCAGGAAACCACCTCGGGATACTTTCAAGTGTCTGAGCTGGGCAAAGAATCCAGAAAAGGACATTTCTAAAGAAACTCTACTTAACTTCAGGGAGCAGACCCCATTTTAGCATTGTTCTTTTTCCTGAGATTTATGCTCACATACATAGTTCTTCCACTGAAATGATATTTATTTAGTGGGGAATCCCCATTTATATGCTATGTCCTTGTAGCGGAGGATAGAAGTAGATGGATTGAACTCTCTTCTCTGGAGTCTAGCCATCTGAAATATGTCTGCGTGGAGATAACTCCTGTATATATAGCTGAATATATTGAGTGCTGTATTGGATTAGCTCTTATCTGCTTTAATAACATATCTTTAACTCTAGCGTTATGAAAACTACTATGAGGTCCCTTGGGGTTTCTTGCGGTAGGTTAGAAGGTTGAGGCAATCTATGTACCCTTTTGAATGGGAGCTTTCCAAGAATCACTGGGTCTAAGTGGACTAAGAAATTCAATCAGATATTTCTCCAAATAAATTTTTTTAATATTTCTACAATACCCCTTAATGTAAGGTTTCTTCTTCTTGAACGACCCTTGACATACTTTTTGCTTTAGCGTAGAGATCTCTTTCTTAGATGTTGCAATTTGTGCTTGAATTTCTTTAAGGCAGTCTTGTGAGAGCATTATTTGGGTTGTTGGGTTTGATAAAGCTGAATGCACATGGGATATTTCTTCCTTAATGTACGCTTGTTTTTTTTTTTTTTATCAGAATCTAACTTGATCTTTTCATAGAGGCTCTCAAGTGCACACATGGCCTGAGAGATTGAAGAAGTGTCAAGTAGGCTCCCTTCCATGGATGAATTTAAAGTTGGTTTAGTTATAGATTCTGGATTACTAGCAGAAGTTTTTGGAGAATAAAGAGTTACCGTATTTGCTCGAATATAAGACGAGGTTTTTTTCAGAGCAAAAGCTCTGAAAAATCCTGCTCGTCTTACATTCGAGGTCCTTATAATCTGACCTCAAATTGAGGTCAGACTATAAGACAGGGATCCAGGTCCCCAGCAGAGCTGCAGGGGACCTGGATCCCCCTCTCTAGCAGCAGGGGATGTCTGCGCGATGAGCGTAGACTCCCCTGCTTCCGCCCGGCACGACTGCCGGTGCTTCTATGAAGAAGCCGGGTACTTCCGGCTACGTCACAGAAGTCCCGGCGAGCGTGCCGGGCGGCAGCAGGGGAGGTCTGCGCTCATCGCGCAGACATCCTCTGCTGCCCCACTAGGCACCAGGGTGAATCGGGCAGCTGGGGGATGTCTGCACAATACGTGCAGACATCCTCCATGCTGCCCGACACGGCAGCCTATTATGATGGACCAGCTGTCCGTCATAATAGACTGCCGTGTCGGGCAGCAAGGACGATGTCTGCACGTATTGTGCAGACATCCCCCGGCTGCCCCCACTAGCCACCAGGGATCGAGGTACAGGTAAGGGGGGGGGGGGGACAGAGGACACAGACAGACAAGGGGAGGGGGGATAGAGAGAGACAGGGGGAGGGGGGAGGACACAGACAGACAAGGGGGGGGGAGACACAGACAGACAAGAGGAAGGGGGAGACACAGACAAGGGGAGGGAGGGGGACAGAGATAAAAGGGGGGGATAGAGAGAGACGGGGAGGGGGGAGGACACAGACAGACAAGGGGGGGGGAGACACAGACAGACAAGGGGAAGGGGGAGACACAGACAAGGGGAGGGAGGGGGACAGAGAGAAAAGGGGAGGGGGGATAGATAGAGACAAGAGAGAGAAGTTTTGGGGAGAGAGAGAAAACGCTGGGGGGGGGGGAGAGACAGCTGGGGGAGCGGGAGAGAGGCCGCATTGGCACATAAAAGCAAATAAAAACAAGAAATGCATTTGTATAATATACATTTTTGAAGTTGAAGGCCCGCTGGTAAGGATCCTTTCTCTATCAGCAAAAATCAGCAGCCGAGGGTTCCAAGCCCAAGGTTAGTTGGTATTGTTGATAAAAGCAATGTATTGAAACTCCTGTGGTATAAACGCCAGCCCGCTCTCCCTTATGCGACGCTATGGCTTGTCACAGCAGTGCCATCACACTGCAGGACAGCACCCTCCCCCCACCCCACTCTCTGGAGCCCCGGTCTGCAGCCTCCTGGCCCAACTGCCGGGGTACCTGGCTGTTCAAGCAGCAGCTGCCGCTTGACACACGCTTCTTCTGCACGTCTCCATCAGCTGTCATCCAGCTAGACGGAGCATGCTCAATCTCGGCTTTCGCGCATGTCTGATAGCTGTTTGGCTTCCTGCCCTTACAGCCAGTTAAAGGGACAGTAATAAAACCTCTGTTTCTCCTCCCAAAAGTTACTATTGGCCAGTCAATAACTTCCTACACTATATAAACCCTCATCATGCCAAACTAATCTTATTGATTTTTTTGATTGGGTAACTAAAATAATAGATCAGGGTGGTGCAGTAGACATTGCTTACCTAGATTTCAGTAAGGCTTTTGACACATGTCGCACATAGAAGGCTTATCAATAAACTGAAATCTTTGAGTTTGGATTTCAATATTGTTGAATGGATTAGACAATGGCTGAGTGACAGGCAACAGAGGGTTGTAGTCAATGGGGTATATTCGATGCAAGATCTTGTTACTAGTGGGGTACCTCAGGGATCTGTACTTGGACCCTTTCTCTTTAATATTTTTATTAGTGATATTGCAGAAGGTCTTGTTAGCAAAGTATGTCTTTTTGCTGATGATACAAAGTTTTGTAGAGGAGAAGATTTAGGAGTAATAATTTCAGAGGACTTGAAGGTAGGTAGGCAATGCAATAGAGCAGCAGGAAATGCTAGCAGAATGCTTGGTTGCATAGGGAGAGGTATTAGCAGTAGGAAGAGGGAAGTGCTCATGCCATTGTACAGAGCACTGGTGAGACCTCACTTGGAGTATTGTACGCAGTACTGGAGACCGTATCTCCAGAAGGATATTGATACTTTGTTCAGAGAAGGGCTACTAAACTGGTTCATGGGTTGAAGGATAAAACTTACCAGGAAAGGTTAAAGCATCTTAACATGTATAGCTTGGAGGAAAGACGTAACAGGGGGGATATGATAGAAACATTTAAATACATAAAGGGAATCAACACAGTAAAGGAAGAGAGTATATTTAAAAGAAGAAAAACTACCACAACTAGAGGACATAGTCTTAAATTAGAGGTGCAACGATTTAAAAGTAATATCAGGAAGTATTACTTTACTGAGAGGGTAGTGGATGTATGGAATAGCCTGCCAGCAGAAGTGGTAGAGGTAAACACAGTCAAGGATTTTAAGCATGCGTGGGATAGACACAAGGCAATCCTAGCTATAAGACCGGGGAAAGCGGGACTAATAAAAGTACTCAAAAAAAAAAAAAAATTGGGCAGACTAGATGGACCGAATGGTTCTTATCTGCCGACACATTTACGAGTACTTTAGTTATTTTGTTGCCAAATCCTGCTAGTTATGACCATGTCTGTTTTCTGCCTGTCTTCCCTACGATTGTTTGCTGCGAGCCTCGATTCTTGCTTGTCAAACTATTTTCCTGCTTGATCCCTCAGTACCTTCGCCTTGATCATTTACCTCCGGTCCAGTCTCCTGTTGGTTTGGTTCCGCTTCGGTATTCTCGTAATTGAGGATTGCAAAAGTCCTGGGGGAATGAAACTTGCAGCTCAACCAGAAGGTGGATTTACTTCAGGCAGAATAATTCTGTTCTTTTACCTGGGTCCATTGCAATAACATATACCTATTTCTGCACAGCGGTTCCAGCTTCGTACCAAATCCTTACATGGCTGCAATGTCTTCTTTCCATTTATGTTTGGCTAAGGAGTTAATCCAAGAGGCTTTGTTTTAGGAGCAGGGACTGCTGGAGTTGTCTAGTACTGCCCAAAATCTTATAGTACAGCACACTTCAGGCTGACAAGCCACCAGGGATCCTCCGTTGAAACAACGGAAGCAAATGTATCGTGCTTGTCTAGGAAATCAGCCAACAGTGATCAGCAGGCTGGCCAGCATCGAAATCGTGCACCCTGTAGGATCTTTACCCTCGCTCAGTGACACACCTCTCACGTTACATCATCATGACACCCCAGAATCAAGGGCACTGCATATTAAAGTTGTGAATATTAGTTTTAATATGCCTTTTTACAAAAGTTTCGCTTGGGGACAATATTATTGGCCTTAAGTCTTAAAATTATGTTCTCATTGGTTTTCTGTAAATGGGGATGCCTCCTACTTTAACAAAGAAAGCATACAAAGAAAAAACATCTGTAACAAATGTGATTATGCAGAAAGGGCTTCTAAAAGCTTTCTTGAAGATATACCCTCAATAAAAGCACTAATATAGAAACGTTCCAGATCTTCTAAATTAAAGGTTATCTGTTAGTAACCATTTTTAAAAGACATGTCGGAAAAAAAAGTTATGCTTAATTGACAGATTGCATGGTAGATTGCATAGAAAAGTTTTAATTAAAGAATACAAATACAGTACCTTGAGGCTGCTGCACTTTTATAGCTCTATGATTTTCATTCATCTGACTGAGGATTCTAAACAGGATAGATGTATACAAGTGCAGAGCGGTAAGGTACTTTATTTGTATTCTTCCATTAAAACATTTCTATTTAAAATGCCTACACTTGATGTAATCTTTCCTTTTTCCTAAGGAACTGTAGACACAAAACCCTTGTAAGTTACAAATGTAAGTACAATTCTGGGCACCAGTCCTTAAAAATGATATTATGGAACATGAATAAGTGGAAAAGGAGGGATACAAAATTAATAAGGAGATTGGAGGGTCTTCGTTATGAAGAGAGACTAAAACACTTGGATTTATATATGCTAGAAAAGCATCTCAGAGGGGATATGATTATGTGCAGGGCTAATATACCGTATTTGCTCGAATATATGACGACCCTGATTATAAGACGACCCCCCAAACTATGGATATTCCTTCAGGGAAAAAACGAAAAGCCTGAATATAAGACTACCCTATAGGAAAAAAGTTCAACTTGTATAAATTCACATGTAAATTGCTTTTTCATATATGTTATAAAAAAAAAAAAAAAAAATTTCTTGTTTTGTTACCTTTTATGTGCCAATGCTCCCCCCAACGGTGTCTTTCTCTCTCCCCCCAACGTAGCCTCCCTGGAGCTAGTGGGGGCAGCTGGGGGATGTCTGCACAATATGTGCAGACATCCCGGCTGCGCAAATCTTCCGGGTGGCTAGTGGGGGCAGCCGGGGGATGTCTGCACGTATCCTCCATGCTGCCCGACACTTCCGTCCATTATGACGATATCATTGGTGGCCAGTGGGAGCAGCCGGAGGATGTCTGCATGATGCGCGCAGACATCCCCTGCTGCTGCCCGGCACTTCCGCCGGGACGTCTATGATGAAGCCGGAAGGACCCGGCTTCATCATAGAAGTCCCGACGGACGTGCCGGGCGGCAGCAGGGGATGTCTGCACGCATCGTGCAGACATCCACCGTTTGTTAGCTCTGCAGGGGACCTGGATCCCAGTCTTACATTCAGTTTCTATGAAAAAAACCTCATCTTATATTCGAGCAAATACGGTAATTAGCTCTCCAGTCACCTGTTCATTAACAGAAATGTACAAAGAACAAGGGGTCACCCCCCTGAGACTGGAAGAGCAAAGATTTAAATCGACAGCAAAAGGAAATTATTATTTACAGTAAGGACAATAAAGTTATGGCACTCACTGCCAAGAGAGGTGGTGCTATCAATAGATGCATTTAAAAATGGTCTGGATGTGGGTTTTTTTTTTAAAGCAGGACATAGAGGGCTATTAATACAATACGCATAAATAATAGAGCTGCTTGATCAAAGAATAAATCTCATTGCCTTTTGGAGTCAAGAAGGAATGTTTCCCCCTAGGAGGCAAAATTCGAAATAGCGTCCTTAGGGGTTTTTTGCTTTCATTTGGATCAAAAGCAGGAATGATAGATAAAATGGCTGAACATGATGGACTCATGTCTTTTTTCAACCTAAATTACTGTTACTATGTAAGAGACTTGGAATGCAAGAGGGAATTTTATACTACTTGAGATGAGGCATAGAACTATAAAGAATTTCATAGACATTGTAATCGGAAATTTATTGACATACATTATTTAATGAGTATTAGCACTAAATATACATGTTAAATGCGGAAATATAAATTTCTAAATGGTAGCTAATGCATTCTGACAAAAAGTAAAAGTATTACGGTTTGAGTAGATATTTTTTTTCCTGCCGTTAAAAGAAAGGTTAAAAGCAGAGTAAGTGTTACATCATCCATCTGAACCAAGAAGTCGGCCCCCTGATAGTGCTATACAAAACAGCTAAGCATTTAATTAGTATTTGTCCATTAAAACATTTCTATTTAAAATGCCTATACTTGTTGTAATCTTTCATTTTTTTGCCAACATCTATATGTTAATTGGACACATGTAGCTACAGATGAAAAAATAAATGGACACATTCGGTGATCAGATTTATTGGTTACTTAAACTTAATTGACATTTTATTTTAAATACTGTACACACAACAGACTGCAATTCTAAACATTTTACATTCAATGTAAGTCCCCTGAATTTCAATACCTAGACAGAAATATTGCAAATTTCTCTATGGTTTCTGACACTCTGTAGTAGTCCCTGTATGAAAAATAATGTGAAATCATGATTCTTTAACAAACATAAAAGGTGGATTAAACTAAACAGTAGTGTTCCATTGAATAAAACATATTTGCAGCCTTCTAAGACAGCCAAAACAACTAAAACAAAAGGGCAAATTATACTAGCAAAGTATATCAGGAGATACAATTATTCTAAAACAACCATTTATAGAACAAAAAAAGGATCCAAAGAACCTAATATTAATTACCAGGGCATGTACGAAAAGAAAAGGCAAGTGTGAACTCAATCTAGCAGAGTTTATACCATTACTGAAAATTGCTGCTCTATCTGGATGACGAAGTAAAAAAAAAAAAGTCTGTATTATCGCTCATAAAATATTTTTTCCTTAAATTTGTTTCTAACTAGCAGAATTTCATAACACACTTTTAGCATTTAATATGTCCCATTTAAAAAAGTCACCGTATAGGGTGCCTATTTTAGTATTATCTACAATTAGACTGCAGTTCTGTATGCCTCCATCCATTCACTCTTGCACAAATAGCAATTAAACCTCAAGTGAATGTTTGTCTTTAAATATATTAATATAAATTAGTTGTTCATTTTATTTGAATGTCTTTTATAACATAAAAGCATTTGTAACGCTAGTGAAAAGCATAAATTGTGTAAAACTGTAAACAGTTTGCATAGATCTCAAACTGCAACTTGTGAAATGAGAAAGTTCTTTGCTTGTATTTCAGGAAAAGAAACATTCCTAAGCATTGCTTAGAAAGCGACAAAAAAATAAAAATAAACCATGTATTAAACAACTACCATAATGCCACTACCATAAGTCATCTAACTGATAACATTCTTTTTCCAAAGGAACTGTCGACACAGAAGCCCTGAAAGTTGCAAATGAAAGAGATTGGGCATAAAATACCGATGAGGCATAAAACTATAAATAATTTTATAGAAAAAGTAAAATTGTGATAAACACCGGAAATTTATTGATATGATCAGTTTTAGCACTAAACAGATGTTTTATAATGGGTAAATATACATTTTTGAATGATAATTAATGCAGCTAGTATTGCATACTGCTAAAAATGTAAAATCATTATGGTCTGAGACTGTACTTTATTTTTCCTGGCGTTAAAAGAAACAGAGGTAAAAAGCAGAGAAAGTGTTACCTATATGAAACAAGATTTCTGCAAATCATGGTCTAAGTACATATGGAGGGTGGCTGTACGTTAGCACTCTAAAGACATTCAGTAATGTTTGTAAACTATCGGTATGTACAGTAAAGATTCTCCTTTACATTTTTTGCTCATGTCAGTTACAGTACACTTCAGCAATTAATGCTCAGTAAGTGTTTATATAGCTATACACACATACAGGTATATAAACACATTTATAAATGACAAAATAAATTCTGCATGCGATTTGGTCAGCTTCATCTTCATTCATCATTGGCAGCACTTGTTCCTCTCACTTGACCTTGGTTGCGTAGCTAAAAGTGAAAAAGGACAAAACAAAAAATCCATTAAAAAAATATGTTCACACAAAAATAAGGCTGTTAAAATGGTAAAGAAAAGTAGCAAGCATGTAGGGGGGAAAAAAAAACAGAATAGTGCAGTGTTCTTTAAAAAAATTTGTAAAAGTGAAAATCGGAAAAGAAAATAGGCACTTTAGAAAGCCACTAAAACACCTTACTAGTTGGTAAAAACACACCTTAGTTCTACAACTTTTACAACCTATACACTGTAGCTAAACTAATCAACAAGTTGAACAAGTGCCCCCAAATAATGTAAGCTCCTGAAATTTGATAAAGTATCTCGGCAGCAAAACACAGGTCAATTAACTCTGATCTAACTTAATAAGGCACAATCTGTGTCATTTTAATAGGTTGCTGGTGATTTGTTTCTTGTTAAAAATGCTATTTTTTGTTTTCCTTTTAGGAAGTAGAAATATTTTTGGTACATTTAGATAACTTGTGTGTGGTTTTAAACCAAATTATAGTATGTTATGTATACATTTAGAATATGGCAAAGATAGAACCTTTTTGAGGTAGATTTATAAAAAATACGTTTTGGCAAAAACAAAAACATTCAGTTATAACATACAGTTATATAAAATTTGTGCTTTTTTTCATGAGGGCATATTCAAATTAAATATGTACTACTATCATCAACATGCAGGTTTACTAGAATAATAATTATAAACTATTCAGCATGCTGGCCTATCAACTTAGAGAATCATCGTTACAATGATTCTGCCCTCTGAATGTTTGTGCAGAAGAGGAAGCTCTGCTATCTTTATCGCCCTGATGGATACTGAAATCGATCCCAAATTCTAGTACAGCTATGTTTCTTCTTAAAATGACCTGGTGACGCCTAAAGCAATAAGAACCCACCGTCCTCAGTTTGGTTGATCTAATCAACCCTTTTAGTGCTTCTCTATTCTTACAAACACAGGCGAGAGGAAGGGATTTAGTATTTCCCAAGAGGAATAACATTTAGAGGGTGGAAGACTGAGGGGAAATGTGAGAAATTATTTCACAGGAACAGTATTCGATACCTGAAATAACTATTACATGTGACTGTCCTTGTAATTAACATTCAGGGAAATATTTATTTTAAATTAATACAAATCGATGTTTTTATTTGTTATGACATTGGTCACTATTAACACTAAAGAAATTGCATAATTTCTTGTATGTGAATTAGACTATACTGTCGAACAAATACATCTGACCTTTTGCATAGTTAGTCTTAACTGGGCCAATGGGTTCTTATGTGCATATTTGTTTCTGTGTAATTTGAATGCTGTATCCATGGTAGCTAAAGACTAGCACTAGCTTCCTACACTACTGGACAACCAGACCGTAAGAAACAAAACATACAACCATTACAATGAGAGAATTAAAATGACCAAAATAGCTAAAAAAAGACCATACCAAAGTCTTAAGATCACTGCCTTAGCATACTATGAGTCAGGTGAAAAATCTCCCTATTTGCTCTTGCTAATCTGTACCCTACACTCAATTTGAAAAAATATAAACTAGGAAAACTATGTTGGATAAAGAAATGTATTAGAACAAAGCATTCCAGTGCTTTCAAGTGTAATAAATGTAGACTATGAGACATGAAAAGTGAATTAAGAGAAGCCAGACAAAATGCACCATAGACAGCTCTCAGCCCATCACCTGATTATTTTCCCGCTAATTACTTACACACCTTAATACTGCCCCTGAACCTAGCATGGACTTGCTTAGGAGTCAGCTGCCGATGTGCCTCGAACAGTACCCTTCTTACGTATCTAAATGTAAAATAAAATTGTAAGCTACAAATAAGAAAATAAAATTTGAGGGAAAATGTACTGTTGTATTACAGATGTGATGTTATTTGAAATCATGATCTCCAAAGCGCTTTGTAAAGAATTATACTGAAACAAAAAAAAACAAAACACAAAAACAGAGACCTGCAACCAATAACGGCAATAATACTAGAGGAAAAAAGGTGTACTATGAATGTAAACGCATAATGCAAAACACATAGGGTGTATTTTGAACAAACCCAAAAAAAAAAAAAAAAAAAAAGGTTATCAAGCACAAAAAAATATATAAAAGTATTCAGTATCAACACATTATCCTTTATAAGAAACGATCTTGTCTCCCCCCTTATTTATCCAGTAATATATGTAAACTATTATAAAGAAATGTCTTGTTAGATGACTTAAAAATGTTTTTAAAAAAAGGCCAATTTTAAATGTTAGTACTACTCACCGAGACAATTAACTGGTTGAGTGGATACATTATGTGTTTTTTTTCTCAATTTATGGCTACAAATCATTTAAACTAATTTTGCAAATTAACAATAACCAAAGAAAATTGTTAAAACATAACATATGTATATTTAACATTTATATGCCTATGTAATAAAATGCAAGAATAAAAATCCTTACTGCCTCTAATTCTTTTTGTGTTTCATCCTCCATTCGCCTAATGTCTTCCATTGTTAAATCAATCCATTTGTCAATCCAACAGAACAACTGACGATGGAAATTTGTGAATATTCGTTTTTCTTGCTAAAAACAAAAAGCAGAATCAAATCAAGAAAGGACAAAGTTCTAAAGCATAAATAAATACAGAATATTCCTTGAATCGTTTTAGTTGAAAATGTAAAGATAAAATACACAAGAAAAAGTGTGATGATTTAATGAATCAGTGTATTAACATGAACTGTAAAATGACTGTGTCCATTATAAAAAAATGTATTTGTTTTGATGTGGCCCTATATATGTGTGTCATTTTGTGAGTTAACCATGAGTTAAGTCCAGTTTGGTCTAATTTAGCTAACCTGTGCTTATGACACATTTTAGCTCTTAGAATAAAAATATAGTAACAATTTTTAATGAGAATCCTTTAAAGAGACACTAAAGGTTAATTTTTGTTGTCCCTAGTATGAGGATAAACTGGCATGTACTTTTGATAGTACACGGCAGTTTATCCTCTGACCGACAGGCAGTCTGGTCGACGACTGTCTCTGCTAGCGCAGAGAGAGACCCTCGTTTTTGCATGGGATCAGCAGGGGGACCTTAAGTAGGTCCCCACTGCTGATCCCATGCAAAAACGAGTTTCTCTCTCTGCGCTAACAACGAGACCCTCGCATTCGGATGCTCTGATTGACTGTGCGTGTGCCTACGTTGTCAGCACGCGACAACCAGGAACTGCTGTGTCTCGCATGCAAGACACAGCAGATAGTAAAACCGTGTGTATCTATTAAAATATACACTGTGGGTTTAGTTAACTGTCCCTGGACATGTTTTGTTTAACCCTTGCTTCCTTTAAGGAAGCAGGGGTTAAACAATGTTTAATGTTCCTTTAAATAGTACATCGTGAGATCCTGTGAAATTTATTTCAATGACTTATTTGAAATGCATGCTTAAATCATATATTTATTTTCCAAAAGAGTTAGAAGACCAAACTATTTCTAAAATAATAACAAAAATAAATATCAAAGAGGAAGCTGTTTTGTTTAAATGGACTGTCAAACTAAACATTGTCTATACTGTTAAGTAGAGAGTTAATATAGACAAAAAGTGATCTATACATTGTGTTAGCATGCATAAAATAAGAGAAATTCATGTTTTAAACCACTTGGTGACGAGAGAATGTTCCGTGCCGTCCTGATTTTCACTGAAAGGACACTAGGACGGCATAGACCATCCTGGACTTAACAGCTCATCGCGGCCGTCTGGGATCCCAGCTGTCTGATGAGGCCACTGACAGGGAAAATGTAGCAGACGCTCAAAGCGAGCACTGGCTACATTTTGCTAAATCGCAACACAGTGCCAGAAAATTCAGGTTCAGCCATGCCTCTATGACATCACAAGTGACATCGCAAGGTATTGCGAGTTTTCAGCAGCGACCTATAGGTTCTATAGTCACTGTGTCCCTGGCTACTGATCACCTGGAGATCAGCGCCAGGAAAACAATAACTTGCATTTTCTTGGATGCAGATACCATGCGTGATGAAGGGGTTAAAGTGTCTGTGGTGGTTCCTGCTTAAGACAGTCACTTTTGAGGAGAAATACTACAGAGAAAGTAATCTCCACACTATAGTGTGGCAGTCAAAGACTATTCTTACAGTAGATAACATCTGTAATAAAAGATATTGGGCATTAATAAAGTAATCAAGAACACATTTTAAAGAGAAGTTGGCAAAACAGAGGATAGACCTTCATCAGCCAACATACTAGCTATGGTTACATCTAAACACAGTCTTTATAAAGAAACATATTACAGGAATATTGGTCTACCTATAGTTATCTTTGGACTAGAATATATGAAACGAGCTGGAATGAAATGCTTCCCTCTAGCGTTTTCCAGATAAAACCACAAATTATCACAAGCCTGACATGTCAAATGTCTATTATTTTACTACACTTAAGAAGTCACAAAGTGCTCCTCTTCGAAGTTATCACTTTACAAACCAGTAATTTAGGGAACAGCTCTGACTTAGCAAATTGAGGCACATACACGTGGATATAGATATTTCCCACTGATAGCTTGCAGTCATACTGGGCTGCCCTCTCATCTGGGATGGTAGGATAGATGTGGCTGTCTTTAACCAGAACCCTTTCAACCACTCACCAATAACCACACCCGCTTTCCAGGAACAAGAACAACTCACTTTATTTGAATGAAATAGCCCTTTCATATCCAGATTAAAGACAAAACCAAGTACTCAATCAGGAAACGTGTAAACAAAACACTGGCTCCAGACATAACCTTAAATTAAGAGACCGTATTGTTCCAACTGTACGGTCTTCTGTTAGTCAAACATTTAGTCAACAAAAGCTAACTGCATAACAGAATTCCAACACAACACAATATACTATGCATAAAAATAAAATCACAGCTGTATAAATCTACAGAGGGTCAAACATTTGCAAGAGCACCTGTCCCATGTTGTATAGTTTAGTAGCATGGACCATGTAACAGAACCACTGTTACAAATGCATTCGCTCACTGAACAAAACTAGCCTTTATTTTCAATACAGTTTCCAAAATAAATATTGAAGGAGAAAAAGTTTAAAAGGGAATGTATCACCTACACATGGCCTTTACGGTGACTGTAGAGAATACAAAATAATCTATACAGTGTGTTTTCAAAACTGCAAGCAAATGCATAAATTAGGAGTTTATATGCAGTCTCCAGTTTATGATATTACCTGTGGCTTGATATGCAAATGAACAGCTTTTCAGTGGGTAATTTGCATATTAAGCCACAGGTGATGTCATAAACTGGAGACTGCACAGACATTTAAAACACCTTTATCCTAATTTAGACATTTGCATACAGTTTTGCAAACACAATGTACAGTTCATTTTCAATTATTTTTTTTTTCTCTACATTCAAAGAAACGTTTAGGTGATACAGTTCCTTTAACATGGTCACCAGTGTTACTTACCTTCTGAATAAAATTTTCTACTTTGTTCTGAAGTCCCCACCATCTAAACTTAATTGTTACCAGCTTGTAGGCACACATGCGTGGACAGTCCTCTGTGTTGGCCAATTCCTTCTACACAAGACAGACAAAAAGAACATTAATACTGTTATTTAAACAAAGATATAACAATATATACAGACACAAAAAAGTGCTGAACCGCTAAATGAACAATCACATACTATCTGATTCAAACACTCTAGTCACAAGGTCTGCATGGGATAGTTAATGTATGTAGTATTTGAAGAACTTATTTTGTTGCATTCTAAGCCATAGGGGTCTATAGGTAAAATACTTCTGTTGAACTATATCATTACCAAAAGCATAAGGGTTAACGAACAGTTTTTATATAGGGCAAATGTTACAGACATAGTTTAATAGTTAAGCCAAGAAGAAAACAAGAAGCGGACCCATCCCATTTCTCTGCTGAGTGGTAACAGATTTGTGCTTTCAGGATTTATGGCCACTGTAAGTAGATGCAGAGTGCCATCTTAAAGGCCTCAGAGTGGTACACAAACAGTTTCACCATCACTCTACTAGAATGAAAACGGCATAATGAAGTAACCCTCAAGCTGCGTGTTTGCTTTGGAGTAATAATTATAAATTAAAAAGAATTCAGTAGTTAATTGAAACTAGTGTTCTTTCAAACTTGCAAACTACAAAACACCTTTACACTAAATCTCAAAATGTTTGGTACTCCAAATTCTTTCTAGCACCGTATAGTTGAAATCCCTAAAATCAAAGAGAACTTTGATAAAATAATGTTTTGTTTCGACATATTGCACATTACTATCATGACTTAAGAAAATGTACTGTATTACCTAACACAGGACTTGTGAATCTGGTCAGATCAAAGAAAAAGATTCATGTACTTATTTTAAATATTTAACACACCGGAAAAGCTATAACTGAGGACTACTACGGCAGAGGAAATATTGTATATCCACTACAGATTACATTTATGGAATAAGCATATTACACAAGATGGGATATGTAAATAAAAACTAATGTATTATTATACATTACCTTCCAGTTAGGTCCCAAAGGACCTCGCTTTGTTTTAACAGACTGAAATATTGCTGGATCTTCTTCTGCTTTGTAGTCCTGTAAAATTTAAAACTAATTAAAAGATGGCATCATATAGAAACTTTAACTGGCAGTTTTCTAAAGGAATTTTGGTAAACCATTGAGTAAACAAGGAAACACAACCTCAATCTGTGCATTTAACAGCAATGGGAGGAACAATACATATGGTAAAGTGCACACAAATAATTTCTGTGTGATGGTACACTTTAACAAACGGTTTGTTAAAACAAAGATTTAACAAATCTTGCACTGAAATTAGTTTGGGGACTAGACTGGACCACTCCAGCACAAAAAATAAAAAAATGTATGTGTTATTTATAAAATAATGTTGCTTTATTGATTTAACAACATACACTTTGAAGGGATTCTCTTGGGAATAGATTCTACCTTGTTTTACCTGAAAACTTTGTCCCTACATACCTATTCACAGGTCACAGAGGTACATGGAACTTCTACTGCACATAATGCAATGTCAGAGAAGCAGAAGTCGATTGTATGTTCCATTGTATCTCTATGTTTCGGCATGGGGATTCATCGCACAGGGCCAATGGCTTCTCCATTATCTATGCAAGTCTACAAGTTTAGCTGTGTAGCATTACCATTGTGTTGCATGTGTAAAAAAAACAACTGCACATTTCAACATGCAAAACTAGAGATATCAATGTATATACTTTATCAAATGCAAAGAAAAAAAAAATAGGCTGGAATGTAGCCATTTTGTGCTCTGCTTTATTTTACTTTTAAAGCACCTATATAGTGGTGCACAAGGGTCTCAGTAGCAAACTGGCAACATCAAAGCCAAATAAAGTAGTGAAACTCTTGTTTTATAGAGGTAAAGGGTGCACATATAAAAACATAATTCCTGCAAATAAATAAATATTCTTGTGTGGCTGTGTACCTAGAACAGGTAGACATTAAAAGGTAAAACTATAACCAACATTTTGACTAAACTACAAAACAATGTTGAATGTGTTGTCCTTATGCAAAATGTATTTACAAATTACAAATTAAAGGTTATTAAGTAAAAATATATTATTTTTCCTTAAATTACAACATATTAAAGATGAACAAAATGATCCCTGAATTTTATTCCTATCATTAACCCGTCACAAGATATTAACGTTTTAATTTAGCACTTGCCTTTTATCAAAGGTTTCATATGTATGGCTTTACTTAGAGTTTCTTAGAGATCCTCCAGCAACTGTTTAAATATATACACCCTCAGGTCAAAGACTCATTTGCATCTTAAAGATCTATACAATTTATCATGTTAAATTATTTTTGAAATGAAAATGTACCTCCAGCTGAAGTGGTGAATTGGACACATTTAAAGGTCAATTGGACAGCAACCCTGATCAAGAGAGCACAGGCTGCAAAATCTATTAAATGAGCTTCTTCACAGTTACACAACTAAAAGTGGCCTGTCAATTAACACTTTTTGGCCTTTATTCCCACATTAAAGATAAAAATATGAATGGGCCATTTTATTTGATAGACTACAATTAAATGTCACTCAAGACAAAGTGTTCTATCCTATTCACATTGTAAAAGTTTGTTAGTTGAATTTGTTTCAAGCCTTTGGAAGTGGTATACCTTATAAACATTGGTAATATAAATCATCCAATTTCTATTGGAAAACAAAAGTGATAATTTATATTTTACATATCTGAAACTGTAAAAACATTAAAAACAACGAATTTTTATGTTGTAGATTTCAAATCAGGTTCCAAGCTATCGTTGCATAAGAAATCAAAATCTCCTTTTAAATATGAGAATTTCAGAAAATGGATGTTAATCGTTGTATTGTTTCTTTATGGTGTTCCCATCAAAAGATATAAAAACCAAGTTCTAAATGATATGACAGACTCGGCAGAGAAAACACAATCCGCAGTTCCCAATTACAGCTGCAAATGAGCAACAGTGTGGAAGGAGACAGCCCCTGGCTTGGTTAGCATGCAATCTCCTTCAGGATCCCACAGGGAAAGCAAAGCCACTGAAGGCCAGCCTTCGGCTTGTGGTTTATTTTGTTTGCCACCAGCTGTAGACTTCTCATCTCATTAGCTCTGTTAAAATACTCTAGGGGATGACAGCTGTAACCTACTTGAATCTTCTGCTCCAAGGATTTCTGTAGGCTAATTCTGCTGTGCAGTTTCTGCAACCCTTGAAAACAGCAGGACTGCTGTATATCCATGTACGCTACAAAAAGCTAGAACTTGGAAAATAGCTTCACTATGCAACAGGGACAATGTGTCAGGATGTATAATGGTTTTACTTTTAAAAAGTATATGTATTTTTTCCAAGGGAAAAAAAAGAAAAGAGAGAGACTTAATAAACACATCACACAAACAAGAAAAAAAACCCATATATAACAGAGGTAATTCTTCACACTGTGAGGCTGTGAGTATAAAGCACTGACCACAGGTTATCCTAATCTCCAGTTGATCTGATTAAGGAACAGGGCCAATTTCCCCATTGATCTGTCTGTGCAATTGATTACCTTATTCTGTCCATCTTTCACTCAGTATTGAAACTTTAACATTGTGTGACAACCCATTGCTCCACTCCTTGAAATCAAGCTGAGTTTATACCCAACTTATTACTTGTTTTCCAACAAGTATCTCCTACCACCATTTACAAAGGTTTTCTGTATCCAAAAATAGCCACTAATTTATAAGATCTTGCAATCAGGAGCTCTACATTCCTCAGTTACATTGCCATTTTTTTTGCACTTTGTGAATATTTTTTTTATAAAAAGGTCTCTCCAAGAGATGGAGCAAGGATTGATTCAATGAGTCCAATAGAGATGATAAAATCTTGATGTGCATTGCTTGCAGCTCCTGCTCAGTTAGTGTCTGTTTAAGCAGACTTTGTACTCTAGATTTATATCTGAATGATATCTAAAACAGACAGCACACTACCGCAAAACTGAAATACAAACATTAATACAATTTGAATGTAGGCATGGGAAATTTGCACTCTATAGCAGTGTGTTGATTTCACTTTCCTAAAGCTTATTAATTATTAAATTTCCTTTATTTCTAAACAGCACATATGTCAATACTTTATTAGAGAGTCTGGAATTAGTCCACCTTCTCTCCCCTTCTGGCTCTTCCTTTCACAAAAGAAATGATCTCTTTCTATTTTTTTCTGAAATGGGCTGCATTATTTTTTTACATTTACTGTGATGTGAATAGTTTCATTGATTCCTTTATAAAAAAAAAAAAATGCTTATTTACAGTAATAAAAAAATGTTGTCTATAACCGTTTACATCGGCTTTATTCAAACAAAACTACACATTTATAGGACTAATGAATATGTGGATAGCTACATCGGGTGGGCCTCATCGGGCCACAGGTTGGATGCCCCTGTTTCTACATGAACAGTAAAAGTCTCAGAAATAGACTGTATAAATGGGAAAATATGGGAGTGGTTTGTTTGTGGTGATTTGTTACTTGTTTGTGAACATGATGCTCTGGTTATACAATAAACTTTAATCATTGTTGGGCTACTAAGGGTATTTCTCAAAATAGACTAGCATCCAAACTGTATCCCAAACTAGGTGTTGTACAAATATGTTGCCTAAAATACCCTAATAAGATTAAAAAACAATATGCCAATGTTGGTAATTGACCATGGGAATGTGGTATATGCTTCTGAGCTGCACCGCAGATCCATCTCCGTAAAATAATTTTTCAGTATGCAGTTATGTTCTCCAGTGTAATTCAACCCCGGGCAAAGACATATTAAAAGAACTAAAGCTTGATTAGTTAATTTACCACATTAACTGAACTGTATACTTTGCTGGATCTCCACAACTCAAGTAACCTTAGAACTGCTACAACAACCATTCCATATTACAGAGCTGTTGATATGTGGAATTATCTTAATCCCTTAACTCCTTCACAACAATGCCCATATATGTATGGGCTGCCTTTGAAACAGCGCAATAGCAGCGTTTTTGCTGTAATTCGCGCTATTTTAAGATTACCTGGAGGCTTCACAAGTGAAAAGGAAAAGAAAAAAAAAGAAAAGCTTCCGAGAACGCCGATGGCCGATCTTGAAGTAACAGACAATAGTCACTGGCCAGTCAGTCACGCCCATGCACCCTATACAAATCGGGTGAGGGGTGTTTCAGGCTGCCTGGAGGCAAGTCTGAAACACCCAGAAAAGTGGCAGTTTTAGCCTGCATTACCTGAGACAGTCTAGGGACATATCATAATCCATTGCCTTCCGCCCCCAAATTGGATGGATGGGGTGAGCTGATCTTTGCTGCCTTAACAGTTAGGCAGACCAAGATAAAATCATTATTTTTTGCATTTATTGACGTGATCTATGTGAAAATCAAATCACATTGATCACATTCAATGAATACACTAAATGACAATCAGGATTGTGTGAACACGGATTGTCAAAACCCTCCCTCTCACTTCCACAAGCCCCATAGATTTTACATAGCTTATTATTGCACCAGTTATTGGGTAAAAAAGAACTAAAACAGCAAATTTGACGTTTGCGTTAAATAGGAAATTGAATACTTACTGCAGGTTCTACTTGATTCCTATCTGCAATATCAATATGAACCACTTCAACCGTTTTCCATATGTTGGGATCTAAACAGTGTACCTGCAACAGAAAACATTTTAGAATATGTTATTATTTTGATTTGCGATTTATGAAAAAATGCACAACTGATTACTTCCTTATATGTAAACATTACTATTATGTATTTGGTACTTGGAATAGTTAGAAGAAAATTAAAAACATTTTTAAAATTCAGACAATATCAGAAATATGCTTTGTAGAACTTAGTTTACTTTTCTCAAAACCAGGTAAAGCAGTTTTTGTTTCTAACAAACCTGTATTTCCTGCCAGTTTCTCTGGGACAAAGGGTATATTATAATAATTTTAAGAATACTGAAATGAGTGAAACAGTCAGCTTAGTATAGAAAATTAAATACCAGGTTCCTAGGAGATGCAATTCTAGAGTGGTCAGTTCTACAATCATATCATCAGATGGAAATGAAAGCAATATTTACATCTGTGTTCATATCGCTTTAAACAAATGTATTCAAATACATTTTCAGGTGATATTTCTGTTATAAGATCAGTTTCCTAAAAAATAAATGGGATAATCTATTTGACTATGAACTGTAACCACTTTTTATACAAACATTCATGAGCAAGAAACATACAAGAAAAGGTACATCTACTCACATTTTCTTGAGTGCCCAAATCTGGTTTGTGCCAGGTCTCAATTTTAATGAAGAAATCTTCTTTCATGTATTCATTCTAAAAACAAACATTATTCATGTATTAATGCAAAATATATGAAACATCTAAACAGGCTGCTGAAATACAGAACAAAAAAAACTAAAGCATTTATTTCCTAATACCATTTGTATTGCCACAAAAAAATATTTCAGTTAAAATTAACTTTCAATGTGAAGCACGTTAATCTGTGATTTTATGTTCTAGACTGCTACTTTCAAATCTGGTAACTATTAAGTCAGTGCTTAAAAGTGTGCTATATCTCATTTTCAAAAAATATGACCGATAATCACTGAATCTGCGATCTCATTTAGCTCAATACTAAGGCAAAGTTCCTTTTCCACATTATAAGGAGAAGAGAATAATAAAGCAGAATAAGAATATGCGGACTAAAATATTTACCCTCTTTCAGGATAAAAACACCCTAAAACACACGTTACACCACAGAATACTAGTGTCAAACCCACATCCAGCTCTCTGACAACTAAAATAAATATGTATGAAATCAGGTGTGCCAGCAACTCCCCATAACACTTAATCTCATAGATTTACAACTTTCACTGTAAAACAATTCATGTGTTGAATTGCTAATCTGGAAGGAAGATGTCAGTTTAGATTCTTTGGTAGGCCTTCAAATAATTATCTTACACATCAACATCAAGCCATTCAAATATAACTAATTCTGCCACTCAAACTCGGAGCCATTTTCCCTACTATACTACTTGACTATGCAATTTATACTGAGAGTACAACAGAGTGCTCAAGATCTCCTTCACCCTGTAAGTATTCAAGGTTGTCTTATTTTAGGTTTCCACGCATTGATGGCTACCTGTGCAGACAGCTCACACAACACCTAAATAGGTGTTGCTTTCCATTAGCTTTGAATCTGAACCACAAAAATCATTCTTGAATCATTCTTCCGAATTAAAATCTTTGCTTAAAATGTGTCACTCATTTTGCATGTTTCATCTCTGCATTGAACTATGATGGAAAAGAGGAGTCTTTTTAATAAATGATGAAATTATGACCCCACTCACAAATAAAGCAACCTCTCAAAACAGATGTTTACATCAACCTTAATAATTTTGTTGCCCATCTCTGGACACTTTCCAGGTTCATAATGTGCTTTTTGAACTTGTGCCCAACACTATATTCAGTATCTGAGGCTTAAATGGTTTCCAAGGCTATTTGCTTCAGTGCAGAAAGAGTAACAGCCTAATTCATGATAGTCTGTGCTGAAAATGCATGTGTCTTCTACTAAAGCCACTTCCTGTTACTAACCAGTATAGTAACTATTCCCAGGTTAAAATAAGAAAAGGGGGTGAAAGTTAATTTACTCATGATCACCAACAGTACATTTCCAAAATAAATACATTTTTGATTTAAAAATATAGTCTATTTGCTAACTTTTGTAACAAAGCAGATAGTTATGACATACAATAGCAGGTCACTACCACGGATGTGTGTGAGATTAACTTGATCTGAATGAGAGTAAGAATTATATAAATGCAGTTGCACAAAGCATAATGTTATACAAAACAGTTTACAGATAAAAAAAAAATATTCAATTTAGGAGATAAGAGATAAACATTGGAAGGACTGAAAGTTATTATGTAACATTAAAGAGGAATGGTCACCTTCTGCAGCTCCCTTGGAATGATTTGCAATATTACTCCTCCCAATTAATTTATTCCATCCATTTGATGGAAGCCAACTAGTCCTGGCAGCTGCAGAAGAATGAGTGAGAAAAAGGGAGGTGAGCACAGTGAGAGTACCTTAGAATATTTTTTTGTTGAGGTAAAGTAGCCCCTAACTGATACCTCTAATTTTTCCAAAAATAATCAACGATTTAAATATGATGACAATCCTCCCAGAAGTAATTTTAACAAGCTAAAAGGTTAAATGTGATAAAGAAGGATTTTTATTGTATAAGCAGCCTATTGGCAAAATTGTTTACTTACCGTTACAACTGTTGCACAACGGATAGCAACGGACATGGAAAAGAAGGGAGAAGGAGATCATGAGAATGTAGATTTACATTACAGGCAAGTCAATACACTTGGCATTGTCAGGAAGTTTTAATGTTTTTTTTTAAATGATATCAAACCAGAATGGCCAGGGAATGAATACCTCTTTACTGGAAATAAATTAGAAATCCATCTTATAGAGAAGGGTTTGACATAGTCAATCACCTAAGATGACTAGAGTGCCTTAATCATTATAACAAAGGAAGTGCCAGTAGTAAATGAAAAAAAGATGGGAGCCTTGGGAGATATTTTGTACCTCACCATGTTGCTTTCCTGCCTTTTCTGAAGATAGCTAGATAATTTTAGACAATATATGCAATATTTATATGACATATAATAGGGACTATTCTATATATTCTTTTTCTACATGTTTGTCTCATGGTTAACTATTCATATAATGAATTTATTCTTTATGTACTGGTTTTTGTTATTAATGTATTACCGTACCGTATTTTCTCGAAGACAAGGTTTTCTCGAAGACAAGACCCCTCGTCTTATATTCGAAGTCGTCTTATAGTCTTACTTCAAATCGAGGTCAGACTATAAGACTGGGATCCAGGTCCCCCGCAGAGCTGCAGGGGACCTGGATCCCCCTCGCTAACAGTCGGTGGATGTCTGCGCGATGCAAAAAGTATACAAAAAAAGCAACTTGTGTGTTGGTTGCAGCTTTGGAAGGGGAAAAAAGTGCAACCAACATCTTGTTTTGTTTTTTTACCCGGTTGGCATTGTGGCTGATTTTTGTCTCCGGTCAACATATGTCTCCTTTTAAATTAAATCTGTGATAGATTTTAGAATTGTTGTGTTTTTATATAACATATATATGTATATTTTGTTTCACGTTACACAGTGTTAATATTACAAAATATTAATGCATGATACACAGTGTTAAATATTACATGCTATTCAAGCATGTGATGCATTGTTAAATATAAAGAAAGAACAGAATGGATAAGCAAAATCATTAAAGAGGGAGTAATGCCAAGTTTAAAACGGACACAGAGCAAAAAATTAAAAATGTTTTTTTATTTTGCATTGTTGATTTCAGATGGCTTGTTTTTGTTATGCAAGTTTATTTAATAAAAGATTTTGTGAAATAGTGCTTTTTGGGTGCCACCCCACAGTGACTTTACAGCACTAGTATCTCACTATGGGGCTGGGGACACAGAATGTAGTCTATAAGTGAGAATTCTAATCATAGACTTGCATTGAATGGGAGGGTAATCGTTACATTAACTTTCCAATTCAACAATGGGGCAGAGTTAGGATACAGTTTGATCAGATTAATCTCGCTCCTCCAAAAAGATGTACTTTTTGTGCTGGAAAGCAGGAAAAAAAAAATAATAAAAAGTTGCACACAGCCACCTAGTCCTAGCCTCTAGTGATACACAGGAGCCAGTAAGAGAACAGGGGTGTATCTTATACCATCATTGTGCAGGCTCTGCCTATAGTTGTAAAGTGAGACTTGCTGGAAGATTTTAGAGAATAGGTAAGATTAACAAAATGCAGGATATAAGACATCTAATTTTATTTTTTTACTTTTATAAGAAATTAATTGAAACATAGAAAGAAAAAAACAAAGCGGCATTTGTCATAGGTGTTTGTTTTAAATGCACAGGCAATCTAGTTACATGTTACGTAAGTGGTTATGTCTCTTTAAATTTATTCGCTGCAACTACTTTGCTGACTTACATTTTAAATTACCCATCATGTATTGTTTAGAATATATCACTGATGTAGCAAAGGAGAAACCAGTCACTGGGTCAACCAGTTTTCCCCCCACACCCAATAGGATTGCAGTTTATAAAATACTTTCCTTTTCTTAAATTCTTTATTATTTAAAATACATTGCAAATTCTCTCAGATGCATTTTTTTTAACAATACATTTGCTACATTTAACATTTTCACCAAAACATGATAGTGTTTATATATATATTATAATTTGTTTGAGGGGCGGAAATGGAAAAGGCTTGGAAGGTGGTTACCAAATACTTTTATTTCTTGCACTCTAATTATCATTTGCATTCTTTGTGGCATATTTTATAGGACATTATAAAGTTATAAAACTTATAGCACTAGAAAAATACATAAATGCAAAATTAAACTGCACTAAGGTAAATGCGAGAAACATTTAGGACAGGGGCAGAATGAGGCACACCCAGATACACTAACATTTTGTAATATTTATCTGTCTACAGGTTCTGTCTCACTTTGGGATTCATTTTAATATAGTTACGTGTTCATCAGTACATGCTAAGATCCTTAGCATACGTGTACCTTGTTGTAAAAATAACACTGGTGTGTTGGTAATAGCCTAGGATGATAAATGTAGAAATCCCAGAGGAAGAAACAGTGGAAAACAACAGCTACAGCAGAACAACACCAATACAATTAAATGTTTGTATGTTTTACAATCAAGAGTCCTTTAGCGCAGTTCCAGCAAATACACGGCAAAGGGTGCAATAACTGGCATTAATGCCTCTCAGTCACTTAATGCCATATTCAACTCTGGAGACATGAGTAATCATTGTGCATATGATGCAGCATTATTAGTATGATTTGATAAGTGCAGCAGGTCAGTGCAGTTTTTAATTGTAATTACCGAAACAGAAGAACAGGTAAGGTGAGTCCTGTATGAAAAAATTAATCAGGAGAGAAAAGCAGCCTGACTTGAAAAGAAGCTTATATGCATTCATCATCATAGAAGATGGGAGTTCATATGGCAGAATGGAATTAGAAACTTTTTGGGATAGGGGAGAGGAGAAGTTATATTGCGGTAAAGAGGAGAGTGTCGCAAGGAAAAATATGAAACAAACTGGGGAGTCAGAAGGAAAAGGGAGCTACATGGTTTACACCAATGTTTGTGAGCTCAGGATATCTGCTTACCCTTACTAAAGTATAATGACATTTTAAATTTGAGTTTTGAGCTGTTGTATATGAAAGTAATATATTTGTGTAAGAGTTTGAATATTTTTTAAAATCGTGTTGGAACCAATTGTAAAATAAAAGCATTCTTTTACAGGCGATATCCTAGTTAATAGGATCATTTACTTGGAGACAGGTGTTCTAAAACATACAAAAGGCATAATGCAAAATGCTCTCTTTGCTGCCTGGCTTCCTTACTTTATAGGTATTTTACCGGTTTCTGCTTAAAAGGGACATTAATATAGAAGCACAAGTGAAAAGTTAGTTGTCCTTAGTTTCAGGATAAACTGGTGAGAGTACATGCCAGTTAACCCTCTGACCGGCAGCTGCCATGCTTCCATGGTCTTTTTGCTAGTACAGATAGTAGACCAGCGTGCATCTATTAAGATACATGTTGGGTTTACTCCAGATCAGCAGGCCTTTTTTTTTTTTTTTTTTAAATCCTTGCCTTCCTCAAGGAAGGGAAAAAAAACTTGTCTTTTAAGGGAAAAATATATAAAATAAAGAAAACAAATAGTTTTATATTGGATATCTTTAAAAACAAAACAGTGCAGACCGTTGCTTTGATGTACAGCACCTAGAAATCACAAATGAAGAAACTGCATTGATAAATTACAAATCACATTAACCATGACACAGACAATAGATGTGATTCACTGTTCCTGTATTGAAGACTGATTCAGAAAACACTGCTGAGGTTTGATTACACTAGGAAAAGATTACTCTCTTTCATTTGTATTCCCAGTAAAGGAAGTGACTGCACAGTTTATCAGTTTAAAGACTGAGTAGGCTTTTTTATTTAATATACTTTGACTGACACCTGATTATCTTTTATAGATTGCGATAAAGGCTCTTTCTAAAACTTTCCTAAAGTTTAGGCTGAAGAGGGCTATTTCTTTTAAAGAAATACATAGCAATGTGTTACAAACAGAAACTTGCCAAATTAAATCAGTAATAAAAAAAAAACGAGAGTTAATAGGGGAAAGAGACAGTGCATATTGTAAAACAATGCACAGGTGCATTTAAAAAACCAGGTTGGACGTGTGATTTTATATTATTAGTCAATACAACAGTTTTTATGCTATACTGATTAATGCAACTTTTTTTTTAACCTGTTCCTGCATTAGGACGTGTTATGGCGTCCTTAAATGCGTAGCCCAAGACACCATGCACGCAGCAAGGGACCTCTCGTTAAAAAGTGATGAATGGCAGCCTAACGCTAGGCTGCAGTGGCCTCACATAGACAGGCTATATGTAACTGACACTCAAAGTGAGCGGTGGTTAACATTTATTCAAAATCAATCCAAGCCATAACGTCGGGGTTTGATGGGGGCATAACATAGGGTCAGTAAAGGCCGTAATCGGGTCTCTGATTTCGTGCTCTTAGTCCTGATCACTCTGATCAAGTTACAAGAACACAAAATCATACTTACTGGTCATTTTCAAGTTAAAATATCAAAACTAAATTGATTGGTCCACACATCAGGTATATTTAACCTTTATAATATGTGTAGCGTCACCAACCTTTTTGTGTTTAGGGACAATCCAGTTTTCGAAAATAGAAAAAAAAGTTTGTAGGCTACATATGTTGGAGTCATTTGATTTTTATTCTTTCAATAAAGTAAAAATTTAAAAGAAAACAAAGAAAGAGGGGAGATTTGTACTTACTTGTTCGACAGTAAGGATATGCATTCCATGCTTTTTCATGAAATACCAAGGAGCCTTCTGGTGCAAACATCTTTACAAAGCCAGGAACTTTGCTGGAAAAACAAATATTAGGAAATAAATAAGAAGTTAGTGTACTGTACAGAGTTTCTCAACAAATTCAAGGACAACTAAACCTTATTTTCCCACTTCTAATAAATAAGTGAAACATTAGTGGTCTCTAGAAGGAGGATAAACTGCCGATCATTTGAAAGTACACGCTAGTTTATCCTACCAGCAGCTGTTTGCTCATTCGGTTTGCTCATTTCATTTGCATCAACCCACATGATTAAACTAGAAGACTGGCCTGTCTTTGGGGCCACACTTTAACAGCATGTGAATACAAACACCATAGAGGAAATAGCTGTACTACTTAGTCCCTTTGGTTATAAGAACTACTTTATTTTCTTGTCACATTATCGCCCAAATAGATCAGTCATATGAACCACACCTTGAAAAGCAGATACTGGCTTCTCATCATCTGCAGATTCTATTCATACTTTGGCCGAGGGGTAAACCTTACTAGAATACATGAGAGGCTTACAAAGTAACTTTTTATAGTTTTAAAAATTTGGTTTGTTGAGTCCAATCACCTCTATAAATGGAGACGTCAAACAGGAAATAAGTGAATATATATATATATATATATATATATATATATAAGCTAGGAACATCTAAATGAAGTACAAAATTCTAACAATTCATTCTTTTATTTGCATCTTCTGAAACATGTTACAACACACACAGTAATTACTACTACATATTCTATCTCCTTTGGAGCCGTTGCCTTTTAACTTTGTGGTTTTATTTTACGGTTTCTATAAAGCCAACTACATGCTCTGCCATATTCTGAAAATCTCTCTCTTGAATCAATAACCAGCTATTTAAGGACTACATCTCCCATACAGGTTGAGTATCCCTCATCCAAAATGCTTGGGACCACAAGTATTTTGGATAATGGATTCTTTTCACCAATAAGATATATTAAAGCCTCTCAGCATTGTAGCTGTGATGTGAGGTATTGCCGGGAACCTGCTGTTGGCGTATTACCCTTTGTGGGCGAGGAGGAATGCATGGAAGGAATGCATGGAAAGGCTACATCTCAGCTCAAGAGGGCTGGACACTGAATGCAAACGCACAACAGTTTATTCAGACAGGTGTGAGTGGAATTTGCAACTTGTGGAAAAATCCTAAAATATTTTGGATAACTGATCATTTTGGACAACTGAATTCTGGATGAGGGATACACAACATGTATTATAAAAGGCATAAAAGGCAGGCATCACATTGTGATGCTGTGTGATATTACAAAAGGGAAGCATCACATTGTGATGCTGTGTGATATTATAAAAGGGAAGCATCACATTGTGATGCTGTGTGATATTATAAAAGGGAAGCATCACATTGTGATGCTGTGTGATATTACAAAAGGGAAGCATCACATTGTGATGCTGTGTGATATTACAAAAGGGAAGCATCACATTGTGATGCTGTGTGATATTATAAAAGGGAAGCATCACATTGTGATGCTGTGTGATATTATAAAAAGGAAGCATCACATTGTGATGCTGTGTGATATTATAAAAGGGAAGCATCACATTGTGATGCTGTGTGATATTATAAAGGGAAGCATCACATTGTGATGCTGTGTGATATTATAAAAAGGAAGCATCACATTGTGATGCTGTGTGATATTATAAAAAGGAAGCATCACATTGTGATGCTGTGTGATATTATAAAAGGGAAGCATCACATTGTGATGCTGTGTGATATTATAAAGGGAAGCATCACATTGTGATGCTGTGTGATATTATAAAAGGGAAGCATCACATTGTGATGCTGTGTGATATTATAAATAGGAAGCATCACATTGTGATGCTGTGTAATATTAAAAAAGGGAAGCAGCATATTGTGATGCTGTGAAGGATTCTAAAAGGCATGCAGTGGTTGTGTTTCTATTTGGTGTTCTAGAATTATCACAGAGTAAGGGTCACAACTTATATCTAAACATTAAGCATACGCAATAAGTTCTACCTATTCCTACATATTGATGTGCGATGCCATCCTCAGTTGCATGACCCAAAAGCCCATGTGGACTGCATAGCATGCCCTGTGAACAGCAGAGCTTCGTGGTATTCCCTGCAGTGGAATACCTTCTGTCAGATGACTGGCTAAATAAAACCGGATCACAAATTATTCAGTAGAGAAGATA
Organism: Pelodytes ibericus; assembly: GCA_036172795.1. Lineage (NCBI taxonomy): Eukaryota > Metazoa > Chordata > Amphibia > Anura > Pelodytidae > Pelodytes > Pelodytes ibericus. The sequence goes on from CM069860.1 coordinate 116,866,500, forward strand.
CTAATCTCTGAAGCAGAGACTGATTAGCTGTGTTACTGGACTGATCAGGTCCCTGAAATATAAAATCATACTGACAGTGTTTTGGTATTTGGGGACACAAAACCACCATGGACAGTAAGGGGTTAATAAAATTGGTTTAAGAAAATGAAATAAACACCAAGAATTAAAAAAGCATCATAGCTAGATATCACAAAGTTTCCACTCACAACAAAAGTTCTGATTCCAGCATTTTCTGATGAGAGATTTAGCAGACTATGTTGGTGTCCATAAAGGCACTCAGAACAGCAGTCCACTAGTGTTACCCTACACAATTTGTAAAAACCCTTAGAGTATCAGAATATGCAAAAGCAAATGTTATACTTAGCAGGCACGAACAAAGCTTAACAACTCGCCCAGTATTGGATAACCAATAACAGCTCAAGTGAAGTAAGTTAAACACAGGGCAAACCTTTACACGTGCATGCATCTGAATATAGTTTAATGTAGTCATGCAGAACTCACCTCTTCAAATGGTAGATTTTGTGTGTATATTGACCCTTTTCCCCATCTTTTTCATATGGTTCATTCTTTAAGACTTCAATTCCTTCACCACCACCAGTTTCATTTTTGCTGGCTTCAGCCACAGAATAGAGTTGGCCAACTTGGTACTGAAATCAAACAAAGTAATCATTTTATGGTGGATAATGATATACATTGTGTACTAGTTACAGAGCAAGTAGGGTGCAGTGATCGTTTAAACAACCAAGTCACTGCTGCTCATTCTTAAAGTGTACCACCCAGAATACAGTCAAAAAAAGAAAAATACCCAAAAAAGGAGCACAGTAAAATTAAACACCTTCGTGAAAAAGAATAAAAAAACAATACTTAGAATCATATTTTTTTAGCAACTTTGTTTAAAAATAAGAATAGGACAAATCATAATGTTTTCTATATAAAACTGAAGGTGCATCAAATGAAACAGGCGACAAGAAATGTAATCACCTAGAGGAGAGCAAAACCAGGAGAGCTGTATTATGGAGTAGAGTCCACTACCTTTTACTGTATGCGCTCCTTTTTTGGGTATATTGGGTATATTTGGGTATTGGGCTTTCCCTGCATATGTGTTAAAGGTGTGTCAATGATGCCTCGATTGAGGGTTAGGGTTAAAATTAGGGTTCCAGTTGGGTTAGATTAAGGGTTAGGGTTAAATTTAAGGTTAAAGTTTGGGTCAAAAGGTCACTGTAGGAGAAAATGGTTGGGAAAAAAACACTAGCATCGGTTATTGCCCTATTGCTTGAAAAAAAATAAAAAAAACATAGAAACATTGGTATTTTAAACTCTGGACAAATATTAGAAACTATATAGACGGGTTCTTTTATACAGTTTGTAATTGTGTAAAAAAAATTAAGGTCAACTTTATAAAAAGTGTTTTTCTTTGGCATTTCATATTTTATTTTTTTAATAGTAAATTATATCATATGATGAAAATAATAGTATCAAAAGAAAGCCCCATCTGTCCTTAAAAAATGTAAAATAATTTGTGTGGGTGTCCTGGACACGAAGAAAGAAATCACAGTTAAGCAAACGTTTGACAAAACAAATAATGACATTTTGGTCTTCAAGGCACATTAAATGTAGCATCAAACTGTCACTAAGGGGTTAATAGAGCCTTAGTGTAATTTATAAATAGATTGCACTTACTATACTGAAATGAACAGAGTCCTGATCTATTCGGAGTGAGTGGCCATTGCCTATACATTTCTGAACGTTATTATTTTAGAGACATATTGCACTAGATGTTTTCTTTTTTGCATTTCATGTTTTATCTGGCGCATTCTATGATCCAGTATATTAAGGTGCCATCAATTTATAAATTGCACTAAGGCTTTATTAAGTGTACAAATCATTTTCAAATTGTATATGCTCTTAATAGGAAGGGATTTTTGTTATATATACACCTTTACATCATAGTACAAACCACCCAGGACTTAAAAATCTAAATCAAAAACCTAACCTATGCACTTCGAATAAATATAAATCAAAACAGAGATTGTAATGTCTCCTAACTTGTTTTATGAAGAACTTCTGAATAATGCATTAATTTCACTTGTATTATGGTTATGTATTTACATTGGTTGCTATGACAAGACTGCCTTTTCCTCGTCACATGTGCTACTTAAACACACATGTAGCCAGAGTATACTCAGGTGTGTATTGTCTGTCGTGGAGAATTAATGAGTCATAATTTCTCTATTTGCAGTTGTGTGGACTATGCTACACCTATGCCAAAGGCAACATGGACTACAAGATGTTAAAAAAAATGAACATTAGAATAACATTTTTTTTAAAAAGATTATAGTATACACTTTGCTCTTTTAAAGCAAATATACTTGGCGGCCTATTTATACCAAGGAAAACACTTCATGAGTTTAAGTCTAAAATGTCCAGCAACTTGTGGTATAAGGACAGAATGTCTGCTAAATTCAGTGTATAGTCCAGGTATTCCTGTTCAATGAAGTTAGCATCTAGATTTTATGTTTGTTTAACCCCTTCAGAACCAATGGTACTTTGGTCCTTAACGACCAAAGCACCATCTGCGTCTTTTTGTTCCTAGGCGTTGATCACTTTGTGATTGGCAGCCAGGAACATCCAAGCAGGGACCCGATCAGGGTCTCTATAGACCCTGTCGATCCCTGCCGATATCCCGCGATACTTCGTGACTTCAGGCATGCCTGAACCCGGAAGTTCGGGCACGCCGGGATGTCAGAAATGTAGCGGATGCTCGGTTTGAGCCTCATCTGATATTGGGGATGCCACTTCAAGTCCATGCAGCGGGACCCCCAGTACAGCTCATCGCGGGGAGCCGCGATGAGCTGTAACATGCAGGATAATCTATGCTGTCCTGCAGGCTTTCACTGTAAAATGGAGCTAACGCGCTCCATTTTCTGTGTCAGAGTGACTCAAAATGGCCTCACCTGACAGTGGGGAACCCGCTGCAAGTCCCTGCAGCGTGGTCCACACACAGCTCATCGCGGGGGCGAATAGGACATTCCATGCCATTCTACTAGAATTTGGGCACCAAAAAGTAGAAAATCCTACAGGCGGAAAGGGGTTAACCAAGGGCATATGCTACTTTTTTCAGCAATAGAAAATATGCTAATGACCATTCTTTTTTGTTTCTAATTGTTTTGCGCTTAATGCTGGTTAGTACTGTGGGAAACTATAGACAAATATATATAAATACATTGGATATTTGTGAAAATGTTAGCCTTTTTCCAAACAAGTGGCACAGAATTAAAGAGAAACAATTAAATCAGTGAGCCCAACATTAATATATATGTGTATGTATGTGTAATGTAATATATATATATATATATATATATATATATATATACACACACATACATACATACACACACACACACACACACACTCAAAATATAAAATGTTTACATTTTAACTGAACATTGAGAATGTTCAGTGCTAGGATCATCCATCAAAGGAAGTCCAGCATTTAAGTGTTCGATAAATATAAAACCATACCAATATTTAAGTGTTAAAATGTCCACAGAGTAGTGTAAGATGAATGAGAAATGACTGAAATAAGAACTTACCTCTTCTACCGAGCACGGCAAAACTACTCGGCTGAAAGAAATAAAAAAGGAAACAAACTCAATTACAACAGAAAATTTAACAATAATTTTTACAAGGTTTTATGTTTATGTAATGATAATTGAGATTACTTGGCTTACTAGTACAAGCAAAATTCCAGTGAGAGAAAAGTGTAAATTAAAAAATAGATCATAATGGATGTCAGCTAGTGTAAGATTTTCACATCACCATGTGGGTAAAGGAAATGTGCATATTTTACCTCAAGAGGAGGTTACGGTCAATAGGACAATCTATAGATTTGCTGGCAATTTACTGAATGCAAGAAGTGTTAAACTTGCTGCTTTCGAGTATTTATGACAGGGGACCAGTAAACAGCAGCACAGATGTAGACACAACCTCTTATTGGACCTTTGAGGGACTGACACCAAGAGACGGTAGACAATTTATCTTCTTGCACACTGTTGCTAGTAACTACACTGATCACATTCATTAATGCATTTCTTCAGGATTAACGATGAAAATAGAACGAAATCTGCTCCACCAATAAGCAAAAGTTAACAGAAAATACAATAACGTGTAGGCCAATTAACAAGAAAACAATAACTACTTTTAGCATGGCAACTAGGCGATCCTAGAAGCTTGAGAATGTGATGCATATTCTATGTAAACCTTTCCCTGTACAACCAAAACAAATAATAAAATTAAAAAATGACAAATATATAAAAACTAGGTTTGCCACCCAGCCAGTATTTTATCAGCAGGCTGGTAATAAATTGGCTTGAGGCCAATATAAAAAAAAAGTCTTTGGAGGCAATATCATGGCTGGTACCTTCTTAAAGAAAAAGGTGCCTACCTTACGTATACAACTCAATGCATGCGAGTGTTTCAAGGCATATAAAATTATTTTTCTGGCTAGCTCCTAAATTCTACCTATGCATTACACATTATATATCATTGTGTATGTCAAATTAAGCAAGTTAAGTATAATTAGGAAATGATGCTCGTTGGAAAAATGATTAATTTACAGACATACCTAAGGGTTTAAAGCAGCACACCCACGGCGTCATTACCAATTCCCTGTCACTTGTTTACCACCGAATGTTCCTCTGACCAAGTAATCACGTGAGCAGAAAATTACTTGTGTTATTAGTCCAGTAACAAAATTGCTAAATTTTGCCAGTCATCACTTTATACCATAAGCAGCTATAAGAACATGCTGTGCATTCTTTGCTACTTACTCATTTTCTCTGATTCAAAATAAACCCTTGAGATTGTATCAAATCTGCATAACTAATTTGTGTTAGAGGTAAAACTGGTTTCTTCTCACATCCTCTGAGGAGAATTATAGTTAAACATGCTTCCTTCTAGCAAACAGTAGAATACTTGCTGTTTTTTGCAGTTACTGCTTACTAAGCAGGCAATGGGGATTTACTTTTGTATTTCTCAATGGAAAGTAAGGCCAAAAACATCCCTTTAGAAACAGTAGGACACATCCATTTGCAAATACTGGATATGGTTTTTGATGTCAAACATGCACTATTGTCTCATTGAAGGGTTAAAAATTTGACAGAAACAGGCATTGCCCTAGGACTAATGGAGAAGGTTGTAATAGACCCCAATATGGAAAGATTGCAAATGAAAATGCATGCAGTGTATGGGGTTTACTCACTAAAAGTGAACAGCAAAACAGGCATTAATAGCAGAGCTTAAAAAAAAAGTGCTAACTTGTCTGTATTTCCAGCTCTGACATTAGTGCCGGACTTTTGCAATTCATGTCTAATGAATATAGCCCCTTATTTATGTAAAGGTTTCCAAACCTTGCTGAAGATATTTTAAAGTATTACAAAGTACCCACTTGTAAAAGGACAATTAACCTTTGCTTCTACATTGGGTGGTGCAGTGTAATGGGAAGGAACAGACTACGGACTTGGACATGCAAAGAACAGGAACCTCTGGTGATCTCTGATGGTTACATGGAGATATGAGTCCTGAAGATCTATTTACATGATAAATTCGCCGCCAGTACAGGTGCCCACTATGGATTTTATAGTTTCCATTCTGAATGAATTTATTGATGAGGCGGATATCTATCAACCTTCTCATAGTGTTTTGGGACTATGAAGGCTAGAGAGTAGGTTCCTTGACAAATTTCCTACGTGGTAACTGGCCACAGTAATTTGTTCAGGATGACCTTTCTGAAGGATCCTGGGGTAGGTAAGATATTGCACCAGAAAAGGAATCGCCAGCTGACACCGGTAAAGATGAAGGAGAAAGAGTGTGATAATAGTCCAAAATTCTATTGCAAAGTCCATTAAACAAAAAAGAAAAGGGGCGGGGGTGCCTATACCCTTAATGTGTTTCGCACTTCGCAATGCTTAATCATAAGCATAGGTAAGAAACTAGGAAGCAAGGGGGGTATGGCATATCCTTGTAGGAGCTGTAATTTTTATTTTTCTTGATTATTATACAGACACATATTATATACTGGTTTTATCATCAGAAGTAGAGCTTTCTTAAGATACCATTATGTTTTATCATATCTTATAATTTACTATTTAAAAATAAATAAATCATAAAATATGATGAAAAATTGAAAGAAAAAAAAACTTTTTCTAACTTGGACCTGAAAAACCTTACACAATTACAAAAGTCGGTAAAAAAAAGAGCCTAATATTTGGCCTGAGTTCAGAAATACACCATGTTTTTGTTTTTTTACACTTTATAGCTGATCAACCCCGATGATCAACTGGATCCTAATCCTAAACTTAACCCTAATTATGACCATTACTTTAACTCTAACCATAACTTTATCCTAACCCTTACTGTAACCCTAACCCTAGATTTCAACCCGAACACTTTTGTTGTTGTTGTTGTAATATTGCAGACTGCTGCTGGGGCAGTCTAGCAACTACAACAGAGCGATGTAAGTGGCGATTTTCCACTTCCGAAGTTCTTGCCCACAACAGCGCCATTTTTGTTATGGCACTACTCTTCCAGTGGAGCACAAACTTTCGCTCCTGAAAGAGATCGTATGAGCGCCGGAGTGGAGTTTTCGGTTTTGCCTGATGCCTCCTCATGAAGGCATCACGGCAACACCATCTGATCACCCCCACATCTTTAAGGGGTTAAACACCCGAGTCTTGCTTAGCTCAGCCCAATTTCGGAGAACGGTCACACAAAATTTTCTTTTTGAGCAGGTTTATTTTTTGGCAGCAGCCTTTTTTTCAGTCAATAGGAGTGCCAGAACTTGTGATCAGGCATCCTAAAAGAAAACACGTGAAAGAAAGGAGGTATGTGTGTAAACAAAATCGTGCTATCAACTTGTACGCAGCCCCCTATTGCACTGTCCCAAGTACTACCATAAACAGGTAAAAGAGGGGGGGAATCAGGAAAGCACAGTAAAAAGTTGAACCTTATATAAATAAGCAACACACTTTAATCTGTAAAAAGAATAAAAACAGCCATAGGCAGGACCGTTTAGAACCAGAACTGAACCCCCGCTAGGGGAACACAAGGTGCAGAAAAAAAGTCCATATAGGATCCACACTGCAGAGAAAGTGGAACGGCTGCCGCTGGAGTTATCTGGTGCACTACAGAGTAGTAGACATGGAGCAGAGTGATAACGAGTGCCACACCAGATGCCTGTACCGGTTACCGTCACAGTAATTCTACTCAAGGCTTTGGGAGTTGCATTTAGTTGCACACACACACATATATATACCGTATTTGCTCGATTATAGGACGACCCTGATTATAAGACGACCCCCCAAACTTTGGATATTCCTTTAGGAAAAAAACTAAAAGCCTGAATATAAGACTACCCTATAGGAAAAAAGTTAAACTTGTATATATATTCACATGTAAATTGCTTTTTTAATAAAAAATTCTGATATCAAAAAATGTATTTCTAGTTTTTATTTCTTTTTATGTGCCAATGCTGCCTTTCTCTTTCCCTTGCCCCCATTTTTCTCTCTCCCCCCTCCCCTTGCCTGTCTCTTAACCCCTTCCCTCCCCTTGTCTCTGTCTCTTAACCCCTTCCCTCCCCTTGTCTCTGTCTCTTAACCCCCTCCCCCCCCTTGACTCTGTCTCTGCCCCCCTCCCTCCCTCTGTCTCTCTGTCCCCCTCCCTCCCTCCCCCTGTCTCTCTGCCCCCCCTCCCTCCCTTCCCCTTACCTTGATCCCTGGTGGCTAGTGGGGGCAGCCGGGGGATGTCTGCACGATACTTGCAGACATCCTCCATGCTGCCCGACACGGCAGACTATTATGACGGACAGCTGTCCGTCATAATAGTCTGCCGTGTCGGGCAGCATGGAGGATATCTGCACGTATCGTGCAGACATCCCCCAGCTGCCCGATTCTCCCTGGTGCCTAGTGGGGCAGCAGAGGAAGTCTGCGCGATGAGCGCAGACCTCCCCTGCTGCCGCCCGGCACGCTCGCCGGGACTTCTGTGACGAAAGCGGAAGTATCCGGCTTCTTCACAGAAGCCCCGGCGGTCGTGCCGGGCGGAAGCAGGGGAGTCTGCGTTCGTTGCGCAGACTTCCCCTACTGCTAGAGAGGTGGATCCATGTCTTATAATCTGACCTCAATTTGAGGTCAGATTATAAGACGAGGGGGATTTTTCAGAGCATTTGCTCTGAAAAAAACCTCGTCTTATAATCGAGCAAATACGGTATATATATATATATATACACATACACACACACACACACATAAAATTGTGCTAAAAAAGACAATATGTACACTTTAATGGAATGCATATAGAGACAAAAAGTGGAGGGTTGTCAACTAATGGAAGCACATTTATTGGGATCGAAGCCTCCCAATAGGATAAAAGACAGCAAAGTTTATATATAGGGGACAAAATGAGTCTCAAATCTGGTTATACGTGACTAAACATGGCAAACTGATTGTTCTGAAAATCAGTTATAATTTGCATCATTTGAGGATGTTTTTCTAAATTACGGTTTAAAGTGAATATTAGGAATTTGACTGTTGCTTTGCATTGAGTAACATGAAATGCTCAAATGTAAACGTATACTGAAAAGGCTGAATTCAGACAGTACGCAGAACTTGTTGTACATGAATTCTAGTCTTCTCCTAGTTTAATTAGCACCTTCTTTGCAATCACTCTCCATCCATTCACAACCTCTTCTTGTATAAATGCTACAATACTGATAAACCAAAAGGGAGGACAATTAATTTTACTCTGGCTTTACAAAAGATTTCATTTCTGTGTAAGCTGGTATTTCATCCATTGAAATAGTATGTTTTTTATTGTGCTATACATTGGGGAAAAAAACAAGATCATACAGTATGTAATTGTTAAATCAGAATTACAAAAGTTTTGATTATTATCACTTTCATTTGTGGATTTTTAAAGCAACATGAAGCCACTAACTTTAATGAACCCTGCTATGTATTACAATGCAGTTCCTGTTTTAGTGCGGTGCCCCAATGGTTACAAGCAGTCATGCAGCACTTAGAATGGGAGATACAATAGCAGAAATCATTTTTTGTTTGTAAGTACTGGCAAGCACACAATCTGTTTTCACATGGAAGCACTATAGATTCTGCCGACAGTTCAATAGAGCTGGGTTTGACAATTCCTGGAAGCCAGGGCTCCTAAAATCCCTGCTGCTGGACCTTAATCTTTTTGATTGTTTACATAGAATTCTATGGAAGTACACTTTTCTGGCTCCTAAAAATAAATAGACTAGCTCCTAAATTGGTCTGTTTAACTTCCTAACATCTATAGATATTTGTCAACTTCCATTGAGGTCAATGCATATCAATCAAAAATAGTTAGGCGCCAGCAGCAGTGGTTTTAAGCCATCGGTCTGTGGTTCCCAGAAATTTGTCCAGCCCTGTTTTAAGTGTACAAGTTTGTAGCTCTATCCTAGGTGTGTACTAAACGTGCTATTTGGTCAGTGGGTCATGTACATCACTATGCATTTCGTAAATACATGCAAACCTGCACTCTCCGCTCTTCATCCAATGTAATCAAAATTTATATTTCTATATCGATGGCCGAAATAATAAAATAAAAAATATTTAACACAAATGGTATCAATCTTTTTTCTAGCAAAATATATCAGATGACATATTACCTTTCTTAAAGAGACAGTCATTTTCGGAATGAACTGTAGGTGAAGGTGACAAAATAAAAATACAATAAGCTATATTCTATGATCATGGCTTGACAAATATCAATATGTAGGGGCCACACATGCAATTCAGAAGCCATTTTTTCAGGCAAACTGTACGAACAGAGAATACTTTTAAAACAATAAAAAGTAGTAGAGAGACAGAAGTAGACATTTTAATAGCTATTGCTCACTGGCTCTTGATTTATCATGCTCTCTATGTATGTATATTAGACATATATACACTGGAGTTGGACAAACACATGGAAAGACCATAAGAAAAAGTAACAATTACAATCAGCTGCAAACAAAAAATTGACTGAATGAAGTCAGCATAACGGAGTGAATTTATAATTCAGCAAATACCTCTAGTAATGCAAAAAAAAAAAAAAAAAACTGGTCTAGGACAAATAAAACCTAGAGCAATGTAAAAAGTAATATGGTCTGATGAGTCCTCTTTTACCTTACTTTCTATATTATATTACATTAAAATATAAATAGCGACAACAATTTACATAACTCTTGGTAGACAGCATAAATGGGAACTACATACTAAGTTAGACAAACAGGAACAAACTGATACACTAGGTAGAGAACCCTGGTCACAAGCTTACAATCTAGCGGGATCAGTGGCGTCCCGAGGGGAAGGCGGGGGGGGGCAGACCGCACCGGGTGACACCTCCAGCGGGGGTGACACCGGTGCTGCCGGCACCCCCCGCACGGCGCTGCTTACCTTTTTTAATTTTTCCCTGGCAGCGCATCCCCTGGAGGATGGAAGAGAAGACTGCACGGAGGAGGCGTCCGTCCGGCGACACACAGCAGCCAGCTACTCGGTAAGTGATGGGGAAGGGGGGGAGGAGGGTAGTTTAAAACGTACACTGGCATGGCACACTATTACTGGGCACTGACTGGCACACTGTTACTGGCCTCTGACTGGCACCATGCTACTGGCCTCTGACTGGCACCATGCTACTGGCCTCTGACTGGCACCATGCTACTGGCCTCTGACTGGCACCATGCTACTGGCCTCTGACTGGCACACTATTACAGGCATCTGACTGGCACACTATTCCTGGGCTCTGGCTGGCACACTATTCCTGGGCTCTGGCTGGCACAATATTCCTGGGCTCTGGCTGGCACAATATTCCTGGGCTCTGACTGGCACAATATTCCTGGTATCTGACTGGCACAATATTACTGGGCTCTGAGTGGCACAATATTACTGGGCTCTGAGTGGCACAATATTCCTGGTATCTATAATTGTACAATTGTCACCTCGTGGGGCTCCTGTGTGTTGCATAATTAATGGCGGTCCCATGTGTGCATAATTATGGGGTGCTTGTGTGTGGCATATTTATCGAGCGCCATGTATGGCATAATTAAGGGATTCTTGTGTGGCATAATTATGGGCCACCTGTTTGTGTAGCATAATTAATTGGGCAGAGGTGAGATATAAATAGTGGGGCTCTGGTGTGGCATAATTTATGGGGCTCTGGTGTGGCATAATTAAGGGACTCTTTTGTGTGGCATAATTAAGGGACACGTGTGTGTGTGGCATAATTAATTGGCCAGAGGTGAGGCAAAAATAGTGGGGCTCTGGTGTGGCATAATTTATAGGGCTCTGGTGTGGCATAATTTATGGGGCTCGTGTGTGGCATCATTTATGGGGCTCCTGTGTGTGGCATCATTTATGGGGCTCCTGTGTGTGGCATCATTTATGGGGCTCCTGTGTGTGGCATCATTTATGGGGCTCCTGTGTGTGGCATCATTTATGGGGCTCCTGTGTGTGGCATCATTTATGGGGCTCCTGTGTGTGGCATCATTTATGGGGCTCCTGTGTGTGGCATCATTTATGGGGCTCCTGTGTGTGGCATCATTTATGGGGCTCCTGTGTGTGGCATCATTTATGGGGCTCCTGTGTGTGGCATCATTTATGGGGCTCCTGTGTGTGGCATAGTTAATAGGCCATCTAAGGAATCTGTTTGGCATTGTATTGGAGGAAATCCAGGGGGGTGACACCATGAGTTTCCGCACCGGGTGACAACAACCCTAGTGACGCCCCTGAGCGGGATCTACTTGGAGAAAAAATTCCTTAACCCACAATGTCTGCTGCCTACTGTTAAATATAGTGGAGATCCATAATAATATGGATAATAATGAGTCACAAACCACAGGGTGATGTCAGACATTTCTATGGCCCCTTCAATCACCAGGTCTAATGATCGCTGAATGTGTACAGGTTGTGCAACCTAGATTCCACCTGCCTTCCTCCTCAAAGATGAGGAAGCTTTTCTTCTTCCCAACAGTGCAATGTATCCAATTACAGACAGTAAGACTTGTATGATAGAATTACATGAAGGATTACTGCTGTTTTAAAGTAGAACGGTGGCATTACTCCCTATTCAGTCCTTATTAATCCTTTGTTAGGCGTTTGTTATTTTGTCTACCCCTATATACACACACACACACACACACACACACACACACACACACACACATGTATTTGCAATATAACGATTAATCAAATTTCTGTCAAATATAAAAATCAGCACTTTCAAAACACATATTATGCACATGTTGACTATTTATCACAGTTAAATCAGCCAAAAATGTTTGAATAATATCAAATCGATAGTCAGGCAGAGCTCCGCTGAATGCTGGCACACACTAGCAGGATGGCCAGGGTGGCTCGCTCCTTACCGTCTGGTCACTGCTCAGAGAGAGACCTTTGTTTTTTAATGCAATTAACATCATGCATCATGGTTGCAGGTCAGAGGATAAACTGGAATGCACATTAAAAAGTACATGCCAGTTTATACTCATACCAGTGCTTTGAGGCAACGTGACACGGAAAGGCACACTGTGGTATGCTCAGCAGGGGCAAAGTGACATGTAGCAAGCAGTGAAGTTACACTGTGGCATGTTCTAAGGGACAAAGTGACGTTCTGTGTATAGCACAAGTGAAACGTTTAGTGGCACTTAAGTCTATAGAGCCAATATCATGACTTTCTTACGGAAAAGGTGGCAACCCTACTCACTGTGGTTTGGTACGGCAATTTATGTTGCAAAATAATATTTATTTTTTATCATTCTGTTATTTTTTTTAAATATATATTTTTATTTATTGCCACACTTTCTATTCTACCTGTGAAAGAACAGCTTTGTTGAGTCCTACTTAAAGTAGAGTTGATCAACAGAGGGCATATAGTTAACATTAGATTACAACGTGATTGTGCAGTACACTAACTGAAGATTCTGATTTGGGGCTATTATATCACAGTTAATGTATGACTATGTATAAACATGCTAGTGTAGTCTAGCACACATAGCATGGTTAGATGCAAAACTTTCTCCAGCAGTATTGTGCAGTCCACAATCCACATTACACCATCAAGGTGTAGAAGTGTATCAGCATTGCTTAAAACCATCATCATTGTTAATTTACCCTTTCAAAGCCTTATTGAGGCCTCCCATTATTAATGCTTGGGCAGTAGTTTTGAACTTCAGTATCCCCAGGTGTTAAACATGACAGCAACAGATATGTAAATAGACACTCGTTTAGAGTGACTTAGCCTGAATAAGTATGAATGGTTTCTTAGTTCCCAGCCCAGAAGACTCATGAACACCTTGTGAAACCGATACTAAATTAAGTGCAGAAAACTGCAACCCTCTTACAGCAAACAACCTTAAATAGTCTATATTTAAAATACACCCATCTCGAAAACTCACACCTGTTTAACCCCTAACTGCCTGAAAACCATATGTAACCCTTTACACCTGACGCATAGTATGGGCCTTAACCAAGCCTACTCCCTCTATTGACGAAGTACTACACAGGCCTGTAGGCTTTACAGAGCTGGTAAAACCGAGGGGCCTGGGACAGGAGGCCTCCATAACGGTACTTAGGGCTGCATGGCAACTGTCCATAAGCCGACTGCCTGGTAGCACATTGACCTGGCAGAACGCCCAGCCTGTACAGTGTAATAAAAGGGAGCTCCGTTATCCCCGTATGACACCCAATAACCCCATCGGACCCCTGGAGCGCAGCCGGTACTCACAATTCTTTGATTAACACCATCCTCCGCTCCGACAGCTGCAGCTGTGCGGCACCGACGTCACACGGCGCTTTCCGGGGAGAGCGGACGACGCGCTACGCCACGCCCTCCCAGTGCATACAGGCACGCCCAGGCTCGCGCTGGTAGGCCATACGCGCCAAGGTCTGAGCGTGAAGCGGCTTGGCACGCCTCCGGTGCTGCTGGCGCTGTCGGGCCTCAGCTCTGTGTCATAGCTGTGTAAGGTCCTGCCCACTATAACTACTGCAGTCACTGTGATTCAGCCGGGTAATGGTATGGGAAAGTGACGCATAACGTGTGCCGGGTCAGGCATGTTGGTGCATACATATACACAGGCTCCTACTCTTCATTATCTAACTTTACTCGTCTAATGACGGTTTTCCACAGAGTCCAATATGTTTTCCACAGTACAATCAGTATTCATACCTGTATAACTAGGGATCTGTTAAGTTTCCAGGAAAGTTGGTTAGTAGACTTAATTATTAGGCTTTATTCATGTATGAGGGAATTGAGAAATTAATTTCAACATTATCGTGTGGTTCTAATAAAGAAGTACAAGTGAAAAGTTAGTTGTCCCTAGTGTGAGGGTAAACTGGCATATAGTTTTGATAGTACATGGCATTCCCCCCCCCCCCAGCAGCTGCCATGCTTCCCTTTTTTTTTAACTTCATTATATTTTATTTCAATAATTTTATGGTAATTAGATTTTATTATTTTTAAACAACTTTTTATCTTAAATTCATTTCTAATTTTATTTAATTTTGGGTGGACTTTGTTTTCACAATAGCCAAATTGTGGTGGCTGTTTTCACAATAGCCAAATTCCTCCTATAGAAGTCAGTGGGAGGTCTCTAGTTGGCAGGAAAATCGGTCAACAAGGCTGAATTTTCGTGCCTAAATGGTATCCATGGGCAGCCCTCTGGAGGAGTTTGGCTGGTGACAATGCCCATCATTATCATACTGCATAAAACAGACTGCAATGCCCATCAACATTGTACTTACGTGATGCTGACTGCAATGGTTTTCATAATCGTGCTGCAATGATAGTGACTGCAATACCCATCATAATCATACTGCAATTATTGTTACTGCAATGCCCATCACAGTCATACTGTAATGATTGTGACTTCAATGCCCATCATTATCATACAACAATTGCAATGTAATAATAACTATAATGCTCATCAATGCAACGATAATGACAGCAATGAAAGTCGCTGTAATGACATTCATTATTATACTGCAATAGCCGTCACAATCATATTGCAATTATAATTTGGACTAATTGGGGAGATCAATGGCAAATTAAATTCAATGTAGACAAATGTAAAATTATGCATTTTGGATATAATAAAACTCACGGGAGGAAGATATTACTCTGCCTCTTTACAGGCCCATTGTAAGACCCAACCTTGAATATGCGGTTCAACTCTGGGCGCCTTTTTAAAAAAATACATTATGGGACTAGAGAAAGTACAGAGTAGGGCTACTAAACTAATAAGGGAATGTAAAGTTTTAGTTATGAAGAAAGGGTGGAAAAGTTAAATTTGTACACGCTAGAGAAACGGCGGCTTAGAGGGGATATGATAATGTTATATAAAAAAAAGTACAGGGCCCATACAAAGGGCTTTCTAAAGACCTGTTCATTAACACGACAGTACAAAGGACAGGAGATAACCTGGTAAGACTTGAAGAAAGGTCTATGACAGACAAAAGGATTTTTACAGTAAAGACAATAAAGGTATGGAATTCACTGGCTGAAGAGGTGGTTCTAGCAAATACGTTAGATGTCTTTAAAAGCGGCCTGGATATTTTTTTGATAAGCCGGAGCATAGAGAGATATGCATGTTAGTATAGGCATTAATATTTATTTATGATCCAAGGAGAAATCTAATTGCCTTGATAGGCATTGCAGTCATCATTAAAGTATAATCATGAATGTCCTTACAGTCATTATCATTGTCCTATATTTATGATGTGCCTTGCAGTCATTATCATTACAGTATGATTATGATGTACATTGCAGTTACTATCAGTGCAGTATGATTATGATGGGCATTGCAGTCAGTATAATTGTAGTCATTATTATTACAGTATGATTGTGATAGACATTGTTGTCGCTATCCTTGCAGTATGATTATGATGGGCCAACAGCAATGATAGTGCCCATCATAATAATACTGCAATGATAATGCCGGTAGTTACTGTAACAATAGTGACTGCAGTGCCCATCATAATAGGAGTCATAATATCATTCAAAAACAAACAGAATGTATCATGGACCTAATTTTGCAAAATGTATTTTTAGTGAAAAACAGTTTCTGACCCAATGACCATACATGTACAAGCTCCCAATGCAATGCATTGGTGACAATTACGGGCTACCTTTAAAACAAGTAGCAAAAGAAGAAGAAAGGAGCGCAGATATATGAATAACCTGCGCTCCTTTCTTCTTCTTTTGCTATTTGACTTTATGTAGGTGGAATTTTCCACCAAAAAGTGAGCTGCAAATAATAAGTTAATTATAGTAGCGCCTAACACTGTAGCTGTCTGTACTTTTAGAACAAGCAATTGCTGCATTCTTGCCCCAATTAGTGCTATTTACAGCTCACAAGTGAATGCTATCCAGGAAAGTGACAGCCCCCTCACCCTATACAAATCAGGGGTTGAGAGGTGTCTCAGGCTGCCTCTGATGCAGGTAAGTCTGAAACACTTCAACACAAAGGGTTAAGTCTAAACAAATGGTCTCAAAAGAAAGCCCTGTTTGTCCTTAAAAAAACAATATATGTGGGGATTAATTTAGAAAGCAAGCGTGCACCTTATTTAAATGCACACATAGCTAAAGTAGAAGATAAGTTATTGTCCAGAACAGACATCAAAACAAACAAAAACATTGCTCTGAAGGGGTTAAAGGAAGCAAGAACAACATTTTATTTTTTCAGATCATGGCCAGACACAGAACTTGTTATTCTACTGATGATACATTGAGAAGCTTCTTTTTAAAAAAAAAAAGAAAATATCTTAATTTATCTTAACCCCTTAGTGACATGACTTTTTTGGCTTGTCCGACGCTTGGTGACATGGGCTGTTTTAACATTTCTGAGGTGTTTGTGTTTTGCTGTAATTTATTTCTGTCTCATTTAGTGTACCCGCACAAACTATATATCGTTTTTATCGTTATAAGAAGGGCTTTCTTTTGATACCATTATTTTGATAATAGCATATAATTTGATGTAAAAAAAATAATAAAATATGGCAAAAAAATTGAAAAAATAATTTTTTTATGACTTTTATTTGAAAAATCGTATACTCATGTACAAGAGACAACAAAAAAACACTGCTAAAAAGTTTCTAATATATGTCCTGAGTTCAGAAATAGCCCATGTTTTTATGTTTTTGTGCTTTTTTATTCATGTTACAGGGCCAGAACTATAAGTGGTGCAAAGCTATTTTAAAATCCTTTCTTTCAAAATTAGCGATAGTGACATTGTAACACTGATTTCTGTACTAAATCCATGAATGACCCCCAACATGTACATATTTTTGAAAACTAGACAACTCAGGGCATTTAACTTGGGGTATTTTGACACATTTCATGTAGCCATTTTACCACCAATCTATGCCAAAGTTTGCAGAAAAAAATCTTTTTTTTTAATTTTTCACATATATTGCAATTTAGGTAAACATTACCTTAAAATGTGAAGGGGTATTTCCAAATAACACCTCAATATGTGTTCAGCAACATCTCCTGAGTACAGGGATACCACCCATGCATAGGTTTGTTGGTTTGTTTTGGGGCTAAAAGGCCACATTTAGGGGGTGCGCATTTTGGTTTTCCAACTTGGAATTCTGACATGCAGAAAACTTGTGCCCATGTCCCATTTGGGACATTTTTGAAGCCAGAAAGTGTATTCTACCCCACAAAACCATATATTTTTTTAAACTAGACACCCTAGGGTATTTCAAATGGTAGTATTTTAACACTTTCCATGCACTAATTATACTACCAGCCTATGTCAATGTTTTGGGTAGTAATTTTTTTTCACATACATTGTACTTTGGGCATGAATTCACAGATCCTGTTATATGTCAGTGCCAAACAACACCTCAATATGTGTTCAGCAACATCTCCTGAGTACAGGGATACCCCCCATGTATAGGTTGGTTAGGTTATTTGGGGGTTAAAAGGCCACATTTGAGAGGTGCGCTTTTTGGTTTTCCAACTTGGAATTCTGACGTGCAGAAAACCTGCGCCCATGTCCCATTTGGGACATTTTTGAAGCCAAAAAGTGTATTCTACACCACAAAACCATATATTTTTGAAAACTAGACACCCTAGGGAATTTCAAATGGTAGTATTTTAACACTTTTCATGCACTAATTCTACCACCAGCCTATGTCAATGTTATGGATAGTAATTTGTTTTTCACATTCATTGTACATCGGGTATGAATTCACAGATCCTATTATGTGTCAGTGCCAAACAACACCTTAATATGTGTTCAGCAACATCTCCTGAGTACAGGGATACCACCCATGTGTAGGTTAGTTAGATTATTTGGGGGCTAAAAGGCCACGTTTAGGGGGGGTGCATTTCCAACTTTGAATTTTGACATGTAGTCAGCCTGCGCCCATGTTCCATTTGGGACACTTTTGAAGCCTGTCAAAGTATTTTACCCCATAAAACCATATATTTTGGAAAACTAGACATCCTAGGGTATTTAAAATTGTGGTATTTTAACACTTTCCAAGTGCTAATTCTACCACCAACCTATGTCAAAGGGTTGGAATGTCATTTTTTCCCCACACACATTGTAGTTCAGGCAGGAATTTTCAGATTCTGGTATTTGTCACTGCCAACCAACACCTCAATATGTGTTCAGCAACATCTCCTGAGTACAGGGATACCCCCCATGCATAGGTTTGTTGGTTTGTATTGGGTCTAAAATTCCACATTTAGGGGGTGCGCAATTCCAACCTGGAATTTTGACATGTAGTCAGCCTGCGCCCATGTTCCATTTGGAACATTTTTGAAGCCGTCCAATGAATTTTACCCCATCAAACCATATATTTTTGGAAAATAGACATCCTAAGGTATTTCAAATGGTGGTATTTTAATACTGTATAGGTACTAATTCTACCACCAGCCTTTGTAAAAGTTTGTGGTAGTACTTTTTTGGGAGGTTTTTTTCCACATGCATTGTACTTCAGGCATGAATTCACAGATTCTGGTATATGTCACTGCCAAACAACAACCCAATATGTGTTCAGCAACATCTCCCGAGTACAGGGATAGCACCCATGCATAGGTTTGTTGGTTTGTTTTTGGCTAGAAGGCAACATTTGTGAGATGCGCATCTCAAAATTCCAACTTGGAATTTTGACATGTAGTCAACCTGCGTCTGTGTCCTTTATGGGATATATCTTTGAAGCCAGCCAATGTAACTTACCCCCACCAAACCATATATTTTTTTATCGGTAGACCCCCATCACTACTTGTGGCAAGGGCTCAGCAGCCACCGATACATCACTAGATGATGTATCAGAAAGCTGAATAGGATTGTGCAAGATTACTGCTTACACAGTGATGAATGGCAGGGAAGCGGTTAATACACAGTGAAAGACTTTCATAAAACCTGCCAATTTTATAAAATGTTATTTTATATCACTAATACTGATCTGTCTCTTTCCGTCACAAAAATGTAAGTGAGGAGAGGGAGGCAGATCAATATTTGTGAATATTGATCCGATTAATTTTGATCTGACCAGGGCGAATGGTGAGCTTAATTGAGAAATCACCAAACCGCCTTTGCCACTAATTCGCTGTTACTGATCGCTATGCGCTCAGGCAGCTTAAAAAAAAAAATCTCAAATATTTTTACTTTACATGTAATCCCCTAGCGGGTATGTGTAAAAAAATAAAATAAAATAGAAATATGCCGACAGATAAAAATTGCTTTGGCGTCAATATCATTGCGTAAGCAGTGATCGACGGCAAATAAGGGGTTAATAACTCTTAGAAGAGCCTTTTTAGTACTGTAATAAATTACAGTACAAAAAAAATTAACCCCTAAAAAATGCACAAACAGCAAAAATAAATGTGCTGATGTGCACGATCACTGCTTATGCAAGATCAGTGGCAGGGAAGGGGTTAAACGCAGGGAATTGCTTTTAATAAAAATTTTTTTATTGTTTTATCATTTGTGTGGTGTGTATTTATTGTTTTTTTTAACTTTTACTTACTTTTATAACTTTGATCTGTCTCTCTCCCTCACTAAAAAAAATGTGAGGAGAGGGAGGCAGATCATAACTGGTCAGATCAATATAGAGTTAATATTGATCTGACCAGTCAGTGGGGATGTTCAGGAGAGCATCCCCACTGCCTGTCAGTGTGCCTGGCAGTCACTGATTGCCTCTGTTAAGAGGCAATCGTGTGACAGCCAGAGAGCACAGGAAGCAGGAACTTCCTGCCTCCTGTGCTCTTGCCCTTAGAAGGGCAGCGCCATCTTGGTCGCTCAGTGACCAAGATCGTGCATTTTTTTTTTTGTGTTTCTGATTGCCTCGACTTGCGAGGCAATCAGAAACACTTTCTGAGCATAGGAAGCGGAAGATTCGCTTCCTATGCTCATTTTTGAAATGCCCGCGTTTTAAAGGCGCTGTGCCTTTAAAACCGGCATTTCGATTGCTCTCCGGAGCGATCGAAATGCCGACGGGCATTTTTTTTAGCATTGTATGGAAGCATCGTTACAATGCCGCTTGAGCACTGAAAGCGGAAAAACTCCGCTTTCAGTGCTCGTTTTGACACAGGACGGACTAGGTCCGTCCTGTGTCACTAACGCCTCAGCACACAGGACGGACCTAGTCCGTCCTGTGTCGCCAAGGGGTTAATGATTAAAGATCGGCGAAATTAAAATTTTTGTTTCCTTTCAACCAAAACGAATTTTGTCCATTGCTGCATTCGTTTCAGATTAAATTTGTTCATTATTTTTGTTGTATACATTAGCACGAATGGAAAATAATTCACCTATGTTTATAAAGTTGGAGAATTCGGTTGAAGGAGTAGAAATCATCTGAATTTCATGCCTTATCTTATGCTATTGAGCTGTCGAAATTTGACTCTTTCATCCGAATTCCCCACTCTCAATACTATGTATTGAATTAATATACTGTATTTGCTCGAAAATATAAGACAACCCTGATTATAAGACGGAACCCCAAACTTTGGATATTCCTTTAGGAAAAAAATGAAAAGCCTGAATATAAGACTACCCTATAGGAAAAAAGTTTAACTTGTAAATATTCACATGTAAATTGCTTTTACATATTTAATAAAATTTATGATAGAAAAAAAAGTATTTCTTGTTTCTATTTTTTTTTTATTTGCCCATCTGCCCCCCAGATGTAGCCAATGCATGAACCCCACAGCCATCTGTCTACCAGACTTAGCCAATGCTGCCTCTTCCCCTCTCCCTCCCCCAGACTTGCCAATGCTGCCTCTTCCCCAGACTTGCCAATGCTGCCTCTTCCCCCTCCCTCCCCCAGACTTGCAATGCTGCCTCTTCCCCAGACTTGCCAATGCTGCCTCTTCCCCCCTACCCCCCCCCCCCCCTCCCAGACTTGCCAATGCTGCTTCTTCCCTCCTCCCCCCCTCAGACTTGCCAGTGCTGCAGGGATACTCCTAAGGCATGCACTAACCCTTAAAGAACCAGAGATTTTCCTAATGACCAGAGGCAATTTTTCCATTTTGATATGTGGTTGTTTAAACTTAGTTTTCCTCTCTCTCATTTAACACACCCATACAAGTTATACAACTACAACTAGTACAACACTAACACTGACAAAACTGACTCATATCTTGATATAAAGAAGAACCTCTAATCACTCTGTTCCTCAGTCTTCTGTTTAGTTACTAAAACAAGTTAATCTTATCACTGTCCTTCCTTAAGGGATGTTTTGGTAAGATTTTAAGAAGACAATGGGACAATTTAAGCTAGCAATCTTGGTTAGCAGAGTCCTGTTTTATGATGAGAAACGCAAATAGATACAGGTTGAGTATCCCTTATCCTAAATGCCTGGGACCAGAAGTATTTTGGAAAACAGATCATTTCGGATTAATGATCATTTTTACCAATAAGATATATTAACACCTTAACGACAAAGGACGTGCCTGGCACGTCCTGCGGTGAATCAAGCGGTTTTTGCGATCAACGATCGCGAAAACCGCTTTAACGGTGCTGGTCTATTGCCTATTCTATTTTGGGGCACCCACAATCGCCCCACGGAGCGATCGTGGGGAGCCATATTGACGGAGCATGCTGCTCTGTCAATATGGCTAAGCCCTCTGCCGGTCTGAGCTTCGGAAGTGAAAGTAACTTCACTTCCGTCGCTCTGAATATGCTACTTGACTGCCCCTAGTGGTAGTTAAGTAGCATTGCAATGGAAAATATTTAAAATACTGTATTTTCTGGCGTATAAGACTACTTTTTAACCCAGGAAAATCTTCCCAAAAGTCGGGGGTCGTCTTATACGCCGGGTGTAATCTTTTTACTTACCTCGTTGCTGTTCTGCAGGTGCGCGCGGCTGTGAGGGAAGCGTTGTGTGCTCCCCTCCTGCCGCGCAACTTCAATAAAGTTTGTTTAAACATTTTTTTAAAACAAACTTTATTGAAGCCGCACGGCATGAGGGGAGCGCACAACGCTTCCCTCACAGCCGCGCGCACCTGCAGAGCAGCAACGAGGTAAGTACTGGGAAGGGGGTAGGAGAGGGGCAAAATCCTGGCATATTGAGGGGAAAATCCTGGCATATTGGAGGGGCAAAATATTGGCATATTAAATGGCACAATAAAGGCATATTGAATGGCAAAATAGTGTGTCTCAGGTTATGTTTCTATTGGTGTCACTGCGTGTGTGTAAGTGTCTCACTTTCTGTGTAAGGGTGTGTGTGTAAGTGTGTCACTGTGTTAGTGTAAGGGTGTGTGTGTAAATGTCACTGTAGGAGAAAATGCTCGTTGGAAGAGGGGTAGTCTTATACGGCGAGTATATGCCAAACTCTAAAATTTAACTGGAAAAGTTGGGGGTCGTCTTATATGCCCAGTCATCTTATACACCGGAAAATACGGTACATATTTAATTAATTAAAAACAGGTTATTTAGCTATATTAGTCTATAGCAGGGGTGGGCAATTAATTTTTACCGGGGGCCGCATGAGCAACCCGAGCACTGCTGGAGGGCCACATCGACAATATTTCAATTACATTTTGCTCAATATCTGTCTCTCCCCGTACCCTCATGTCTGTCTCTCTCTCTCCCCATTCCCTCATGTCTGTCTCTCTCTCCACTCATGCTCCATGTCTCTCTCCACTCATGCTCCATGTCTCTCTCTCTTTCCATTCATGCTCCATGTCTGTCTCTCTCTCGCCACTCATACCCCATGTCTGTCTCTCTCTCGCCACTCATACCCCATGTCTGTCTCTCTCTCGCCACTCATACCCCATGTCTGTCTCTCTCTCGCCACTCATACCCCATGTCTGTCTCTCTCTCGCCACTCATACCCCATGTCTGTCTCTCTCTCGCCACTCATACCCCATGTCTGTCTCTCTCTCGCCACTCATACCCCATGTCTGTCTCTCTCTCGCCACTCATACCCCGTCTGTCTCTCTCTCGCCACTCATACCCCATGTCTGTCTCTCTCGCCACTCATACCCCATGTCTGTCTCTCTCTCGCCACTCATACCACATGTCTGTCTCTCCCCTCATCCCTTATATCTTTTTCCATCTCTATCTTTCTGTTCCCCATGCTGGTCTCTTGTACACACAGTCATACATAAACACACACAGTCACACAAACACAATTACACACTTAGTCACCCTCACAGACATACATTTACACAGACACCCTTATACACACATACATAAATACAAACAGTCATACATAAATACACACAGTCACACAAACACAGTTACACACTTAGTCACCCTCACAGACATCAATTTACACAGACACCCTTATACACACTGTCACACATACATAAATACACACACAGCCACCTTTACACACAGGATACACTTGCACAGACACTCATGTACATACACTTACACAGACAGTAACACACACATAGTTATACACATTGACACACACATACACACTTATACACATTCACACACTTCCACAGATACTTCCTTTCTTTTTTTATTTCCCCCCCCCCCCCCAAACTGTTATTACCTAATCCTCCTTGTTAATCCAAGCACAGCACAACGGGGGAAAGCTCCGCCCCCGACGCGTTCTGTGATTGACTGCAGGGAGGAGGACGTTCTCTATGGTGTCTTGGCAGATACCCTAGAGAACGTCTTCCTCCCTGAAGCAGCCAATCACAGAACGCAACGGGGACAGAGCTTACACCCGTCGCGCTGTGCTTGGATTAACAAGGAGGAGGATGGCAGGGAGAGAGCTCCCTGCTACAGCGCCTCTCCTCCCTTGCGCCTGGGCGCGGTGCACCCCGTGCACCCGCCCAGGATCGGCCCTGCCTCACGCGGGCCGGACAGGGACGCACAAAGGGCCGGATGTGGGCCGTAAGATGCCCAGGTCTGGTCTATAGGGTTAAAATTAAATAATTTTTAGCGTAAGGGATATGGTTAAAATTAAATTAAAATTAAAAAATATTAAGGGAAATAATAAGGATTAGAGTTGGGGTTAAATTTAGTGTTGGGGTTAAATTTTGGGTTCGGGTTGGGGTCAAAAGGTCAATATAGGAAAAAAACATGTGTTTTTGCCCCATAACTCGCAAAAAAATACTGAAAAATATGGAAACATGCATATTTTTGAACTCGGGACAATATTTAGAAACTATTTAGACGGGGTCTTTTTTAATGATTTTATTTATATAAATTATATTTTAGGTCAAAGATAGAAAAAGTGGTTTTTTTTTAATTTTTCATCATATTTTATGATTTTTTTTGTAGTAAATTATAAAATATGATGAACATAATGGTATCTAATGAAAGCCCTTCTTATGACGATAAAAACAACATATAATTTGTGTGGGTACTGTATGTGAGAAAGAAAAAAATTACAGCTAAACACAAATACCCTAGAAATGTCAAAACAGCCATTGTCACCAAGGGAAAGTCAAGGTGAAAATGTCTTGTCACTACGGGGTTAAAGTCTCTCATCACTCATGGAATACAGTAGTATCAATGCAAATACTGTATAGAGCAAATAAATCACTTTTAGTGTGATGTCAGGCATCGTTGGAACCTGCTGTTGGTACGTCAGGCCTGCACATGTGCCATTCTATTACCCTTTGTGTGTGTGTGGGGGTATCTGACCAAGCATGGAAAGGCTATATCACAGCTTAAGGGGGCTGAACACTGAATAAACCTAGCTAACTAGTTAGCAAAATCTTAGAAAGTCTGGAACTAAATGTGAAAAGCTGAATGGATTAAGATTTTGCCTGTAAACATATGGTAGTGGCGGGTGAGCTTAATTATGCTTTGGCCAATTCATACAACCAAAACCTCTAATTTATATTATATTTATATATTTGTTACCAACTTTATTACAGTGAGAAGCGCAGACAATTTTTGTTTTCTGTATACATTGTACAGCCAATCACACTGTATTTGCTGCATGCTCACACCTGTTTGGTAAGCATCATTTTATACATTTATATTTTTTGAGCCTGTGACTAGCTTAGCACACCGACATTTTTCTTTTCCCTGCTTATTTATGTATTTGTAAATGTATGGGTGTTTGAATGTATAGATAGATATTCTGTATTTAATTGATAATATACACAACTCTGGATATCTATATAATTCATGAAATTCACTATGTGTTAGGTTTAATGTTGTAATCAAATATAGCCTCAGAATAATATATTCTTTACAAGTAGAGTATTAGAAGTGATTAGATATTAACCTGATATTTCATAGAGTAAGCTAGGAGTGTTTATACTAGTTTTATTTCAAATCAAAAGTTAATTAAATATATATGTTAAAATGAACAACAATAGGTAAAATTAGTTTTGGGCTTCTTTCAAGTTTGGGGAATTTTCCCTATAGACTAAATCTTAAAGGCCATATATATTAAATTGTATTCATGTGTGATTAACTATGGTGGGATTTAAATCACTGTCAGAATTGTGAGCTAAGGCCATCTACTGGATAATATTATTATACTCTCCTCAAATATTAAAGAGAGGAGTGGTTTTGGAGAACCAAGCAGTTAAAACAAATATATCTGACACACCTTCAATGGGTGTGGTTTGGATATGGAAAATTGGGATTAAAATTAGGCTTGTTGAGGGCAGAGAGATCAAACTGGGGAGAATCTTGATACAAAAAGGCCATACTGACCGTATCCAATGTTATCCCAGGGGAATCATCTACAGAATCTTTTGTACACCTTGGTAACTATAGTCTACTTTATATTTTATACTGTTATTTCTGCATACTTGTATGGTAAATAACATCCTTTGTTGGCTTCATTCTAAGCCATTAAACTTAGTTTTGCTATTATTTCTTAATCCTCAACCTGCAGATGAGAATTAATAAAGAACTGACATTTATATTTATTTATTTATTGTATATCTCCAATATATGTTAGAATATTTGATTTATCGTTTTTACTCATTATATGCTAAAATACTAGAAGAGATAAATTAGTCGTCTATGTTATACCATTTTACACTGATATTTTTTTATTATCACATATAGAAAAAAACAGAATCACAATTTATATTCTTTAAATACATTATTATATCAGTATAGTTCCAACTATGTCAGTTGTGCAAAAGTGGTTTGTGTCTCCTTTTTACATTCATTCTCCATTCACACTACCATTCGAATTACATTCACTCTCAAGTTGGTGCCTAATCATTTAATCTTTTTTTTTTGCTTTGATTTACATATTGTTATTTCCTATTATGCCAATTTTACCACATCCCTTCGTACATTATAATTAAAGATTTGCCGTTATTTAACCAGAAGGCTTTTTACATTTGGGCTTGGTACTGAATCTGCTGTTCCAGCTTTGACCAATTTGGGGGAATAGATGATTTCCAATTTCTGACTATTTCCAACTTCACAGCCAGCACTATGTGAATCATTAGGGATTGTATATATTTTTCCTTTACCGTTGGGCTTAAATGAAAGATGGCAAATTCTGGAGTCAGCCTGATGTTATAATTTATCATATTTGATATTTGGGTTTCAGTCTGTTTCCACTCTGTTTCTATATGTGGGCAACCCCACCATTGTAGTGTGTAGTTTGAATATATCCGCCCTAATTTTTCTTGAGTACCATGGAAGTATTAATTTATAAAAGGTTTCCATTAAATTGGCCCAATGGACAATTTTTTTTTTGTATTATTTTTTGTTTTTATCCATTCTTCCTCTGGATATGTAATGGAAAGTTCTCCTTCCCATGATTCTATATGTCTACAAGTTGTTATTGAGGTTGGGTTATCCAGAGTGTCATATGATCTTTTACTTAGCTTCCCCTGCCACCTCCCCATGAGGATATCTTCCATTTTTTTGTCTTCCTCATGCTCTGTACATGCCCTTATCACATAATGTCTGATTCTCAGATAGTTGTAATTTTCATCCTGCTCTAGTTGGTATCTATCTTTTAAAGTGCTTTATTCTAAGACTTTCCTGTTTTTCGTTATCATTTGATTTATATTTATTAGTCCAGGGCATGACAAATTTATCTGAGTTTTAGGAGCCAGATAAAAAATCTTGTTTTTCTACATATACATACAAACACCCACACATCCAGTCAGACACATACATACACACAAACAAATCCAGTCAGACACATATATACACACACAAACACATCCAGTCAGACACATACATACACACAAACACATCCAGTCAGATACATACATACACACAAACACATCCAGTCACACACATACACACACACACACACATCCAGTCACACACATACATACACACAAACACATCCAGTCACACACATACATACACACAAACACATCCAGTCACACACATACATACACACAAACACATCCAGTCACACACATACATACACACAAACACATCCAGTCACACACATACATACACACAAACACATCCAGTCACACACATACATACACACAAACACATCCAGTCACACACATACATACACACAAACACATCCAGTCACACACATACATACACACAAACACATCCAGTCACACACATATATAAACACAAACACATCCAGTCACACACATACATAAACACAAACACATCCAGTCACACATATACATACACACACACAAAGACATCCAGGCAGACACATTTATACACACAAAGACATCCAGGCAGACACATTTATACACACAAAGACATCCAGGCAGACACATTTATACACACAAAGACATCCAGGCAGACACATTTATACACACACAAACACATCCAGTCACACACACATGTACACACAAACACATCCAGGCAGAAACATACACAAGACAGCAGATCTTTGGGGTTTTTTTTAAGAAAAAAAATAAAAAACCGTTCACCTATCAATGTCCCCCCTCCCTGCTATTACACCTCAATGCAGGAAGGGGGGGGGGATGTTTCTGTTGCAGCCCGGTGGCACAGAGCAGCTTCCCTGCTGAGCTCCCCTGTGATCAGCTATAACGCGGTGCGCGAGGGGGCGGAGCTGGAAGTCTGTGCAGCCGGTGCACTCACTCTGCTCCCTCGTGCACCGCTGCTGCAAAACAGAAAATGGAAAAAAAATGATTGCATTGCCGAGGGCACCACGCGGGGCTCACGTTACCCGGGCGCCAGGTCCGATTTCCTGGTCGGCATGGCGACCTGGCGCCCGGGGTTTGTCGAGCCCTGTATTAGTCCCTTTTGTAGCCATTTTGTTACATTATGGTTCGGAATCAAATATTCCAATATATTTATTCGGGCATTTAATTTTAAATTATTATTATTTGCAAAGAGCTGGCAAAATCTGTATTCACCTCTCCCCCCCCCCAAGCGTGTGTGAGAAGGGGTAACGGTGGGGTGAGGGAGATTGACAATAGAACCACATTCACAACACATACAACAGGACAATGAAAAAAGAAAAACCATCACACACAAAACCAGACAAGTCACATAGACAAGGACTCTGTTCCTGACATCCAATCCCCACCTCCACTTTCCCTCAGAGGGCTGCTAAGTTTTGCTCCGTCTCCACTTTGTCTAGTTGTACCTTCCCCATCACAATTCTAATTCACCATCTGGGTCGCATAAGACCATTTATTTCCTGAAATATTCCTCCCATTTTTCCCAGTATTCTATCTTTGAGCTAGACCTTATGTTTTGGAGGGATATGCCTCTTTCCACTGGGATATCATTTGGTTTTTTATCATCTGCCATGTGATTGTTTCTATGGTCTTCCATTTCTTGGCAATTAGATATTTTACTGCCATTAATAGATGTATTAACATTCTTATCCCCTCTCTATTTGTCTCTGGTAGGTTTATGTGTCAAATTGCCCTTTCTGGGGTCAAATCCCAGTCTGTCCCAAAGAAGGCTAGATTAATAATCTTAAGCCTTATTTAAACCCTCTTGTTCAATTTTATACCAGGGATATTCCTCAGGAGAATTTGTAAGCCAGAGAGCCATATGTGTCATCACTGATGCTTGATATAGCTTTGCCATATTTGGTATCCCTAGGACCCCATCTCTAGATCTTCTAGAGGGAACCTTAAATGAAATTCTAGGACTTTTCTTTGCCCAGATACATTTATTGAATAGTTTTTGAAATTCTGTTAACCTTGAAGATGGTACATAAATCGGAATGGATCTTAAAAGAAACTGCAGTTTAGGAAGTACATAATAGTTTATAACATTTATTGTTCCAGTCCACAATATATACAGGGAATTCCACTCATTTACACTGATATTTATTGTATTTAAGTAATGTTAGATAACTGGCGTAATATTGGGTTTTGGTAGATTCTGCAATAGTGCTGGTTAGTCTGATACACTAGGATTGTGTGGATAGAATTCACTATATAGCTCACAGTAAAGGTTCCACTGATTGTGTGTTGTTTGCATCACCTTTGTTTTGGTTTTACAACCTATAGTTTTCTCTTGCCTTTAACTGCTTTTGTCAGGTTTGGGGTTGAGAGCCTATGGCAGGAGGTTCGTGAGTGGCCACAGGGGAGCAGCAGAGAGCAGGATCTAGGTTGGGGTAACCAGAGAATAAACAGTACAAGCCAGGATCAAAGGGCAGGAGAAGTCAGAATGTCCAGGAGGAAAGCCAAGGTCAAAATCCGGGGAATCAATGAGAACAGGAGGTAAGACAAGGGAAAAGAACTCTGGGAAGGAACCAAGGGTATACACCTCTTAGCAGCTCAATACACAAGCACTGATTGAAGTCAGTGCTTGGTATTTATGGGCTGTCAAGTGCACCTCCCCGCCTCCTCCAATCAGGGAAGTCCACCCACTCACATAGGAAAGCCTGACACTCACTGGGGTGAGTGGCAGTCTCTGGCCACACCCCCGCTGTCTCCACCAATGGGTCGGCACCATCGCGCAATAGGCCACGCCCCTCTGCCATCCGAAATAACAGTAGCACCAGCAACTCGCGGGACGCGAGTTACTGGAGTCCGGGGATGCGGCCTACCACGCGGCGGCCTTCCCCTTCGACGGGCAGCAACGGGAGTGGATGCAGGTAAGGGACCCCTAGCCTGTTGGAGACGGGGTCTGGAACCCCCACAGAGCCCCCCCCTGAGGCACGACCTCCGGTCGGGTGAAGGAGTAGGACGACTTGGGTGTAGTCTGTGGAAAGCTCTGATCTTAGCAGGAGCATGAATATGGGATACAGGTTCCCAGGAATTTTCTTCGGGACCATATCCTCTCCACTGTACCAAGTATTCGAATCTACCACGATGGATACGGGAATCCAGGATCTGGGCGACTTCATATTCCTCTGAGTCGTTTATAAGGATGGGAGGAGGTTGGGAATCTCTTGTTCGAGGATTAGGTACCCATCTCTTGAGCAAACATGTGTGGAAGGTGGAATGAATACGCCAAGTATCAGGAAGTTGAAGACGGACAGCTGATTTACCAATAAGGGCGGTGATTGGGAAGGGACCTACAAATTTGGGTTGAAGCTTTCTTGCGGGACCTGGAAGTTTCAGATTGATGGAGGATAGCCACACTTTATCTCCTACTTGGTAGGCAGGATAGTCTCTACGGTGTCGATCAGCTTGTTTTTTGTAGTTCTCCTGGGCTTGAGAAAGATGTCGCTTTAATTGGACTATCCCTTGTGTTATTAGTTGGAGACGATCCGTAACAGTGGGAATGGTTTGGACTTGGGAGTAATGAGGGATGAATGTGGGATGGAATCCATAATTGGCTTTGAAGGGAGACATTCCGATGGAACGTTGGAGATGGTTATTATAACAGAATTCTGCCAATGGTAACATACGATACCAGTTGTCCTGTGCGTGGGTGATGTAACATCGGAGGTATTGTTCAAGGATTTGGTTTATCCTTTCGGTTTGTCCATTAGATTGGGGATGGTAGGCTGAGGTCAATAAGCGTTCAATCTTTAGTCCTTGGCAGAATGCTTTCCAGAATCTTGAAGTAAATTGTACTCCTCTATCGGATAAAATAGAGCGAGGGATTCCATGCAGACGAAAAATGTTGCTAATGAATAATTCTGCTGTAACAGCGGCTGTGGGAAGTCGGGTTACCGGGATAAAATGTGCCATCTTGGTGAGTCGATCTACCACAACCATGATGGTATTGTGTTGGTTTGAAATAGGCAGGTCGACTATGAAGTCCACTGTGATGGCCTCCCAGGGTTGATCAGGGATAGGCAAGGGCTGTAGAAGTCCGGTAGGTAGTTGGTGACTTCCCTTGCTACGGGCACATACCGGACAGGCTCGAACATACCGTTGGACATCCTTTCTGATGGTAGGCCACCAAAAATGTCGTAGGGCTAGAGTGAGAGTTTTCTTCAATCCTCCATGGCCGGCCAAAGGGTGATCGTGGATGGCCTGAAGGACCTCTTCTCGGGAGCCTGGAGGAACGAATAGGAGGTCCTCCTTGTAGAGAAGGCCTTGTTCTGTTCTGAGAGGGGGTAAACGAGGTGATAGGGTGTGCTTCTTGCTTTGATCTTTAATTTTCTCAATTAGAGTAGTTTGTGCAGCCATGAAATGGTGAGATTGGAGGATGGTGTCATCCGAGGGAGTCTCGACTTGAACAGGTTCATGGATTCGCGACAGGGCGTCTGCTTTCCCGTTTCTGCTTCCGGGACGGTATGTGATGTGGAGTTTGAAGCGGGTAAAAAAGAGAGCCCATCTGGCTTGTCGGGGGCATAATCTCTTTGCTGTTCTTAAATATTCGAGATTCCGATGATCAGTGAAAACCGTGATCGGATGTATAGTTCCCTCCAATAAATGTCTCCATTCTTGAAGGGCTAACACAATGGCCAACAATTCCCGATCTCCCACACTGTAGTTGCTTTCTGGGGTTGTGAGTCTCCGGGAGAAATAGGACACTGGGTGGAGGATTCCACTCTCAGGGGATCGTTGGGACAGTATGGCTCCAACTGCATATTCAGAGGCATCTACTTCGAGTGAATATGCTTGTGTGGGTTCAGGGATGGCCAGCACAGGTGCTTGGGTGAAACTCTGCTTTAGGTTTTGGAACGCCTGTTGTGCTTGGGGAGTCCATTTGAAGGGAGTATGTTTCTTGGTTAGACTGGTAATGGGTTGGACAATTTGAGAGAAGTTTTTGATAAAGCGTCTATAAAAGTTGGAAAATCCCACGAATCTTTGAACGCCTTTTACTGTAGTGGGTACAGGCCATTCCAGGATAGCGGAGACTTTAGAGGGATCCATCTGAATATGACCAGGGGAGATGATATACCCCAAGAATGATACTGTGGTGACTTCAAAGATACACTTTTCAATTTTGGCGTATAAATGGTTCTCTTGAAGGCGAGTGAGGACGAGTTTCATATGTTCTCGATGTTCTTGTAATGAAGATGAGTAAACCAGAATATCATCCAGGTACACCACCACACACGAATCCAACAGGTCTCGAAAGACATCGTTGAGGAAATGTTGGAAAGTGGCTGGAGAGTTGCACAGACCGAAGGGCATGACATTGTACTCGAAATGTCCATAACGAGTTCGGAATGCTGTTTTCCACTCATCTCCCTTGCGGATTCGAACCAAGTTGTAAGCTCCTAGTAGGTCGAGTTTAGAAAAAACTTGGGCTTCTCGAAGTCGATCCATCAGTTCTGTAATGAGAGGGAGTGGATACTTGTTCTTTATGGTAATGTTATTCAACTCTCGATAATCGACACATGGTCGAAGTCCTCCGTCCTTCTTTCCCACAAAGAAAATACCGGCCCCTGCAGGGGAGGTTGATGGCTGAATGAACCCCTTCCGGAGGCTGTCTTCTAGATAGTCCTTGAGTACCGCCAATTCTGGTTCAGATAAGGGGAAAATACGCCCGAATGGAATGGCGGCGCCCGGTAGTAGGTCTATCGGGCAGTCATAGGAGCGGTGTGGAGGGAGGAGTTCAGCCTCTTTTTTGTCGAAGACTCTACTGAAGGGAAGATACTGTACCGGGAGTTGAAGACTGGTGTTGGGTGTTGTTACAGAATTTGACGTTGTAGCAAGGGTTGCAGAGGCGAGACACTGATTTTTGCAGAATAATGAGGAGAAGACCACCTTTCCAAGGGACCATTGGATGTTCGGGTCATGCTTGCGAAGCCAAGGGAGTCCCAGGATGACAGGGAATAGCGGAGATGTAATAATATTGAAGGTGAGGGTTTCTTTGTGCCGGTGACCAATGAAGAGAGTAAGAGGAAGTGTTTCGTGTGTCACCGGACCTGATTGGATGGCACTTCCATCTACGAGATGGACAGTAAGAGGTTGGTCTTTGACTCGAAGAGGGATCTTCAAGGAGTGAGCGAGCTGACTGTCTAGGAAGCAATCGCTGGCTCCGGAATCCAGAATGGCCATTTGTGAGGTGTTCATCTTATCCCACTGTAAAGAGATAGAAATGGATAGATGAGAGGCTGCACATCCCAATAGTACGGCAGTGTCCGATGTGTCGGGCTTACCTCTGGGGGGACGTTTAGGACATTGAGGAATCAGATGAGTAGCGCTTCCACAATACATGCAAAGGTTGCCCTTGATTCTTCTATTCCGTTCGGACTCCGAGAGGGGTCCGCGGGCCATTCCTATTTGCATGGGTTCCTCCGAAGGATCGGAGGTAGGAACCGAGGTGGTCTGTGGGGCACTAGAAACTCGAGGAAGTGAAGATTGATGAGCCATCCGTTCCATACGTCGTTCCCGAAGTCTCCGGTCGATTTGGGTGACCAACTGGATAATCTCTTCAAGCGTGCCGGGGAGGCCCACTCGGGCTATTTCGTCTTTCAATGACTCTGAGAGTCCCAGCCTAAACTGGTGGATAAGGGCTGGTTCGTTCCATGTGGTCTCTACGGCCAGACGGCGGAATTCGGAGGTGTAATCCTCGACCGGGTGGCGACCTTGTCTCAAAGATCGGATAGATGATTCGGCCACCGCAACTTGGTGTGGGTCTTCATATAAGGCATCTAAGGCTTGCCGGAAGGCCATCCAAGTAGCCAGAGAAGCATGGTTTGTTTGTAACAAATGTTGGGCCCAGGACATGGGACCCCCGGTGAGGAGTGAGATGGCCGTACGCACACGGACGAAATCTGTGGCATATGTTCTAGGCTTCAGAACGAATAGCAATTCGCATGAGGTGATGAAGGTTTTATAGGTAGATCGGTCTCCATTAAAGCGATCGGGTAGTTTGACTTGTGGTTCGGGAGCAGCTACCGCACCTTCCGCTGGAGCAACAGCGACTAACACCGGTTCAGGAGGTGGAAGGGGTGCTGCTTGCAAGGTTTGTACTTGATTTTGTAATTCCTGTTGATTGTTTCGTATGTCTTGTACTGCGTGAGCCAATGCTGCAATTTGCTGGGTGAGTGCTTGGATGGCTTCAGCCACACCTGCAGGCTCCATAATGGCTTGTGTATTCTGTCAGGTTTGGGGTTGAGAGCCTATGGCAGGAGGTTCGTGAGTGGCCACAGGGGAGCAGCAGAGAGCAGGATCTAGGTTGGGGTAACCAGAGAATAAACAGTACAAGCCAGGATCAAAGGGCAGGAGAAGTCAGAATGTCCAGGAGGAAAGCCAAGGTCAAAATCCGGGGAATCAATGAGAACAGGAGGTAAGACAAGGGAAAAGAACTCTGGGAAGGAACCAAGGGTATACACCTCTTAGCAGCTCAATACACAAGCACTGATTGAAGTCAGTGCTTGGTATTTATGGGCTGTCAAGTGCACCTCCCCGCCTCCTCCAATCAGGGAAGTCCACCCACTCACATAGGAAAGCCTGACACTCACTGGGGTGAGTGGCAGTCTCTGGCCACACCCCCGCTGTCTCCACCAATGGGTCGGCACCATCGCGCAATAGGCCACGCCCCTCTGCCATCCGAAATAACAGTAGTACCAGCAACTCGCGGGACGCGAGTTACTGGAGTCCGGGGATGCGGCCTACCACGCGGCGGCCTTCCCCTTCGACGGGCAGCAACGGGAGTGGATGCAGGTAAGGGACCCCTAGCCTGTTGGAGACGGGGTCTGGAACCCCCACAGCTTTATTTGTTCTGATTAGCAATAGGTTTTTGTTTATTGGTGTATTGGGCTCAGTCAATGTATTATTATTGTGTGTTATTTCTATATTAGTGTGTGTTAATAAAGTTTCATATTTTGTTACCGTGTGCATTATTGCATATATAGTAGTTTAAGTATATGTCCTATCACCTTGTAAAACGAACTTGGGAGATATTGTTTATATGACTGGTTTTTGGCATCTAATCTTTCATAATTTCATTTATCACTGACAGGTGGTCCCCTGGTCCTGCCAACCTCTCTGTAAAGGGGACCCCCCCCCCCCCCCCATGTCCACATAAGTCTCCCTTAAACCATATTTAAATCCCTGCTATCCCATTCCTTATTTCACTCTGACAATCTGCTGTCGATCCTCTGATGATGGCTTTCGATCCTGCTGTCTACAGTCAGATTGCTTGTACTCAGCATGATGTTGCCAACATGAACCAGCCACTGGCGGCAGTCCTCCTTAGCTAGCTGATCTGCTGGATTTTGAGGAAGAGGTCCTGCAGGTCATAGGGCCTGAGACAGTCAGAGGGGTTGAGGGAATAGCTAACACAGACTTGCCTTGTCATAAGTATTGAATATCCATTGATGTCATTTGATAATATTAAAACTGTTCTCTCACTTTAAACATAGCACCTGGCACTGTGCTCCCTCAACCCCCATCAGGGGAGGGCTGGCAGCCTTAGGCCTGGGGGGCAAATCCAGTCAAGTGGCCCATTGCACCATCGAATCGCCTCCCCATCCACGGCCATCTTTTCCTTGTTTTATAACGAATATTGCCAGGATTTTCCCCCACAATATGCCAGGATTTTCCATTTAATATGCTAGAATTTTCCCTTACAAAATGCCAGGATTATGCCCCTCAGTATGCCAGGATTATGCCCCTCAACATGCCAGGATTTAGACACCCAATATGCCAGGATTTTCTCCTCAATATGCCAAGATGATGCCCCCTCAATATGCCAGGATTTTCCCCTAAATATGCCAGGATTATGCCCCTCAAAATGCCAGGATTATGCCCCTCAATATGCCAGGATTATGCCCCTCAATATGCCAGGATTATGCCCCTCAATATGCCAGGATTTAGACACCCAATATGCCAGGATTTTCCCCTCAATATGCCAAGATGATGCCCCCTCAATATGCCAGGATTTTCCCCTCAATATGCCAGGATTATGCCCCTCAACATGCCAGGATTTAGACACCCAAAATTTGGGCACCCCCCCCCTACCCACGTTGCACACCTACGACATGACCCATAACCCACGTTGCACACCAGGACATGCCCCATCACCACATTTACATGCCACCATCACCCCATTACATACACACCTTCTCTGGGAGTCTCTTTACTTTGAAGGCCATTTAACTGGAAGGAGCAGGCGAATAGTGAGCCAGGCGAATACAAGGGAGCAGCTTCTAAAGTGAAAAAAAGCTTCTTAAGTGTGGGAGTTAGAAGCAAAGAAGGAGTTAAAAGGAAAGAAGGAGTTAAAAGGAAAGAAGGAGGGTAAAGTATAAATCTTTTATTTTTTTTTATTTTATTCTATTTTTATTTTTGTGGTTTACACTAGAGAGCATGTTGGACAATGCCACTAAGTGCATGTCTTGCAGCATGTATGCGGTCTTGGAGCAAGTTCCCCAGGGTCCATACCACTGCTGCAGATGTGAGAAGGTTGCTGCTTTGGAAAATATAATATTAGATCTAAAGAGGCAACTGGCAACACTTAGGGACATAAGCAACATGGAGCGGAGTTTACTGCTCACGGAGCAGGCATTGGCTGGGGCCAGTGTAGAGGAGGGTGATGATGGAGGGGAAGAGGTTTCTAGGGCAGAGAGCTGGGTTAGTTGTGTAAGGGGCAGTAGGGGTCGGAGAGCTAGGGAGGCTTGTTCTGAGCTGGTTCACCCCAACATGTTTGCCAGCTTGTGTGAGGATGCTGGGGGGATTAGCTCAGAAGAGGCATTTCTGGGGCAGGCGGACTCTCCTAGCAGCCAGGTGAGTAGCCTCTCCAGCGCAGTTGGGAGCCAGGACACTAGGAAGGCTAGACAGGTTGTGGTGGTAGGGGATTCTATTATTAGGAAGGTAGATAGGGTAATCTGTCGCCAGGACCCCGAATGCCGAACTGTATGTTGTCTCCCGGGTGCTCGGGTTCGGCATGTTGCGGAACGGGTAGGCAGATTATTGGGAGGGGCTGGGCATGATCCAGCGGTCATAGTACACATTGGTACTAATGACAAAGTAAATGGTAGGTGGGGGGTCCTTAAAAATGATTTTAGGGAACTAGGAAAGAAGCTAAAGGAAAGGACCTCCAAGGTAATATTCTCGGAAATATTACCAGTACCACGCGCTACGTCAGGGAGACAGCGGGAGCTTAGGGAGATTAATGCGTGGTTACGAAGGTGGTGCAAGCAAGAGGGATTTGGGTTCTTGGAGCACTGGGCAGACTTTGCAGTCGGCTACAGACTCTTTGGACGGGATGGGCTGCACCTCAATGATGAGGGGGCTGCAGTATTAGGGGCGAGGATGGCTATAGGATTAGATGAGCTTTTAAACTAAGCTCTGGGGGGGAGGGTCAAGATCAAAAAGAAGCAATGGTAGCTAGGGTAGATTGGAAGGTGGGTCTAGCTATGGGAGAGGAGGAAAGCAGTGGTGGGGTTAACATAGACCAAAGGGAGGTCCATATAATTAAACCTGCACACATTAAGTGTTTGTCAACTAAACAGAAAATGGGTAGTAATCTCAAATGTCTTTTAGCAAATGCAAGAAGCTTGACAAACAAAATGGGTGAGCTGGAGATACTGGTAAGTGCTGAACAGTGTGATTTAATCGGAATCACAGAAACGTGGTGGGATGAGACCCACGACTGGTCAGTTAATTTACAAGGTTACTCACTTTTTAGAAAGGACAGAGTAAATAGAAAAGGGGGAGGGATTTGTCTGTATGTAAATCCTAAATTAAATCCCAGTATTAAAGAAGGTGTACATGATGTAACTGGAACTGATGTGGAGACACTGTGGGTGGAGATTAGCTTAGACGCTAAAAAGAATCGCACATTACTTGTAGGTGTATGCTACAAGCCACCAAATATTAGCATTGATGGAGAAGATCAGCTTTTATTACAAATTGAAAAGGCTGCAAATATGAATGAAGTTCTAATCATGGGAGATTTTAATTACCCAGATATAGATTGGAAGTGTGGCACAACTAGTTCAGCTAGGGGCAGCAAGTTTCTGGACCTGCTTAATAACAAATTTATGGCACAATTAGTAGACACCCCAACTAGAATGGATGCATGTCTGGATTTGGTAATAACAAACAATGAGGAGCTTATCTCAAACATCCAAATAAGAGAACACTTGGGGAATAGTGACCATAATATGGTCTCATTTGAGATTAATGCAAAAAAGCAAATTGGTAAATACGCCACCAAAACACTTAATTTTAGAAGGGCTAACTTTGATGGACTAAGGGCATCGATTGAACATTTAGACTGGGAACGATTGTTTTCTGGACTAAACACAGAAGACAAGTGGAATGCCTTTAAGCACACATTACAAAAGTACACATCCCAATATATACCTTTGGGAAACAAATACAAAAGACACAAATCAAAACCAATGTGGCTTACAGGTAACGTGAAACAGGAAGTACAAAACAAGAAAATGGCATTCAAACATTATAAAAACACGGGATCAGCATTATCATTTATAGAGTACAAAGAGGCCAACAAAGCCTGCAAAAAGGCAATTAAAATGGCTAAATTGGAAAATGAGAAAAGGGTTGCCAAGGAGAGTAAAACTAACCCCAAAATGTTTTATAAATATATAAATGGAAAAAAGCTAAAGAGGGAAAATGTTGGGCCCTTGTTATCCCAAATGGGAAATTTGGTAAGTGAGGACAGAGAGAAAGCAGACATTTTAAATACTTTTTTTTCTTCTGTTTATACTAAGGAAGAGCAGATGGACGAGCCCCTGCTACAGGAAGTTATGGGACATTCGCCGCAAACATGGGATTGGCTGACACAGGAAAAAGTGCTTAAGCAATTACACTCTGTTAAGATAGACAAGGCCCCAGGACCAGATGGTATACACCCAAGGGTACTTAGAGAGTTAAGCATAATTCTGGCCAGGCCACTATTCATGATCTTTAGGGATTCATTCAGTTCAGGTACAGTGCCAACAGACTGGCGAAAGGCGGATGTCATTCCAATATTTAAAAAGGGATCAAAATCTCTGCCAGGTAATTATAGGCCAGTGAGCTTGACATCTGTAGTGGGGAAACTATTTGAAGGATTGCTAAAGGTATACACTCAAGAATACATCTTGAACCAGAATATAATTAGTAAAAGTCAACATGGTTTTGTGAAAGACAGGTCTTGTCAAACAAACTTAATAACATTCTATGAAGAAGTCAGTAAAAATATAGATCTAGGCGTGGCAGTTGATGTGATCTATTTGGATTTTGCGAAAGCATTTGATACAGTTCCACACAAAAGGTTACTCTACAAATTGAGAGAAATAGGTTTGGGGGCAAATGTGTGTATGTGGATTGAAAATTGGCTAAAAGATAGAACACAAAGGGTTGTTGTAAATGGAAAATTCTCAAATTGGACAAGGGTATTAAGCGGAGTACCTCAGGGGTCTGTTTTGGGCCCTCTTCTTTTTAATTTGTTTATTAATGATCTGCCACATTGTGCTGAGAGCCATGTCTCCGTGTTTGCGGACGACACTAAATTAGGTAAGGCAATAAAGACTAATCTTGATGTTTTTTCTTTACAGGAAGATTTGGACTGAGTGGGGGACTGGGCAGTAAAGTGGCAAATGAGGTTCAATATAGACAAATGTAAAGTTATGCATTATGGGAAAAATAATAACAAAGCAACATATACGTTAAATGGTTTTTCCCTGGGAAAAACTACTAATGAAAAGGATTTAGGAATAATTATAGACAACAAACTTGGCAACAGTGCCCAATGCCAGTCAGCAGCTGCAAGGGCCAATAAGATATTGGCATGTATAAAACGAGGTATAGATTCACGGGAGGAGGATATCATCTTGCCTCTTTACAAATCAATGGTAAGACCTCACCTTGAATATGCAGTACAGTTCTGGGCACCAGTCCTTAAAAAGGATATTAAGGAACTAGAAAAAGTGCAAAGGAGAGCTACAAAATTAATAAGGGGTTTGGAGGATCTTAGTTATGAAGAGAGACTTAAAAAATTGAATTTATATACGTTAGAAAAAAGGCGTCTCAGAGGGGATATGATAACATTATATAAATATTTGCAGGGCCAATATAAAGAGCTCTCCAGTGACCTGTTCATTAACAGAAAGGTACAAAGAACAAGAGGTCACCCCCTCAGACTGGAAGAGCAAAGATTTCATAGACAGCAAAGGAAGGGATTCTTTACGGTTAGGACAATAAAGTTATGGAACTCACTGCCAAGAGAGGTAGTGCTAGCAACCACAATAGATGCATTTAAAAATGGTTTGGATGTTTTTTTAGCAAAGCAGAACATACAGGGCTATTAATAATAGAATAAGCATTAATAAAAGAGCTTATTGATCCAAGGAGAAATCTGATTGCCTCTTGGAGTCAAGAAGGAATTTTTTCCCCCAGGAGGCAAAATTCGAAATAGCTTCCTTAGGGGTTTTTTGCCTTCTTTTGGATCAAAAGCTGTAATGATAGGTAGAAGGGTTGAACTTGATGGACTTGTGTCTTTTTTCAACCTAAATTACTATGTTACTATGTTACATTTCCAATATTATTTGCCATTAATATTCCCCAGCCAATTTGTCCCATAATATGCCAGTGTTATTCTGCAAGTTAATATAACTCAGTAAATTTGCCCAATAATATTCCAAGGTTATCTGCAATTTAATATGCCCCTGCTAATTTGCCCAATATGCCAGTGTTAATTGCCATTTAATATTCCCCAGCCATTTTGCCCAATAATATGCCAGTCTTATTCTGCCATTTAATATTCCCCAGACGATTTGTCCAATAATATGCCAGTGTTATTCTGCCATTTAATATTCCCCAGCCAATTTGCCCAATAATATGCCAGTCTTATTTGCCATGTAATATTCCCCAGCCAATTTGCCCAATAATATGCCAGTCTTATTTGCCATGTAATATGCCCCAGCCAATTTGCCTAATAATATGCCAGTCTTATTTGCCATGTAATATGCCCCAGCCAATTTGCCCAATAATATGCCAGTCTTATTTGCATGTAATATTCCCCAGCCAATTTGCCCAATAATATGCCAGTCTTATTTGCCATGTAATATGCCCCAGGCAATTTGCCCAGTAATATTCTAGTCTTATTTGCCATGTAATATGCCCCAGCCAATTTGCCCAATAATATGCCAGTCTTATTTGCCATGTAATATGCCCCAGCCAATTTGCCTAATAATATGCCAGTCTTATTTGCCATGTAATATGCCCCAGCCAATTTGCCTAATAATATGCCAGTCTTATTTGCCATGTAATATGCCCCAGCCAATTTGCCCAATAATATGCCAGTCTTATTTGCCATGTAATATTCCCCAGCCAATTTGCCTAATAATATGCCAGTCTTATTTGCCATGTAATATGCCCCAGCCAATTTGCCCAATAATATGCCAGTCTTATTTGCCATGTAATATTCCCCAGCCAATTTGCCCAATAATATGCCAGTCTTATTTGCCATGTAATATGCCCCAGCCAATTTGCCTAATAATATGCCAGTCTTATTTGCCATGTAATATGCCCCAGCCAATTTGCCCAATAATATGCCAGTCTTATTTGCCATGTAATATTCCCCAGCCAATTTGCCCAATAATATGCCAGTCTTATTTGCCATGTAATATGCCCCAGCCAATTTGCCCAGTAATATTCTAGTCTTATTTGCCATGTAATATGCCCCAGCCAATTTGCCCAATAATATGCCAGTCTTATTTGCCATGTAATATGCCCCAGCCAATTTGCCCAGTAATATTCTAGTCTTATTTGCCATGTAATATGCCCCAGCCAATTTGCCCAATAATATGCCAGTCTTATTTGCCATGTAATATGCCCCAGCCAATTTGCCTAATAATATGCCAGTCTTATTTGCCATGTAATATGCCCCAGCCAATTTGCCCAATAATATGCCAGTCTTATTTGCGATGCAATATGCCCCAGCCAATTTGCCCAATAATATGCCAGTCTTATTTGCCATGTAATATGCCCCAGCCAATTTGCCCAATAATATGCCAGTCTTATTTGCCATGTAATATGCCCCAGCCAATTTGCCTAATAATATGCCAGTCTTATTTGCCATGTAATATGCCCCAGCCAATTTGCCCAATAATATGCCAGTCTTATTTGCCATGTAATATTCCCCAGCCAATTTGCCCAATAATATGCCAGTCTTATTTGCCATGTAATATGCCCCAGCCAATTTGCCCAATAATATGCCAGTCTTATTTGCCATGTAATATGCCCCAGCCAATTTGCCCAGTAATATTCTAGTCTTATTTGCCATGTAATATGCCCCAGCCAATTTGCCTAATAATATGCCAGTCTTATTTGCCATGTAATATGCCCCAGCCAATTTGCCCAATAATATGCCAGTCTTATTTGCGATGCAATATGCCCCAGCCAATTTGCCCAATAATATGCCAGTCTTATTTGCCATGTAATATGCCCCAGCCAATTTGCCCAATAATATGCCAGTGTTATTCTGCCATTTAATATTCCCCAGCCAATTTGCCCAATAATATGCCAGTCTTATTTGCCATGTAATATTCCCCAGCCAATTTGCCCAATAATATGCCAGTCTTATTTGCCATGTAATATGCCCCAGCCAATTTGCCTAATAATATGCCAGTCTTATTTGCCATGTAATATGCCCCAGCCAATTTGCCCAATAATATGCCAGTCTTATTTGCCATGTAATATTCCCCAGCCAATTTGCCCAATAATATGCCAGTCTTATTTGCCATGTAATATGCCCCAGCCAATTTGCCCAGTAATATTCTAGTCTTATTTGCCATGTAATATGCCCCAGCCAATTTGCCCAATAATATGCCAGTCTTATTTGCCATGTAATATGCCCCAGCCAATTTGCCTAATAATATGCCAGTCTTATTTGCCATGTAATATGCCCCAGCCAATTTGCCCA
Organism: Pelodytes ibericus; assembly: GCA_036172795.1. Lineage (NCBI taxonomy): Eukaryota > Metazoa > Chordata > Amphibia > Anura > Pelodytidae > Pelodytes > Pelodytes ibericus. Next base: position 116,910,118 of record CM069860.1, read on the forward strand.
ATAATATGCCAGTCTTATTTGCGATGCAATATGCCCCAGCCAATTTGCCCAATAATATGCCAGTCTTATTTGCCATGTAATATGCCCCAGCCAATTTGCCCAATAATATGCCAGTCTTATTTGCCATGTAATATGCCCCAGCCAATTTGCCCAATAATATGCCAATGTTATTTGCCATGTAATATTCCCCAGCCAATTTGCCCAATAATATGCCAGTGTTTTTTGCCCCCCCCCCCCCCCCCTTACCTTTTTCCCTGGTGGCTAGTGGCAGGACTTCCCTGGTGGCTAGTGGCAGGAGGACTTACCTGGTGGCAGGCAGCATGGTCCCTCCATGCTGCCTGTTCGGCCTCCCGGCGGTTGTACCGACAGGTCACGTGATCGGCGCGCATCTGACGTCAGAGCGCCGATCACGTGACTGTCGGCACTTCCGTGTCGGCACACTGCACGGGGAGCCGAACAGGCAGCACGGAGGTTTCTCTGTGCTGCCTGTTCGGCTCCCCGTGCAGCTTTGCAGGCAGAGCGGAGGTGAGAGGGGATCTTCCGATCCCTTCTCACCTCAGTCTCTGCCTGCAAACGTTTTTTTTTTTTTTTTTTTTTTAAACACTGGCCCAGCGGCCGTGTTTTACATAGTTTAGGGCGGCCTGGGGGGCAATTGCCACCCTGCCCCCCGGCCCAGCCCGCCCCTGACCCCCATCATCATGTGGTGACGAGGCCCCATGAGCTGCACAGGACACAGAAGATCTGGCAGCTTCCTAAGTTCACCAGGTCAGACGGCTCAGCTGACCTTGGTGGAAGTTTCCTCTTAACCTATCTACATTCAAGTCAAACATACAAATACATGTGCATGTATATGCATGTCACCTGTAGTAGAAACATGTGCAACAGATAGGGCTTCATTCATAATAGATGGAAATGAGTAAGGAGATCCCAGGTTATGGCCAAAATAGCTGACTTGAAACATTCTCAATATTAGCAGCTCCTCAGAATGATTACAACTCAGCTTCTATGGCCTTAACTCTCTCATTCTATTCTCCATTACATGCAATTCTCTCTTTCATAAATTAATCCTACTGAATATGTTAATGTGAAATGTTCTGCACCAAACTGTATGCACTCAACATTAACAATACATTCTTCTTCATCTCCACAGACTAGTTTTCAACACATCCTGGACAAGGTTCCTCTCACTAACTCCCACCTCGTGATGTGCGGGTCCAGGGCTCCACCCACCAAAATAGAGACACATGTCATCAGTGGCGTCCCGCAGGGGGTGCAGACTGCACTGGGTGACACCTCCAGCGGGGGTGACACCCGTGCTGCCGGCATCCCCCCACACCGCATTGCGCTGCCGCCGGAAAAAAGAAACAAAATCACTGCAACCGGATGTGACGCAGGAAGGAACACTGCACGGAGACGTCCGGCCGGGGACACGGAGCAGCAGCCAGGCAGTAAGTGATGGGGAAGGGGGAGGAAGAAAACGAGCACTGGAATGGCACAATATTCCTGGTATCTGACTGGCACAATATTACTGGACTCTGACTAGCAAAATATTCCTGGTATCTGACTGGCACAATATTCCTGGGCTCTGACTGGCACAATATTACTGGTATCTGACCGGCACAATATTACTGGGCTCTGAATGGCACAATATTACTGGTATTTGAATGGCACAATATTCCTGGTATCTGACTGGCACAATATTACTGGGCTCTGAATGGCACAATATTCCTGGTATCTGATTGGCACAATATTCCTGGGCTCTGAATGGCACAATATTCCTGGTATCTGAATGGCACAATATTACTGGTATTTGAATGGCACAATATTACTGGTATTTGAATGGCACAATATTCCTGGTATCTGAATGGCACAATATTCCTGGTATCTGAATGGCACAATATTACTGGTATTTGAATGCAACAATATTACTGGTATCTGAATCGCACAATATTACTGGCATATGAATGGCACAATAATACTGACATCTTAATCGCACAATGGTATTGGCATCTGGCACAATAATACTGGCATATTAATGGGCAAATTGGCTGTGGCTTATTAATGACAAAATGATACTGGCATATAATTGGGCAAATTGGCTGCTAAAGAGAGAGAGATGTCTGTATGTATAGATATGTATTGTTTTAGAATTGTACAATTGTCACCTCGTGGGGCTCCTGTGTGTTGCATAATTAATGGCGGTCCCATGTGTGCATAATTATGGGGCGCTTGTGTGTGGCATATTTATTGGGCCCCATGTGTGGCATAATTAAGGGACTCTTTTGTGTGGCATAATTAAGGGACTCTTTTTTGTGGCATAATTATGGGGCACCTGTGTGTGTGGCATAATTATGGGGCACCTGTGTGTGTGTGGCATAATTATGGGGCACCTGTGTGTGTGGCATAATTAATTGGGAAGAGGTGAGGCATAAATAGTGGGGCTCTGGTGTGGCATAATTTATGGGGCTCTGGTGTGGCCTAATTTATGGGGCTCGTGTGTGTGGCATAGTTAATAGGCCATCTAACTGGCATTACTAAGGCATCTGTTTGGCATTGTATTGGAGGAAATCCAGGGGGGTGACACCATGAGTTTCCGCACCGGGTGACACCAACCCTAGTGACGCCCCTGGTTGTCATACCTTGTGTACTTCTGGCTGCAAACACAGCACCGTTCACCAACATCAAGATGGTGGACGCAACCTATTCTCCAGCTACTGAAGGAGAACACACCCTTGCATCCTGGGGAATGCACCCATAAGCAAAATAAACCCTCCAACTAATCTGCACTCCTCTTTTTCACATCTTAATTCATCCAAGCACTTCATCCAATGACAGCATTCGATGCTGCTGTCTATGGTCTGATTTAAGGGAATTTTAAGGGAAGTATAACCCCCCAGACCCACAACAATGTTCAAGAGAGCTAATATTTTAAAATCCACGATAGCCCCGAGTTCCTTACCTCTAATTAAACCTCCAGGACCAACACATTTTCTCAGCCAGAAACCAAAAGGTTTTTTCTAATGCGGCACATGTAAAATGTGCAAATACCTCCCTAGGAATACCACCCAATTCAAAAGCAAGACCACTGGCAGAGAATATCATATTAAACACTTCATAAATTGTAACACCAATAATGTCATATATCTTATACAATGCCCTTGTGGGATACAATATATCGGCAGGACCATTAGACCCCTGAAAGAGAGAATTCTTGAACATATGGGAGGCATTGGAGACAAGAAAACAAACTTCACAGTACCAAAACACTTTAACAAATGCCCCTTTTACTGATTAGTATAGATAAAATTAGCCCCCATTGGAGGGGAGGTAACCTCACACAAAAACTCTCCCAAAGGGAAACAAAATGGATACATGAGATACAAACCCTAGTGCCAAAGGGTCTAAATGTAGATCTCAATATCATGTCCTTTTATGAAATATAGCTAGTCTCTTCCCTTTTTAATACACTATATACTAGGTTATGTTCTTTTTATACGTAGGATTTCTACTTCTACATTGTATCTATATATATAAGCTTATATAAATATATATCAAACTATGCTACACTGTACATTTATTAACCCAGTGTACAATTTGTTCTCTTGTTTTTTATTCTATTGTATAAGTACATCATTCCATTTTCCAGTACACTTTTTAAGTGCATGATTCCATTTTGATGTGCATGATTTCATCTTCAAATGCATGATCTAACTACTTGATTTTACATTTAGTCCCCTCCCCTATTATATGTTTAGCCCCCCCCCCCCCCCTTATATGTCCCCTCACTCCTTTTAATGTTTTGTAAATGTTTTTGTATATTTTTTATTCATGGCTATTAATAATATTTTCCCCTCCTTTTATCTAATAAATGCTTCCTTTATTGTTTTAATGTCACCACAATATGCATATGGAGCCCTTCTCTGCTCCGTTTTTTACATTTCGGGACATTGTATTGCACTGACAATCATCTAGAACGCAAAACCCGACGGTGGAACGCACTGTGGAACGCATGACTTCACTTCCGGTCAGATGGTATCCGCGGGCCGGAAGTGGTTATTACCGTATTTGCTCGATTATAAGACGACCCTGATTATAAGACGACCCCCCAAACTTTGGATATTCCTTTAGGAAAAAAACTAAAAGCCTGAATATAAGACTACCCTATGGGAAAAAAGTTAAACTTGTATATATTGACATGTAAATTGCTTTTTTAATAAAAAAATGATGATATCAAAAAAAAAATGTATTTCTAGTTTTTATTTCTTTTTATGTGCCAATGCTGCCTTTCTCTTTCCCTTGCCCCCATTTTTCTCTCTCTCCCCCCTCCCCTTGCCTGTCTCTTAACCCCCTCACTCCCCTTGTCTCTGTCTCTTAACCCCTTCCCTCCCCTTGTCTCTGTCTCTTAACCCCTTCCCTCCCCTTGTCTGTCTCTTAACCCCTTCCCTCCCCTTGTCTCTTAACCCCTTCCCTCCCCTTGTCTGTCTCTTAACCCCTTCCCTCCCCTTGTCTCTGTCTCTTAACCCCCTCCCTCCCCTTGACTCTGTCTCTGCCCCCCTCCCTCTCCCCTGTCTCTCTGTCCCCCCTGTCTCTCTGTCCCCCTCCCTCCCTCCCCCTGTCTCTCTGCCCCCCTCCCTCCCCCTGTCTCTCTGCCCCCCCTGTCTCTCTGCCCCCCCTCCCTCCCTTCCCCTTACCTTGATCCCTGGTGGCTAGTGGGGGCAGCCGGGGGATGTCTGCACGATACTTGCAGACATCCTCCATGCTGCCCGACACGGCAGTCTATTATGACGGACAGCTGTCCGTCATAATAGTCTGCCGTGTCGGGCAGCATGGAGGATATCTGCACGTATCGTGCAGACATCCCCCAGCTGCCCGATTCTCCCTGGTGCCTAGTGGGGCAGCAGAGGATGTCTGCGCGATGAGCGCAGACCTCCCCTGCTGCCGCCCGGCACGCTCGCCGGGACTTCTGTGACGAAAGCGGAAGTATCCGGCTTCTTCACAGAAGCCCCGGCGGTCGTTGCGCAGACTTCCCCTGCTGCTAGAGAGGGGGATCCAGGTCCCCTGCAGCTCTGCTGGGGACCTGGATCCATGTTTTATAATCTGACCTCAATTTGAGGTCAGATTATAAGAGACCTCGATTATAAGACGAGTGGGATTTTTCAGAGCATTTGCTCTGAAAAAAACCTTGTCTTATAATCGAGCAAATACGGTATTCGTCAGTGCCTTTCATCCTACTTAAAGGACAGCTGTTTTCTACTGTCCTTTATCATTTGATCTCCTGAGGAAGCTGGGATGTTTACATATTCCCCGGAGAAACGCGTTGAGCAATCTCTTCACCGGACTGGAACTCCTTACAGCAGCTCCTGTGGACTTTATTCCATTTTACATATCGACTCTATGTATGTTCTCATTTTTATCCCACTTTTTCCTATTTGAAGCCTGTTTTACCTGGTTGCTTGTGAGTGCACTAAAATATACATATTATTCCACACAGTATATTTTTACTCTGTTGCACTATATATATATTTATTCTTTACATGTTCCCTGTGTAACTCTCTGCGCCCTCGTCCCTTCACCAAATCTATGGTCTGATTGCTGGTAGTCAGCATGATGTGGCACACATGGACCAGCAACTGACCATGATTGTGAGCAACCAAGAACGATTCTATGCTCATCTGACATGACAGCCAAGTAAATCATCCTTCTCCACATCAGATGATGATTTGCAAGTCACACTGTAGCATCTTGATAGTAGTCATGGAACTCTTGGTTATTTACCATCACCCAGTTGTGCAGCCCCCTCTCACAGCCCTTCCCTGCCATGCATGGGAGTCCGCAGGGGGGGCGCTTGCCCCCTGGATTTTTGCAATTCCTCTTTAAAAAATTTTTTTTTTTTTTACTCAGTGTGTAGCCTCTAGTTGTCCCTAGGGGACTGCACACCAGTTGCTGGGGTAGGTGGTGGCACCCAAAGCTGTTGCTCTCTGCAACTCTGCTTGCTGTAATACTGGTCTCCCATCCACATTGGAGCAGGTCTCTGCAGCTGTCAGTCATGCTGCATGGAGAGCCAATGACAGGGGTGCCCGGGGATATGAAGTTATAGCCCGCCCCTCAGCCCTCCATGTGGCAGCATGACTGACAGACAGGGCCGTCTTTAATAGTGATTGGACCCTGGGCAAGCATTTGCTTGGGCCCCCTGGACCCTGCATGCAATCCCGCCATCCATCGCAATGTTACCCCCCACACACACACACACACATATGCCAGTAATATTGTGCCAGTCAGAGCCCAGTAATATTGTGCCAGTCAGAGCCCAGGAATATTGTGCCAGTCAGAGCCCAGGAATATTGTGCCAGTCAGAGCCCAGGAATATTGTGCCAGTCAGATACCAGGAATATTGTGAAATTCAGACCCCAGTAATATTGTGCCAGTCAGATGCCTGTAATATTGTGCCAGTCAGATGCCTGGCACAATATTACAGGCATCTGACTGGCACAATATTACAGGCATCTGACTGTCACAATATTACAGGCATCTGACTGGCACAATATTACTGGGGTCTGAATTTCACAATATTCCTGGTATCTGACTGGCACAATATTGCTGGTATCTGACTGGCACAATATTACAGGCATCTGACTGGCACAATATTACAGTCAGATACCAGGAATATTGTGCCAGCCAGATACCAGGAATATTGTGTAAGTCAGAGCCCAGGAATATTGTGCCATTCAGATACCTGTAATATTGTGCCAGTCAGATACCTGTAATATTGTGCCAGTCAGATACCAGGAATATTGTGCCTGTCAGATACCAGGAATATTGTGCCTGTCATATGCCTGTAATATTGTGCCTGTCAGATGCCTGTAATATTATGCCAGTCAGATGCCTGTAATATTGTGCCAGTCAAATGCCTGTAATAGTGTGCCAGTCAGAGGCCAGGAATATTGTGCCAGTCAGATGCCTGTAATATTGTGCCAGTCAGATGCCTGTAATATTATGCCAGTCAGATGCCTGTAATATTGTGCCAGTCAGATGCCTGTAATATTATGCCAGTCAGATGCCTGTAATAGTGTGCCAGTCAGAGGCCAGGAATATTGTGCCAGTCAGATGCCTGCAATATTGTGCCAGTCAGAGCCCAGTAATATTGTGCCAGCCAGATGCCCAGTAATATTGTGCCAGCCAGATGCCCAGTAATATTGTGCCAGTCAGATGCCCAGTATTATTGTGCCAGTCAGAGCCCAGTAATATTGTGCCAGCCAGATGCCCAGTAATATTGTGCCCGCCAGATGCCCAGTAATATTGTGCCAGCCAGATGCCCAGTAATATAGTGCCAGCCAGATGCCTGTAATATTATGCCAGACAGATGCCCAGTATTATTGTGCCAGTCAGATGCCCAGTATTATTGTGCCAGTCAGATGCCCAGTATTATTGTGCCAGTCAGAGCCCAGTATTATTGTGCCAGTCAGAGCCCAGTATTATTGTGCCAGTCAGAGACCAGTAATATTGTGCCAGCCAGAGCCCAGTAATATTGTGCCAGCCAGAGCCCAGTAATATTGTGCCAGCCAGAGCCCAGTAATATTCTGCCAGCCAGATGCCCAGTAATATTGTGCCAGCCAGAGCCCAGTAATATTCTGCCATTTAGATGCCCAGTAATATAGTGCCAGTCAGAGCCCAGTAATATTGTGCCAGCCAGAGCCCAGTAATATTCTGCCATTCAGATGCCCAGTAATATAGTGCCAGTCAGAGCCCAGTAATATTGTTCCAGCCAGAGCCCAGTAATATTGTGCCAGCCAGATGCCCAGGAATATAGTGCCACTCAGAGCCCAGTAATATAGTGCCAGTCAGATGCCTGTAATACTGTGCCAGTCAGCCCCCCGCCCCCCCGTTCCCAAGTACTTACATAACCCTGCTCCGTGTCCCCCGCCGGATGTCTCCTCCGTGCAGTCTTCTCTCTTGCACGGAGGAGGGAAACAGTCACCGGATGTGACGCGACGTCTATCCGGCGTCAGGTTTTTTTTGGTTTTTTTTTCGGCCGTCGCATCCATCGGATGCGGCTTGCCAGAAAAAAGCGTTCACAAGCGCAATGCGCTGTGAACGCGGCAAGCAGGGGCTGGTGGCCCACGGGACAGCTGCCTTGGGGCCCCCCAGGAGTAAATGGGCCCAGGGCAGCTGCCCCGTTTGCCCCGCGTTAAAGACGGCCCTGCTGACAGAAGAGAGCCTGCAGTGCAACATCATGGAGGAAACAGGGGAAGATACTCAGAGACCATAGCTGAGCCTCTGTAACAGGTAGGAAGAGCTTATAATAGCTTTAAAAAACAAAACAGCCAAGGTACATGGTAGAGTAGGGTAAATCCAAGGAGGTCCCTCCCATTTCCCTGAGGTCTCCATTTGTCCAGTCTGAGCAGCTCCTCTGACCAGGCTCTGCTCTCATCAACATGGTGACAAGTGGATGGGGCAGAAAAGATAATGAAGGATAAAATAATGTGATAGATGGAAGCAGATTGCAAACAAAATGGGATGAAAAGAGGTGATTGATTGGAGCAGAATACAGACAAAATTGTGACATGGGGCAGAAAAGATAAAATGTAGGTGAAAAGAGGTCACTGACATGGAGGAATAAAACACATGAAATGATGGGGAAAGAGATGGCAAACATGGAGGAATAAAACATATAAAAAAGGGGGAAAGAGATAAAGAAATGTCATGGATTTAGGAATTTGGGTGTTTAGGGAATCTGTTGCTTTGTGTTTATATAGTGTGCTATAGTGTTGTATCTGGTGCTGAGAGGTTATATTGTGTGCTATAGTGTTGTATCTGGTGCTGTGGAGTTATATTGTGTGCTATAGTGTTGTTCTGGTGCTGTGGGGTTATATTGTGTGCTATAGTGTTGTATCTGGTGCTGTTGGGTTACATTGTGTGCTATAGTGTTGTATCTGGTGCTGAGAGGTTATATTGTGTGCTATAGTGTTGTATCTGGTGCTGTGGAGTTATATTGTGTGCTATAGTGTTGTATCTGGTGCTGAGAGGTTATATTGTGTGCTATAGTGTTGTTCTGGTGCTGTGGGGTTATATTGTGTGCTAAAGTGTTGCATCTGTTGCCGTATGCTTATATTGTGTGCTATAGTGTTGTATCTGGTGCTGAGGGGTTATATTGTGTGCTATAGTGTTGTATCTGGTGCTGAGAGGTTATATTGTGTGTTATAGTGTTGTATCTGGTGCTGAGGGGTTATATTGTGTGTGCTATAGTGTTGTGTCTGGTGCTGTTGGGTTCAGGGCCGGCCTTAAGTGTCCCGGCGCCCTGTGCGGGCTTGCCCGGTGGCGCCCCCCGTCTTTCACCCCCCGTCTTTCACCCCTAAGGGCGGCCCTGGTTGGGTTATATTGTGTGCTATAGTGTTGTGTCTGGTGCTTTTGGGTTATATTGTGTGCTATAATGTTGTGTCTTGTGCTGTTGGGTTATATTGTGTTCTATAGTGTTGTATCTGGTGCTGTTGGGTTATATTGTGTGCTATAGTGTTGTATCTGGTGCTCTGGGATTATATCTTTGCTATGTTGTTCTATCTGTTGCTGTGGAGTTTCACCTAGAGCTCTGGATATTTATCTGGTGCTGTGGTTTATATCTTGTGTCATGGGTTTTTAGCTGGTACCGTGGGTTAATATCTGGTGTTGTGGGTCTATATCTGGCACAGTGGATCTATATTTGGTGCAGTGAGGCTATATCTAGTGTGGTTGGTTTATATCTGGTGCTGTGGATCTGTATCTGGTTTATCAACCCTTTGCATGCCTTCACTGATAATGACAAAGCTCCTCCACTTCATGATAACTTGTCAAAAAGAGGCGCGGCGCAGAAAGGATGACGGTAAAATTATGCCCCCCCCCCCCCTGAAAAAATGTATGCGGATGCCCATGCTGCCATGGGCTTGTAAAGGTATTTGTTTTATTAATTATTATTATTTTTCTAATAAATATAATTAGAAATTAAAAGTAAATAATAATTGGGAAGATTTTTTTTTTTTCTCCTTCTTCTGAGGAAATGCCAACATTGCACCAACAAGGAGACTTAGGACCATCCACCCTGCATTCTGGTGGAGCATTTGCATAAATGTGCGTTGTCTAGTGTTTAATTAATTGTTGTCCATCTATCTATAAATGTATTGTCCTCTTTTCACCAGATTGTGCTTCACTTTAAATGTTACCATTTGGTGTTTTTTGGGCAATGAACTGGCAAAAAGTTTCAACATTTTTCTTGAATTTCCCTTGATCTACAATTAGGGATTCTACAATTTGGTTCACCACATTCATATGGTGTTATATTCAGTGCTGTAGCATTTTGGATATTATTCAAATGGATAGCTCTACTGCGCATGTGCAGACCTCTGTTCATGCTCAGCATTAATCCTCTGGTGTACAGGAAAATTTGGATTGCAGGATTACAGTCCCAAATCAGGACCATCCCTCTTTAAGCCCTTAACGCTTAAAGTAGGGCATGTGCTCTTCACACTATTGATTTCTCAGAGTTAGATGGAGAATTACGTTTTACTTTGTTTGTTTTTGTATACAATACACACTTTTAAAATAGAACAGTGTGTGTTCTTGGAGCTTTTCACACTTACCCTTTTACATCAAATACATAAAACACGGGGCATTTTTATCACCCTGACATTTTCAGGTGATAAAGTATTTTTTTCCTGCCCACTGAATGTGTGGACAGGGGCCCACATTTTATGCCAAAGTCCTCTGACTTTGGCATGCTACCTCACTAGAGGTGCCTTTACTCTCCATGCTTCACATTTAAAACATATTTTCTCCTAATTTAGGTATTTACATGCAATTTTGCTAACACAACGTATAGATAATTTTCAATCATTTTTTATCCTCTACCTGCACAGTAAAAACAATGTTTAGATGATACAGTCCCTTTGAAGGAACCTTATTTGTTCCATATTACTGAATTTAAGTATTGTTTCTTTGACATCACAGAAAAAGAGGTTTGCCTGCCCTTAAGGGAACTGTATCACCTAAACATTGCTTTTACTGTGCATGTAGAGGATAAAAAATTATTGAACATTGTAAAGGACCGTCTACCGGACGTAGTAGACCCTCTGTCCGTTGTAGGAAATCACCTCCTTAGACCCCGATTAAAGCTCAGCATTCACCCAAAAAAGTATTTCCTGGACCCTTGCTCTTTGTACCCAAATAGACAGGACATCTAGCATTTAGGTACAGCAAGAATGAACAACTCTTTTATTTGTGTAACAACACAAACTTATAAAAAGACATAAACATGACATCACAGACATTAGTATACAATGGGGGGATGGAACTAAAACATAGTTCTCCAACTAACTGGGGCTAGGAATACATTAGACTTTGAGACTGCAAACCAAATAGGAATTAGCATAGAGTGAGTAGACACACAGTAAGACACATAATGTACACAACATAATCAGTTTATCAGTTAATACAGTTAATACAGAACAATGGATGTTGGAGTAAACTATCAATTCTAGTCACTGACACATTATAACCCTTCAGAGTGGTCTACTCACAGAATTAAACATTATACATAAACCAATATACTAACAGAATATAACTAACAATATTAACGTATAGAGTTATGGCACATAAGCCAAGGCCCAGAATCTACAGGGAGGTGTTTGGCCCTCTGGCCCCTCCAAGAACCCCAGTCAGGCAGGCTGTCAGAATTCACTTCGTGACAAACATAATCTATACATTGTGTTCAGGGCCGGTGCAAGGATTTTTGTAGACACAGGAAAAGGTGCATTTTGGTGCCCCCCTCCTCTGACCCGCCACGCCTCCAACACCACCAACCCTTTTTACATTTATATAAAAAGTCAAAATGTATAGAGTGAAAAACAAATAAATCAAAATATTCAACTCCCATGCTTTTCATTTGTGGCTTGCAAGGGACTATGGGAGATGTAGATTACAGGTGGAGGATTGCAGTTGAGACACCAGCTATATGTTATAATATACTTTTGAATTTAAATAAAAAACAAAAGTGTTCCATTCAAATCACTATTTAAATCTGTTTACCTGATAGGACTATCTGGACTGACTACTTGCTTGTACAAATGAGCTGCTGCTACAGTTGTCATGGCCCATAGGTATCCCTTGTATATGTCATGGATATGTGTGCATATAACATATAGAAGCATTACAGAGACAAGTTTGTGTTTAAAGTAAACACGCTGTAAGATCCGTACCTCTGTCCCGCGGTGGGTCCCTCGCGACATAGCTGTCAGCACCTCCGGATCTTCTCACCGTCGGGTATCCTCTTCAGCACGCACCCGACACTGAAGACAGGCATGTGCACGCCGAGAAGCTCTTTCTCTTCTGTCTCGGTCATCACTATGGCGACGGGCAGCGAGACGTGCGTCGCGTACGTCACGGGGCGGAGCTAGTCCCTTTAAAACTATAGCGCGCGCAATTCAAACTTGCTTGATGATTTTTCAAGCTATCTCTATGTGGATTGCTCCTAGCTTCTTCGTTTTTGATCCTACAGTGATTAATTGTTATCCTGCTCTACTGGACCTCTGATCTGGCTTGCTCTTGGATTTTCCCTCTGTTTTTGCCCTGATATTACTGCTATCTCCTGGACTCTGCTGACCTCTGATCTCCCTGACCCGGCTACTGTTATTTGACCATCCTGCGCTCTGGATCCCCTGAACCTGGCTCGTAATTTTGACCTTGCACCATTTCTGGCTCCCCGACTCGGACTGTACCTCGACGACTCTATAATGGCACCAGCACCTCTCCAACTGGTCCTCAGACATTCGTGCCTGCTGCCAGCTATTGACGTTTACCTACCCTGTAGCCCTCGGTATCGGTGGTGCCAGGCAAGAACTGTCGATATCTGCAACTGGGGTCCCCCCCCCCCCCTTCGTATTAATTTCACTACCTTACACACGCACACACATATATTTTGCCGCACGCACACGAATGCTCTTAATTTTTCCCCCACCCCTGTCATCTCTTTCCACTTGAATGTGTTTTCTTCCCCATCACTTAATACACAACAAAAAAGTGGATTACCCTAAGATATGAAGCAATCCTCTTGGTTTATGCATGGAGGGAAAAAACAAAAGAAAATAGTAATAATATAGTGTAGTATTTTAGTGCGAATACAGGGAATGTGACTGAAAGATGAAAATACACTCACTCACATATCTCTGAGCAGAATTCTGCTCAGTACATAGAGCATCATGGGAGCCCACGCTGGGTAGGTGATCCAACAGTATCCCAGAAGGTTGTTCCACAGTAATGAGAGAGCAGAGGAGAGACCTTTAGCAAGGATGTAATAATTTATTATAGACAAAGTATAAAAAGTCTTACATTAAAATAAACAGCATCCAACAGGTAAATGCAGAGTAAAACAAGTCCCAGTGTCCAAAGATAGTCCCAGCAAGTCTCCTCCTTTCCACAACGCGTTTCGCCCAGTAGAAATGGGCTTTTTCAAGTGTGCTCTCTCCATACTTGCATTTCCACTTTTAAATCTCCCGCCACACGCGACTTCCGGGTGTCGCGCATGGTGACGTCATCTGTTCAGCGTTCATCAGCCGGCATCTTCATTCTGCAGCTCGCGTCTCCCCATCAAGACGCGTCTGCTGCTCCACCAGACCTCCTCATGTGAGATGTTTAGCCACATTGTTCCATATTATGTGGGAAATAAGCAGCAATAAAAACGTTACAAGTGAATTTGTAATAAAAAATAAGAAAGAAAGAAAAAAGTCTTTAGCATTGTTACTTCCACCTTTAAAGGACAAATAAACTTATTTTTTGACTCAGTGTTTTGCAATACTGAGTAATTAATTAACTTAACTGAACTTATTTTTTTTTTTGGGGGGAGGGGGGGGGCGTACTTTGGACTTTACTTCATTCAGAGAGTGCCCAGCCCAGGGGTAACCTGGATGTGTAATGTTATAACAATGAGTGGCTGAAGGTGTACTTCAGAGACTGAATAGCAACACAACTCAACTCACAACTAAAACACTAGGACATCTAAACACAGAACAACATCAACGAAACAGATTGTGCCAATCCAGAAGTATACATTTGTATTGCAGAGAAGTAGCACTTGAGAAAGGTTAGTCACAATGTGAAGGAAAATACCACATATAAGTGAATTTATTAGTTGTGAGTTGAGTTGTGTTGCAATTCAGTCTCTGTGGTCTCCACTTTTATCTACATTATCTAATAAAAATCTATATTTTACTTTGACAGACTGACGTCACTTTCTGTCAATAGTCCACCTTCAGCTGCTCATTGTTGTAAAAGTAAAAAGTAAGCACCCCAACAAAAATAAGTTCAGTTAATTAATCACTCAATGTTGTAAAATAAAAAAAGGAAAACAAAGTTTAGTTTGTCCTTTAATTTCCACTCTAGTCAGTCTAAAGAATATCTCAATGTGCATTTCTTGGTTAACCCTTTAATGCATACGGACGTATTTATTCCTTAAGGACCATGGGGACATAAATACTTCTTTTGTTTGAATCTAGCGTGCACTCCTGAGCGCAATGCGACAAGCTGTCAGTTAGTTTTAGAGGGTGTTTTGGGTTCACAATTTAAGTGCTCCCATGCATACAATCACCTAGTGATCATATGCTTAAATGGGGCACATCACGCAGAAAAAAACGCATAGGCAGCAAGAAACAGACACTGCGAAGGGTATCCAGCAAGAGTTACAGAAGTGACAAAATATCATTTTCCTCACTCTGTTCCTGCTTTTGACTGCCCCTAGAGGCAGTCAGCGACAAATAATAGAAACTATATAGACACAGTCTTTTACCGTTTGATTTTTCAGGTCAAAGTTAGAAAAAGTGGTGTTTTTTTGAATTTTTTCATAATAAAATAAAAATGAAATAATATTTGTGTGGGTGCACTGAACATGAAGAAAGAAAATCATATTTAAACAAATTTATGACAAAAATAAAGCGATTCTGGTCTTCAAGGCACATCTAATGCAGCACAGATGTGCTAATGGGTTAAACAGCCATGTCCAAAGTCCGGCCCGTGGGCCAATTTCGGCCCTTGTCCCGATTTAATACGGCCCTACAGGTAATTTGGCAAAATCTATGTGTTGTGGCCCCAGTGAATCGCGGGATTTGGTGTTCTTAGCTACGCAACACAGAAATCATGTGATAAATGTCACATGACCTCCCACGATGTATACTATGTGTGTTGTATATGAGGATGGCATAGTGTAAGTGTGTTTGTATGAGGGTGTCTTAATGTAAGTGCGTGAGGGTGGCATAGTGTAAGTGTGTGTGTGTGTGTGTGAGGGTGGCATAGTGTAAGTGCGTGTGTAAATTAATTTGCATTTCATTTTAATGGTTCAAAGAATGTCAGGCAAAATGGTCGGCCCTCACGCATGTTCACTTCATCAAATCTGGCACTCTTTGAAAAAAAGTTTGGACAACCCTGGGTTAAAGGGTCTCACTAAAACATTCTATAAACTGTCAATGCAGAGAATGAAAAATAATCTACACATTGTGTTGGCAAAATTGGAAACAAATGTATAAATTAAGAGAAAAATGTGTTTTTAATGTGTCTGTGCTGTGCCCTGTTTATGACATTACCTGGTGTTTTTATATGCAAATTACATGTTTCCAATTGAAAATAAGTTTATTTGTATTTCAAGACAGAATATATCAAGGTGATGTCATATAAATGAGACACCACAGACACGTTTAAATCACATTCCTCACTCTCCAGAGTGAAACAGTTTAACTGTACTTTAAAATTTTATGGCAATATTAACATTTTACTGTAAAAATCTATTGCCTAGCCTCTGGCTATCTAAGGCCTGTGTACATTACCATGAGAAAATCAGTTCACATCTAAGTCCTTTGTACTATAAGTTTATGCAATGCTTCCCTCTGGTGGCCAAATAAGAAAATATTGTTGTTTGAATCCATTTTTAAAATGTTGTTATGTTGATCTTATTAGAAGTACATAGTTTTAATTTTAAACAAATAAAGATATTGGAAAGTATTAAATAAAATAAAAAAACAGAAAGGTGTATATATCTTGTACAATGCAATATATTTAATGTATTCTACAATCCAATTCTGTTACTTGAGATACATGTATCACTTTTTTTATATATAATCATAAACCACAAACATTTGATGAATTTAGGAAAATTAGGATTTTTGGAAGGACTCTGTAATGTAAATTGTTTGTTTGCAACAGAAATGTAGAAAATAAATCATATATTCATTGTTATGACAGAACCACCAGCAAATACTTGGACTAAAAGAAGAAAAAACAGGTGGTTTAACCCTTTGGTGGCTTTTTGGCCATGTCTTACTCTTGGTGAAACAGGCTGTTTTACATTTATGCAGCGTTTGTTTTTAGCTGTGATTTTCCTTTTTATCCTTTACTATGCCCACACAAATTAGATATTGTTTTTATCCGAATAAAAAGGGCTTTCTTTCTACAGGTTGAGTATAGATAGATAGATAGATAGATAGATAGATAGATAGATAGATATAGATAGATATACTATATAAATATTATATAAACCAATCAGATATATTATAAACCTGAGCCATTTGTTATATATATCATATGGCTAGTTTATATAATATTTATATGATATACAATATATATATATATGTATCCGGGTATAAACTAAATAGTGATAAAACCATAGCACTGTCTAGTAATATATCAACAGAATTAGAGAGCATCCTCAGGACAAAGTTCGGATTTGTGCCTAACATACCTGGGTATTAAAATCTGCTCAGACCCAACTAAAATAATGGAAAGTAACTTCCTTCCTCTATTAAAATCAACAACTAAACGATTAAGAGACTTGAAGAATTCATGCTTTTCGTGGTGGGGCCGAATAAATACAGTTAAGGCTTATGTTTTGCCAAAATGGCTCTACCTCTTTAGGATGCTCCCTTTAGAAATCCTGCCCAGTTGGCTTGCATTGATCCAAGGTTCCCTGGGAAACTTTATTTGGCAAAATAAAAAGCCGAGACTAAATTTAAAGTGTTTAAGTAGAAAGATCTCACGGGGGGACTTGGAATGCCAGATATAGTACAATATCATGATTCAAGTCTTTTAACTCATGCTATAATCTCACAGATGGAAACCTCTAAACAGGAATCCTGGTACGATATTGAAATAGAATTAGGGAGAAAAACGGAACTAGTTAGATTTTTTTGGCCCACCGGGACAAAAAGTAAAAGAAAAAAAGGTTTGGTCTTAGATAAAGGGATAGTCCTGAATAACGTTTTGAAAGCCTGGTATAGACTCAGGAAAAGACTGGGCCTTGAGGATAGCGTTAATAATGAACTCTTTTAGAAAGTAACTTAGAATATATGGATTTCAAATTTTGGCACAAATGCGGCATTAAGACCCTAGGGGAACTATGGAGAGATTCTAGCATTATCCCCTTTCAGGAACTCCTGAATAACAACCCAGACTTAAAAGGGGAAACCTTTAATTATCTAAGAATAAAAGATTACTTAGTAAAATATCTGTATAAAGCCAAGTCAGAAAGGGTTGAATGCCTTAGAGGTCTTATGGGCAAAAATGACCAAAAAAGTCTATTAAAAAAATCTAAATACATGTTGGAACTGGACTCGGAAGATTGTGAATTTAAAGCCTTTGCCAAATGGGAAAGAGACATTGGTATGACGTTAACAAAGGAAGACCTAATGAAGGCTTTCTATGGGACATATAAAACAGAGAGATGTCTCAACCTTGTAGAAACACACTACAAAATACTAAACATGTATCTAGTACCTGCCCGTCTAGCGACGATGAAGAGGGGCGTATCGGATACATGCTGGAAATGTAATTGGTATAGAGGCAATATGTTACATACCTGGTGGTCTTGCCAACCGTTGAAATTGATGTGGCAGGAAATGTTGGGAAAACTATTTTATTTGACCAACATTTCGCTTCCAAATAACCCAGAGGTGCTTCTACTTCATCTAAACCTCCCATGTACTAAGTAATGGGAAAACGCCTTAGTTCTTCATTTCCTATGTGCAATTAAAATCTCAATAGGTAGATTGTGGAAATCAACACAGGTCCCCGTTTGGTTGGAGGTAAAGAAACAACTGGAACATCAATTAAGAATGGAGAGAGGAATTTCTCTTTGTCAATCAAAAAAATCAAAAAAATTTTGATAAATGGAATAAATGCATAGAAATCCTAGCCTGGGACCTGGGATGATGAAACCAAAATCTCCAACCCAGGCGTTTGAACTGTAAAAAACAATCAGTGACAAATAACGACATCCCCATCTTCTTGTACCAACATATTTCTCTACTAGATGGCGTTCTTTAGGTCTCTCCCTTGTCTGTCTTGTCTGATGGGATTGTGATAATATGGTTATCCCCTAATGTAAAATATTTTCCCTGTCTAATATCAGTGCAATTGTACATGGCCAGGCGGCCCAAGCAAATGACCATTGACCATTGCTGTACAATGTGTCCAGCATGTGCTCCATCTGAATGATATGAAAATCGGTGGGAGGAAGGGGCAGTATCGTGGCTTACCAGTGTGTAAAATGGCTGCTTGATAGAGGAGCCCTGTTGCCCCCATGCCTAAGACAGCAAATATCATCTAATCAACACTATCTCTCGTCATCATGGTACAAAATAAAAAGAGACCTAACACCCCTATCACACCTGGAGGGAGAGAAAAAAATGCTTACCAGCTCCCTGAGGGACTTTTTCCAGATGCCAGGGGCCTTGGCCTCCTGGTCAGAATGTAACCACAAGACAAATTTGCCAGGGAGCTCTCCGTCAACAGAAGACGACGGGACTGGCCCACCTGGTCAGATCCTGCAGGAATTTGAGCACCAGATCATCAAACCTGAAAAAAAGATTTCAGCAATTTAATATCCAAATTGAAACACATGGTGCAGGCCAAGATATCAAAATTAAGATCGAATTTGGGAGGCCTAGAGCAACGTATGACGGTGTAGCAGGACTCGAGGGAGCACCATTTGAGACATATTGTTCAACTGTCCAAAACCACTGCTAAACACACTAACTATCTGGCGAAATATAGAAGACTCCTGGAGGACCTAGACAATCACATTATATGCCACAATGTCCGTGTATGCCAGAACCAGCTGCAAGAGCCGAGAAGAATGTGCTGCAATTGTTGACAGCTCTATTCAAAGCAAAGCTAAGCCACCAACGCACTACACCCATACTGATGGACAGAGCCAACCAGGCGCTGCATCCACAAGGCCCACAGGGTGCCCCACATAGAGACATAATTTGTCACACAGTCGACTTCGACCTGAAGGAAGAAATCATGCAGACCATGATGGATATATTATTACCTTCTTTTAGGATTTATCTGATCTGAATTTCAGAGCTAGACAAGTGCTCCTGCCGCTAACCCTAGCTCTACAACATCTAAATATTCAATATTACTAGGTACACCAGTTCACCCTAACAATGCAAATGGGAGATTCTACCTGGATTCTGAGATATCACAACAAACTTGCAGCGATCTTGGAGGGCTATCTCACTTCGGTATACCAGATTGGAATGTGCCTGATGTGAGTAGGCCGAACACCAAGGCTGCCTAGACGACCAGCCAGGCGGGTGGACACCCCCTCTGCTGAGCCCTGACGTGCGGTACTTCCCTAGTGCTAATAAAATGAGGAATAATGTCTGGAGCTACCTCCGTGATTTCGACCTAGATGAGACTCGTTCGTGCACAGATCAAATCACCATTTCGTGGCTACCTTCAACATGCGTACACCATGAACACTACCCAAAGCAAATATAAACAAATACCCAGCGCTTAAATCTAGGCTATAGCAGCACTGAGGCAGTGTGTCCCTAAACCACACACAGTAAATAAACATAAAGTGAAAAAAATAGCTAAAGTGCGCTTAAACCAACTGTAAGGTGAAGAAACAAACAGTGTAAGTATATATATACAAAATCATTTCTGTGATGAATCTGTGAAAAGAAATCCGTGGAACAAAATATTATTGTGGTTGAGGGGGACTTGGTCTCCCCTCTAATATCTCACTCACAGACTTACAGAAAAACAGGTAGCACCTACCCAAAGCGGCTAGCTTACAAGATGGAATTCGCCATGTACTGAATTCAAACCGAATTCACTATGTCAGGACAAATTTTAGCTCCACCACGGTGGGTGGTGCCATGCCCCACCACTGGGTTGTGCTGTTCCCACTTCAAGATGTGCATCTCCTGTGATTTTGGCACAATATTTGTGGAACATTGATTTTCCCATGGAGGCTTCCTGAGGGGCGGCTGATTATGTTTCCATCTGGTTAGACTCTGGAACATTTGTTTGTCCTGTCTCCCTATATTTACGTAACAAGCAACAGTATGGGGAAGTATAATAGTTATATTATACTTCCCCATAATGTTGCTATTTATGAAAATATAGCTATGCCCCCCCATGTGCTCCCCTTGTCCCAATGGAACCCTTAGCATAAGAGATGCCACACAGGCTCTATATGATGCCACTGATTGAAAGTTAAAGTTTTGTTTCTAAAGACAATGCTTGCCCCCTTTGTTAATCAAGGTTATACCTCCCCCACCATTCTTGTTGTTCCTAATTATAACTTTTCTATGCTCCTCTAGCACTTTTATGACCCAATCTACATTCTAGGGATCTTTCACAATGTGTTGCCTAGCAACAGAGGAGTGGCAAACCCTCCATAACTCAGCTGGTGGTTTCATGTCTCCATAGGAAAGGAAAGTCAAGCGATCTACGGTATAATTATAGATATATTAATAATATTTTTTTTTAAGAATCTCAATGATTAAAAGCATGACAATCATTGGTAAATATAAAAATTGATTCTTACTATGCCCATGGCCAATTGTTGGTCCTTTTAAAAGGGCTCTAATATGTTAAGCCCATGTTTGGGAGAGGTGGTTTTTCTGTCACATGTCCCCCCCATATCTGGCCCAATACCGTTACCGGGCAACAGCTGAACCAGAAGCTATCTATAATTCTGTTGACTTTCTTGTGAATTTAAATCTACATATTATCAATCCCAATCTTGTCTCTCTGGTCGTAAAAACTGATGTACTATTCCACTTCAGGTCTTACCGTTATACTGTTTACATGTTAATAGTGTTGATGTGATATGATGTTTTTTCTTATGGGTTGTGGGGGGCGGTGATGCTTCCTTCCACGTTAACTACCAGTTCTTCGGTTCTCGCTGTGCAATTGCTTGAGCCTGTTTCTTGTTTGAGCTCCCTCGACCCAGCGGCAACTTTCTTCCCCCTTACTGAGGCCGTTCGCTTCTACTGGTGGGCAACCCGACCATACCATTCTACGAAGGGGGCCTGTTCACCCATTCGGTAAGTGCCTTATAGTAACATTGACCCTTTGCCCCACAGTTCTTAGTACTTCTTGTATTGTTTCTACTTGCCATCCCTCCCGATTTCCTCTGAGGACAACGAGATATGCGGCAACTATAGACCCATATCCCTCCTAAATGCTGGACTGAAGCTATTCTCCAAAATCCGGTATCTGGTTGAACTGTGATCCCTCCCTGCTATATCAAAAAACATTCTCTCCCATTTTAGCTGTGCTACAAACAGACATTCATCAATGGGGGGCCTTAAAATATAACCTGGACAGGTAGAGTGTATCCCTTAAAGATGAATGTTCTTCCACCGCTCCTCTACCTGTTCCAAACTATTCCAATAATGATCCTTCCAGGTTTCATTACTTCTGTCCGATCAATGTTTATCAAATGTATCTACGTCGACATCTGTTGGAGATGACCACTGCCTCTTTGCTCCACATTTGGTGGGAATGCACCCAAATTGTTGCATACCTGAAGACTATTCATGCTACATTGACTAACTTCACTGACTCCCCACTCCCCTACAGCCAGCGCATTTCCTTCTCTACCACACAACCCTCCTTCTCTCTACCTACATAAAATATAGTGTTAGGCATGTTCTCAATGCAGCTAAGGTTCTGATCCCTTTACACCGGGGCGATTCCTACTATCAGGGAATGGATCCTAAAAGTTGTATATTCCTGACTTATGGAAGAACTAACACTTAATTCAGAGAACAACCATGACAGATACAACCGGATCTGGTTCCATTGGATGGAATTCTTGGAAAACCTTGAAGAAACATGTGCAATACTAACCACCAAGTAGATTCATGTTTGCTATATCATCAACGAGTACTCCAGAGGTACCCTTTTTTTTCTTTCTAACCCTCACTCTATAGTTCGCAACCCTGGAACAGTTGTGTGCAGAGCTTTATGGGGACCCCAGGGGCTGACCATCCGGGGCTCACAGATGCTCCTGGTGCTCCCACCAAGCAATATGCAGTAATCGAAGAAATAATGGTTAGCATCCGCTGCTTCCAGTAATAAGACTCAGACCCACCGGGTGCACAGAGAAATTTAGAGGGGGGGGTTAGGTTTTTTGGCACTTAATCAAAGGCACAACTTCTGAGCGGATATCCACACTCTAAATAACCTTTTGTGCAGACAAATTCAAAGTGCTAATCTGCTCATATTTTTTAGACGTGTCTACGCTGTATGCCAGTCTATTTTATACTGGATGTTTGTGCCAGCAGTGTAGTAATAACTGGTAATAACAGCACACCAGGAAATAAACCTTTTTGACTTATATATGTTGCTCCACATCTCCTTTGGAGCTACATCTGTGAATATTAGAAGTTCACCATTATATACTGGCTCCTTACAACACTATGCCATATATTATCTTTTTTATTTTCTGGCATTGGATTTCTTAACCCTTTTATAACGGTAGTTTTACAGTAAGTGTTATATATTTTATTTGGTGCCATTGGTTGTTTCACAGGTTACAGGCCCAATATTAATTCCTTGAAGTGTTTGCCACAGGTATTGCCATTCGACTGAGCATCTGTAGCAGCATCTAGGGAAGCACTACTCTGGAATCAGAAGTGGGTGTGGCAGACCAGGGCTTGTTCCATTACTGCTAGTCAGCGGACTTTACAGTGTCTTCCAGAGAACGTATCCGCTTCTCCGATTTCAAATGCAGTCTCTTAATTTGTCTTAAGTCTTGCCTTATCAGTTTTATAGCAACTTGGAGTTACACACACATTTCTGAGTAAATACCATTTGGCAGTCATATATGGCCTTCAAAATGTTGCCCAGTTGGAGTTCTAGTGGCAGGGATTTTGATATCAGTTTGAAGCCATTATTTGACTCTCAATACAGAAGTATAATGCCTTAGTCAGTGGTCTTAACCCCTTCATGACCGATGATGGTCCTGGACCACATAAAACTGCATGGAAAGACAAAATACCCCAAGTTGAATACCCTGGGATGTCTAAAAATGTGTCCATGTAGGGGATGATTCAGGGATTCATGACATATATTGTTGTTACAATGTCACTAACGCAAATTTTGAAAAAGAAAATTGTTTAGAAACAGCTATGTTCTACTTGTATTCATTACCCTATAACACGCAAAACAAAAACCCATATACACATTGGGTGTTTCTAAACTCAGGACCAATATTAGAATCTAGCAGGTTTTTTTACTAGCTTTCGTAGATTAGTAAAATATTTTACAAATAAAAGTCAGGAAAAACTGTGTTTTTTTTACATTTCGCAACAATATTTTACTACTTTTTTATAATACAATAAATGATATGATCAAAATAATTGCATCAAAAGAAAGCCCTTGTTGTCCTGAAAAAAATCAATATATATAATTTGTGTGGGTATCGCAGATGACAAAGCAGAAAATTAAAACAGCAACAGTCCGGTCATGAAGGGGGATAATATAGACAGAAAAAAAAAAAAAAAAATTACAACTGACAAGAAAACCTTTGACACTGTGGTAAGTGCTAAGGGACTATGTGACACTGTGGAAAATGCTATGAGGCAATGTGACACTGTGGCCATTGCTGTTGGGCAATGTGACACCTTGGCCAGTGCTCCTAAGCAATGTGACACTTTGACCAGTGCTATTAGGCAATGTGACACTTTGGTCAGTACTGTGGGGTAATATAACAGTGTGGAAAATGATTATTGTTAAAACAGTATGAATTACCTCCATTTTTATTCCAAAATTCAAGAAGATAAATCAGATTCCTGGAGATATAAAAGAACTTAACCACTTGAATTATTTTTTTTTTTTTTAAAGGATAATAATTATCTTGCATTGCCATCCTTTATCTTCTGTTTTTGGTTTGTCCACAAATCAAAAACCCACAATATGGCAGAACTGTATACCTTATCACTCCAGGGGGCCTGGCTGCCCTGTCGACCCCTGCAAAAAAAAAATGTTAAGAAAAAAAAAAGCCTGTCCAAACAGGGCAGCTGCATTCATTCTTGGGGCCCAAAGCAGCTGTCTCATGAGCCCCTGCTACCCGCGTGTCTATCACCGGACCCAGCTTTTAGTCATAGCCGCCGGAAATGACGGTGTCATATCCGCTGGCAGTATTTCCTGCACGCAGCGTGCGTGCAGGAAACACTTCGGAGGAGACGGCCGACGAGCAGCATACATGTAAGTACTGGGGAAGGTGGAAGGAGGGTAGGATTTTTAGTAGGCATATTAACGAGCAAATAACGCTGGAAAATAAAGGGCAAAATAACAATGGCAAATAAATGGTAAAACAATACTGGCAACTGAAGGGCAAAATAACACTGGCAAATGAATGGTAAAATAATACTGGCAAATGAATGGCAAAATATGACTGACAAATGAATGGTAAAATAATACTGGCAAATGAAGGACAAAAAAATACTGGCAAATGAAGGGCAAAATCAAACTGGCAAATGAATGGTAAAATAATACTGGCAAAATAACACTGGAAAATGAATGGTAAAATAATACTGGCATATTGATGGCAAAATAATACTGGCATGTGAAGGGCAAAATAACACTGGCATGTAAAGGGCAAAATAACACTGGCATGTAAAGGGCAAAATAACACTGGCATGTGAAGGGCAAAATAACACTAGCATTTAAATGGCAAAATAATACTGGCAAATGAATGGCAAAATAACACTGGCAAATGAATGGCAAAATAACACTGGTAAATGAATGGTAAAATAATACTGGCATATTAATGGCAAAATAATACTGGCAAATGAAGGGCAAAATTTCACTGGCATATGAAGGGCAAAATAATATTGGCAAATGAAGGGCAAAATAATACTGGCAAATGAAGGGCAAAATAATACTGGCAAATGAAGGGCAAAATAACACTGACAAATGAATGGCAAAAAAATACTGCCAAATGAATGACAAAATAACACTGGTAAATGAATGGTAAAATAATACTGGCATATTAATGGCAAAATAATACTGTCAAATGAAGGGCAAAATAACACTGGCATTTGAAGGGCAAAATAATACTGGCAAATGAAGGGAAAAATAACACTGGCAAATGAATGGAAAAATAATACTGGCAAATGAAGGGCAAAATAATACTGGCAAATGAAGGGCAAAATAACACTGGCAAATGAATGGTAAAATAATACTGGCATTTTAATGTCAAAATAAAACAAGAGACGGCCAGGTGACTACTGGGGAAGGGGGAGGAGGGTGGTGGTGTATTAATGGACAAATTGTCTGACATATTAATGGGCAAATTGTGGCATATTAATGGGCAGGCTAATAGTGGCATATAAATGGGAAATTGTCTGTGGCATATTGGCAATCTGGCTGTGGCATATTTATGGGCACATTAATAGTGGCATATTAATGGGGAAAATGGCTTTGGCATATTAATTGGCCATCTAAATGTCTGACTGGGGCCTATTAATGGCCTGTTTAATAGCGGCATATTAACCCCTTCGCGACCTTATGACGAGTTAACTCGTCATAAGAGCCGCAGCATTAGCGACCTTATGACGAGTTAACTCATCATGCAGTCTAGCTGGCGGTGCGCTCCATGCGCACCACCAGCCAGTCTGCAACGGGTCCAGGACTAAGCCTCGCACCCGAGGCAAAGCTCCTGGACCCGATCTGTGGTTTTCCGGGCATGTGATCACAGTGATAACGTGATCACCGCGATAACATGCAAATTAGATGCAAAGTCAATGTGTTCACACACTGACTTTGTCTCTAATTCACTCTCTGTGCTTCACGTTCTTATAGTGAAGCACAGAGAGAGACCTGTAAGTGAAAAATAAATAAAGAACGATGTATGAGAGAGAAAAAAAAATTAACCCTTTCATTGCTCATCACAGTTTGTAACTGTGATCAGTTTCCTTCCACTTTATGACCCTCATTTAGTGTTTTTTTTTTATATTTTATATTTTTTAATCCCTGCATGCCTTTTGCATGATTTTTATGGATCTGACATCGCACTCTTCAGAGTTTTTTTTATGTCTTTTTTTGTTTAGGGGGGTTTTGGAACCAATATTTTTCTTTTTTATTAGTTAGTTAATTAGGGGGGATAAGTGGGTTAGTGTTGCACTAGTTGTGTAGCTTATTATTGGGAAAATAATGGGGAAAACCTTTTTTTCCCCAAAATGTCCTCTTTTATATGTATTTTTTAATACTAAAATGTAAATAATTTTTATGTATAGGGTATCAAAAGAAAGCTCTAACTGTCCTTTAAAAAACAACATATAACTTGTATGTTTGCGTTAAATGAGAGAGAGGAAAATTATGTTTCCAAAAATGCATTTTAAAAATTGAAAAACGCTCTGGTCTTTTGCCTAGGAAAATCCCTGGTCCTTAAAGGGTTAATGGGCAAATTGCCTGTGGCCAAAGTGATACTGGGGCATGTACTGTGGGGCTAATATAACATGTACTATGGGGGAAAGTGACACCGTGGCATGTTATGCAGGGGCAGTTCAGTGGGACAAAGTGACACTGTGGTATGTTCTGGCGGGCAAATTGACACTGTGGCTTGCCAAATCGTGTGGGTGCAATATGAGTACAATCCAAGTGCTGTGGGTACTGTACAGTAGCGGATCCAGGGGGGGGGGGGGGGGGGGCTACGGGGCAATTGCCATATTAAATGGCAACTAACACTGGCATATTATTGGGCAAATTGGCAGGGGCATATTAAATGGCAAATAACACTGGAATATTATTGGGCACATTGGCTGGGGCATATTAAATGGCAAATAACACTGTAATATTATTGGGCAAATTGTCTGGGGCATATTAAATGGCAACTAACACTGGCATATTATTGGGCAAATTGGCTGGGGCATATTAAATGGCAACTAACACTGGCATATTATTGGGCAAATTGGCTGGGGCATATTAAATGGCAAATAACACTGGCATATTATTGAGCAAATTGGCAGGGGCATATTAAATGGCAAATAACACTAGCATATTATTGGGCAAATTGGCAGGGGCATATTAAATGGCAAATAACACTGGAATATTATTGGGCAAATTGGCTGGGGCATATTAAATGGCAAATAACACTGTAATATTATTGGGCAAATTGGCTGGGGCATATTAAATGGCAACTAACACTGGCATATTATTGAGCAAATTGGCTGGGGCATATTAAATGGCAACTAACACTGGCATATTATTGGGCAAATTGGCTGGGGCATATTAAATGGCAACTAACACTGGCATATTATTGGGCAAATTGTCTGGGGCATATTAATGGCAAATAATACTGGCATATTATTGAGCAAATTGGCTGAGAGAGCCATAAATGGGAAAGGAGAAGAGAGAGACATAAATGGGATGGTAGAGGAGAGAGACATAAATGGGATGGTAGAGGAGAGAGACAGACAGAAATGGGTTGGCAGAGGAGAGACAGACAAACATGGGATGGCAGAGGAGAGACAGACAAACATGGGATGGCAGAGGAGAGACAGACAGATATGGGATGGCAGAGGAGAGACAGACAGATATGGGATGGCAGAGGAGAGACAGACAGATATGGGAAGGGGAGAGGAGACAGACATGGGAAGGGAGAGGAGAGAGACATAAATGGGAAGGGAGAAGAGAGAGACATAAATGGGATGGTAGAGGAGAGACAGACAGACATGGGAGAGGAGAGACAGAGAGATGGGAAATGAGAGGAGAGACAGACGGACATGGGAAAGAAGAGGATATATAGACGGACATGGGAAGGAAGAGGAGAGAAACGGACATGGAAGATGGAGAGACAGAGGGACACGGGGAGTGAGAGGAGTGCGACAGACATGGGAAGGGAGAGGAGCGTGACAGAAGGACATGAGAGAGAGGAAAAGACAGAAGGACATGAGAGAGAGGAAAAGACAGAAGGACATGAGAGAGAGGAAAAGACAGACGGACACGGGATGAAGGATAAGACAGACGGACATGGGAGAGAAGGTAAGACAGACGGACATGGGAGAGAAGATAAGACAGACGGACATGGGAGAGAGGAAAAGACAGACGGACATGGGAGAGAGGAAAAGACAGACGGACATGGGAGAGAGGAAAAGACAGACGAACATGTGCCCCTCCCGAGATCAGACTCTGGATCCACCTCTGGTACTGTATAGTGCTGTGTTAAGACCACCTCAAGTTTTTGAAACTGCTGGAAAAGAGGGTAGTGGATGCATGGAATAGCCTTCAAGCGGAAATGGTAGAGGTTAATATAGTGGAGGTCAGAAACTTAGTATTATTTTACTAAGAGAGTAGTGGATGCATGTAATAACCTTCCAGCAGAAGTGGTAGAGGTAAACACAGTGAAGGAGTTTAAGCATGCATGGGATAGGCATAAAGCTACCCTAGATATAAGACAAGGCCAGGCACTAATGAAAGTATTACTTTACTGAGAGGGTAGTGGATACATGGAATGGCCTTCCAGCAGAAGTGGTAGGTTCATACTAATGTATGTTTTATGGTGTAGACACAGCTCTCTGACTGAAGCACATCTGCACAAGGTCTTACTATATTTAATGTAAAAGTGATAAAATGCACCTGATGCAACATCTACCTGATGTAGACGTTGTGCTGTGAATGTATCTGTTGTATACCAAGGATGCATGGTAATGTTGGTGGGAACTTGGTGATATAATCTACACAGTGACAAGAAGGTGGAGTTACATTATGCTAATTATGTGACATGGGCAGAGCTTTTGCCAGTAGGTGTGGTCAATTTTAAAATAAGTAATTGGAAGATGAGCTGCAAAGTTTCCCTGGATTTTTTTTTTATATGTTGGCAACTATGAGTCTAGGTTATAATGATTCCCAGACTGATTAAACCCTGCTTGTGTTATACTAATATCACCTATGTCTGAGGTGTGTATAACAGCATATAACTATTGTGCCTGTTTAGCACCACGTTGAGCTAGGCTGACCTAACATTGTTTTTTATTTGTCACCTCATGATTTTTTTACATGTATATTATAATACACTATACTTGATTTCTAACAACAACCAATACAGGTTGGCATGACAGCAGGATAGCCCACCAAAATCAGTACTGTCCTGAACAAAGCGGAACCGTTGAGGGAGGCATGTAAGTGGCATTTCTGGGGTGGAGGTGCATGGTGGGGTCGGGGGGCCCCAGGGCAATTTTTGCACCGGGGCCCGGTGGTTTCTATTTAAGCCTCAGCCCTTAACACGTAAAAACAAGTAAAAGTAAGTAAAACAAATAGGAAAATAATAAAATTAGCTATACCATGATTCTATTATGTTCACAGAGCACTTTTTTTTTAAAATATATCTCAGTTCCCCTTTAAAATATTTAAATATATCTCAGCAAAATTTTTGTATCTGTGGAATTTACATACAAATTCTACCACAAATTACATTATAATATTTTTAGACAAACGAAACAATACATTTTTTCATAAATAGGGGTTAATAAGCAGCAGAGGCGTCGCTAGGGGTGGGCTAAGGGGGCTGAAGCCCCGAATGTAATGAGCAAAGCCCCGAGTCTCTGCAGCTCCGTTATAGCTCCGCCCCCTGACATCACACAGACAGTGTGTGAAAGCCCTACACTGATAGGAGGCTGAGTGATGTGTCAGCCAATCAGTGCAGGGCTTTTACACAGCATCATTACTGTGTGTGAAAGCCCTGCACTGATTGGCTGACACATCACTGAGCATCCTATCAGTGAAGGGCTTTTACACAGCATCATCACAGGGATGTGAAGGAAGCTCCACGTGGGACAGTGAAGCAGCTCTGAAGGAATCCTTTCAGGCTGTCACCTTGTGGGAGATGCAGAACAGGTCTATTCCCACTCAGGTAAGCTCTGGGTATGGCGGAGAGAAGGGAGGGTTGGGGTCACTTATTTACATCCACCTTTGTGTATTTAAGCTATATATTTTTGGTTTGAGCTTCCTTATTACAGGACTGCCAAACAGCATAGGAATGATTTATGTTATATATATATATATATATATATATATATATATATACACACATAACATAAATCATTCCTATGCTGTTTGGCAGTCCTGTAATAAGGAACCTCAAACCAACAATATATAGCTTAAATACACAAAGGTGGATGTAAATAAGTGATTTATGCTATATATGCATAATGATTTATACTATATATAAAATCATAAATCATTCCTATCCTGTTTAGCAGTCCTGTAATAAATAACGTCACACATGTGTGTTATGTATATGTGTGACATGTTTTATTACAGGACTGCCAAACAGCATAGGAAGGATTTATGTTTATATCAGGGCTTGACAAATTTTATTTAGTTTTAGGAACCAGCAAAAAAATTTAGGAGCCAGACAATGGCACATCAGAAAAGCATACATACACGGAGACAATCACATGCACACACCTCACAGACATCCAGTCAGTCACATACACAGCCAGTTACACACACACACCAGTCAGCAAGTTTTTTTTTTTTTAAATAAAAAAATAATTCCTTAATGTGTCCCACACGTCACATGCACAGCCAGTTACATACATATTCACATACAACACATACACAGCCAGTTACATGCATACACACACAACACATACACAGCCAGTTACATACATACACAACACATACACAGCCAGTTACATACATACACACACAACACACACACAGCCAGTTACATACACACACAACACACACACAGCCAGTTGCATACACACACAACACACACACAGACAGTTACAAAGATACACACACAACACATACACAGCCAGTTACATACATATACACACACAACACATACACAGCCAGTTACATACATATACACACACACACACAGCCAGTTATATACATACACACACAACACACTCACACTGACATACACACACTCTCGCTCACACTGACATACACACACTGTCGCTCACACTGACATACACACACTCTCGCTCACTCTGACATGCACACACTCGTTCACACTGACATGCACACACTCTCGTTCACACTGACATACACAAACTCTCGCTCACACTGACATACACACACTCTTGCTCACACTGTCATACACACACTCTCGCTCACACTGACATGCACACACTCTCGCTCACACTGACATGCACACTCTCGCTCACACTGACATGCACACTCTCGCTCACACTGACATACACACACTCTCGCTCACATTGACATACACACACTCTCGCTCACACTGACATGCACACACTCACACTGACATGCACACACTCTCACTCACACTGACATGCACACACTCTCACTCACACTGACATGCACACACTCTCACTCACACTAACATGCACACACTCTCACTGACATGCACACACTCACTCACACTGACATGCACACACTCTCACTCACACTGACATGCACACACTCACACTGACATGCACATACTCACACTGACATGCACATACTCATTCACACACTGTCAGGTTTTTAACTTACCTGCTGCATGCATCTCTTTGCTTTGAGCTCAGTGTGAAGGAGGTCTCTGCCAATCATGGGAGGCTTCGGAACTCTCAGCCGATCAGGAGAGTTGAGAAGTCTCACCTGATTGGCTGAGACCTCCTTCAATCAAGCTCCCCTGGACACAAGAAAAAAAAAAGACTGCTGCATAGAGCAGCAAAGTGCCGCCCCTGCCAGGGTGCTGCCTGCGGCAGCTGCCCCATTGAAGGACCGGCCCTGTGAAGGCTCCTAAATTACAAACTAAAGTAGAATAAGGGTTTAGAGAACTGCCAACCTGGGATACGTAATAAGTACAGGTGCAATATGATAGACTGCTTGTATGCTCTCTCCTAGGGGGCATATATATGGAAAATATATTGAAACAAGTAAGCAGACATGCACACTGAAGTATGAATAAAAATATATTTATTAATGAATGGGATAGAAACGACACATCTAGGTAATATGGTAAGGAGAAAAAGAGGTGTAACAAAAATGCGTAATAAATGAAAAATGAGCAAAAAATAGGAGAAAAAACAAAAAAGCAAATATATGCAGGAATGCAATGTAGGCTAGGGACAGGCACAGCAGAGAAATATGCAAAAAAGAGAAAAAAATAAAGGTACAAAAGTACAAAAATGTAAAAATAAAAATAGAAAAAATACAGGAACTGCAGGAAAAGTAGAAAGAAAGCACGAAAAAATAAGCACAAAAAATATATACAAAGCCAAAAAACAAAAAAATATATGAGTACAGAGTATATCCAAAAATGAAATGGTCAAGGGCTCAAAAGGGTATAGAAAAGGCAAGTAATATATGTCCAGTACACGGCCGACCACTAAAAATAACAATAAGCACACAAAAAAATAGAAAAAGTGGATATATATAAAGGAGTACAAGAAATAAGTACTAAAGAAAAAATCTTATGGCAAAAAAAAGAGTCCACAAGAGAGCCTCCTGCTGAAATAAATCCAGGAACCTGCATCAAAACAATACCACAACAAGTAAAGTAGTATCAAAAGAACAAAGCGTAGATCCAAAAATGAAATAGTAAGTACATGCAGAGTAAAGTCTTTACTGGCAAAAAAACGAAAAAAACGACAATAATGAAAAAAATAACGAAAAAGTAGTAGAGAGTGAAAGGTCCATAACACAACTCTAAACTAAAAAAAACCTTGAGTGATGCAGGTGCAATCCTGGGCATTAGCTGCTGAGGCTGGGCACAGGGCGACGCGCTCGGAGTAGATCTCCTTCCAGGGCCTTGCCGGGATGTGGAAACAGCTGGCCTTAAGTGCTCGTATCCAGGGGTAGCGTCATACTGTATGCGCCGACGGGCGCTTAGCGGTCACGCCCAGTGGGCGTGTCCGGGGGCGGGTAATATTGAATACGAAAAAAATAGAAAAAGAAGCAGCTGAGCGTTCAGACTGCTATAGACGGCATGAGAGCAAGTCGCCTCTCATGTCTCTGCTGCACTACAGAAAAAATAAGTAGAAGTGCATTATACACAACACGTGATGCACATTCAAAAGGACATGTACCCAAACATAGGGGGGAGAGGGGACAGAGGAAAACGGGGGCAAGGAGCTGGGAACACAGGGGAGGGAAGTAAAGAATGGGTCAGGGAGAGGGGGAAAAAAGAAGGAACGGGACACGGAGGGACTAGGTAGGGGGAGGATGGGGAAAAAAATGCACTGAACAGGGAAGGGAAAGGGGAGGTGGGGGAACAAAAAAAGGGGGGAGGGTTAGGGGGCTCAGAGGGTGGCTAAAGAGTGTGTGGGGAAAAGAGGTAGGTAGGGGGACTCATAGGGGCATAGGCTAATAGAGGGAATACTAGAGAAGATAGAGAGAGAATGGATATTAGAGGAAGTGAATTAGCTCATAGTCTTCATTTAACCCTCTGGGGGAGACAGTGTCTAGTATGCTGATCCACCTCGTTTCTTTTTGTTTGAGAGTTTTTTCACGGCTGCCACCTCTTCTAAGGGGGGCTACTCCATCTATGACTTGAAACCTGAGTTGGTTGACATTGTGTCCTGCGTCTCTAAAATGTTTGGCTACTGGTGCCTTGTTGGTATTCCCACTGGCGAGGGCAGCTCTGATAGATGTTTTATGTTCAGATACCCTTTTCTTGATCTGTCTTGTGGTCTCACCTACATATAATAGTCCGCAAGGACATTTAAGGATGTAGATCACGTAGGTGGAGTCACATGTATAGTAATCATTGATTCTATATTTTGTGCCACGATGAGGGTGTAAGAATGAGTGGCCTTTGATGATGCTGTTACAGTGATTACAGCTGAGACAAGGGAATGTGCCAAATTTGGGTTCTGTAAGGAATCTGGATTTTGTTTTCCTGCTACCCACATCTGCCGAGACTAAGGAGTCCCTGAGGTTGTGGGATCTGGCATAGGAGAAGAGTGGTAGGTCATGGAGGGGAGCGGGAAGGTTGGTGTCAGCTTGCAATATGTGCCAGTTTTTCATAATGGCTTTCCTGATTTTGGTGCTGGCGTTGGTGTATGGTGAGACAAATGGTATGCGAGACGTAGATTTATCACTCTTCTTAGGTGTCATGAGTGCGTCTCTAGGAATAGTGGATAGCCGTTTTCTCTGTGATAGTAATAGCTTGTGGTCATACCCTCGGTCAGAGAATTTCTTTGACATTTCATCAAGTCTGGTCTCCAGAATCACGGGATTGCTTACAATCCTCTTGGTGCGTACCAATTGGCTGTAGGGGAGACCTTTTTTGCAGTGCTCAGGGTGGAAGCTGCTATAGAGGAGTAGATTATTTTTATCTGTTGGTTTGGTGTAGATATCCGTTTCTAGTATGTTGCCTACACGGGTGACGGTGGTATCCAAAAAGGAAACTTTGTGCGCATCCAGTTCCGAGGTGAATTTGATATGGTTATTGATGGAGTTTATATCCATGATGAACTGAGTAAACTCACCTTCTGTGCCTTGCCAACATACGAATACATCATCTATGTATCTTTTCCAGATTACGCAATGTTTGAAGAGAGGAGTTCTGTAAATGCCGGTGACTTCAAGGTGGTCCATATAGATGTTAGCGTAAGTGGGGGCTACGTTGGACGCCATAGCGGTGCCAACTTGCTGGAGATAGAGTTGATCCTCGAAAAGAAAATAGTTTTCCGTAAGGATGAATTTGAGGAGATTGAGTACGTAAGTCTCCCCCCTTTTTTTGTTCCCCCACCTCCCCTTTCCCTTCCCTGTTCAGTGCAATTTTTTCCCCATCCTCCCCCTACCTAGTCCCTCCGTGTCCCGTTCCTTCTTTTTTCCCCCTCTCCCTGACCCATTCTTTACTTCCCTCCCCTGTGTTCCCAGCTCCTTGCCCCCGTTTTCCTCTGTCCCCTCTCCCCCCTATGTTTGGGTACATGTCCTTTTGAATGTGCATCACGTGTTGTGTATAATGCACTTCTACTTATTTTTTCTGTAGTGCAGCAGAGACATGAGAGGCGACTTGCTCTCATGCCGTCTATAGCAGTCTGAACGCTCAGCTGCTTCTTTTTCTATTTTTTTCGTATTCAATATTACCCGCCCCCGGACAC
The DNA here is from genome assembly GCA_036172795.1 of Pelodytes ibericus. Lineage (NCBI taxonomy): Eukaryota > Metazoa > Chordata > Amphibia > Anura > Pelodytidae > Pelodytes > Pelodytes ibericus. Next base: position 116,945,442 of record CM069860.1, read on the forward strand.
GCCCACTGGGCGTGACCGCTAAGCGCCCGTCGGCGCATACAGTATGACGCTACCCCTGGATACGAGCACTTAAGGCCAGCTGTTTCCACATCCCGGCAAGGCCCTGGAAGGAGATCTACTCCGAGCGCGTCGCCCTGTGCCCAGCCTCAGCAGCTAATGCCCAGGATTGCACCTGCATCACTCAAGGTTTTTTTTAGTTTAGAGTTGTGTTATGGACCTTTCACTCTCTACTACTTTTTCGTTATTTTTTTCATTATTGTCGTTTTTTTCGTTTTTTTTTGCCAGTAAAGACTTTACTCTGCATGTACTTACTATTTCATTTTTGGATCTACGCTTTGTTCTTTTGATACTACTTTACTTGTTGTGGTATTGTTTTGATGCAGGTTCCTGGATTTATTTCAGCAGGAGGCTCTCTTGTGGACTCTTTTTTTTGCCATAAGATTTTTTCTTTAGTACTTATTTCTTGTACTCCTTTATATATATCCACTTTTTCTATTTTTTTTGTGTGCTTATTGTTATTTTTAGTGGTCGGCCGTGTACTGGACATATATTACTTGCCTTTTCTATACCCTTTTGAGCCCTTGACCATTTCATTTTTGGATATACTCTGTACTCATATATTTTTTTGTTTTTTGGCTTTGTATATATTTTTTGTGCTTATTTTTTCGTGCTTTCTTTCTACTTTTCCTGCAGTTCCTGTATTTTTTCTATTTTTATTTTTACATTTTTGTACTTTTGTACCTTTATTTTTTTCTCTTTTTTGCATATTTCTCTGCTGTGCCTGTCCCTAGCCTACATTGCATTCCTGCATATATTTGCTTTTTTGTTTTTTCTCCTATTTTTTGCTCATTTTTCATTTATTACGCATTTTTGTTACACCTCTTTTTCTCCTTACCATATTATCTAGATGTGTCGTTTCTATCCCATTCATTAATAAATATATTTTTATTCATACTTCAGTGTGCATGTCTGCTTACTTGTTTCAATATATTTTCCTAAATTACAAAACTGGCATGAAGCTCAGAGCGGTGAGCATATATTGGTAAGTGCCCGTATGGTTCCATTCAAAAAACTAAAAAAGTCTTATGGGCTATAGCCCCAGATCTTTGGGAAACCTAGCAACGCCTCTGATAAGCAGTACTGATTTGAATAGATAATTCCATACAAAGAAGATGTATTAAGTACAAAACAACAAAATCTAGAGTAGCTAGAGATGGAAAAAGCTACAGAATCAGCAACCAAGACTCTGCTAGATGTCTTGAAAGATTTGCTTTAGGTTAACACAATGCTGAAATATATAGGCAGCCTGTAGATAGGCTGATCCCGCTTTTCGGGACAGAGGTAGAGCTCAGTGGGACAGTGGGACTCAGGACTTCAATCCCAGACACTGGAGAATGCTTACTGGGCATGCGCAGCATCGTCCGCATGCGCAGTAGCGATCTTGGCTTCAGAAGCCAGGATCAAAAATGGGTGACAGTGTTACTGTACATAACTTTATGCAGCCATGTTTCCATGCCCTGTGAAGCAGCCGTGGAATCCAGTGAAGCCTAGGGGACAACTGAAGGAATCCTGCAAACATACTGCAGCGAGCATGGAGTATAACTAAAACAGGTTAGCAGGATGTAGCACGATAAAGCAAAGAGATGAGCCAAGCAGAGCAAAACAAGTACAAAGAAACTAAGGCAGAGCAGAACTGAAATACAGAGTGCAGGGCTGCAGGTCAGAGCAAAGGGAGAACTAAACCATACAAGGAAGGGCAAAGCATAATCCATAACTGCATAACTAAGGAGACATAAAACAATAAATATATAACAACACACAGAGGACAGGGTAAAAGAACACAAGGCAGGGAGTGAGGAGTCGAGATCCTCGGACACTTATGGGGAAGCAAGCTGGACAATGGGACAGGTGAGAGGAGCTGAGATCCACAGGTGCTTCAGGGAGAGAAGAGAAGGGAACATATACATACAAACATACAGGAACTGACCTAATACTCTTAGATGATAATTAGTGAGGATTTGGTTAAATAAGGGCCATAAGATGAAACTTGACAACCACGTCAAGGGACCACACATTTAGGCAAGTCCCTACGCTAAAATGAAATAACAAACTAATAACAATACACATACATAAAAACAGAGCAGAGATGAAGAAAGCAATCAGAGGAAACTGATATGGTTGCATTTATAGAGGAACTAAGCAAGAGGAAACTGAGAAAACCTGGAATGGAGCAATAGTGTAACAGACAGCAAGAAAACCAGAAATGAACAAGAGCAGAAATAAAGTAACAGAAAGATGAGAGTTTAACAGTTCTGAGACAGGGCTGAGATAATACAGGGCTGAACTATAAACAAGAAAGTAACTTAAACAGGACAGAAATTATAGCAGGGCTGAGAAATACAGGGAATCGGGAAACAGAACAAAAGAGCAGACATAGCCTACAATTACACAAGCAACCTCCTACTACTGCTTTGCTGGATTACTTCTTTAAGGGAACAGAAGTCATCACATGTACAGATTCCCTGGTCATATATCACAGAGTGCTCACAGTTGGGGCTGCCCTGGAACAGAGCAGGATCTGGACTTTAGCCGGAGAGGGCAGGTGCCAGCCAATAGCCAGACTCAGGCAGGTAACGGTCTATGGCTAGACTTGGGCAGGTTGTAGACTAGCTAGACTTAGACAGGTGCCAGTCGGCGGTTACACTTGGCAGGACTATAGCCAGACTTAGGCAGGTCTTATGGCTAGGCTAAGGCAGGTGCCACTCTGGGGACAATAAGGAAAAGCCACTCTGTGGGGGATACCACCTTAAGAGAGTAGTGCTTAAAATAAATTCCAGCAGGCCACAATGAACTAAAGTAAAGGTCTAAAGAAGAGTGGAGACAAAATTCCTCCACAAAGATGTAAAAGACTGATAGGTCATACAGGAAAATATTTCTTCAGGTTAAAGGGACAGTCTAGTCCCCAAACTCACTTTGGTGCAAGTTGAAGACTAATGCTTGTATAGTGCCCAGGCTTTTTTTTCCAGTGTGATTTGATGCAGGCATTCTGCTTAAATCACATTTTTTATATTTGACTCAAGCCCTCCTCCAGTGATTACTCTGCATGTTTATTATAGGCGAAGCACTGATTAGACACTGAGGCTATAAAGTTTTGTTTCATTTAGTCACTTCCTGTGCTGCTGGAATACAATGCATTGTGTGGGGTGAAATAAACCTGCTCTTGTACACAGTAGGATCTCTTAACAGTGCAACACATTTTCTGATGACATCATCAGAGAAAAAGGATATTCCATTAATTTGAATGTCATTATTATCATTGGTTCCTGCAGCAAAATACATAAAAGGAAATTGACTTTTTCTCAGATAGTGTGGCGGTCCTGGCTTCTTGCAAACGTTTTTTATATTTTAAGCAATGCAAAATGTAAAACATGCATTTTAAAGTACTTTGAAAGCACATCAGGTGGCTCCCTGATGCCCAAAATGCATCTGGTGGAAGTTCAATTAAGCATAATGACATAATACGTTCTAATTGCTTTATTTGGATCGTCATAATCATTTCATACCATCATGTAGGGAAACCGCAGCACCATAGAAAAAAGACAGTTATGGCTTCAACAATGTTTAAGCATTGTATCTGGTATGTGACACATCATATATATTTTCATGCTTTATTAAACACATCGATCACAAAGAAAAAGGCCAAAATGCCTTTTGCAGTTTCAATAAAAAATATGAAATACTTTTTACAAGGTAAATTTTATAATATATAAAAAGTTTAGTGCTGCCCAGAAAAAACATTGTTTAATTTACAAAATAAATCAAAAGTAGATTAGACACAAATAGTGGGGTGAGTTCAGATAACAGGGGTTTGGTAAAGAAATCCTTCCAAGTCTTGTTACTAAATGTTCTCCTTACAGAATGCAAGGACCATCCACAGCTGAATTTTGTTCTTCATCCTGGACTTGATCAAACCCACAGATACACAAAGAAACACAAATGTATTTCAAGGGCTTCTGTTCACAAAACATGCACGAAGCTCTGTTAAGAATCTAATATTTACATATTCTTGGGTTCCACATAACATCAAGAAAAGTTTTGCAAATAACACCACAACAAACCTATTTATCCAATAGGAATTAAACCTTTTGCATAGGGTATGTGGATACAACAGTAGTGTTAAGCTTCGAGCTACAAAGTACAATTACAAAAGTGATCTTGAAACTGATCAGTGACTAAAATATTTCAGAGAAGCAGGGTTCTGATATTCAGTATTTGCTCAAATATAACGTGTCCAAAATCCATAGCCGTCCATGATTAACATACACTGAGCATTGTTTTCATTTTGGTAAAAATGCATTTTTTTTTGTGTCAACATTGATTTGTTTACTGGGATCCACGTTTAAGTGTGCAACAGGTTTTAATTATGTGGAGTATGGCAGAAATCAGGCTATACCATTTTTGGTTATGATTAGTTTATGTAACAGGGATATAGACCCAGCCATTAACTTTCCACAGCACAAGGTGCAAGATCTACACCATTAGTGCCCCTGGTCTTGGTCAGATTCAAAGCTACACTTGTGCAAACATAAAACATAATAAACAATAAAATGTCTCTCCCAAAAACACTGGAAGATGTTTTCTGAAGACAGCTTAAGTTTAACAAAATGTACTAAACAAAAAGCTTTTAGCCAGCTCTGCCTTTTTAAATTTTTTTATAGATAAGGTCTTTACGCGCATATGTTGGCACAGTCTGTAACCGACATTTTTTAAAATTCTGGTATGAGGTTCAGCTAGATATTTTCTTCATATGTGTTGAAATAACTCAAGGAGTATGTCAATATAAAACATTTTACAAGTATTACGAGTTTTTCTCAGTAGGGCAGATAGTCATTCTAGTGGCTCACTCATTCTTAACCATTAAATACTTTTCAGTCAAAATTGTAGGAAAAGGGGCTGAGACAGAATAATTAAGTCCCAGTATGCACACGGCTACTTCTTCAGATACATGAGGAAACAGTGTCCCTTGAATGTATTCATTAGTTAATGAGTGAGGAAATTTGTTTTATTCTTTAAATGAAGCAGAACCATCTCCTAGATATGGCAGCTTGGAAGTCGATGACCATAGCAGCATCATTCAGAAACCCCTAATCACACAGAAGTTGCTACCTGAACACAGGAGCAATTATTTATTAATTTTAAAAGGTTATCTAAACGTGGGGTGTTGTACTTTGAAACCCTGATAATTTAGTTAAAGTGAACCAAAACATCTCCAGATTATGAATAGCTTTCACCTTTTCATCGATGGCAGCAAGTTTTAATTTATCAATATCCGGAGCATCAGCAGGACTGGAACGAGCAGATCCAGCCGAAGAGTATGAAAGAGCTGGAGATAAAGTGCTCCCTGCTGGAGACTCATGGCCCTTATATCCAGACTGCTGGAGACTCATGGTCCTTATATCCAGATATAAGACAGAAACCCTGATAATTTAGTTAAAGTGAACCAAAAAGAGTTGGCAGATGGATGGATTATTGGTTAATATTAGGTGAACTAATGTTGGCATTGACAAGAAATCTAATGAAAGAAATTGAAAAAGAACTACTTTGGACCAGAGTATTTTCACATTTTTCTTCCAGATATATTAATCAAGGCCTTATGTGAGATGCTATTGAAGCCAAACTGTAATGACTAAGGCATGCTCAACCTCACTTTTTTTGACATCCAAATAGAAATATAGCCCAATAATCCTCATTGCCAGCTGTTCTGTGGACTACACAGGATTTGGAAACCATGCACCCCGAATCTAAGCGCATGTTTCAATTTGTCTGAAAAACAAAAGACATCTGAACCATTTATTGTCCACATACACTGATGTCCAAAAGTTTGGGGTCACTTAAAAATGCCCTTGTTTTCCATGAAAACATATATTGAATAAGCTGCAAAATGAATAGGAATTACAGGACATTGACAAGGTTGCAAATAATGATTTGGATTACAAAGAAGGACCAATTGTATTGGTTCTTTAATCAGCACAACCGTTTTTAGCTGTAACCATATATATATATATATATATATATATATATATATATCATACAAAATCAGCCATTTACAGCTATAATATTCATTAACAACATTAACCATGTCTACACTGTATTTCTGGCTCATTTGATGTTATTTTAATGGACAAAATATTTGCCTTTTGTTCAAAAACCAAACTCTTATGCTGATTAAAGTGCTAATAAAACTGGCTTTCTGTATAACCGAAATCATGGGGAAAAAAAGGGCATGTCTAAGTGATTCCAAACTTTTGAACGGTACCCGTGATAATAGGAATACACTGGCTGGTGTTAATTGAAAACAAAAAAACAAGTCAGAAAATGTGAGTTCAGCATCGTTTAAGATATTTTAATAAAATAACTGCTTGTGCTCAGCAAATAATATTTTGCAGATTGCACCTGACTTGCTCATTCTGATTGGCTTTTTTACAATTCTGTGCTTGTTCTGTCTGAACAGAAAAAATATGTGATGCTTCCCTCAGTCTATCATTTTGTCATCAGATAACGTATAGATAACCTTTCCTGGCATCATGATATATCTACATGTTGGCCCCGCCTCATTGTATAACATAGTAAATGTATATATAAAATTATATATAAAATTATATACTTATTGGAAGTTTGGTTCCTGTTCTGTACATTGTGAATGTACATTGTGTCACTCGTGTTATTTTTACCAACTTACCTTTTACAACCATCTTGTGAATTACCGCTGTTTAGTGAACAGATCCCATATTCCTCTAATGGAGAAAATAAGCCCTTAAACGATTATAAATACTAGCACTACACCAGAGTATGTCTTAATCCTAGTTACTTTTGCATATCCTGTTTTTTAACATATTTTAAAGCAAACTGGAAATTTGTAAAAAAAAAAAAAAAAAAAAAACCTGTTAATATTTTAATGCACTCTCTATGCTAACCTAAATTGTTCTTTAATTCAGACACATTCAGTATTATTAAATATAAGTATGCACATTTTCATCAGATTTCTAGATTTAGTATGACTTTTGGTACTTATGGTATACATTGTGACCACTGCTTCACATGTAATATTTTAGTCTTTCACTTAATGAAGGCAACTGAACATTAACAAAATACATATAGCAACAAAGTCCGAAAAACTGTATAAAAGACATTTTAACACTTTGAGGATGGAAAAAATCTTCCTGGCGAAAGGAATTTGTACCCATTTCCAGATGCTAGTTTTAAGTTGCGTAAAGACCCAGTTACATTAATCGATGGCGTTGACTGGGTCATATTTGCTACATTAATGTTTTCTGAGTGTTTGTGTCCATTTGGTGGATTTTGCTGTGCAGCATCAACATGCTTTTGCTGAACAGATAATTCTTTCAGTTCAAGGTTATCAGCGACTTCTTCTTTCTTGCTATGCCGAGGAGACAGGTTCAATAAACTGAGAACGTCCTTCTTTGAAGTCATTGTTCCTGGAGCTCCTCGTAATATTTTGATTGGACCTGATGTATGTTGAGGTGTACTGGTCCAAAACATCTTCAGATTATGAATAGCTTTCACCTTTTCATCTATGGCAGCAAGTTTTAATTTATCAATATCCGGAGCATCAGCAGGACTGGAACGAGCAGATCCAGCCGAAGAGTATGAAAGAGCTGGAGATGAAGTGCTACCTGCTGGAGACTCATGGCCTGAACTTGGAGACATGTTCCTAGGTGATCTTGAAATATGAGAGCTGTATGGAGAGCTAGGATATTTGAGTCTAAAACTTGGTGAATCAGAATTTGGAGAAGGTTGGCCACTATGAAGTCTTCCGGAATCCTTTAATGACGTTTCAGAATTTGCTGGACTGTTATATCCTGAGCTCACCTTTTGTAGAGATGAGCTTCTTGTTGGAGGCTTTGGTTTCACAGTAACTGGAGAGGAAATTCCTTTCTGAACAGGTCTACTAAAAGCACTTGTTTCAGATGACCTAAACGTAGAGCTGCCATTTGGAGTTGAAGCACCATCCTGTGAGTTACTTGACTTCTTCTGCAGACTGCCACTTCTCTGAAGACGTTCAACTGCAATCAAGTGGCTCTGAGTCTCCTCTAAAATCTTTTGAGCCAGCTCTTCTGGATTAAGCAATGGGTTATTTTCTTCTTGAGATTTTACTGTACTGTCTGTTTCTGTGCTGGACTGATCTGACTCTCCAGTATCTGAACTTGCAAGTTTTCCAACTTTTTGAAAAGGTGAATTAGGACTTGGAATAAGAGATAATTTGACTGGAGAATTTGGTGTGCTTATACTGCCTTTAGAGTTTACAGACACTTGGATTGTTTCCTGAATATTTTCCTGTTTGATGTTAGGATCCGTGTAAGATAGAAGAGGTTCATTGCTTAATATGGAAAAGCCATCATATTCCTCTTGCTCTTCCTTGTTTAATGAAATGCTGGTTTGTGGGGAAGACTGACCTCTTGTTGAGGAGGTTCTATGAGTATATACATGTTTTTGTCTGTCATGTTCCAGGCGTATCTTTGTTTCTTCTGATAAGCAGTCTGCTTTGGAAACAAAACTCATTGAGGAAGCAATTGAGCTCAAACTGTAGACTGAGATTGCATCTGAAGCCATGCCATCTGGACATATTGGGGAGAATGGGTGACCTGGATACCCAAGAGGCATTGGGTTAGATACTGATTGAGCAGATGCCAGGGATTCAAGTGATGAAGAACTATCAAGACTAAGGCGTTTGGGCAGCTCAGTGGAATCTGCAAACAAAAAAACAGATAGATTGAGAGATTAATATAGATCAATGTATCAGTTACCAATGGTTGAAAAGCCAATTGGACTTTTTTTCTATGACAATTCATTTGGTCATAAATATAGATGAAATGTAGTGCTAGAAGCAACTTAGAAGTCTCTTCATCTAGTTACTTGCTTTCTACTAATTTTTGCCAACAAAAATGTGATTGTTACAAGAAAATAAATGTATAAAAAATCAAAGTGCCATGAAAAAACAAATAATATTGTAAATATTACGGTAATGTGTAAAGGCAGAACACTGAAGTAGTTTTACCAAATTGTTATTTATTATACATAATATGTTTATAAGAAGGAGATATAAGGCTGTTTAATGAAATCCATACCAAAGAGAGCTAGAAGTGACTGAAGAGCAAATTGCATGGTCCTCTTGTTTGCCTGTTTACCAGTTTTCAATATAACTTCTTCCTGGCCAACTTCACATAGATCAAAACCTACAGTAACAAAAATACAGGTGGTTAGAGTTCTATAGAGTTCTACACGATACATACTATTGATCTGACGCAGTGAAAGAAAATAAGGCTGGCTTTGGATAAGTTGGTTTTTTTGGAGCAATTACTTGCTGCCAGCAGAATACTTTAATACTGCTACATTGTGTGTTGCATTAACTTTTTCCTATCACTAGAAGGAGGAGAGTATATTTAAAATAAGAAAAACTACCACAATAAGAGGGTTAAGTTAGAAGGAGTTTAAGAAAGCATAGGTGTAAGGCTATCCTAGATATAAGATAAGACTAGGAACTAATGAAAGTATTCAGTTTAAAAAAAAAAAATATTTTAAATTAGGCATAAATTAAGCAGACTAGATGGGCCAAATGGTTCTTATCTTCCGACATTCTATATTTCTAACTAGCTACAATAAAATGCATAAAGCTTTTCTATTGATAATATTTAACTATTTTCTTGTGTGCTTTTTTTTATTTATAATAATCTCTCTTTTAGCTTTTTTGCAATTAAAACCTTGATATATATATTTATATATATATACACACACATACAGTTTTCTAATTCCATTAATTTGTTGTTTTGAAAGTAATCTAAACAGAAGTAGTAAATAAAAAAGCAACACTAAGGGGTTTATTCATGAAAGAGGGAATTCTGGGAAGTTTAGAAGGGAACTGCAAACATATCCAAAGTAGCCAGCTTGAAAAATTCCCTGCAATTCTCTCTTTCACGAGAGAAGCATTTATTACACTGTGCTTAAATGTAGAATAGGATAACATTTTTTATGGCAGTTTCCATTTGAAAGCTCAGTGCACATATGATTACTAACTAGTTTAAAATGCTAATTTGGGACATGCAAGATTTAGCAATTTGGAATGTGAATAAACACCAGGCAACACATTTTCTGCAACAAAACAATTACTGATGTAAAAATAATATTTATACCTAAAGCTGCCAAGAATTCATGGCACCCTGGTAACCTCCACAGCTGAACACTGATAGACACCTGGATCGGTGCTGATGAGAAATCATGTTCTTTGTCTCCTGTCTGAAGTTGTACGAGGACTTGATGCAGCTGATTTATGAAGAGAACAGGTTTTAATTAGTATTAGACAGCAGAATTCATAAAAACCCAGAACCCAACAGATGTAGACTTTTTTTTTTTTAAATTAGAATTGTATTACATTTTATGAGGATAAACACATTAAAATACAGTTTTGTTTACACACAGACATTTACAAACTAACACATAAGTGGAAGAAACACTGAAAAAATAATACAACTTATTTTAAAATTTCCAAATAGTTATTGCAAAGTGGTCTAAAGCTGCAAGTATTGAAGGCCCAGACTAAATATAGGTTTTTACAGTGTTACAGATACATGGTTAATTACACGTTAATGTAATGTAGGATGGTGGAAGGATTATGTCTTGGTCTGGGCAAACTTGTGTGAATATGAATAATATGTGTCATATAACTTAATAATGCAAATTATTCTCAAAAGTAAACCACTCTCCAGTGCTTGTATTTACTGATTACTGTATTGCACTGAGAGAAGGATCTTTTGATATGGAATGCCAGGCAGCATCGGAGGATGTCTGTGCGCAATGATGACACTAGCACACTGTTTTGAGACAGAGATGGCACTGGCAAGCTGTTCGAGGACAGAAATGGAACTGGCAAGCTGTTTGAGGACAGGGATGGTACTGGCAAGCTGTTTGAGGACAGGGATGGTACTGGCAAGCTGTTTGAGGACATGGATGGAACTGGCAAGCTGTTTGAGGACAGGGATGGAACTGGCAAGCTGTTTGATGACAAGGAAAGCACTGGCAAGCTTTTTGAGAACAGGGATGATGCTTAAGATTTAGAAGCACACGTTGTCTTGTGCATTCATTAAATAGTTTCAGCCATGCAATAGTAGATGTTATTTTTTTCTAAACCAAATGATGTAGTAGGCAGTCACAGCGGCTATGGCATGCACATTGAGGAATATTTGGACAACTCAAGGCTGTTTCTCCAAAGAGATCATTTAAAAATATTTTTGTTTGTTAATTTCTTTTACTTTAACAAGTTTGAAACGGCAACTGGTAGAAAATAATACAATTGCATGAATCTACTGATCTCTGTGTACTTACCATTCCAACCATATTTTTAACAGCCTTCAGAAGCCAGCAGATAACAAGCAGAAAAAAAGTTTAGAGCGTGAAAAAGAAAAAGAGAAAAAAGGCTTAAATCTCAAGCAGCATAAGTTTACTTAGCAATAAAGTCACAGATTGTATGAGCAAGGAAAGAGATTACTTTAGCATCACACAAGAAATTCGTACTCAAGCCTCATGCACGAACAGCATGTATCGTAAGGAAGAAAACCTATATGATAGAATTTTTCACTACAATTCACTTCTATAAATGAAGTATTTTCTCTCTCCACTTTGAGTACTATCGATAGAACCCATTTTTTCCTGAAAAGGTCCCAGCATTTAATCTGCCTGCGTGCACCGGCATCTCCATAGAAGTGAATGTAGAGGCTCATGTATATACAGTAGGGCTTCCATTCAGTTCACAGCAAGCACGGGCATTTATTTCAGTGGAGAGACAACAGATAATGAGAAGAAAGTAATTATCCAATATGATAATTCCAATATGCACTGCGTGTTTATAATGAAGCCAGTATTAATATTTGTTAATAGAAAAGGGTTAAACTGTTGGAAGAATCTGGCATGAAATCTTGCTTTTTTGCAGTTTGTTAGTATAACCTTTAATTTAGCAGATTTAGTAAAACTCAATATTTCTTAACCATATTAAAAAGATTAACTGCGCTGTCTTTCTGGCCTCCATTACTTTATGATGTATGGCGTAGCTATCACATGATATATGTAAGCAAAAATCCTAAATTAAGGCCCCTGCTATTGCTGAGTCAGCCAGTAAGGACTGACTGCTCTGTAGGCATAAGATATTAGTCGGCAATTACTATACTTACGGGATTTTTCAATTACTTCTAAAGAAGGTATTTCCTGGTGTAAGATTTATGCCGATCCTCACTAGGATACCATTTGGTTTAATTGCATTAAATAATGTGAGGACATTTCTCAAAAAAATCTTGTTCGGAAGTATTTATCATTAACAAGGCAATATGAGCAAAGACAGACAGGCTTTGGCTCCCTTACATACTGGAGGCTACAAAACCCATAAGGTTCATTGACTGCTGTGGACTACATCTCCCATGATCATCACAGTGTCAACTTTCTAATTAAAAAAAAAAGAAGGGGGTAGATTCTGGCGCTTAATCCTATACAAAGCAGCACCAGCTTGTGTGTTTCTCTGTGTACACACGTGGTGAAATAGACAGACAAAATGACCCAAAAAATAGGAGTGGTAGGTGCGCCAGGAGGAAGCCTATTAACAGGCGAAACGCGTAGCGTGACCACCACTGTTGCTTTTATACGGACTTTTTATCCTGCTTTTAACTCATTGTATGCTGTTTTACTACTTGCTGTTTTTGCACATCCAGACTGTAAGAGCTGAGAGGATTTTTGCTATGGAGATTCCTTATGCTGTTCTACCTGCTTCTGAGATGTAAGATACTACTATAATACATTAAATTTTGTAAGTCTTTTACACTCAATATATGCCTTTGGTCTTTTCCTCTATATATATGTGAGCGTCTGACTGAATGAAAGGAAGACTCCACAAGTTTATAGAAGAGCTTTGATCATCTGCTGGTTTTGTGAGTGGAATCATCTACCTCCGAATACCACACTAATCTATAACATAATTATGCTATGATCTATGTGCTTTTTTCTGGTTTTTTTTCTTATATATATACTGTATACATACTGAGGATCATCTGCAAGGTGTACAGCAACACCATCATTCCTCAGGCACATATTATATTTATTTTTATTTGCACTAAGGGTTCACTTAGCGCACCTACCACTCCTATTTTTTGGGTCATTTTGTCTGTCAACTTTCTAATTAGCTGTACAGCATTGGAGACAGAAGCAAAATACCCAGTATATGCACAAGGACAATGGATAGAAAGATGGAAAGTGTTAAAAGTTTTGCCACCACAGCCCTTTGAGAGTGATTGGAAAGCAGATGGGGGCAAATGATCTCTTGCCCCCATTGCCTTACCTCCCCAGTAAGAGTAGCATGCAATATAAACCCATAAATAATTACAATATTCCATACATGTCTTCCACCCAGCTCATTTAATCTACCTTAAGCACAGATGTTTAGAGAACACTGCTAGCGTGCAAACCATGCTGTTAGCTTTTGTTTTAGACATTCATAGAATTCTTAAATAAGTTCTGTTTCTTGTTTAGAAGAAAGCATGCAGCTTGTAACATAGATCCATTTAAATAAGCCTTTGTATTGATCACTAGGTTCGGAATCATGACAGCCCTTGATTGGACACTGCTGGCCTTCGTATGAGTTCTAGTAGATTAGTAATAAAGTGAGGTTGGTGTTTGCAGAGGAATGGGAAGCAAAGAAAACAGAATTGTTCTTGGCCTAGTCAAGTGCTGTTGCTCTACAGTCTTATTCAATGAATGTAGTTTATGAAATGGTGACAGTGTTGCACTTGTTGAGAAATTGCAATTACAATGAAATGGCAGCTAGGACCATGCTTACCCGATTAATCAGCTGTTCTCCAGTTTCTGAAGCGGTAATCAGTTTACAAAGAGCCTGGAGGGCTGAATGCGGCAAACCTACAAATAATAATAAAAAAATAAAAGAAACAAACAAACACTTTCATTTATTTATTCTTCAGCATATTTAACAAAGTGTTACACAACAAAAAAAAGTATATAATCAAAAATCTATGTAAGCACCAAAACTAAAATAATGATAAAAATAATACCATTTTAAAATTGTTGCCTTTGCTATTTGCCAGATTTTCTGTGTGAATTTCATATCCATTATTTTCTATTGTAATGGCTAATTAGCATATGAGGCAACATTGGGGGCTATTCACTGAAACTGAACTGAACTGACCAGCGTTGTGCAAATATTATGCATTAATAGTGGAGTTGAAAAGATTGTCCCAAACATTGGAGGATAATATTATTTTGAACCTTTCTGCTGTTATCAGCATTGGCCATTTCCTTTGCAATTCAATAAACTTGTAAGGCTGTTCTCCTCACTGTGTAAACATACCTAGCAAGGACTGTATTGTGGTACTGCATTGCTGCAGGCGGTCTCCAGGATCAGAAGTAGGGAAAAACACTGCTGCAGGAAGACCACTGCCAGGAGGGTCAAGACGAAACCCAACCGATGTCAACAGGGACTGCCAGCCTTGAATACCCCCCACTTTATTCTCTACGCTTTGCTGGGAGGTGTACATTGAATTCCGCTGTCCATTCTGAATCCGCTGCAAGGACTTTTCCACCTGTACAACATACATAAAATATTTGTAACAAAAAGCAAAAGGTTCTAGGATGAGCTGCTAGGTCAGGTCTCCCCCACTAGCACACTAGGGAGGCATCACAACACACCTGCTGTCTGAGAAGAAAACAACCACACAAGTTGGATACAACAAGGAAAAGAAAGAGTCACCCAAGCGCACAGTGTGAAAGGACATAAAATAGCTAAACGAATAATGTAAAAAATGTTATTTTTTATTTTTATGTGAAATTTTTTACATTATTCATTTAGCTATTTTATGTCCTTTCACACTGTGCGCTTTGGTGACTTTCTTTCCTTTCATAAAATATTTGTAATCGATTTTGCTTCTAGTGCTTTTTCGGTATTGCCACAATGCCTCCACATGGAAGCATTGTGTAATTTAAAAAAAAAACCACCACCCACATTTCGATTGCTCCGGAAAGCGATTTAAATGCGGTTTTAAAGTCACACTGCCTTTAAAATGAGTGGCAGTGAAAAGAGCACTGAAAGTGACTTTTTTTTGTCACTTTCAGTGCTCTGGTGTATTGCTACAATGCCTCCAATAGAGAAGCACTGTGCAATACTGCAAACACCGCCTGATCGCTCCAGAGAGCGATTTAAAATGGCAGTTTTAAAGGTGTAGTGTCAAAAAATAGGAAGCTAATTTAATCGCTTCCTATTGCTCTCTGTGTGTTGCTGACATGCCTCACAAGTCAGGCCAGTAAGCAACACTAAAACAAAAATGAAAATTTAGCCCCAGATCTTCGGCCTCAGGAAGGCCAAAATGGTTCTGAAATAGCAATGCACGGCTTATCCGTATTGCCCTGTAACTTGAATAAAAACTCTTACAAACATAAAACATGGGGTATTTCTAAACTCAGGACAAATATTTGAATCTATTTAGGGTTTTTTTGCTTTTGTAGATGAGTATAAGATTTTTCAAATCAAAGTCTGATTTTTTTTTCACCATATTTTTTTTACATAAAATTATATGATATTATCAAAATAATAGCATCAAATGAAAGCCCTACTTATGCCAAAGAAAACAATACATAATTTGTGTGGGTATGCTAAATGAGAGGGAACAAAATTACAGTTAAACACAAACACCTCAGAAATGTTAAAACAGCCATTGTCACCAAGGGAAAGGCAAGACTAAAAAGTCTTGTCACTAAGGGGTTAATAAAAGATTACCAAGGTCTTGAACCCTCTTTTCACCATACAGTTATGGTAGTGGATTCATCTGGCCCAAGATTCTAAATAACATCTCCATCCCTTTATAGAGATACATGAGAAAGAGAGCTCAATGTGGAACATTTTGGATTTGCTCTTTAAATAATTTCTATTTATAATGCCTACACATGATGCAAGCTTCCAATCAAACTTTTTGCAAACAGTTGTCCTGATTTACAGATTTTAATTCTGTAAGTTCCAAATAAGGCTTTTAACAGACACGGGTTTACAAATTGGGATAACACAAAAATAACAGAATCCACATTTTATATATATTGTTTCAAATACATTTTTTCCACTTTTTCTCTCCCTATTATAAAAGTATAACTATTTAAAGGTTCATGGTTAAAACAAGAAGCAGCAAGGAGGGAAGTAGCACTAGTTAGTATATCTGAAATATCATATAACTCTTACCAGATGTAACAGGACCCTGAGGGCATCTCTTGCTCGGTCTGGGTTCTGGAGGATTTCTGACAAGGCTTGACCAATCAGTGATGAGGGGCTATTGAGCTTCACAT
Source organism: Pelodytes ibericus (assembly GCA_036172795.1). Taxonomy (NCBI): domain Eukaryota; kingdom Metazoa; phylum Chordata; class Amphibia; order Anura; family Pelodytidae; genus Pelodytes; species Pelodytes ibericus. The sequence goes on from CM069860.1 coordinate 116,961,837, forward strand.
CACTTCCAATGAGCATGAAACCTGCAGAGGTAATTAAATGAACAGTAAGCGGAAACATATTTTACACATATATATATATCTAGGACAGTCATAGAGAATACCCATACAAATATATAAAAATAAGGAATTGGCTTCCTTTTCTTCTAATGAATTTCATTTAATTTTTTTTCTTTTGATATCAATGATAATATCTCAAATGTACTAAAGCAATCTCTGAACCCTGTGACCATGGCACTGTGCAAGGCATCTGACCGTGGCACTGTGCAAGGCAGGCTTTCCACTTGTTGCATGAAGGCAAACAGGTGCATACAAACACAACTCCTTCAAAAGGGTTTGCATTTACAGAAGCATAATTCACTCAAGAGATGTTGGACTGCATAATTGTGACTTAATAAACAAACCGCATGCTTGCAGATAAAGGTTTATCTATCCTGTTTGAGCAGGTCTCATGCACTCAAGCAGCAGTATAGCTAATTTCCTTCACTGGAAACTACTAGAATTTGGAAACTTTGAAGTCCATTATTGTTCTTGCTCTAAAATATTTACTTGATAGTGATTTTATTATATTATGATTTCCTACGAAAGAATATTCATCAGGTTATTTACCTTGTTGTATAGTAGCAAAAATCAGCAGGTTTGTGAATTAAGCAACTGTAATAATAAAATCAATGCACTAATTTCCATTATTCCAAAAGGTGGGTTTGAATATTTATAAACAGGTATTTATCATTTTAGAATTTGTATTTATTTTATCCCATTAGCATGGATTGTTCCTCTGTCAAAGGTAAGGTATATTATTAGGTAGCATGGAATGGCCAAATAGTTTTAATTGTAATGTTAAATTCTAGTTTTCTATGCATTCCTGGGTATATCAAGGGCATGCCAAAAATGTGTCACTCGATGACTTTGAGCCAATCTCTTTTAAAAATAATCATTTTCAGCAGATTAAGCCCATAAAACATCTTTACAAAACACTAGAGGTCTGCAAGAATCGTTATTGGGCACTAGAGACAAATTCATTGTCCAGTGTATGAATAATTAACACTGGTTGGGATTAAACAATAAATTATCTCTCAAAAGCTGTTAACACATATTAACAATTCCAGTAATTCTTCAGAACATTTTTCCACATAATCCTTGGTCTGTAAAATAATATATAGTAGCTAGCTAATTCATCTTGCAATTTTGCACACTATGTACATAGATAGAGTAAGAGACATCAGGAAAGTAATTATCCTTTCTGTATGTGTGATTATTTACTCAAGGTCATCTTAAAATAACTAGTTTATTGAAACAGTGATTGTAACATTTCCAATTTCATTGCAGAAATCCAATGTGTGTAAAGTTTATAGGCGATGAACAATAGCAGCGCTAAAGAGTAGTGGCTAGTGTACTTAGCCGTTCATAAACACACATTTTTGCAAGTGGGGCCTAGTTTTTCCTGAATGTACACTTTATGATCTTAAAGCATATTTGTTAGTCTGGAGAATGCCATCATGTAGCAAACTTAGGTTCAGTGCAGGATGAAGAAAAATCTTATTTCTGATTTTACAAAAATAATTTAATGTCTTACAAATTTTCAATATATAAACTTAAATGTCCTATTGGGTAACAATTATCCAGTCTATAAAATTACAGATAATCTAAAATTGTAAAATGGCAGTCTAAGTTCCATATGGTATGTTCCACTTACAATTTTGCCACACATCTAGTAAATAAATGACATTTATTATAATAAAATGTAACTGTTATTACAACATGATAGGCTTTCATTAATGCTACTTGAGATCCTTGTATTAGATAAAATGAAAGAACAATAAATACATATTTACAGAACAAAAAAATTATGTGATTTCGAAGAGTTCAGTTGTCTTACTGTTTGCTGTATTTGAAAAGAAGGAGCTGTGTGTAACTGTCCCAGCACAGACGTCTCTCATTTCTCCCTTCTAACTTTGCACTTCATCTTAGAGCAAAAAAAAAATTGCTCAAGGTTGTATCCTTCCACTCTCCACGATTATTCCATACAAAACTAAAAGTGAAAAATGAGCAAGCCGCCACAAGGCCAACTTGGAATCATGGAATTTGCATACCAGAAACAAGAGGGACTTGTTTGTAATTATTAGAATGAGGAGTAGAGGATAAGGTTGGAGGAACCACTAGGATCGAGTAAAAATAAATGTGATGTGGTCACCCTAGTAAAGTGGTATTGGGCAGGTGAAGTAGAGTCCAATATTTGCCAGGTTATTTAGTGAAAATATGAAAAGGTTTATAAAAAAAAAAAAAAAAGACAGCATTTCTTATTAGTTATAATAAAACATAGTACTATAAGGTATTATGTGTACAGAGCATAGATGTAAAACAATTCAGAGATAACCCTTTTTATAATTTGGTCCAGTAGATATTTTCGGCCTTATCTCAACATTCTCCATTTAGTCAATGCATTGAATATGCTCCACATTCATATTCGCCTTATACTTTATGGCATTCAATATTATACTTTAGGCCTAGAAGCTGCTATAGCTCCCATTTACATATAATTTCCTCTGACAGTCCTATCTACAGAGGATTCATTTCCAAACACTGTGAGTTCATAGTAAAGGGCAGGAAGTCAGGTGGTGTTCTAGTATATAATGCCTGCTAGATACTCGTTTCCATGATTACAATCATACCTTATCAAGGCTTTTCATATTTGAGTTTTTCATGCAAACAGAAGGAAAACATGATGACAATTTGAGATATACTGCAAATGTAATGTCAAGCAGTGAGGTAAAGTTACAAATGATATAGTTAACAGCTGCATCCAATAAAAATGATGTACAATGTAGACACAAAGTAATTATCATACCTGCCCAATTTGATGGATGTGAGTGCTGCTTACTGCTCTGAACCGTTTTCATTGCTTCTGAAAGGGATGCACTTGCTTTCATGCCATTTAGAAGCGAGGAGTAAAATGCATGTACAAACATTTTAGAGGCTGCCACTGGAACAGGCCAAAGAGATACAAGGACACACTGAGCACCAGCTGCCAGAAAGGCTCGCGTCAGGCCAATAACCCCATCTGCTGTAACTTTGTTGCTGGACTCCTGATAGGATCCAAGAACCACTAACTTAACAGGCAGCCGAAGATCCAAAACATCTGCTGCTGTCAGAAGAAATTCCTGTAGGGGAGGACAGTCTGATATGCTTTCTACATCACTGGCATCATCCTGCATTTGTAAAGATTCTGGAATGGTGTAAGTATTTCCAAAGGTGCTTTTGCTGGTTCCTGAACTGCTCTCGCTGTTGGGTGTTAGAATTAGTGCTGCTAATTTCCATGACACATGAGTGGCAAAGTGGACACATTCGGCCTGAGTAAGTGCACTCATAACCTTTTCCTTTGTAGCTGAGCTGCCAACAAGAGGTTGACAACCAAGCAACTCAGATACCATGTAGGCCTCTTCTTCAGCTGAGGGCATTGGTCCCCAAAGCCATCTATCCATTACAGATGGAGGAAGTTTAGGGTTTCCGACAACAGCTGCCATTGAGGTAGAACTCGAATAAGTCGGAGCATTCTTGCGCAAGTGAGACTGTAGACATAAAAATACAGTATCAGCATGGATTCACAGCATATATACATGTTGAAATTATGTTATCCCCATTAAAACTCATCATTTGGAGGCAATATATTAAGAATTTAAACTCCTATCATTCTACAAATTCTAGTTTAGAAGTTATCAAATAATGATTATATAAAATAACACAAGGGTATGCATCCTTTACCTTTTTTATGTGTAATACCTTTTTATTAAATTTCACATGAGTGGGGATATAGAAGTAAAGAAAGGGGGAGTATAAGTAAACATCATAATGGGTACATTTGGCATACAGCGGGTTTGAGCAAAGTCACCTTGTCTCATATTCATATTATCTTGTATAACCAGATACCATATTCTGTTCAAACATCATAATAAATGGGTACAGCTGTAACTGTTGGAACAACATTTTAAGAGGGGCAAGTGCATGGGGAGAATCAGAGTTGGGGGGGACATAAACAAAAGAGAGGGTAGGGTCAGGAGGCTGGGAGAGGGGTAGTGGTCTTGGGCATAAAGTGCTGAAGTGAGTCGGCTTGTAGGTTGTTGGGACACCTTCATCTCGTGAGGGGTTGTGGTAGGTTGTGTTCCCACTGGGACGAGTCGGAGTGGTAGGTATGTCTATAAAGGGGCTACGGAATTTCCGCCTATGCTTCCTGGATGTCTCTCAGACAGTCATCACTGTCTCTATGGAGGGACCAGTGCAGCCACTTGGTCATATGTGCTCGACCCCTACCCTGTGAGGCAGAGACCATTTTCTCCATTGGTCGGATTGATTCCACTGTATCTAGCCACTCTCTGATGGAGGGAGGGTGTTGTTGTTTCCAATGTCTAGGGATGATGAGCTTAGCTATCCTTTACCTTTGTTACTTGGATATAAATACAATTATGGAAATATCTAGTTTTTATGAGAATGTATAAAATAAAATGGTTCAGCTACTAACAACATATGTATGTTTTCCTTGTGAGAATCACTATGATTTTCATTTCAAGAAGAGTGCTAGGAAGTAAGAGTCCTTGCAATATATGTTATCACTACCTCTCACTATCACAGAACTACTTCTAAACAAATGCTTTTTTTAATCTTTCAAGTAATTCTTAACAATGCAAAAACAGTGCATTGTGGTGTGTGAACATTGTGTAACAGTTTGCAACCAGATTACCTGTGTGCATATAGGTTTTGTGTATGGGAAAAATGGCAAAGTACCAATACATTTTGCCCAAATAATAGACTCAATGTACAAATATCGAATTTAGCAACTATATCAGCAGTTAGTATCAAGTTCCCCTTCAGTGGGTAATGAAGGCGTTAGCTTGAGACTCATAAACCAGTCAATGCAATGGTAGAAGAACATGTCACATATACGCTAAAGTTCAAAAGTTTGGGGTCACTTAGAAATGTCTTAGTTTTTGAGCAAAAATCAATTTGTGTTCATTAAAATTACATCAAATGGATCAGAAATACAGTGTAGATGTTTTTAATGTTGTAAATGATGATTAAATTTGAAACTGCTGATTTTTAATGGAATATCTATATAGGTGTACAGAGGCCTATTATCTGCAATCATCACTCCTGTGTTCCAATTGCATGTTGTGTTATCTGATTAAAATGTATCATTTTAGAAGGCTAATTGATCATTAGAAAACCTTTTTACAATTATGTTAGCACATCTGCAAACTGTTGTGCTGATGAATGAACCAATAAAATTGGCTAGTTTAGACTAGTTGAATATCTGGAGTATCAACATTTGTGGGCTCGATTACAGGCTTGGAATGACCAGAAACAAATAACTTTCTTGTGAAACTTGTCAGTCTATTTCTTGTTCTGAGAAATAAAATCCATTTCACACAAGAATTGCAAAGAAACATAAGATCTTGGACAATGCTGTGTACTACTCTAACTGTCTCTAACCAGAATAGAAAGCCTGGGAGGCCCTAGTGCACAACTGAGCAAGAGGACAAGTACAATAGAATGTCTAGTTTGAGAAACAGACGCCTTACAGGTCCTCAATTGGAAACCTCATTACATAGAACAAGCAAAACTCAGGTCTCAACATCAATTATGAAGAGATGACTATGGGATTCTGGCCTTCTAGGCATTGTTTCAAAGAAAAATTCATATCTCAGATGGCCAATGAAAAGAAAAGAACAACACAAACTATGCATTAAATATTTAGGGAAGAATGAGTCAGCTGGTGTTCTGTCAATAAAGGGGTACCCAGCACAGTGACTGGATCTCAACCCTATTGATATATGTCAGTTGACTAGATGGGCAAAATAGTTCTTATCTGCCAACACATTTTATGCTTCTCTATGTAATTTCAGAAAGTATTACTTTACTAAGAGGGTAGTGGATGCATGGAATAGCCTTCCAGTGGTAGTTGTAGGGGTTAACGGTGAAGCATTAAAGCATGCTTGGGATTGACATAAGGCTTTCCAAGATATAAGATAAGGCTGAATGGTTCTTATCTAGCGACACATTTTATGTTTCAATTGAGCTGTTGTTGGAGCAGATTGACCGTACGGTACGTACTAAGTGCCCATCAAGCAAATCCAACGTGTGGGAAGTGCTTTAGGAAGCATGGTATCTGTTCAGATTACCTTAACAAATTGACAACTAGAATGCCAAAGGTCTGCAAGGCCGTAATTGCTGAAATGGAATATTCTTCAGTAAAAGCAAATGTCACAGTGCAATCCCATTTCCTGGCTCCTGTATTTTGTATTCTAGTTCTGTGGCTGTTTCCACTTCAGCCTCTAGTGGCCACGAAGCTAGTGTTTACATTCTGTTCCTGTTGTATCAGCTGTCTCATTAACCTGAGATCAACCCTATTTAAACCTGCAGCAAATTGCAAACAGTGCCTTTGCATTGCTTTCATGTACTAGCGTTCCTGGTCATTTTGTTTGATTATTTGTTGCCATATCCTTGCCTGTTGTGACCAAGCCTGTTTTCCGCCCGTCCTGAACCATTTGCATTTGAATAACGGATGAAGACAGAAAAGGACTAGGATTGCAGGTAAGGGTAAGAGTAAATGAAACACATGTTAACTAATATTTTTGGCACATGCTAACTTAACTATTAAAGAATACACCAGTTCACTCAATAAATATAAACCCATTACATTTCTCAAAGTGAATGTGTAAAAATCACACAGTTGAAACAATTAAGTTATTTTAACAATTAAAATAAGTGTTCGGTCCCCGGAGAACTGGGTGATTTTTTATATTGTTTTTTTTTCTGTTTTATTTAAAAACTACCTTGGTAAATACTTTGAATAGAAGTTAGCTATGCCTAATAAAGTTATAATTTCTTAATGTGTTAGGACTGTAGCACATAGGTTAATGTCCCCATTCTTTGTCCTGTCATGCACACCATTTTTTCTATTACACACACCATCAACTGTCTTGAGTTTTAAGGCCTAGTAATGACTGGGTAATCTGCCACAAACTCCATCTTCTATACATTGATTGTTTCAACGTTTTATATCTGAATCTCAGCTAATCCTCTCTCATAATAATAGTAGGAGTAAAATAATCATTTTAATACATATTGCAGCTTTACAAATGGAGTCCGAAGATTTTATTTGGCCTGTAAAGAGATGCTTATCCCCTTTTTTTTATAATAATAACATAAAATGAAGAGAAATACGAGCTGCACTTTATGGAAAGAGATACATCAGCAGTTTTTAGTGAGTGAACATGAAATTTTCTATTTCTTGCTTACCTTGGAATTTATGTTCAGTGATTTGATGGAAGGAACAGCAATCAGACTGAACCGTTCATAGAGGTACTCGTTTGATGAGCTTCCTTTTAGTAACGCAAATGGGATGAGGTAAAGTTCTCCTTCTAGAACCAGAACCAACTGTCGATGTCTTCCAACAGGACCACTGGAATGCATTAGACCCTGAACAAGAAGAAATATCAATTTACTTATTTGTTAATTGTTAACAAGGTTAATATAAATATTTTTTTAATGTATAATTATTTATTAATTTCCACCAATGGCACCAGTGACATCACACAAATATCCTACCATTCCAATAACTGCTATGAAAAATAAATACATGATCAGTACAATAAAACCTATTGAACTGAATAACAAAAGCAGGAGCTGGAACAAGAAACTTGAGAGAATCCTAAAGAAGCATTGCATGTCCACTATTGTTGAAAAGTTTGGGGTCACTTAGGAATTTTATGGTTTTCCATTAAAACATACGTGAAATAACATTGACTATTAAAATGATAATCTTGGATTAGCAAACACAGAATGCCATTGGAATATAGGAACAATGGTTGCTGCTAATAAGCCTTTGTATAACCATGTAAAAAATTCCATTAAAAAAAATCCACCCATTTAGCTACAATTGTGATTTACCACATTAACAATAAATACGCTGCATTTCTGATCCATTTGGTGTAATTTAAATGGACAAAATTAGCTTTCCCTTCAAAATCAAGGACATGTCTAAGTGACCCCAAACATTTGAATGGTAATGTATTCCTGTGCACTTTAAGAAGAAAGTAATGCTTCCAATCCATAAATCTTAATGTATTTTCCTGGTAAGACACTTTCTAAATAAACATCAAAAAGTAACATGCTGGCTCTTTAATCCCAAGTTAAGCGTTTGAGGAGTTCAATGCACCTGATGTTAACACTTAATTAACCAATCTATTTAACCTTACCACTGGGAAATCTTGCTTGTGTGTTAAATTAAAAATAAAACCTTGCCTGATTACTTGTCCTAGTACTTGACACTGTTCAGTGTTTTTAGAAATTGGCTCCTACATATGAATAATACAGTAACAGCTTAAGAGACACTAGCTAGTTAACCCTGTGCATGCTGTGCTCCATTGAATAGTCTTTCTACAATAAACCTTTAACAAAGTTATTGGCTAATTCTTATCAATTATACCCTCTTTTTACAACATTTCCTGCAGCATTGTTCAATTACGGACATTAAACATGTCCACCTTACATATGTCAGCATTATTTCAGCTGTTGCTGGGCAACAACTCCAATCACTCTCATCACCCTCATGCTCTTATAACACGGAGAATCAATGTAGAACCAAAGCTTGCTCAATACTGCCATAAGAAGTGTGTGTCTGGGAATCAATAGCCATGAATTGATTGATTAAATCTAAAATGTTCATCAATATAACAAATGAGGTAAGGATATGCTTTATGAATGTATCCATACAACAGAGAATCTATTCCATGTACAGTGCTTATACACATACTTCTGCTCATTTCTCATCTCCAGATCTCATCAGTATTTGCACTAGAGGAAGAGATTTAGGGTCACTCATGCTGACATTAAACTGCCCCAAGGGACTTCACAAGAAACATCTTCCCTCCATTCTGACAAATTGTTTACAAAAAGCAATGATTCCTTCAGGGGGGCATCCATAGACCAAATGGTTAACTTGTTTGCATTCTCTGAAGCTAAATTTACCAGCATTTGCTCAATCTTGCCTCTCCCGGCACAGTGAGAACTGACAAGAAGTATCTTCCCACCACTGGAAAGTGTTCTCTACAAATAATTTTGCTTATATTTTACGTTTGACTTCGTGCTCTCCAAGCATTAGCTGCAGGTAACTTTTAGCAGCTACTGTAAGTCATAGTGACATGTGCCTACCCACAGTTCCAATTTGGAAGAAACCCCTGGGGTTTGGCTTTAGAGTTTATGGTAGCTGTACGCAGGAAATGTGCAACTGAAACAACAATGAGCATTTGCATGCTCATTCCACACAAAGATAATAAGTTGAAAAACCTGATATATTTGTATATTTATTATGTGTATATTTATATACATAGAGAGAGAGATATATTTATATATGTATTTATACACACAGACAGACTGTACAAATATATTAGGAAACCTTGCTGCTTGTTAGCTAGTTAAAAACTACCATTCAACCTTTGCATGCTGGATATATTTAAACAGTTATAACATTCATCTTTGACCAAGACGCTACAACACATCGGAAAAGATCAGCTTGATTACCTTGCATGTTTGAAGGAGGAAGTGTGTGTGGAAAATCTGGAGCCATACAATACACTTGAAATCCATTAAAAACATACTACACTATATTATCTGTATCTGTTTTTCTGCTTCTTTTTTGTGTCAAAGGAATACAAGTATATCTACCTAGATATATACCAGGTTATACTTTAATTGATCTTTATTCACTTTGTCTTTTTCTGTATAGTTACATAGTAGTTTAGGGTGAAAAAAGACTTGTGTCCATCAAGTTCAACCCTTTTCTCATTCATTGTTTACTGCTGTTGCTTTAAAAGAAGGCAAACCTCCCATCACTTTATTTCAGCGATTTCAAATTCTGCTTTCAATAGGAAAAAAAACCTTTATTGACTCCAAATAACAATCAGATTTCACTTTGGATTAACAAGCACTAAATAAATATTTATGCCTATACTACCATACATATTCATAAAAAAAAAAAAGTATTGAGCACCACCTCTCTAGGCCGTGAATTCCATACCTATTATTGTCCTTGTTGATTGTGATTAAAGTATCATTATGAATAAATATAAACGGCCAATTATCATATCATATCAATATGAATACAGTACATTTAAGATATTATTAAATTAAATCTTTGGCCCTCTTTTTTTTTTATTAACTCATGATGGTAGTTAATAACAAAGAGCAATTCTGAAGCAAAGTGGAGCTCTCCCCATGGAATTTGGTGCACAATGCTTCTTTTCAGTTTTCTCAGCTTCACTTTTAGGTCTTTAAAATTTCAGTTGCATAATTAGCCCTGATGTTTTAGTCAATTGTGGAAAAAAAACTAAAATATGTTTCCTCTTAGAAAAATTGTTCAAATGCATTGCCCTTATAAGTAAAGTGCAGTGCTTAAAACGCAAAAAGCAAGCAATGGATTGAACATCTGCTTAATTGCATCAGGATACAGAATCTCTACTGTTACCGCATTCAAAAATCGTTCTTAATATGTTTTTTAATATGTCTCTACAGTTGCTGCAATATAGCTTGACGTTTGCATATATGTAGCCTTCTGTGCATCCTACAATGTCCTTGTGAATTATTCAGTAACTAATTAATTCCAACGTGACTATTTTGCTGACTGAAGTATGTGAAATAGTAGACTTAGATCTGTCATTGGACTGCCTTTAATATGAGCCGTTCTGTGCTCCAGCCTTTCTCTCCCAAGAGAGAAAGTGCAAGATGAGCTCAATGCAGCAATTTGAAGATGTTTTTTTTTTTTATTAAAAACTACTCACACTGTTCATACTAGGCATGAACATAGCTAAGAAAATTGGTTTCTTCATGCAAAAATTTGGAAGTATTTTCAATTGGCCATGTATTTGTTTAGGTAAACTAGGCCCTAGGCTGGCAATACTATTAATCTCAAGCTTTTCCCAAACCACAATGCTCATAGTCCAATTTTAGCAATAATAAAAGGGCTTATGTAGAAATGATAAAGCCTAGGCCTTATAGCTGACTGAGAATCATGGACTATGTAGTTCTCAAACTTCAGTGCCAAGGTAGGTCATCACTGTTCTAAGCTAACTATGTTATATCAGGCTAAGACAAGCAAAAGATCATAGAAATTATAATTCATCCACAGTTGCAGATTTTGTTGCCTAAATCTTTGTATTGCTTTCCTTTCTAGAGTGTCAGTTCTCCATTATGATTTTTTTTTTTTTTAGTTGCCTGTCATTATAAGAGAAGTCTGTCTGTTTTCCAACCTGCTTGAAAACCTCAGACTTTACTTGATCCCAGCGGTTCTTTTTCAGTCAGACTAGACTACAGCCTATCCCTAGAACATCTGAAATCACAACTACTGTTTTCCTGTCTCTTTGAAGACTCTGAACATGATCTGTGTTTAAATTCCAAAATAAAAATGATATGACCAGCTCAACAGTTTTACCGAATTAAAGAAATTACTGTTTGGCAAAAAGCTAAACTTGTATAGACTTCCTCAGAGCTGGAAGCGAAGGTCCCTGCATGCATACTGATGCTTCTTGTGAGAATTATGTAAAACCCTTGACTTCTATTGTCTTCCTTTGTCTTCCTTTGTTTATGTTTTAACAACATGAGACACAAATGATTTTCAGTTCATATCCTACAGACAAAAGTATATATTTTTCTAATTTAGATGTTACAAACTTTACAAATGAAGCTCTTTATCCTTAAGGGATGATATCGCATTTGATTTAATTTTTGGTGATGTTTTCAGTTTTATTTTCCACGGTCCTTAAAGATGCAGTCAGTGAAAGTGTTGTTCCGTTTATGACAGCAAAGGACACTTAGCCTTGAAGAACCACAACATAGATCTTACCCAAGGCAAAGATTAAATCAAATACTGGTTTAATGCCAGGGGTGAAATGGTGTTCTGTAATGTTCATTGTCGGCTGATTAGATCTTTAAACAATTGCATGTTAGGTAATATTAAGACCACCGTTTGATGAATTCAAACAATAGGTTCAAACATGGACATCCCAGGTGGATTTACACCTGTAATGTAATATATTAACATAGCTATTTCATGTTCTGAAAACACTGCTATTTTGGCTTCTGTAAGGGCAATAAACAATGAAAAAGATCTAAGACAATTGCTCATCACCCATGCAGCTAACATCATTAAAAAGTATTGTGCATAATAATGCTGTGCTTCTTTTTCGGTTTTATTTATCAATACTAATTATGAAGGTGCATATTATTACCAATGTAATTTTAATGAAAAGATTCTGCATTTAACAGTGAGGTAAAATTAGTAACCATGCCTAGCTATTTAAAAGTGGCTTGTGAAATATTTATTGTGCATCATGGGTGGTGTAATTTAAAACAGCTAGAGAACCGGCTGTTGGCTATTTTTAAACCCCACCTAAAAAAAAATGTTTTTTAGTGAAACCATTGCTGACTGCAACAGAACATTACTAGAGGGCTTGACCATTATTCATTTCTACAATTGATCATTAAACCTCGCAGATACCACTAGATATTTAAAACAGGAGTGGCAAGCCACATTATCAGGAAGTCCGATGGCAATTTACAGAAGAAGTTTCAATACACACTGTTTAATGACTTGTTGTCAAAGCAGCCATTCTGTTCAAGCATCCTTTTTATTGACATTTTTTATCTTCCATTAGCTCCACCTAGTTGATGACATTTTTCATACTATTAAGTGCTGACTAGGAACTTAACTAATAACATTATGCTGAAGCTTAATTATGCTATGAAGCTATGCCAAACCAGAAAATGATGCCGATGGAACTGCAGCCGAAGTTGTCAGGTTACCTCACTGCTATAGAAATGGCGCACTGGTCATTGGTAAATATGTCAAATCAAACAATGTGAAATTGCAATTGCCGCTGCAATTTAAAAAAAAGCATTTTGACTACATACACAGCTAACTGGACACCTACAATATTTACTTCATTAATAGGTGAGATTGCTGAATAAAAGGGGCAACTTACGATGTAAACATGTCCCATGATGGTAGATTCCCTGGTAAAACAGGACAAGTACATTTTATGTGCAAAAATACATTTTTCTCTCTGCCATCATTTCAATATGTTATCAATTAATGAAAAAAATATTAATAAAGAAAATATGTGCACATTTCAAATTTATTTTTTACACACTTTTTTTCAGTGTTTGTATGAGCAAATGTAATTTGTCAGGATGTTCAGAGAAATGTATCCTGTACATAAAAAAATGGCCAAGCTGTGGGGGCAAATAGCTTAATACTGTAAGGATGTGTATTAATATTATGCTTTTCTGACTACTCCCCAGTCACAATTTTCCTTCATTATAGTGGAACATATGCCCTTAATAAAAAATGTTTTAAAAACTAATACAAACAAAATACTACACAGTGTATTTGTGTATTTAATATAGATTACACAACTGCATTCTAGAACAGATCAGGAACCTTACTATAAAATGACCTCTTACCCTAAAAGCCGTTTCCTAGTAGAAAAACAAAACAAAGACACAGCAGTAAAAATATTAAATCTGACACAAAAAGAGAAGCTACTATACAAGCCAAACTATCTGTTATTTCTGAACAGAAAACAGCTTGTAATGTTACCAGCTTTCTTTATCATTTCCAATCAGGCCATAAAATGGCGGGAATGAAATCAGGTGATTTTTTTTAACATAAAACATAGTGCACTGCTCCTTTGAGTCCTGTTTTTACTATTCTAAAATAGGAAAGTCTTACGCTAACATAATATTATACAACTTCAAATGCTTCTTCATAAAATGTCTTTTTTATTTTAAAAGCTTTTCTTATTTTAAGCATATGGCAGAGTAACTTGTACAAAATGTGTTGCAAACATATGTAGCCATAATTCCAAGTGGCATGCATATAATATGATCTCAGCCACAGTGTATGCTGTATTTTTGGAAAATGCTACACTTCCTCGCTTGTGGTCAGTGTAATAAAAACCCTGCGAGAACCTGTCATCCTAATTTATGATAACTATAAAGTCAAACGCGGGTGCTAATGGTAGAGAGAAATGAGGAGACAAGCTCACCGGATGCATTCTGTATGCTTAAACCATCATGAGGGCTGTAAGGTGTGGGGAGCCCAACCTGAACCCCTTGGCAAACAGAGGGTTAAGCTGGCCAAAAGAGCAAACAGTTGAATCATGTGGCATTGATCAGTGTGGCAATTTCAATTGCAATATTTTGAGAGCACAATTTATATCTTCCACTACTTCTTGGAACAATGTGTTTGTATTGATCCAGGAGAACAGATCTGATGTATCGGACTTGGAAAGTAATTTGTTTTTGTCTCCCCTTGTGACTTATAATTGGCAAATGTTACAATGGGTTATTTTCTCTGCCTACATCGCAATCAATATACGAAACATACAGGTGATCTCTACAGACATGCGTCAGCTCAGGCCTAGATAAGACTGCTTCACCAACAGACACGCAGTACGAGTATTTTCTAAAGACCGTTCCTTACATATAACAAACAGGGGGAACAGAAGTAATCATATAGAATTGCACCTTATAACGTTGGATTGTATGGATCTGAAATGTGCCTGAAAACTACTCTTTGTCTAAAAGAATGACAATGTGGAAGTGCTATGTATAATCCTTACTGGCAATTATATTCATACTTACATGGGAAAGAGACTACCAAGTCCACATAGTAAGCCCATAGTGCAGGCAATGTACAGGTTTGCACTTTGTACAAATGATACTGAATGACTGCTCACTCACGCTGACAATTAACCTATGGAAACATGCTTTACACTGTGCAATTTACATATAGTAAATACAATCGTTGATTTGCTTACCAGAATGTTGCATTTTTTTAAATATAAAACTTGATTTTATATGAAAAACAATCTCAAAATGATATGTGCCAATCCAGTCTTGCCTTATTTCTGAGTTTGTGCTAATATTATTTTCATGTTCTTATAATTCTCAGAAATGCTCATTATACACAACAATCACTGTTTACGGAGATCTGTTAACATGCAAAATGTATGTTGCTTTTCAGGTCTCAGCATTCCAGTAGTGAAAGGGTTGTTAAATGCTGCATCTGTTATGGTGTTTTGCTGCTTGGGTTCTAGGGCCCCAATCTTTTTCGAGCTGTAATAAAGGCAACCTTATGATTTCTGAATGTATATGTTATGACATTTCCATTTAAGAACAGATAATCCTTTTTATGGCTGAGAACAGTCTATGTCTTCTCCCATACTGCCCCCTGCTTATTGGATTGCGGTTTGACAGTGCAGATTAAGCTCTTTAACAGCGATCAGCAAGTGGATTTAACGTAAAAGGGTAATAAATCTTGCTTTTGACCTCCCATTTCCTGAGTTGAATTCTATTTTCAACCTCCTCCTTCAGATGGAGGAACACAATGGACTGAAAAAAACAGAGCTGTCTGGTGCTAAATTTATTAGATTCACCTGTGAAATAGTTATTTAAAGATACAGTGCTGGTAAATGCCAGCCATGCACACATATTTCCTAGCTGGCACACACATGTATTATTATTGAGGAAGCTCATAAAAATGAATCTATATTTGCTAATTTTATGGGTTTTTAAAACAATCTACACCTGTTTGTTGTCTTAACTCTTTACTCTATCCTAATTTACCGTTTTGTTTAGTTCATAGATTTAACTTTCAAAATATCATGCTATAAATAACCAGGTACTGAGGTTTAGATTTTGCATGACAAGAATGCATAATAATTACATTCAAAATAACCTCAAAAGAGGCTGTTTTTTCACGCCAATTTGTGTAGTGCATACATGGATTTGCTACCTGGTAGAGATAGTATGGCTAATTGCAGCATGTGAGGGTTATTTTGATTGTATAAGAGTGTGATGTCACAAGGTTTTACAACATGAATCTCTCTTTTGAAGCGGATTTTTTAATTTGCTTTGAATTATGTGTTCTTTTGCCCTTGATTAAGCTGTCAGGCTTATCAACATGTCATATCCAAAAACTACATTTACAATAACCAGCAGATTAATAATCATGCCTCTTTGTGTGCATATTTAGAATGGGGAAACACACCTTCTTCAAAAAAGTGGAAACATGGCAAGCACAAACTAACCCCTTCAAGTGAGATGGTACTTTCGTCCTTAACGACCAAAGCACAAAACCAGCGTCTTTTTGTTCCTGGATGCCGATCACTTTTTGGCTTCATCTGACACTGGGGGTCCCTACAGCGGAACCTCAGCACAGCTCATTGCCGGGAGCCGCGATGAGCCGTTACATGCAGGACGGTCTATGCCGTTCCGGCAGGTTTTTGATGTAAAATGTAGCCTAAGCTCACTTTGTTGCGTTCACTACATTTTCTGTGTCAGAGTGAGGCTGCGATAAACCGATTAATACTAGCCTTTAGGCACTAAGTAGCATAGAACGTCCTACAAGCAAGAAGGGGTTAACCTGTTTTGAAGGTATTGTGAAGTCAGTGGGATTGAGTCATCCGTAGAAAGTGGCCTTTGTAAATTGCAGAAAATTAATAATTGTGAGAATTATCTCTGTGGCAAGCACAGGAGAGAAAATATAATCTGAAATGTGCTATTCAGACTGGTTTCACAACACAGGGGGAGGTCCCTTATTGTCCCTATTGGTCCACCTGCTTTTGCCACCTCTGGGCCAGCTTGGACACTTGAGATGAACTAAGAAGGTACAAATCTAATAATGGGAAAATGTCTAGTGTGCTTACTAGGGGTCATGATCCAATTTTGAGTAAGTTGCCATATTTCCATGCCAGAGCTCCTACGGACAGAAAATACAGTTACTTTACCATCCAAGTGAGTAGTTGGGTTTTCTGTTCATTTCTCCTTTTTATCTGTTTTTAAATTTGTTTGTCATCTATTTTTTGTATTATTGTTTTTGTTCACAATAAATATTACTTTACTAAGCTCCGCCTTTGTCTGGTAAAGACTCATGTTACTTGATTAGACCAATTTATTGGAAATTCAAAAATGACATCATCATAACAAACCATGGGTGCTGTTAAAGGGAATGTTTATAATTTAACTTAGGGGAAAAAATAATTATTGATAGCCAGTTAGTCCAAACACATTTTTCACTAAAAAGGTCTGTAGTTAATTATTTTCTGAGCAATAAACTGTTATATTTATTCATTGTTATATAAATAAGCTTCTGTATGAATACACATACTAGTCTAGGGTAGACCGATAGTGAATTGTAACACTTTCACCACCAGAACAAAGTCAAGTGAGCGATTGGAGTAGGATACGTGCACGACAGAGCCGTGTTTTCATTTACATTCCTAACACAATGTACCGATGGATGCAATGAAATCAATGATCTAATAAATCTAAAACTGCAAAATAAATGGACTGGCAGTAATGTATAATCATATCACTACTATAATATCAAACATAAACATGGTATATATGGGTTACCAATGTTAAATTAACAATTTAATGAAAGTTGACCTCCAAAGTCAAATGTTAGAGAATACACCCATTATTTAATTTGTTTAGAGGAGACATGTGCACCTGTGTTGTCCACACAAGCTAAGTGTTCTACCAGTGTAAGAGAAATGTTACATATGACACAAACGCTGTAGACAGTGAAACAAATCATGAATAACACTGATGACTGATGCTTGGGAGTGTTTAATAAACACAGCAATCGCTGATGCTACTTAGATAACTACCTGTAATTTAGTATTTAAGACAGTTATACTCAAACAGCACATATATACCTACATAGATACCTTCATAAACAGCACATACAATCACAAAAATGGCTCCTTATACTATTTTGCAGTTGAGCTCCACATAATTTGTAATTTTTGTTTCTTTCTCTTCTGATATTTTTCATTCAAGTAAAAAAATGGAAAACGCAGGTTGTTTTATCTGCAATGTGCTCTATAGCGCAGGATTTCAGCGAGCAAAGGGAATTTTGAAGAAATGCCATTAACCACCGTCAGCTACGGAGATAAATGGCACAGTGACTAGTTTCCAGTGACACCAGTGATTGCCATTTTAGCTTCCCTCTTTATCTGGATACCTGAACTTGAGTTTCAGGACTCCATTAATCTAAACACAGACTGCTCAACAATATCCAGCCCTTGTTGTTCTGACATGCCATTTGATATCTCTGACCGGTCTGTCTTAGATTTGTCATTGATGCAGTAAAACATTCTATCATAAAATGTCACCCTTGTGTCATGATATTTTATTTTGAACTTTCCTTATAAACTGCTTGGAAAAAGCAACAACAATATGACTAACGATACTTAAGTTTAAAATGAAAATCACATTTATCCTTTGTTATATTACAGGAGCAGCAGCATTTGTGCTATGGTAGGAAAGGCAGGAAACACATACCTTGTATTTGACACTGTAGTACAAAATGGCGACACACGTTATGAATATTTTGTGTACTTCTGATTTGGCCTGACATTATTATATGGTGGAACATGAAATGTATATAGACTTTTTTTTCCAGATGTTTGTTTATTGAGTGGAACGAACCTCTCGTGAGTTGAAATGTTTCCTCGTCAATACATAGTATCTTGCACCAGATGTTTGTTTAGTGTTATGGAATTATCCTCAATTAGTTTTTAGTGTTCCATCACCACAAAATGTAGCATCTGCTGTGAGAACCTCAATATATTGACCATTTGATTGGAAGCATACAAGCTGAAAACTGATAAAACAAATGTTGGAAGTGCCTGAGATTAAAACAGTAAAGGAGATCATATAATGCGAGCTAATGGAAATGTAATCTAAAGCGATACCTTCAATACAACTTTAATTACCCAAGAACGGTACATCACAGACTATAATTCCAAAAGCATTTCATTCATCTTAACATGGCCATTTATTGTGTATGGTAGAAACATGCTGCCAGGATACTGATTGGAGATTGAAGATATATTAGGTAGTCTGGGACTTCCTGAAAAATTCATTGGTAATAACTTTCTGTGACATATTTGCAATACACCACAAACTATGAAATCAGGTAACTGGCAAATCACAGGGTATAGAATGAGCAAATACAGTCATAGTATACTTCAGATTAAATTCAGTAAAATGGTTGTAGAAAGAAATTCATGGAGTATCCACAATCCTTTGGGTTTTAAGAACCACTAAGTGCTTTTAATCTATTTATTTCCTTCTCAAACAGCTGCATTATTCGATTGCTCCATAATGTTCTGAATATAGATGATGCAGATGATTAGGGAATAGGTCCACGTGTGGTACCCTTCCCTTAGTGGTTGATTTTGTATTTTTATTTGCATCAAGCCTCAAACATCTGTATGTGCCACTTCCTATGATGAGACATCTGTCCCTGGGTGGTTACCAGCATGTCCAATGCTTAAAGGACAACTAAAGTTTAAAAAAAAAAAAACTTGTTTCCTTAGAGTAAGAGGATAAACTGGCATGTCCTTGGCAGTTTATCCTCTTAACGGCAGCTGCCATGCTTCAGTGGCAAGCAGGCAGCCTGGTCAGGTCGGCAACTCTGTCTCTCTTGATAGTGAAGCATGGTAGCTGCAGCTTTGAGGATACACTCAGTGCTGTATTTACCGCGGATGCCTAGGGCGGCAAATTTTGGGGGGCGGCAGCGCCCCCCAGCACTGAAAAAAAAAAAAATTAAATTTTTTTTAAAAAAAATAAAATTAATTTTTTTTTAAAAAAAATAAAATTAAACTCGGCCCTTTAAAAAAAAAAAAAAAGACCACGCTTGCAGCCAGAGACGGAGGTGACAGAGGATCGGAAGATCCCCCCTCACCATCGCTCTGCCTGCCGGGCTGCACGGGGAACAGAACAGGCAGCACAGAGAAACCTCCGTGCTGCTTGTTCGGCTCCCCGTGCAGTGTGCCGACACGGAAGTGCCGACAGTCACGTGATGGGTGCGCTGACGTCATACGCGCGCCCGGTCACGTGACCTGTCGGCACAATCGCCGGGAAGCCGAACAGGCAGCATGGAGGGACCATGCTGCCTGCCTGCCAGGGAAAGGTAAGTGCTGATGGTAGACTCTGTGTGTGTGTGTGTGTGTGAGACTGAGTGTGATGGGAGTCAGAGTGTGTGTGATGGGAGACAGTGTGTGTGACTGAGTGTGATGGGAGTCAGAGTGTGTGTGATGGGAGACAGTGTGTGTGTGACTGAGTGTGATGGGAGACAGAGTATGTGTGATGGGAGACAGTGTGTGTGACTGAGTGTGATGGGAGTCAGAGTATGTGTGATGGGAGTAGGAGTGTGTGACTGAGTGTGTGTGTGTGTGTGTGTGTGTGACTGAGTGTGATGGGAGTCAGAGTGTGTGTGATGGGAGACAGTGTGTGTGTGACTGAGTGTGATGGGAGTCAGAGTGTGTGTGATGGGAGACAGTGTGTGTGACTGAGTGTGATGGGAGTCAGAGTGTGTGTGATGGGAGACAGTGTGTGTGACTGAGTGTGATGGGAGTCAGAGTGTGTGTGATGGGAGACAGTGTGTGTGTGACTGAGTGTGATGGGAGTCAGAGTATGTGTGATGGGAGACAGTGTGTGTGACTGAGTGTGATGGGAGTCAGAGTGTGTGTGATAGGAGACAGTGTGTGTGACTGAGTGTGATGGGAGTCGGAGTGTGTGATGGGAGTAGGAGTGTGTGACTGAGTGTGATGGGAGTAGGAGTGTGTGACTGAGTGTGATGGGAGTGTGAGCTTGATGTGAGTCTGAATGATGGGGCATGTCTTAGGTGTGTAACGTGGGTGTGCAGCTTGGGTAGGGGGGTGCCCAGATTTTGTCTGACTAGGGCAGCACAAAATCAAGATACACCACTGGATACACTGCCTATCAAAAGTACATGCCAGTTCATCTTCATATTAGGGTCACTACATTTTCACATGTGCGTCTATACTAGTTGTCCTTTAATGCTGTGATTTTCTGGTAACAGTCTATAGTGAGTTAATACAGGATGCTGCTATATTGTATCTCCAGCATGGAAACTGTCATGCAAAACATAACTTCAGTGTTTCTATAATAGAAAACTCCTCTCATCACCCATGAGTCCAAGAAAGTTTTATGAGTCAGGTGTGACTAAAATACATTCCAATAACCACAGCCAAACAATAGGGAAAATTCTCCCTATTCAACAGCCAGTACTCCACATAAATTCCTAAAAAGCTGGACGCCAGTCACTTTGAAGGACTATGCTGAGCTTGCACAGGTGTTTAAGGCACTGCTTTGATTATTCTGATGATGTCAGAGGTACAAAATCAATGATAGCCATTCAATTATCAATGCCTCCTTTTAGTTTTAAAATCCTGCTTAAGGAACTAATGACAGTCTTTTTAAATATTATTTAGCTGCTGTATCTTGAGATTTGTGCAGCTTGGCAAAATGGAATTATTGTAAGCACTTTGACTAAAAATATCATGTGTGAAACAATATAAAGTGGCTGATTTCTCAATCTCCTCTTGTTTTGCTGATACAGCCTTGCTTATTTATAATAAATTCATGTTATATGAGACCAGCACCTTCTCTGCAGTGTTTATACATGACGTTTGTACAATTTTGTCTTGTGAGCTGCACCTCCAGAGCTTCATATTGTGAGGACCATTACTTGCACAAGTTATTCATTATTTATTCATTATATTAACATTTATATATATAGCTCAATTTACGTAGCACTTGGTACAGAGCATAGGGGGAACTACATACTATGTCAGACAAACAGAGACTGACTAATACATGAGACAGACAACCCTTCTCACAAGCTTACAATCTAGAATTTATTCAAACTATAATATAATTTCATGATTCCATTAAAAATATAATTACTTGAGAAGTATTTGAGTCCCATATTAGTTGGTAAATCTTACATCAATATAGCTAAATTGCCTAATTTACACAAGAGAATGTTGTTTGGAAAAAACAAACACAGCTTAAAAAACTTGACTCTTTCAGCTATCTGTATGTCTAAGCATCATTTAGGTAATTATGTGATTTAAGTAATCCTTATGCTTTTCCTGGGTATTTTATACATAGTAATCTGTTTTGCTTCCCTTTCCCCCCACTGGATTACGCTGATCTGTAGGCACATTACAAATAAATTGGAGTAGTAATTATAATAAACTAATGAATCAACCAAGTCACATACCTCCATATGCTTGAACTTCTGGAGGCTTTATGATAACATACCCACTGGAGTAACACCAGAACAACTATACAAAGTGATCAAATTTATATTTTAACAATATTATATACATTGTTTTTCTTTAAATGTGCCTTGATAATAATACCAAAATCCCCAAAAAGATAGGCATGTATCAGAAAAGAAATATATATCAGGCCTACCATAATCTGCTTCACAGTTCAGCCTTTCAAAGTTCTGTGCAGCAATTACAAAGAAACCCTGCCAAATTACTGCTAGTTTGAATGATCAAAACTGTTTGAGTGAATGAACCCGGGGAAGAAGGAGGAATGGAGGAGGAGGTAATAGAAACATAGAATACGATAAGAACCATTCGGCCCATCTGGTTGGCCCAATTTTTCAAATACTTTTATTGATCCCTGACCTTATCTTATATCTAGGATAGACTTATGCCTAACCCACACATGCTGAAACTGCTTCACTGTGTTAACCTCTACCACTTTTGCTGGAAGGCTATTTCATGCATCCACTACCCTCTCAGTAGAGCACACATCTAGCCGCATTGCTACTAGTCTGGTGTTTTACTGCCAAGCTGGTAAAAAAAATTGGCTTGAGTCAAATGTTAGCTCTATGGAGGTAAAAGCATGGACAGTATATGTTTAAAGAAAAGGTGGCAAGCCTACTTCTAACATATCATCTATGCCAAGAATATGAATACATGTAGACAGAATAGGGTGTAAATGTCTCCAAAAATGCCGTATTATACACTGGTACGGAGGGTTACGAATCAAAATCTCATTTAAAAATATGCAGACTTGACTTTTCCTTTCATATTTGTTCAAGTGCTAAAATGCTCAGAAAAGTGAGAAGGTGGCATTGGTTCACTGAAAATGAGCTAAGACCATGAAAGTGTTTAAACATGTGTTTTTTAAATATTTGCTGTCACTGTACTAAACATCTGCATCTTAAAATTCCATTTTGTGCTGTAAATGTTAAAAATGTTAATTCTTCTTGGCACCGGGGACACCGAAGTGCTGTCCAGGAGCCAGGATTCCTACAGTGCATTCAACAATCCAAAATATGATTGCGAGAGAAGCAATGTAGTAGACTGAGTCATATTTAAACTACAGAGAGAATACTTTCTAGCTTTAAATTCACAAACAAGATTTCAAGATGTCGGTGAAATAGACATTGGCAAAGTAACTCTGGCATGAGATAAGGCAGTATAGAACAAGACCACATGCAGGATACTGAGCACAATTCTGGTCACCTAATTATGTACAAACTTCACAATGATTTAAAACGTTCACTTAAAGGAAACCTTATGTTTTCGGTTTATAAGCTGTAAAATAGAAACGAACATCAAGGTCTCATAAGGGAATGGCATATAATATTCTGAAGACAAGAAACATATTGAATAAAATATGTTTTCTTACACAGGGATAAGTTAAGAGCAAGATGCATTAGGGTTATGTGCTTGAGCTAAAAAAAAAAAAAAAAGGAGGGGGGGGATTAACATATCCTCTACAAAATACAGGCAGATTTACTTAACACAGAGAATGGCTGGAAAATACCACAGGCAGCCAAAATCAACAAGGGAAAGGCATACTAAGTTGTAAAAAATAAAAAAAAGGAGATGGAAAATTTGGGGGAAAATGAGCAATTGCAGCATAATGAGTAAAGGGGAGATAGAGAGAGAAGGCGGATACATACAATATACAGCCATAAGATATCTGTGGCTGATTTAATGAGAAGTACAGGCCAGGGACCAGGAAAAAAAAGTAAAATAAAGAACTCATTGTGAATTGTGGGGCAGTTGCAGTATATTTCTTTTAGATTAAGGTTTTCTAAACAATTTAAAAGGTACTGATCAGAAAAGGATATGAGATATATAATTAAAAATACACACAAATCAAATATTGTAATATTATGTTGTCTTGTTTCTATTTTTCTTATAGGGATGACATTAAATGAAACAAAATGTGGGTGGAAATTAAGGTTTACATGTTACAAAGTGCAAAAATAAAAAATAAAAAAATGTTGATGGTGACTAACACACATTTATTTTATATGTATGGTTCTGTACATATACATAGACTCAGTGGACCCCACATGTACTGCAGTTAGAGCCACAGCCAAAGGGGTCAAAACCGGACTACATGCCGCCAGGTCTGTAGGTAGTCTCAGCTGCCTATGCTGCACATTACAGTATGTGGTAAATTGTGGTAAGCACAACCCAGAATGCACTGGGTTTTGGGACAACAGGTATGCACCAATAACACATGTTGACATCCAATATAATGGTGTTCTATGAACCTTCATAGATCTTGGCATTAACCCTGGTTTCGTTGTACAGACACTTGCCAAAACAAGGTTCTGGGGCAGATATAGAATCTGTGGCACATGAAATTACTCATATACAAACATAAAAGAAGAAAGTCTTAAAGATCAATCCCATGAGATGGCGGGATGCCTTAAGGAAATCCACTTGTGTCCATGAGCTTTGTTCTTTAAAAGTGGTTCTGGCCCATATCATTCCTTGGATGTAATTACCTCTATGGCCAAACCACGCCAGCCAGAGACAGATAATATTGGTTTTTGGTGGTCGATACTTCAAGATTGGATTATAGATATTTAAATACATTAATAAAACTTATATTAAGTTGAATTCTGAATTTTCACCCAAAGGCATACATTTATTTAATTTTAATGTATCTTAACTTACTGAACCTTTAGGAATTAGTTGCATTTGTTTTTTAGATGAATAGACAGACATATTGTTTGCATCAAATATCAAGTATTAGAAGACATGAAATACTACTATATTTCTACAATATGTTTAACAACTGTCCTTTGTAAAAATCACACTGTAAAAAAAAATCCTGACTAATTCCAAATGTAATCTTTAATGTTTGCAAATGGATTCACCAAAGACGACAGATAGCACAAAAACCAAACACATCTGTTTTACTGAGTGAGAGTTTGATACTGTAAGATTTCTAATTTTATTAGATAAATATACAGCAGATCATTGCCTAATAATGTATTGCCTAATAATTTCAGCATTTCTATATTTTGAACGTGTAACATTTTTTTCCCAGAAACTATTCATCCCATTAACTTTAAAGAGATGCAAAGCAGTGATCAAGAAAGGGATAGCGTTGGTAGATGTTTTAGGATGATGGGAGTTATAGTTGACAAACTGTTGAAGTGTTACGTGTTAACTTGCATTTAAGAGTTCAGCATCCTTAAATCTATTGAGCACTTAAATCTTGCTCTTATTAAAATCTCTTTCTTGATGAACCAAAATAATTGCATCTATCTTCACCGAATATCTAACTCTCAGACAATGGCATGCATAGTTTAAATCCACTGTTTAAGTATGCTCCCACTTCCAGGAGCCTCATATAAATAACAGATTAAAGGAACTGTCTAGTTCCCATAATGCTACTTCCAAATATTAATGCATATTAATGTGCTTTCAGAGTACTTTATAATGCATGGTTTTCATTTTGCACTGCTTAAAATATAAAATAATTACAGCTAGATGAAATTGTGAAATTACAGCAGATTGCAAGAAACCAGGACTCCCCACACTAGCTGAGTAAATGTAAATTCCTTTTTATTTATTTATTTTTGCTGCAGGAACCAATGAGAATATTTTCATTCAAATGAATGGAATTTCCTGTCTCTCTAGTGATGTCATCACATAATGTTTTGCACTGTACAAGAGCAGGGTCACTTCAAGGTCATACAATGTATTTAATTCAAGGTGCACAGGAAGTGACAAATGAAACAAAACTTTATATCCTCAGTGTCTATTTAATCAGTGCTGCCGCACCTGTAGTAAACATTCAGAGTAATCACTGGGGGAGGGCTTGAGTCAAATATTAAAAATGTGATTTATGCAGAATGCCTGCAACAAATCACACAGGAAAAAAAACCTGTGCATTATACAAGCAATGTTCTTCATCTTGCACCAAAGTGAGTTTGGGGACTAGTCTGTCCCTTTAATGTGCAAACTGAAGTCTACAACTCCATAAGCACATGTCAACGTTAGATTTGGATATTGACCCTTTTGATGCATCAATGTATATGTCTAGAAATAAGAGCAAAGTTCTAAGTTACTTTTTTAAAGCAATATCCTACCATAAAATACACCTCTCAGCTACCCAAGAAGAATGGCTGCAAAGGTTATTTTAAAGTAGCTATGAAACTACCTATCCTGATAAATAATTCACTTAGATTTGTTATGCCTCTGGTACATGACATCAACAATAGCAGACATCTCTGTAGTTAATGTAAAGTAGCATTCTTGAGGCCGAAATATTAAATGTTGCCAAATAATAACCGTTTCAAATAAAATTTACATAAATATTAACCCAGGCTTACGTTCTTGGTTGAATGTTGATTACTTAGCGGTTAATATAATGTATCTCATATAGAAAGCCAAGAGGTCCAAAGTAGGGAGATAAGTTGGAAAAAGTGAAATCTCTCCTCCAAATAGATCCCATATGTTTCAGGGTGATGTTAGGTATAGCTTCCTTAA
Source organism: Pelodytes ibericus (assembly GCA_036172795.1). Taxonomy (NCBI): domain Eukaryota; kingdom Metazoa; phylum Chordata; class Amphibia; order Anura; family Pelodytidae; genus Pelodytes; species Pelodytes ibericus. Next base: position 116,988,533 of record CM069860.1, read on the forward strand.
TAAACAACAGGCCTACTTACTACTCCTGACTTAGAGCCATTCGTCGTTGTACTACAGCCATTAAAGATGATGGATGCAGATGAGAAAGAAATTTAAGACCATTTGAGCAGTGAGACTAGTACCGTCTGCCACATTCTCACAGACCCAATGTTAACTGATACATGCAGCAAGGATTCAGTTTTGATCTGATTGGCTGGGATTCCTCCATAATAAACTCACTCTTTAATTGGTATGACACCTGCTTGGTTGGGTCTATACGTAGAGCAAGGATATCGCCAAGAAACAATTTATTGCATATATGTGCTTACTTTGGCAACCAGCAACCTTGCTTTAAAGATCCTTCCAAAGGATTGTTACATCCAAGCACATACAAATATTAAAATTATCTGCACCGCTATCTGATTATTCCTCTTCCATATGGTGAGATAATCATTTTTTTTAACTTGTGAAAAATAGTCTTTAATAATCATAATGATATTGTCTCAATAACAGAACATTTTTTAGCCTGAAAAATATATATTTTGTTTTCATACAGTATTTATTAAAAATTTAGTTCACATACATTTTCATTCAGGAGAATTAACCCCTTTCAGTTGGTCTCTGGTCTTCATGGTACTGCTCTTTGTTCCTTTAATTTAAATGTAACACAGAAAATGTCAGTTTTTTTGTCTGAAGGTCTAAAAACTCTAGAATAATGAACTTTAGAATCATGAAAATTTCCCAGCTTATTCATGCTGGAATTTGTAGGTCAACTTAATGAGTTAATTTATTTTTGAGGTGAACCATATGAATATTGAGGATGGGCAACAGGAGATTATGCATCACGGAAATACAATGAAACGCATATTGAAATGTACATACAGGTGCAATGAAGACAATGGACATTTAAATTTAAGGTGGAACTGTTTATTTTAATTAAGTTTGTCTGGACGGGATTGGACAATGGAATGGGAGGGGGATATATATAGATGGACTACCTGTTTGCTCATTACACTCCACTCTGCTCCTGAGGAAGTCTGTATAGATGAAACGCGTAGAGCGGGGAGTGAGAGTGTTATTACTGGTTTTATCAGATATTTTATCTATTACTAAGAAGGTTGCCCGCAGCTGTCATCTCGAGAATTCCTTTGATTCGAGAGTATCCACAAAGCTCTACATTGCATAGAGTCCGACATTCCATCTGGAGGGCGTAACCTTTCTCTTTTATGTGATTTTGCACTTGAGCTGGTTCTCAGTGCCACTTACATTGTGAGTTTGATTTCAATAAATTGTACACTTTTTATACTTTATATATATATTGTTCCTATATTCAATATGTCCACCCACGTCTCTGAGGAGGCATCCAGCTAGAAGATTGGAGATTATTCTCGATTTTTCGATTTCTGTTTCTATTTGATTTCGACTTGGGATTGGAGATCTCGACTTTCCATAGGAAAGTATATTTCCGTGTTTGTTTTTGTCTTTCTGGTCATTTTGTACTTGTAGATTATGCATCACTGGCGATACAGAACAATGACCCTATGAACCAATGAGCTTCAAACTTTTATGCAGTCATCAATCAGTTTTTTTTTTAATAAAAGTTTTATTGATTCACATATGTGGAAACAAGACATACTTTTTCTTTGCATATATCAAATATGGGTGGTCAGTGTTGATACATACAGACAATATCACAGATATAGACTCATTTTAAAATTAGGTATCATATGAAACCTTACATAGAAATGTAACATAGATTAGAGAAAAAAGAGCATCTTCCTGATCCCTAGGAAATACAAAGTGGTCTCTCCAACGGATTTTACACCAAACATTTTACAACCCCAATGTAGTCATAGAAACTCTATTGTTAAAGTGTTTTAATAGGAAACACAACTAGAAATAAACGAGTAAAACGGACTACTCGGGTTGGGATCATATGGCCCCATCATATTTGTAGAGCAGAATGACTTGGCCTATTATAAAGTCGAGGCATAATATTGAAGGATAGAGTGAAAAAAAAAGCAACTGGAAATGGGAGGAGAGTAGTGGGAGATAGAAAAGCCAAGGAAAGAAATAGCGGGGAAGAAGTGCCTCAACAGAGAGGGACTGACAACACAAGGGAGCGCTGTAAAAAGGTGAGCTGCCATGTCCCCATTTTAATGACCCGCCAAAAATACCGCTCGCTCTGTCGAGTAAGCAGAGGTGCCCGGGGAAGGGGGGGGGGGGTCCTATATGTTACACATTACATATAAAAGAAAAGGCAAGACTAGTATTAAAACTATTGTGAAAACATCCATTGGCTGGGCAAAACAGGTTAGCCACTAGGGAACAATGAGTCCTGGAAGAAATATAGGGAGGTACTGGCTAAACAAAAAGGCTCAAGGTGACTGAGATAAGCCGAGTTGGAGGTTAGAGCAATTACTCCCCTGGGAGCAAGGACGAAGTGCCTTTCTGTGAATAAGGTAACAAAATGGAGTCCATTCAGAATTGGAAGCACGGTGTGTTGGTGTCAACGAATTAGGTGTGGTGTCGGCCTAGTAGGCCTCAGTAGCGCACTAGTAGCCTTTGCAGTTTTTCTTTCTTTTTCACTTTCTTTCATTGCCCCATGTCCATCGAATGATTAGGGTGTGATTTGCCCTCAATTTTGTAAGTGAAAGCCATCAAATAGATATAAAACTGTTCAATGTAGCGGGAGCTCCTCTCATATGCAACCGCTCTCTGTAGCTGCTGGCTCCGCCACTAATAGAATTTTAATATAAGCGAATATGAAATTTATATATACAAGAATCTAAATCCTGGGCAAAGCTGGGTTTTCTTCAAAAATATATTGGCCATGCTAGTGTCTCTATACAATTAACATGGGTCTCAAGCCAATTTTTTACTGGCCTGCTGGTAAAATACTGGCTGGTTGGTAACTCAACTGGATTGACCAGTCGTGTGGACTAGAAATGATTAATCATGACTCCTGCTTGTGACGATTGAGTATCATGGGAAATGTAGTACACATAGCTGGAGTCTCTCTTGCTTGTGACTGGCTGAGCATCATAGGAAATGTAGTGTACACTGCTTTAATGGCAAAATATTGCTTGGCAGTATAGAACTTTTCCTGCAACAAGACCTACCATTTTCTCATTTCTCCACTGCTCTTAATGTTATTTGCAGAGAAGCACCACAGGGTAATATTTTAAAACCATTAATATAATAACCAAAAAAAGGGGGTAGATTCTGGCGCTTAATCCTATACAAAGCAGCACCAGCCTGTGTGTTTCTCTGTGTACACACGTGGTGAAATAGACAGACAAAATGACCCAAAAAATAGGAGTGGTAGGTGCGCTAAGTGAACCCTTAGTGCAAATAAAAATAAATGTAATATTTGCCTGAGGAATGATGGTGTTGCTGTACACCTTGCAGATGATCCTCTGTATGTATACAGTGTATATATAAGAGAAAAAAAACAGAAAAAAGCACATAGATCATAGCATAATTCTGTTATATATTAGTGTGGTATTTGGAGGTAGATGATTCCACTCACAAAACCAGCAGATGATCAAAGCTCTTCTATAGACTTGTGGAGTCTTCCTTTCTTTCAGTCAGACGCTCACATATATATAGAGGAAAAGACCAAAGGAATATATTGAGTGTAAAAGACTTACAAAATTTTATGTATTATAGTAGTATCTTACATCTCAGAAGCAGGTAGAAGAGCATAAGGAATCTCCATAGCAAAAATCCTCTCAGCTCTTACAGTCTGGATGTGCAAAAACAGCAAGTAGTAAAACAGCATACAATGAGTTAAAAGCAGGATAAAAAGTCCGTATAAAAGCAACAATGGTGGTCACGCTACGCGTTTCGCCTGCGTGATGCCAGGAGGAAGCCTACTAACAGGCGAAACGCGTAGCGTGACCACCATTGTTGCTTTTATACGGACTTTTTATCCTGCTTTTAACTCATTGTATGCTGTTTTACTACTTGCTGTTTTTGCACATCCAGACTGTAAGAGCTGAGAGGATTTTTGCTATGGAGATTCCTTATGCTGTTCTACCTGCTTCTGAGATGTAAGATACTACTATAATACATTAAATTTTGTAAGTCTTTTACACTCAATTTATGCCTTTGGTCTTTTCCTCTATATATATGTGAGCGTCTGACTGAATGAAAGGAAGACTCCACAAGTCTATAGAAGAGCTTTGATCATCTGCTGGTTTTGTGAGTGGAATCATCTACCTCCAAATACCACACTAATATATAACATAATTATGCTATGATCTATGTGCTTTTTTCTGTTTTTTTTTCTTATATATACACTGTATACATACTGAGGATCATCTGCAAGGTGTACAGCAACACCATCATTCCTCAGGCAAATATTACATTTATTTTTATTTGCACTAAGGGTTCACTTAGCGCACCTACCACTCCTATTTTTTGGGTCATTTTGTCTATTACCGTATATACTCGAGTATAAGCCGAGTTTTTCAGCACAATTTTTGTGCTGAAAAATGCCCCCCCTCGGCTTATACTCGAGTCGGTGGGGAAAAAAAAAAAATCTAAAACTTACCTCGTTCCTGCTCTGTCCCCCGGTGCTCTGAAGCTGCGTGGCTGTGAGGGAAGCGTTGTGAGCTCCCCTCCGGTTGCGCGGTCAATAAAGTGTGTTTTTTTTAAACAAACTTTATTGACCGCGTGGCTGGAGGGAAGCTCACAACGCTTCCCTCACAGCCACGCAGCTTCAGAGCACCGGGGGACAGAGCAGGAACGAGGTAAGTGCTGGGGTCTGGGGGAGGAGGGTGGCATAACGAGCATACTAAGGGGCAATATCCTGGCATATTGGGGGCAATATCCTGGCATATTGGGGGCAATATCCTGGCATATTGGGGCAATATCCTGGCATATTGGGGCAATATCCTGGCATATTGGGGGAAATATCCTGGCATATTGGGGCAATATCCTGGCATATTGGGGGAAATATCCTGGCATATTGGGGGCAATATCTTGGCATATTGGCATATTGGGGGAAATATCCTGGCATATTGGGGTAATATCCTGGCATATTGGGGGAAATATCCTGGCATATTTGGGCAATATCCTGGCATATTGGGGGCAATATTCTGGCATATTGGGGCAATATCCTGGCATATTGGGGGCAATATCCTGGCATATTGGGGCAATATCCTGGCATATTAAATGGCATATTGGGGGCAATATTTACCAGTAGCTGCCTCATTTTCCACCCTAGGCTTATACTCGAGTCAATATTTTTTCCCAGTTCTTTGTGGTAAAATTAGGTGCCTCGGGCTTATATTCGGGTCGGCTTATACTCGAGTATATACGGTAATATAATAACGCTGTATGTGTACAAAAAGGGTGTTCAACATTAACTTGTGATTCAAAAGTTAAAACTCAGCTTTAAAAGAGACAAGAGTAATCTGATCTCTGTAATTTGTTACTACTAAAAGGCATATAGCTTTACAAAATAATTCTCACATCTATGAACAGCAGGAATAATACTGTGTGCTACATAACATTGTGTTCCTTTGGATAATAAATTAGATACTTGGCTCCCTCTAGAGTTCACTAATAAATGTGAACTGAAATTTATTTGACTTTGTAAACAATGGATTTAGGAACATGCAGTTGTGACTATTAAATAATTATATAAAGGTCTGCTTAATGTAATCATTACCTATTGATCTACAGTCACACTGGTACATATTAATGAAATAATCTTTATATAAAATGTATGTTATAATTGTAAAACTATTAAAACTAGTTTTTAAAAGTATCCATATACCATTTTTAGCCAATGACCTCATAATGAGGACAAGATGTTGAACTTGGTTTAATATTACCATTAACCTTTATTAGTATACATTTGATTGCCTATGGCAAATGAAGACAAAATCCTACTTATTATTGTGCCTTCACTGGCATGCGCATAAAGTAAAGGGAAATCAACACAATAAGCTGTCTTTTCATTGTTTAAATGTAAATATTCTAGCAGTGCCATGATGGGGTATTTCCAGTGGTGTATCTTGATTTTGTGCTGCCCAAGGCAGACAAAATCCGGGCACCCCCCTACCCAAGCTGCACACCCACGTTACACACCTATGACATGCCCCATCACCTCCATTACATGACCCCACATCACACATAACATTCAGACTCACATCAAACTCATACTCCCATCACACACACACTCCCATCACACTCAGTCACACACACTGACTCCCATCACACACACTCTGACTCCCATCACACTCAGTCACACACAGCCTCACATCACACACAGACTCCCATCACACACAGACTCACATCACACTCAGTCACACACTGCCTCGCGGTAGATACACTACTGCATCTCTCATTCCACTGGCCGTGCATCATGGGAAATACAGTCATAAACATCAGGAGTGGAATGGTTAGCCATCACTGTTCTACAATAATTTAATCTTTTTTGAGATTCCCAACATATGTATATTTACTAGAACTATAGCGTTTATATTTCTGAATTATGACACTGCAGTTTTTATAATGACTGGTATTATTAGAACCTATGTGATGGCTGGCTGCTATATGTAGAAAACTGCAATCAGTCTTTGGTACATTTTATCACACTCAGTCACACACAGCCTCACATCACACACAGACTCCCATCACACTCATACTCACAACCACCGTTTTCATTTTTCCATTTGAACCAGCTTACCTTCTGCTGTACTCTGACAGGCAGGGGGCGGAGACTTTACACTAGAACGTGTGACGGGGAACGAAGGGAGGGGAAGTGAGGGAGCCCGATCAGGACAAACGGCAACGGGTGAGGGGAAGAACGAAAGGAGCGGTGGGGGTGGGAAGGGGAGGGGGTAGGAAGGTAAGAGAGAGGGAGGGGAGGGGGTGGTAAGAGAGAGTGAGGGGAGGGAACAACTTTTCACACAATGAAGAACAAAGTTAAAATCTTGGCCGCACCAGAAGGGTTTAAAGCACCAGTGTGCTTTAACAACCTCTGGGAAAGTGCCGCCCTAAACAAGGCGCCGCCCTAGGCGAGCGCCTTGTTTGCCTCGTGGTAGATAAACTACTGGGTATTTCAATGTCATGTTTTTTTAAATAAAGGATTTTTTTTAAACTTTTGCTTCTGCTGGATCAACATCCATACGTTGAAGTCAGATATGGAAGCTGCCAGTAAGAGGATAAAATTGCGATTATGTATAAAAACTGCAAGTGTCGGGAGTTTTATAAAAAAAAAATTAAAAAAAGCGCTTTCATCGTTTGGTATGTATAATGGCGATAGAGCTTTTTTTTTTAATAACTCCCGACACTTTGCAGTGCAGGAAGGAAAGACCTTTATACTTTGGTGCACACACTGATTGCGACAATATTTGGTGAAATTTGCGTGTACACCGTGTTTATACACGACCCCCAGTGTCATGTTCCTTAAAATGTATATGTCATTTTACATACATACCAAGGCTAATACACTTTTAAACAAAGTATAAAAAAGTGTCTTCTTAGATGTAATGTATGTGACTCACGGTGATGTTTGTAAAGGGTGATTAAATGGACTCCTAAACATTGTTTATACTGGCAATGCAATGAATAAAAACTTTTTATACATTCTATTAGCAGAATTGCAAGCCATTTTGAAATCACTGGCAAATGCCAAAGCTGCATTTGCTATGTAGATTCAATACTTTTGTGTCATAGATGTTCCAAACATAGTTACACCTAGTTTGCTTTCTGTATATTGTACATGTGTTTTAATGTATGTGAACTGCACTTATTTTTACAGTTTTCCTACAGTAATATTTTCACAGGGGTCTGCAAACTGAGTGACATTCAATAAGGGGGTCTCAGAGAGATAGGTAGTAACAACATGTACACTTTATTTGCAGTTTTTAGGAAATAGGAGGAGTTAAGCGAAAAATAACTAATAAGACAGACCTGTCTCTTTTTTTTACATGATGCAGACATTGTTGGAGAGACTGCCCCTATAAAGCAACACTGAAACTTGAAATAGACTAATCCAAACAAGGATTTAAAGCTTTAATGCTGCAAGGGTTACGTTTTTTTCAGGTCAGTTTAAACAGGTACCAGGGCTGTAATAAAACCCTCAATATAAATAATGTATTAAACATTATCTGTTATTGCAGACCCTTAATTAAATATAAAGATTTTCACTATGCAGATACAAAGATGGTTCTGTATATATCTATTTTTACTGCATTCCCCTGTCTGTTAATGTACATTTAATGAAAATGGTAGGTCAATAAACAGATTATGTTATCAGTTGGCTGAAACAAAAAAAATAACAGATTTTGTCAAGTGAGATAGTAATCCGATCTTGACTCTTACCCCTTCCATTGGAGCCAGAAGTAAATCATACAGGGCCCGCAGTGGTGGTTTATTAAGAGGACTTTGTTTTCGAGGAAGAGAAGACATGTTGTCCTTCACCGGTGACATGGTATTGCTGAATAAACTGGTCATACTTTGGCAGCTTCTATGAAACAAAGCAAACAAGGAGAATGGTGAGTGGCAAGTTTTACAGTGTGTGTGCACTCATTGAACAACTGACATTGATTACATGAAACAAGTTATTGACATCAGTTATGGATTAAAGATTAAAAAATCATTACCATTTTTTAAGAAGTATTGAAAACATTTTGAAATCCTGGCCCTTTGTTCAACCTGTATAAATCACTAACACACATTGTCCAAAAATGTTTATTTTCTAATGTTGTTAAAGGTAAGTTTGATGGTGGCAAAATATGATTCCTATCTGGGTTCACAGTATACCTTATGCTAAGGTTGCAAATTTTGCACAAAATGGCTGTAGAAGGGTTACTATGACAGCTTTGAGAGGACATGACGGCAGTGTTGGTTAAACATATTCTATATATCAAGCCTTATTGCATTAACTTTTGTTACTTCAAAAGTTTACTATTGAAATATTGCATACATTGTTAGGCCAGTAACACTAAAGACAACAGCAATGAAATACTGCTTAACATTTAATTTGAAAGCAAATGGCTCTCCAAAGGGGATCAATTTATTTTAATTGTACAACTGTCAACACTAGGTAATATTCTATAATTATACAAATGAAATACATTTACAAAGAGCAACTATCACATAAAAATCCCTACTGAAATTAGAGCCAGGATACCTTTTGGATAATTTCTAGTATAATACTGGAATATATGAGCCTACAGCAGTTTATTGTATTGTATGGGGGCTGGGCATCATTTGGTCAGCTCCCAGCCCTGGTTATTGTAATTGGGGGAAGACAAGAAGACTATATATATATATATATATATATATATATATATATATATATATATAGTCTTCCCCCAATAACAATAACCAGGGCTAGGAGCCGACCATGGTGGCTAGGAGCTGCGCAAATGGCTTCCAGTCCCTATCTAATTATATATATATATATATATAGTATTTTATCATAGGCAGTAATGTATACTATATTGCCCAGCTCCCAGCCCCATGTATTATAGGGGGGGAATGTGTATATTGGGGGGGGGGGTCCCAGCCCCGCTTTTAATACGGAAGCCAGGGATACTTGCCCTGGTCCCTCAATGCATATTCTCGAGGCTGGGAGCCATTTTGTTTCAAGGTGCTAATTACCCAATCTGCACGCTTACAATGCTTCAGTTTCCGAACGGCCAAACTATTGAGTATATATTGAGTCAGGGATTTGAATTTAGATTCGGCTAAAATGCCAAATGAAATTTGGGACAAATCAGGTATGAATAGACCTGCATGAATCAAAGAATAAAATAGCGTTCAGAAAAAAATTCAAAAAAATCCTGCATCCCACAATGCACCTGCTCTGCATTACTGGTTACTAGTTTTTATAGACATATATACAGTTGTGCACATCAAAATTGCTGGTCTTCTTGTCTTAAGTCCATGATATATTTCTAGATAAATGTGTAGAGTTAAATAATGGCACAATACTGAATACTTTTATAGAAAAACATTTAACAAGGCATTATGACTGTATAGCTTTCTCCATCAGTGGGGAAAAAGGTCTATTCTCTCTCTTATCTCAATAAAAAAAGTGTTCTGGGATAAGTAATGGTTTCTTTTATCTTGAAAGGAGGCTTTATTGCTTCAGTTGCCTTGCTGGTGCTGATACAGCATCTTCTTTGTCTCTAAAGTCAAGTCTACTTTTCTGAAATGGTTATTGATTTTCTTGTACAAAATAAGAACGAGTGAGTTTAGTTTCTTTCTTTTAAAGCTGTAAACAAACAAATGTGGGGGGGGGGGGGGTTAGCGACAGATGAAATATGATTTAATAGAGGAAGTTTATAAAATAAGTCTGTATAAAACTAAAACATTAGTGATGATACCGCTCTCAGTTTTCATACACATAAATGCAGCTACATTGTGCTTTTGTGCTTAACTTTACTGAGAGAAAGACCTAAATTCTAAAATGGGGGTGCCAAATTAAATACAAGTATTTTGAACCCTAATCCTTCTGCCCATCTTTTCTGTTATTCCTATTTTCAATTCACTTTTGGATTTTTGGTGTGTGGCATTGCAAGTTCCAGAGCAATAAAACACACAATAATGTGTGTTTAAATATGATATTTTGTACTTTACTTTTATTCTAAATGACTGACCAAATTACATAAATAGCTATCGACTGGTGCTGAAGTTGATTAAGCCCTTTGTGACAATGGACGTGCCATGCACGGTAAGGGAAAACCATCCATTAATGACAAAGGACGTGACTGGCACATCCTGGCAGTATGCCTGCAATAGTCTTTCCCTGTCCCACAGCAATCGTGAGGCACTGATAAACTAATTACCATATGGGCAGTCTGCCCTCAAGCACCATTTAGCCCCCCCCCCCCCCCACACCCGAGATTACGTAAAAAGTGTTGTTGTTTTTTTTTTCCCCCATCATATTTTAATTAAAAAACATTTTTTATAGCTAATTAAATGACAAGATATAAAGAAAGTCCCTCTTATCCTGAAAAAAATTTATTATTTGTCCTGAAAAAAACATATTATTTGTCCTGAAAAAATATATAATTTGTGTGCGTACAGTAAATGAGAAAGAGAGGAAAATTACAGCATACATGTTAAAACAGTCATTGTCACAAAGGGTACAACAGTTTCAAAACGGTCCACTCACTAAAGTGTTAAATGCCCCTGAATGCCCATAGCCACACCTCCAGCCACTCACACAAAAGCAAACGTGCCCTATTAAGCTATTTTTTTAAATTTTGGAAGGTATCCACATGGCAAAAAAAAGTACAGCCTGATATGTGACAGGAATGAGATCAGGTGTGAGATTTTTCATGCCAAACATGGTACATACAAGAGAAAAACAAACAGTAAATAATTCTCATAAAACAGGTATCTCAAGGGTTAAACCCTTACTGATGAAAGGTATGGAATCCTAGATGCCAATTTTCAGTAATTATAGAGGTCTCCCAGTGCCCATTCAAATGCAGAAAGCCTAATAAGCGATATACATTTATGAAAACATAACATCTCTTACAGTCAAAGCTGTAGGCTTCAGGATCCAGCAAATAAGGTACTTCCACAATAGGAACAGGAGTCTCACAAAAGCAATCCAACGTCCAAATTTTTTTTTTTACAAAATGTACACTTCTAACCCCTGCATAACAATCAGTGGAGTAATTGTATTAATGGGCATCTGATTCTGATCATTAGTCGATGTCCTTGAGGTGTGACGATGTCTAGCACTCTGTGGATCATTATTCATGAGCAATAAGTAGACATATCCCATACCAAAGTCAAAGATTGCAAAACGTTAGCCGGTATTTAATGGAAATGACTTTCTTCTTTACATGTCTTTCTTTGTGAGTGATTTTTCATAGACACTGGCTTGGTACGTTTTTTTTACAGGAGCCTACACCATAGTTAACAAAGCAGCATTCAAGTGTACCTGCCATGTAAAACTGACAAGGTCAAACTTTGTAGCAGATAATAAGATGCCAGTACATCAATTTTCTAGCACACACATAGAAATCTTTTTTTTATCAAGGTATACAAGTATTTATGGATTGCTTCTATGCATGGCAAAAAAAAACATTTTTAGCACTCTAAGATGCTGACAGGTGGATGTACATTTTGGCAGAAGCTGCACATATGTTGCAGTTTCCATCAGGTAAGTACATACCTTGATCTATATGTCTTCTGGCAATTTTATTTATAAAGTTTTTTATCAGGATGAATACATTGATATTTTTGTTGTCTTCAAGTATGTAGATCACAAACATCTATCTGAATCTCAAATTGTCAGCCACAACTTTTGTGGATGACAGGTTTGTCTTAATCAGTTTGTTACTAGAAACAAGTAGATAGTTAGGCAACAATTGGCATGAATAGGCCAGCTACAAATATTATGACTGAGAAGCACATGCCTCCCAGTGATTGTCCCAAATCTGGTGGGACATACCTGGTTTGGAACCCCAGTACCACCGTCCAGGGTTCTTTGTCTGGTAATCCGCTCTATTGTGACAAAGGAAAAAGGAAATCAAAAGTTGTAAATACTGACCACATTTGTGTGGCAATGGCTTTTTTTCTGTGACCACTCCTCATGATTGGCTTGTCCCACATTGAGCCCTCCGAAGTTGGAAGGTATGAAAACACATTCTAATCCTGCTTAAATGTCATATTCATTCAATCATTTAATGCAGTCCAACATGAGGCCCGTGGGTCAAATGTGTCCCTTCTCAACGCAAGGTGTGGCCCACATCATTTATGTACCCATGTTCTCATTGGCTCTATACATCTGCAGTTTTCAATAAAGTTAGTTTAAACAGTCCTTAGATGGCTTTTGTATTACTGCTAAATAACCAAACCTTGCTCTATGGATAAGAAGTTATTTTCAACTTTACTGTAAATAAAACATTTTTATGAGATCAAATTTCGGAACATGCGGCCCACTTCAGTAAAAACGTGGCCGCCCCTGATTTAGTGAGTTGATAAAGATTTATCAAACATGTCCCTTGCTTTCTCCGCTGTAATAATATCTGATTACATTGAGGGATATTATCACAGAGCACAGTTTTCATAAAAATACCTGTACTTCACCGAATCTCATTGCTTTTATTTTCTAACTAGCAATAATGTTAACAGTAAACCAACATCATAAAAAGTATATAGTACTATACTTTCTGACTATATGAAGCGTACCAGGTGCTAAACATCACATGTATACTAAAATATACCAACATTTTGTACATAAAGGCTATCTAGTTGCATTTTATGCGCTGATCCTCATAAGCATACAATATATTAAGCAGTATTTTGTAATGAAAATATCAATTTTATAGCTTTTTTTTGTCAGATTAAACATTGGCACAGCCGCTAATATAATAATGTTTACCTGCTGAAGGAGATTTGTGAACATTTCCTAAAGGTTACGCTGTAACAGAGATAACTGGAGTCACAGTCCAAAAATTATTAAGCAGTCAAGCTTTAGGGAACTATAATTAGCAGTCAATAGTAAATTGGCAAAGCATGCTGGGGGGAAGAGTGGACAGGACTAGATCAATTCTGTGAGAAATAGCCCTACCATAATAATATGTATAAATGCTCCGATGTAAATATGAAGAAGTAATAAAAAATAGTGCAGAGTGTATAAAACATCACATCTAGTAGACATTCTTGCCAATCTGCCACAGGTTACTGAGTACTGTAGACCACAGACTTTTGTGGACTTTATATGCGGGGCACTTTGCTATTGGTGGTTTTATTTACGTTTGTATTTTAGAACAGTGCAATTAAAGCATAGTTTCCTTTGCCTTATGAGTAGTGTTGAGCAAACCCGAACCGCACTGTTCGGGTTCGTACCGAACATTACGGTGTTCGGACCCGAACACGGACATTTCTATGCTATTCTATAAACCGAAAGTCTATAAACCGAACCGAACTTTCGGCTTATGGAATACATGTAATTCTATGGGCTTTCTACAAACCGAAATAGAGTCCCCATTCATAAGAAATTCTTATGGATGGGGACTCTATTTCAGTTTTAAAAAAGCCAATAGTATTACATGTATTCCATAAGCCGAAAGTCGGGTCCCCATTGACTTCAATGGGGTTCGGGGTGAAGTTCGGGGTCAAGTTCGACCCCGAACCCGGACTTTTTTCCGAAGTTCGGCCGAACCCGCCGAACCCGAACATCCAGGTGTCCGCTCAACACTACTTATGAGTGTGGATTTGTTTGTAAGTACAATGGAAGATTATCTAATATTTTACACACTCTGCACTATTATTTATTTATATATTCCCCTATGTACATGCTCCCAATTTTGGATCACATATCCACTTGAGAATAAAACAGGGGAGTGCTGGGTCACTGCTGTGCAGTAGTGAAGTATTGAATTATTTAGATATATTGCACATGGTGCTGGGGATTCTGTGTATTTGTGCCCACATTAACACCTTTCCCTGTGGTAATTAAGTGGCAAGGGCAGCTTCATTTTTATAAGGTTTTCTTTCTACCCCCAAAAAATGTGCCTAGTTTTATTTCTAACCCTTTGTTATTAGAATTAAAGTATTTATCCCATTATTTATTTACAATGGTTGTGGAAAAAATACACAGCAGCAGCAAGAAATTCCTGCCTGTTTGGAGTGGCAACTCCCACATTAGTACAATATTCCCTACTGCTCAGATTTCAATTAGGTCCCATAGAATCCCACAGATGTTTTCACTGGACAGCATTATGGGCAATTTATTGCTGCTTAGTAAAACTCCCACAATGTGAACTAACTGGTGCATACAACTGGCAGATACAATGACCACATCATCATTTTTTTTGGGTGGGTGGGGAGCTGATGAAAAATACATTCTTCAGAGTTGCATTGTATAGCAAGAAACTCCAGTCAGTATTTTACTTATAGCCCTGGAATTTGCATTTTTCAGATTCTTTCCTGAATATAATACCAGTAAAGTCACTGTTCTGGCAAAGTATAAAATTAAGGGGTTTATCTGAGTGACAGTAGCTTGACTCTGAGTGCTTATGCATGTGTGCGCTTATGTACATAAAGTAAAAATCCATAAACAGAAATTGATGTAAAAGCAAAAAATAAAAGAGCTAAAATAAAAAGCAATAGCTAAGTGAAAGCAAATTTTTTTGAAATATAAATACTTGATAAATATACAGTGATGTGTAGATATTAATGTGTGCTTCTCATCCAGCCCTTGATGTGCAATAAAATGCATTTAAAGTATCAGCAGATTAATATTACACTAACATAATCAACTTTAAAACCACTTGATAAATAATAAAACACTCTAATTCCATCATGTCAAAGGAGTCAGATTAAAGGCTTGTCATAAATTGCAATAATTACTTTATTGGACTGAGAGAGTTTTCAATCATGTTATCTGCCAGAAGATGGCACTGCTTAGCTGAATTCCTACCATTAAATAATTAAAGCAAAACCATTTATTATAAGAGAATTGATAAGTCTAATCAGTAGAGATTGTTTCATTTTAAAAGAGATGATCACATCATTGTAGTCATGCATTTATCAGTTTGCCTCCTTACCCAAGGATGTCCTTTTATTGGTACAAATATAGAAGGGCAATATAAATCATCCACTCCTCTCAGTTCTCAGCCTGTCGCATACACTAAAGGAGGGAGAGAAGTGAGGAAATCTAAAGGGGGGGGGGGGGGGGGGGAGTAATACAAAGGGGGTTAAACTGACTCACTTAACCTTTTAGGACTGGTTTAAACAAAAATACTTATGAAAATGGTATGGCAACATTAAAAATAATCCACTTTTATAAATAATTTATTATACGATGAATAAAATAAATTGAAAACATATCTATAATTATCCATTAGCTGAGTCTACAGCTAATTATACAAATATGCCCTTCTAAATAGGGCTGATTTGTAATGCAGCCAAGTACTATACATTTTACATAAAGTTCCACTTAAAGGGGAATACTGGTCACCTCACGGCGTGCTTGCCACATAAGCATGATGATTACATTTGCCTCAGGTCACATCTTGTCATATTAATAGTAATATGATTATTCCGTCTACGGCACCTCTAACACCTTCCAATAGCAAATGATGCTTTTATTATGTAAACAGTTTAGTTATGTTTGTCCGGGTGACAAGCCATGGCTGTCAATCAGAAACATGTGGCTCATGCCTGACACAGTGCGTTATTTTCCTTGCAGTTAAGAGAGGAACGTACAGAGATGTGGAATATGTTGGTGCTTTACATACAAGATTCTAGTATGAATATGTGACTCTAAACTCTATCAGTCTCAAGAGCCTTGCTAGCATAGCTTGGGAAGCTGAGGGTGACCACAATACTACATTTCTAATTTTCAGACACCAGCCTTGCCATAAAACCTGACATTGTACTCAGCAGGATCTCAACGCACTATACAAGTGATGTCATGCGCGCTGTCATTTCCAACATAAATACAGCAGTTATTGTCTGTCATAACAATGTGTCTAGATTGTTCTAAACCAGGTGCAACCAAGTTTTTCTGCAGTGGGCCTCATAATCAGAACTGGATGTGCGTGATGGGTCACATTCATTTTATTTATTTACAGTAATGGTGAAGAATAGGTTGTTCTCCATAGAAAAATGTTTGGTTATTTTGCATTAGTACAAAAGCAAAACAGGTTTGAATTAACTTTATTCAAACAAAATGATACATTTATAGAACGAGAATATGGGCAGTTAAGTCAGGTGGGGCGCACCTTCTGTCAAATGGGCCGCATTTGATCCGTGGTCCACACCTCTGTTTAAAACTATATAAGTGATCTGCTTATATTTAGAGACAGAGACGTTTTAAAACCAATTGTACCGTATTTACAGGTAGTCAGGCACTTGGTTTCTACTCGATCATACAAAAGATTTTAGTTCAAAGATCTCAATACTCAATCTATGATGGTAAAATTAGATTTGGGGGCATAAACAGTACATTATGTGGACATGTACTTCAGCCTACTAAGTGGCTTCCACAAACATTGCACAATTTGATTTGCATAAAGATTAAGATCCAAATGCCCAGTACAGGTTTCGGTTTCTCAATCTTGGGAATAAAGCAACCTAATGTGACTACGCCACGTTTGGCTCTGCCTCCACCATATCAGGATATTGCAACTATGATAAGTTGGTTTAAAGGAACTATGCTGTTACACCTCCCAACATTTCAAATGGCCAAAGAGGGACACTTATGTTTTAGGAGCGTGGCTAGGGTGCATGGTCGAGTTTTATTGCTACAGTGCTCTAAGAAAGAGTGATTTGGTTCAATGAAAGGGAGACTCTTCCTTTTATCAAACAATCCAGCAATAGGTGAAATACAGAATAAAATACACAATGTATTAAGTTGGATGGCATGCAGGAGAGGTGGGCTTACATGCAGGGTATATAATAAGAGATAAAATATATATAATAATTTGCACCAGACTTGGGCATTTGTTTGTGGACTGCTGCGTTTTCAGACGAAAATCAGCTTTCATCCATTTGTCTATTCATCCAAAAAATGTGAAGATGAAAGATGGAATGAAGGAATGCTCAATAAACGAAAATCATTTGTTCACTTGATCTTTTGGAGATTGACTCAGGAATCTCCATTTTTCTGACCTAATCAGATCACTTGGTGATCTGTGTAGGGCCACTGCGATTCAGCTGACATTTCAGCAGCTAAACCTCTCTGGTGTTTGGCTTCCGAAATAAGCCAAAGTCCTCCCCACTGAAGTCTATGGGGAGGACTTTGGGTTGTTTTGAGGCCATTTCAATGGGACCTTGAGTATTACGGAAATAGCTGAAGTCCTTTCATAGAAGTTAGTGGGAGGACTTCTGCTATTGCGAAAATAGTCAAAGTCTTCCCCCTTCCGAAATGGCCTGAAATTAAATAAAATAAACCACACCTAGCTCTAGACACTTTCTTGCACATCTTAGAATCTCCAACTAAAGGAAAACCAAGTAATATTTCAGTGCAGCATTTTGTTTTGGTAGACCAGTCACATTAAAATAGCATATTTATTGTCCTTGAATTTAGGAATATTTTTATAATAAGTATTGCGTCTCACTGCAGTTTAATCGGTTCAATACAAACAAGCGCATGACTCGATTACATGTTGTTACCAGTCAAACTGCAAAACAGAAGACAGAATTGATTAACTGTGATGTTTGTTTAAATATTAGAGGATTTGAGAACAACAAAGTTTTGTATTCTACTTAATAATGTGCCTTGACTGTGTACAATCACTACATATAACTTTTATTCTGTATGACGCACTTTTTCTTCAATAAAGCATTTAAAAACTAATTTTTTTTTTAAAATAGCATGTTTATCATGGATGACACAGCCATCTGTAACCTGATTGAGAACAGTCATGGTTCAGAGAGCATCTCAACTCTACCCTGAATATACTATTTATTACAGTCATTAACGACAAAAGTAGTACAAGACCACCCCCACCACTCATCCCTGCAGTGCATGTGTGTTATTCTCATTATCTGGGCATCACCTAACAACTTTATCCTGAAGATAATATATTTTAGAGAGCAAATGATAATTTAGACAGTCTGTTTAACTACATTCCAGTCTTGCTGTGAATTGGTTACATAACCGCATTGTATTAATAGGCTTTAAATTCTGGACAGCACTGTCCTTTTATATAATAAATAATAACAATAACTTAATTCTGAATTGGTTTAGCAACCAAATGAACTTATTGGAGATAAACCGATTCAGTTGATTTGGATTAACGTGCAATTCCAAAGTCACCTATAGGTGGCGTGTGTGCCACCATATTGCCAGATCTTAAGTCATAGAATTACATAAAATGCTCATTAATCTGTAATATACTAGTCATTAGCTGCAGGTCTGTATTAGGTTTAACAGTGTACATTAGCATTCACGCAGGTGGGTGGGTGGAAAATTGATGATTAAAAACCAAAATAAATCTTGGCTAGCAGGCACAGATGCTGCAAAGCATTGTCTAGTGCCAAACAAGGAGCCTTGGTTATGTTTCAAAACAAATTAAACATACGAGTCGGTCGCTTTCTAGAGTCTTTCCTTGTGAAAAACTGCACTGTGTGGCAATTAACATTAAAAAATCTTTCAATTATTAATGAAACCACCAACGTGTGTTTTCATCTCTGCCTTACTGTTTGGTTTCATATTTATTCATGAATAAGCATACTTATAATAGCTTTGTAGTTTTAATTAACTTCATGCTTAGCGATTGACTGTTAAAAGTCTAGACTTGTGTGTTCCACAGGCCCAAGGCCCAAGGCCTGGCTGCGCATTTGATTGGCTGTTGAACAAGAGCAGCTGTAGATTTGCATTTGCATAGCATGTCTTGCAGTTTGATATAAAATATTCTAGATATAAGGAGTGCATAATTTATTCCATACTCCGGGAGTAGACAACACAGCATCAGACTGACCCTCTAGCTATTGATGGGAGATATAGTTCATCAGCTTGATGGCCGTAGTTTGGCACCCCTGCTTTACAGGCTAGTTAAGGTACATGGGAGTTGTAGTTCAATAAGAGACAGACCCCTACTAAAAAACTGTGCTATAATTATTATATTATTATTATGGGATTAACTGGTGTTACATATCATTCTAGACTTGAGCAAATCACACAAAAGTCAAGTAGAACCATAGTGACCTATCTCTACAATGCTCTTATTTGTATATTACTAACCTTATTGTGCATATGTCTTTAAGTGTATGAATATTTGGGCAATTAAATTATTTTTGTGATAATCTGAGCCATTCTGCCAGTGTTTATTTTTGGAAATTGCATGACTGTGTGCCAGATTCTATGCATCTGTCAGCAATGGGTGTGGCTGATATAATTAAATCCACTAATTAGAAGAGTCGTCCACATACTTTTGTCCATGTAGTGTAGCTTTGCTCTTTATCAATGTGCTAATTGAAACAGTTGTTTAGATATCACGTTGGTATATTATTTTGAGTTAAATTAACTCAGCGTGAACGTGGCTGCTTTAAACAAAAGCAAATGAATCAGCATTTAAAAAATTAAGTCTGCTCTTCATTAGCTTTTATCCAGCTGAGAAGTAGATTTTTTTTATTGTACACCAGCCTGTACTATATGTAAATTCAATTGCAACTAAAGTCTCAGACAGAGTAAAACCAGGTAACTAAAATATATAAAATGATGTTAGAAATGAACATGTCAACATGGTAAAACAGTGAGAAAAGAAAAAAAAAAAATTTTTGTTTACCTAATTGAGCTCCAGGCTAGGAACTTGATGACACTTAATGGGCTATGGCACAGTATCCCATTCACCAGTAAGTAATGTCGGCATCCTAGTAAATAGCCATAGTGTTAATTAAACCAGTGTATTCCAGCATGTCTTTTGTGAATAGCCACACAACATTCAGAAGAATGGGTTCCAGCCTATTAGATTAAAGATGCCAGGACTGGTGCTGTGAGGGACACATTAGGCCAGCACAATGAACTAGACCAAAACTACACCATAGAGTCGACTTGGAGATCTGAGTTTCGGACCCCTTTGATGAAGTCCAATCAGAAGCCGCCCTATGCCAGCTCTACCATTGCCTTCTTCGGTTAAAATGAGAATAGAATCGCCGGGAATGTTTTCAATTTATTTTATCAGGTCTGGGGGTTTTGACCAGCCACTGAAACTCATGGGGATGATATATTTTTATATATAGGTTTCAGGGGCATTGGGCCAGCTCTGGACCCCAGGGGACAATTTGTTTTATTATATGGGGGAACAGGGCTACTTGCCCTGGCCCCCCGATGTAAGTAACAAGGAGCCATTTGCGCCTGGCATACCATTATTTTAAGAGAAGAGGGATTGTTTGTTTTTTTCATTTCAGTTCTTCAGTTAAAAACTGAAGGACTGAAATGCCCCAAATCCCCCTCTCTGAACGCTGTTAAGCCTAATAGGTTAAAATGGGTACCCATGTTAAAAAAGAAGAAGCCATGGTCTATTTGACAGATAGTGCTCTGGCACAAGTTCGCAAGAATCAAAATCACATTTTGAATCATTCATCCATTTAAAAAAAAGAATTAAGAGTTGACTGTTCCTTTAATGCAAATTGTGTTATTTGTTTAATATTATTTTTGCAACTATTAAACCTTCTACATGTATTTATTTCAAGGCTATAATCATTCTGCTTGATTAAAATTCTTTGACTGGGCAAATGCATACTTTTACTCTGTAATCTGATTTACAGCCTAAACATATTTTCATTTTCTATGTGATGATGTGTCGAATAAATGCTTTGAAGGCCATATATATCTTTCTCTTACTCGATGCACAAGCCACCCAGCATTAAAATCAAATTATTATATCGCAACCAGAAAAAACCCTAGATATAATGTCTCTTGTTGTGATTTTCAGATCGCTAATTCCTTTTGTACCAGTTACTGTAATTAGCTCTTTTCTTAAATGCCGCGAAGACCACCCAATGATAAAACAATATTATGGTGCATATGTCAAGCCATTAAAGGGAAATCAAACTTTCAAAGTCATGTAAAAAAACAAGCTCCACAAGGACACATTGTCTTAACTAGTAACGCAAGACAAGAACTGTTACCAATTAAGAGAACAATCTGTTCTAAAAACAATTTTTGTCTACAAAGGGACAGAAAATCAAAGGCCACTTAGGAAGAATCACAGTATACTCTACTTTACCTCTTAATAGGAGTAATCTAACAACATTACAAAGGCTTCTTAACATGCATTGCCACTTAAAGGTACTATTCCACCTGCTTTATTAACTAGAACACTTTTCGAAATACAGGAGTAGGTACAGGATCTGTACCAGTGGCTCTCAGATGAGGATTCCCTCTTACCACTAGAGGGTCAGGTAGACAGTTTGAGGGTTTATCATAATGATCTAATAGTTCAGGATTGTCCAACATATGGCCCATGTGCCAATTGCGGCCCATCTGAGAGCAAGGTCACCAATTGACTTTACTGCCTATATCCTCATTAGACCTTATAAATGTGTAAATTTCTTTGAATAAAGTTGATTTAAACAGTTTTCTGCATTATAACTAAATTACCAAAAATAATAATTATATGGACAATATAAAGAATACTGTAAATAAAGAAATGTAATGCAGCCCAATACACAAATGTTATCAGAAATAAAAAATGACAGCCCCTGTCCTAAACTAGATTAAAGGGAGTCAATGTAATATCATAGCTCTATATAAATAAACCTATAATACTGCAATACCAACAGCACTAACCCACAACATTACATAATACTTATTTATTTAGAAAGGAAGAATACATTGAGATTTCTCTTGTTTTTAAATATGTCCTGGGGTTTTAGATTTAACCATAGATCAAACAACAAATACATACATATATATATTTATCTAAGAAAGTTGGGAAGAGAACCCATAAAGGGTAAATAATTATGGATACAGAGAAATAAAGAAAACAACAACAAACGTACAGTATATATAGGAGTTTTTAAACCGTAAAAGGGTACATTCTGTATTTAGAAATCTTTAGATACTCATGTCAAACCTCATCACTAAAGGTTTATTATAATCAATTGCCCCTTCTGAAACAAATAAATAGGACACAAAGTGGAATGATCATAGGTTTCTCAAGTGATATTCATATACTGGTGAACAAGTTGGTATATGGTATACGTGAATACACTGAAACGATATCTCACACACTCCACTACGTAACACATGAATGCTAGGACATATATATCATCAGGCACCCAGAGCACTGAACCATGGATGATTGATAACAAATACTAGTCCCAGGTGTATAGACTGTGCAACAAATGTATACCCTCTGTCCCCTAAGACGGAATGTGTATGTTGGTCAGGCATTGACCTGTACTATGAAAATGTCACTATTTTTTGCATCCAGCAGATCAACTGTTACCACATTCCCTTTAGATTTATGGCTAAGTCCTAAATTCCTTTCCAGCCTGTTGCTGAACATCATGTGCATGATGGGAGTTAGACTGGTTTATGTACATGATACATGTTTGTAATAATAGAACATAAATGGAGTTTATGAAGGTATGAATCAGTTATTACCAGTATAATTATGATAAATGGGTTTATTGGCACAACGTGTGTGTCACTGTCTGATATGCTAGCTTTCTGACCTTTATTTTAGTGTCTTCTGAAATTACCCTCCTGTCTCAGTTCTGTTAAAATATCCTATCATTAGTAAGACAAGAACAGATGTAGCAGTCAGCCTTCACGTGTTATGATAGGTTAGACTTGTTATTTTATTGGATCATTACAGCGGGGTAGAAGCAATGCTAATCCTATAGAGGCCACGTTTCACTAGAGAAGTAGATATTGGTTATATTTTTAAAAATTATATTTTGGCATTAATTTTTTATTTTATTTTACCAAATTGCAGCAAGTTATCTTTTTTTTTTTTTTTTACCAATAAGTGAAATGCTCCCAAAATGAACTAGAATCAGTTATTTGCTTAATTTGATTATAGCCATTACATTTGACCTCAGTATGTTATTTTTTATTACCTCACCATCAATTATTGTATTTATACAGCAAAATAGTACCTTTTGTCTAGGAGAATAGTTTATTCTACTATGGTGCGGATAAAAAAAAGCAATTTCAAATATGCATCAAGAAATATGTGCACATATAAATTGTTATAATATTCAATGGCTCCCCATTTTCTTCATGCTGCCGATGCACTTCTTCCCTCCCTCTGACCCTTGCACATGACCTCATGCGCAGGGTAGAGGAGGGGATATGCGCACGAGAGCAGCACTGCTGCTGCACACCGCACGCGAAGCTGTATGGGGGAACGAAGTTCCCTACACAGAGCGTGTAGGGAACTTCGTTCCCCAACACAGCTTCTCGTGCGGTGTGCAGTTCAAAGTGCGGCTACCGGAGCAGAGCTCAGGCGGGCCTCGCTGCCCGGCGGGCCGCATTTGGCCCGCGGGCCGCACGTTGGACGCCTCTGTATTAGACTATACATTGTTATACTAAAGGGTCTACTCGGGTAGTGCAGAATTTTCTCAAAGAAAATCAGAGCGCTGAGTTTTGGAACCCATCGAATAACATTGGTGATCCAAATGGCCCTTTGGAATTGGGCTATTCAGAGATCATTGATATGATCCTGAATTGGCATGGAAATTGGCCAATTTTGACCAAAATGGTAGCCTTGGTCCTCCTCATAGACTATGAAAAAAACAAAGACTATGAGAAAACAGTACAAAGCAAATTTTAAAAAGTTAAAAATAATATGAAGTAAATTTAAAGTAAAAAGATAATTTAAAAAAATTAAAAATCATTATTTTAATGTATTAATGTATATTCTTTATATTTGGGGCTGAATTTTGGGCAATTTCAGCCTTTTTTTGAGTAATGGGATTCCCTAGTTCAAGTTCCTGGTAAGTAACCTGGTTAAGCAATACAGGTTCAATCCCCATTCTGGACCCTTAAATGTTATGACAGAAGCCATTAAATTTGAAGTTTTTCAGTGGAATGGCTAGAGATTTGAAACATATATCCAATAATAAATGTTACTGATTCTAGTAACGTTTAGAAGTAACCAATTAAGAGGTTATTTATGGTTATTGGTCTGTTCTAGGTGCCCATGAATATTTTTTTTTAAATTGCCCCTTTTGTCTTGTGTGATAAATAATGCTTTTTATCCTCTACTGCATAGTATATTATGCGTGTGAATACAGTATTTCATGCACTTTTGCATTCTCTATTTTCTCATTCTCAATATCTCCTTACAGATGTCTGTCCTTACAGATGTCTGTCATAAACCCATTGTCCTGTTTAAATACTACCAAGAGGCCATCCATGTACTATGGAATACTGATTCTGCTCATAAAGATTCAGCCTAATTTACCTATGAAATAATATAAGACATAATGTTACTTTTGTACGATATTTTACATCTGCTCATATTTTCTCCCTGCATCAGAAGTGAAACTTAATTCATAAAAGGAAGAGAAAAACTGTTCTACAATGAACTGTATTTAATTTTCCTGCTACAAAAATTCACAATCTCTCATTAAATGGGGAGCAAGTCAAAGGCCTCATTCTTAGCACAGCTGTGCTGTCATACTTCTGTATTTTGAAATACATAGGCCCATATGGTACTAATGTTTCGATGGCAGTTATAGCCAGCCACGTGCCAAAGGTGGAATGCTTCCAACATATCAAGATCTGTTTAATAGATTGTTTATTCCTGCTATGCCAAAAAAAAAAAAAAAATTTCCAGTAACAATTCGGGTAGCACCATCCCATTTATGCAAGAACATTAATAGAAATATAGATTGTTGCCGCAGAAGAAACTGAACAATCTAGTCTACACATAATGAACATTATGATATATTTTACGTTAGAATAGAATTACTGTATTATATTCAGTTCCTTAATTCCTCTATAGCAGCGATGGCTAACCTTGGCACTTCAGATATTTGAGTACTACATAAGCCATGATGCTCAGTAATGTTTGGAATATGAAATTCAAAAACATCTGAAGTGCCAAGGTTAGCCATCACTTCGACTGGAAGGCAATTCCGGGTATCTACTTTTCAGAAAAGGATATTTTTTGGTAACCTTTGTGTTTGCCAGACCCAGGAAGGATGCTTTGATTTGAAATAGCAAGTAATGTCACCTACATGAAGAGTTCCTGATGGGTTTTATGACATCTATGCATTATAAACACCGATATGTGGAGTTGGATTATCTCCAGGGGAGGGCTGGCAGCCTTAGGCCTGGGGGGCAAATCCAGTCAAGTGGCCCATTGCACCATCGAATCGCCTCCCCATCCACGGCCATCTTTTCCTTGTTTTATAACGAATATTGCCAGGATTTTCCCCCACAATATGCCAGGATTTGCCATTTAATATGCTAGAATTTTCCCTTACAAAATGCCAGGATTATGCCCCTCAACATGCCAGGATTTAGACACCCAATATGCCAGGATTTTCTCCTCAATATGCCAAGATGATGCCCCCTCAATATGCCAGGATTTTCCCCTAAATATGCCAGGATTATGCCCCTCAATATGCCAGGATTATGCCCCTCAATATGCCAGGATTATGCCCCTCAATATGCCAGGATTTAGACACCCAATATGCCAGGATTTTCCCCTCAATATGCCAAGATGATGCCCCCTCAATATGCCAGGATTTTCCCCTCAATATGCCAGGATTATGCCCCTCAATATGCCAGGATTATGCCCCTCAATATGCCAGGATTTAGACACCCAATATGCCAGGATTTTCCCCTCAATATGCCAAGATGATGCCCCCTCAATATGCCAGGATTTTCCCCTCAATATGCCAGGATTATGCCCCTCAACATGCCAGGATTTAGACACCCAAAATTTGGGCACCCCCCCCCTACCCACGTTGCACACCTACGACATGACCCATAACCCACGTTGCACACCAGGACATGCCCCATCACCACATTTACATGCCACCATCACCCCATTACATACACATTTCCAATATTATTTGCCATTAATATTCCCCAGCCAATTTGTCCCATAATATGCCAGTGTTATTCTGCAAGTTAATATAACTCAGTAAATTTGCCCAATAATATTCCAAGGTTATCTGCAATTTAATATGCCCCTGCTAATTTGCCCAATATGCCAGTGTTAATTGCCATTTAATATTCCCCAGCCATTTTGCCCAATAATATGCCAGTCTTATTCTGCCATTTAATATTCCCCAGACGATTTGTCCAATAATATGCCAGTGTTATTCTGCCATTTAATATTCCCCAGCCAATTTGCCCAATAATATGCCAGTCTTATTTGCCATGTAATATTCCCCAGCCAATTTGCCCAATAATATGCCAGTCTTATTTGCCATGTAATATGCCCCATCCAATTTGCCCAATAATATTCTAGTCTTATTTGCCATGTAATATGCCCCAGCCAATTTGCCCAATAATATGCCAGTCTTATTTGCCATGTAATATGCCCCAGCCAATTTGCCTAATAATATGCCAGTCTTATTTGCCATGTAATATGCCCCAGCCAATTTGCCCAATAATATGCCAGTCTTATTTGCCATGTAATATTCCCCAGCCAATTTGCCCAATAATATGCCAGTCTTATTTGCCATGTAATATGCCCCAGCCAATTTGCCCAATAATATGCCAGTCTTATTTGCCATGTAATATGCCCAAGCCAATTTGCCTAATAATATGCCAGTCTTATTTGCCATGTAATATGCCCCAGCCAATTTGCCTAATAATATGCCAGTCTTATTTGCCATGTAATATGCCCCAGCCAATTTGCCCAATAATATGCCAGTCTTATTTGCCATGTAATATGCCCCAGCCAATTTGCCCAATAATATGCCAGTCTTATTTGCCATGTAATATGCCCCAGCCAATTTGCCCAATAATATGCCAGTCTTATTTGCCATGTAATATGCCCCAGCCAATTTGCCCAATAATATGCCAGTCTTATTTGCCATGTAATATGCCCCAGCCAATTTGCCCAATAATATGCCAGTCTTATTTGCCATGTAATATGCCCCAGCCAATTTGCCCAATAATATGCCAGTCTTATTTGCGATGCAATATGCCCCAGCCAATTTGCCCAATATGCCAGTCTTATTTGCCATGTAATATGCCCCAGCCAATTTGCCCAATAATATGCCAGTCTTATTTGCCATGTAATATTCCCCAGCCAATTTGCCCAATAATATGCCAGTGTTTTTTGCCATGTAATATTCCCCAGCCAATTTGCCCAATAATATGCCAGTCTTATTTGCCATGTAATATTCCCCAGCCAATTTGCCCAATAATATGCCAGTCTTATTTGCCATGTAATATGCCCCAGCCAATTTGCCCAATAATATGCCAGTCTTATTTGCCATGTAATATGCCCCAGCCAATTTGCCCAATAATATGCCAGTCTTATTTGCCATGTAATATGCCCCAGCCAATTTGCCTAATAATATGCCAGTCTTATTTGCCATGTAATATGCCCCAGCCAATTTGCCTAATAATATGCCAGTCTTATTTGCCATGTAATATGCCCCAGCCAATTTGCCCAATAATATGCCAGTCTTATTTGCCATGTAATATGCCCCAGCCAATTTGCCCAATAATATGCCAGTCTTATTTGCCATGTAATATGCCCCAGCCAATTTGCCCAATAATATGCCAGTCTTATTTGCCATGTAATATGCCCCAGCCAATTTGCCTAATAATATGCCAGTCTTATTTGCCATGTAATATGCCCCAGCCAATTTGCCTAATAATATGCCAGTCTTATTTGCCATGTAATATGCCCCAGCCAATTTGCCCAATAATATGCCAGTCTTATTTGCCATGTAATATGCCCCAGCCAATTTGCCCAATAATATGCCAGTCTTATTTGCCATGTAATATGCCCCAGCCAATTTGCCTAATAATATGCCAGTCTTATTTGCCATGTAATATGCCCCAGCCAATTTGCCTAATAATATGCCAGTCTTATTTGCCATGTAATATGCCCCAGCCAATTTGCCCAATAATATGCCAGTCTTATTTGCCATGTAATATGCCCCAGCCAATTTGCCCAATAATATGCCAGTCTTATTTGCCATGTAATATGCCCCAGCCAATTTGCCCAATAATATGCCAGTCTTATTTGCCATGTAATATGCCCCAGCCAATTTGCCCAATAATATGCCAGTCTTATTTGCGATGCAATATGCCCCAGCCAATTTGCCCAATATGCCAGTCTTATTTGCCATGTAATATGCCCCAGCCAATTTGCCCAATAATATGCCAGTCTTATTTGCCATGTAATATTCCCCAGCCAATTTGCCCAATAATATGCCAGTGTTTTTTGCCATGTAATATTCCCCAGCCAATTTGCCCAATAATATGCCAGTGTTTTTTGCCCACCCCCCCCCCCCCCCCCCCCCCCCTTACCTTTTTCCCTGGTGGCTAGTGGCAGGACTTCCCTGGTGGCTAGTGGCAGGACTTCCCTGGTGGCTAGTGGCAGGAGGACTTACCTGGTGGCAGGCAGCATGGTCCCTCCATGCTGCCTGTTCGGCCTCCCGGCGGTTGTACCGACAGGTCACGTGATCGGCGCGCATCTGACGTCAGAGCGCCGATCACGTGACTGTCGGCACTTCCGTGTCGGCACACTGCACGGGGAGCCGAACAGGCAGCACGGAGGTTTCTCTGTGCTGCCTGTTCGGCTCCCCGTGCAGCTTTGCAGGCAGAGCGGAGGTGAGAGGGGATCTTCCGATCCCTTCTCACCTCAGTCTCTGCCTGCAAACGTTTTTTTTTTTTTTTTTTTTTTAAACACTGGCCCAGCGGCCGTGTTTTACATAGTTTAGGGCGGCCTGGGGGGCAATTGCCACCCTGCCCCCCGGCCCAGCCCGCCCCTGATTATCTCCATAACAATGCCTATGGTTTGTGAAGCTTGGCAGGTATGAAATGACTGTAAAAGGCTATAGATATTTTGCAGATACCACTTCGGAAAGGCAATGTTAGTAGATAATGTTTTTTGCATGTAAATTTCATGTTCTCAGCCCTTCTAAAATAGCGGATTTAAAAGCAGAGATAGAGGCTTTGGAAATAGACTTTTCGTGGATATAAATCACAGCAACCAGTCAGTAAAAAAGGAATTTATGCATTTGAAAATGGTTAGAAAGCAGAAATAGAGTCAGCTGGTTTGATATAAATCTTGGGATCTCTGGAAAAAGAGCTCAGCCTTTCATAGCATTTTTATTTGAAAGCAAATAATCAAGTAACAAAATGTTAATGTGTGGTGACTAAGAAGAAGGAAGTCTGAAAATCTACTTTACTTTAAAGGGGATTACATTAGTTCATGGAAAAAAGGTTTTTTACAATGGCATGTATTCTATTGAGATCAAAGTAGAGATCCATGCCGAATATCTGTGGGTTGGTTGACCAACCACCAAATATTTATCAATAAAATCGCTTCTTCCACGGATTAGTGAAAAAAACTATGATTTACTTCACTTGCACATGATTTCTAAGTGATATACATTTACTAAAAGTGAACTGACAAATCACTTTAACTAGGTCCCCATCTGGTCAAAGACAACCCCAGTGAGAAGTGAGTGGTG
Organism: Pelodytes ibericus; assembly: GCA_036172795.1. Lineage (NCBI taxonomy): Eukaryota > Metazoa > Chordata > Amphibia > Anura > Pelodytidae > Pelodytes > Pelodytes ibericus. The sequence goes on from CM069860.1 coordinate 117,018,590, forward strand.
GTCGGCAGTGTTCATTTTGATGGCAAATTTTGTTGATAGTTGGTAGTTATTTACATCATTTGGCAAGTCATTTAGAATAAAAATAAAGTATAAAAACATATTGATTGTGAGTCTAACACAATGTATTGGGAGTTTTATTTCTCTGGGTTACACTCAAAGCACCTATAAAATAGGAACAACAGAAAATGAAAGAGGGGGAGAGGAATTTGGGTTAAAAATAGGCACTGCCCCATCTAAAGTAGACTATTTGCACCTGCTGACGTCATACTGTGGAACGGTATCATGCCTTCCAGCTTCTGTCCCTGGCAAATCAGGTAAAGCGGGACAGTTATGAGGTCTGCGGTATCATTTCAGAATTGTTCTCACCACATATAGCATTAACTCTAACCCTGCAAAATCTCAGAGCAAGTCTCATTCTAGCAGCCAACAAAGAGCTGCATCATCATCATAAAAGGATAATACGGCTTCTTACTGCAGGCATCATTATAATTAATGATAACATTTCAGGCAGGCAATACAAGAAACTGAAGGGAAATAAATTGCATAGAATTTTGCATTTCGAGGGTTACATTTTGGAAATGTGGTTTAGTTGGAGCAAATTAATTATTATTAACATTAGTTGCTTATAAATAACTAATGTTTAAGGATGCAAATTGAAGGGTAGAAAATATAATGTAAGCTAGAACAAACCACTTGTGAAAATGTGGCTGACACTAATCAAAAGTGTGACTTATAGCATCAATCTTATTATTTACTGAATTGAAATATTAGGGAATTGCAAAGCATTTTCCTTTTAGAGTTTAAACATTTGTATTCATTTATAATTAAAAAAAAACTATGCAGTATGCTTGGAAAATGACCAGCAAATGGAGAGAAAAAGTGACTTAGAGCGTTCTGACATTAATAACATCACCACAGGCCTACCTATCTAAATGAGCTCTTTCAGTAAAGAATAATTATTTACTATGTGATAATGTGAAACACAGGGGCAGAGGGAATAGAAACATACAAGATTACAATGTGACACATTGATTTCTCAAGAGGTGACTATATTTCTAATTTTGTTCTGTAAGTAGGGTTTCCACGTTTTCTTGAAAAACAATACCGGCTCTGCTATTGCCTCCCCAGGTGGGAACCGTATTGCCTTCCCCAGGTGGGAACTGTTTCTGTAGATCAAAGTTTTTTTCTTTTAAACAATTACCGTATTAAACACGGTTTAATATTATTTAGGTCTGTGGTTCTAAAGCCAACGTATTTGTTTTCTTATTTTGGCGGCAATAGCTAAGCTCTGGTAACCACAGACTGGTCGTGGGGACTGTTTCCATGGTGTCTGTACGGAGACATGCTAGTGGCCGCATATCATCAGGCTGTTGGTCGCATGAAACCACTGTACTAGTGTTCAGCCAAAGTAATAAAAAAGTTTTAATCACAGAACAGATTTTAACAGATGCTAAACAAAATTAATGGGATATGTATTCTGATATGTAGGAAGATAAACAGTGAGAAAACATGGTAATATTATGTGATGATGAAATGGCGGGAACAATGTAATACAAAGAGGTGATGAGGTGGCAGGACTAAAGCAATGCACAGTGATCATGGAATGATTGTTAAACCTTCTTGTACATTACCATGTGATTGGGACATTCATTCAGTTATCTCAGTTATTTTGAGAGAGAGAAAATGGGGAGTTGTTAAAGTGCATACCTTCTTAGGAAAGTAAAGTGGGAATAAAATGCTTAACATGCTTTATGTAACTATTCCCTCTGTGCATTCACCATGCTCTGTATAGTTTCGGTTCAGAAACTCTCAGCTATTTTGACTTACAAGGCTCTGCTACAGCTTTCACAATCATTTCCAGAAAGAAATCAGAGCCCAGGACTCTTTCCCTACAAATAAGATCTTAATGCTATGGCAAGTAAACAGAAAACGTTGGCAAATGAATTTGTTATACGTAACAAACTGAAGGTATGATTGAACCTAAGCACTAAGGACAAAGTCAACCATCTAAAGACCAATGAAATTACAAACTGTCATTACAATGAAAAGACTCTTTGCCAGTGTAGATTGCTAATGAGTGGGTGTGCATGGTTCTGACGCGAGGCGAAAGGCTTCTAGCGGCAACCGATTGTGGTCCTTTTTGTACCTGTGTTCCTGCTATTGGTGTTTACTTGTGTATAATCCTGGGTTTGACTGACTTCCTGATATGTGTTCTGTCCTCTGACCATTCTGCTGCCTTCTCCCCAGGTTACCCTAACCATGGTCTGCAGTTCCATACTGATTGCAAGCTCTGTGCTCCAGTCTGTTGCAGTTCCATACTGATTGCAAGCTCTGCACTCTAGACTCCAGTCTGCTGCAGTTCTTTTTCAAAGATGGACTACTAAGTTGTTACTTGCCTTGCTTACTCTGCTATTCCTCTAAATATTCAGATTTAGTTAACTTCTGGGATTCGTCACTTAGATCATCAAAGTCCTGGTTCGGTCAAGCTCTGGGCTCAGCCTTAGGGGCTAGTTCAGGCGAAAACCTCCCACTGTGTGTGTTCCCTTGGGTTCAGGCCTTAGAAGTGACAACTAGAAGATCAGTATGAAACTTCAAATGTGTCCCCATTAGTATATATTTTTTACTGTTAAACACTTAAGCATTTGCTTTTTGTGTAACAGTATGTGCAGTGGTCCACATTTCATAGGACCTTTAATCTTCTATATATGCAGGGCTATCCTCCATCTTTAATACAGCTTCTGCTGCTATGTCACTACAGTTTCTGGAGCATTTGTGACATGCATTAAGAACTGACATGGAACACTCACCGGAGACAGAGCACTGGGAACATCATTACAGAGGGAATAGTGGGAACACCAGATGTGCACGTTACAATATGTGTGTCTAGTGTGCATGATTGCTGCTGGTTTCGTCCAGTTATATATCTTTAGAATATGTGAGTTACAATTTAAACAAAGCCTCGTCATTATGCTACTGAAAAGCTTGATACTGCATAAACGGTTTAATTCGTCCTACTATCTCTACACGATATCCGTCCTTAATTTGTGCATGACATAATATATTCTCAGGCCACTTTATGACAAATCTGATTTCTGAAAAGGGAAGTCGCAGATAAAAGGATAATTGGCCAGTATGTGTCAAGTGAAGGATTTCATAAGGAAAAAGCGTGATAACGGCAGTTTTCCCTTTTTCAACAAATTAAGTGATTAAATAATTATGTGTGAAAATTCTCCATGAAAATGTTACCATAATGGTGAAACGGCTGGATACTTTAGTATCCAGAGACACCTGGCATCCCTCCAACTAATCAAGTTGCTAGATTCATCGGTAAAATCTGCTCTACATGGACGTAAATAGCAGCTGTTTGCCAGCTGACGTCCAGATATTGTAATTGAATAAACGCGATTTCTGATTTAGCCCAAAAATGGCAAGCAAACTGCAGAATGTGTTTTGTGAGGTAGTAATACCCAGGCTAAATCCTTGGAGTCACTGTATAAAAAAGATGTTAATGTGCAGTGGTACAGCTGTGATCACATTTCTCTCAGGAGATATAGCCCCGAAATGTAGTTTATTTCGTCCGCCTTGGTTTCACACTGAACATATATAAATCATATACATACATAGTGCGCTTTTTGCTTCTATGGGTGCACGAGATACAAGAAAGACTAATGCACATCTTGTTATATTAAATAGGAAAAGATCTTGACCATTCAATACACAAAATACATAAAAATAATCAATGCATACAGTTACCCAAGAGCCAAAAATAATATTGTACCATTAGACTGACTGTTGCTCAAAAGTGGGCTTGAGATCACTAGATCCTTGATTTCAAGTCCACTTTTAAGCAGCAATTAATCTGCTGGTACAGATTTATCAGCAATTATAATTAGTAATTATACAGTACACGTAGATTGACTGCTGCTCAAAAACAGGGTTGAGATATCAATACTGTTGAAATCAAGCCCACTTTTAAGCAGTAGTTATTCAATTTGTAGAGTATGGATATGGTGTATGTTTGGCTCTTGTGTAACTGTGCATTTGCATTTTGTGTATTTTTCAGTTAGATATTGTTTATATATTGTATAACAAGGATCTTATGCTGTTTGTTGTATAAGGGTGTTCAAAAGTCTTTCTTGTATCTTATGCTGCTATATGGCACAGGGTGGGGCTATGCATAGCTTTCGAACATGTGACCATGGCCTGCATCACTATGAGAGACCTGCAGTTAGCTCTGTAAGTTGTCTCAAGAAAACCTATTTCAGAACTGGGGAGGACAAAAAATAGTTGATAAGTAATTAAAGCATTTTTAAAAATAACATGTCAGTTTTAGTATGCATTACTTTTTTGTTTCAGACTGGAATAGGGTGAACACGTAGTCCTGGCCGGAATGCCCGGGACAGTCCTGAAATAGGACTTTATGTCTCCCAGTCATGGCCAGCCTCAATCAGGAATATGTCCCGGATTGAGAGCTCTGAGAGAAGGAGGTCTCAGCCAATCAACCTGTCAACTCTCACGATTGGCTGAGAGTTCAGAAGCATCTACTGATTTGCTCAGTCCCTCCTTCACATGGCGCTGCCTGCACCAGGTAAGGGGAAAAAAAGCTCACACTCTCTCCCTGACAGTCTCTGTGTGTGTGTGTGTATGTGTGTAAGTGACAGACTGTGTGTAAGTGTATCTATGTATGTGTGCATGAGACTGTGTGTGTTTTGTGTATCTGTCTATGTGTGAGTGAAAGACTGTGTGTGTGTGTGTGTGTGTGTGTGTGTGTGTGTGTGTGTGTGTAACAGATATAAATAAAGGGGGATCAATTATCTCAAACCGCTTGTCTGATAACTAGAATGGGTTAAATGCTCTCAAATGCCTGTCTGGTAATTAGAGTGGGTTAAATGCTCTCAAACTGCTTGTCTGGCAATTAGAGGGAGTAACATGCTCTCAAACGGCTTACCTGCTAACTAGAAGGGGTAAATTCTCTGAAAAATGGTCCTGTCTGATAATGACGATCTATATTATAAATACATTATTCAGTCTGAAATCTTCATCGTTCACAAGATTTCCAAATAATTTATACAATATAAAATGTATCCCTCATGGCAGAAATAAAATGTGGTCACCCAAGACTAGAGTGGTTTGTTAAGTTTGCTCCTGCAACCAGCTATGCTGCTAGCTACACAACTGGCACCAGTAAAAGTAAAATAAAATCATCCAGCCCAATCCCAGGGCTGAGTGCTACTAGGAAATCTCCTGCTGTCAAAATATTTCAGTATCGAATAGACAACAAGATTTCTGGAATCCAAAAAACAGAAACATCATGATAGAACATGATGGAGGGCTAGATTCATCTATAAACATATTTTTATGGCACAAATAAAAAATCAAAAGACGGGCAAAGGTGGAAAGGAAAAGACACAACAACAGGGGCAATAAGTACCTTTAGGACATTTCACACTCATTTTGCACTCATTTGTAATCTCATTAAAGATACTTTGCCTTTAAGAGAATATTATGTTCTAACAGCAGGAAACAAGGGACTTTGAGAAAATACTTGATACTATCACATGAAGGAACCATAACAAAAGAGTCCTATCGTGAGAAGTGCCTTGAAACCGTCTAAAGGGAAAAAAAGAAGATTGCTAACCAAAACAAATATAACCAGAGCCAACCATACACTGTATTTAACACTAACTCTTTGTTCTCTATTTATCTTTAGAGTTGTGAAAGGATGTCAGATGTCTGAATAAAAACTACGCACCACAGGAATCCTATAAAACATATCTATAGAAGGCAGAAACTTGCTTAGAGGTACGCAAGAAAAGTCCCCTTTTTAGGTATGCGTTTGTGCAAAGCTAGGCAACCTCTTGCACTTCAGGTGAGGAGGACTATAACTCCTATCAGCCACAGTTGTTCTCTAATTTTGAACCACTGCCTGGTGTCCAGATTAACTATTGTGCCTTATGGCCTATTATTGATTTTGGAATATTATTCATGCATTTAGATGTCCAAACATTATGAGACCTGTAGTTCACATTAATGAGTGCTGTACATGTGCCTACCCTTCATTTTAAACTACAGTTTCATTTAAAAAAATCATGATTTGTTTTAATACATTTTAATCTCTAGTGTAATGTAATCAACATTTAAAAATGTATAAGAGCATTTAAACAGCCTCTGACTTCCTTACTTTCCTGGAACTGACCAAGTATTTTCCTGGCAGGCATGTGTTTAGATTCTTGCCATGCACACATCTGACCTGGTGACATCAGGATGGTGCTGAGAAGCAAGGGCTCTTTTTTGTGGAAATCATGCTTAGAAGCAAGACTTTCAATATCATTAAAGGACAGATGAAAAAATACAACTAACTGATTAAGTCAAACTAATATCGCTCATTTCTTCAATTGTTTAAATATATAACAATTACATTTACATCTAACCAAAAGGAATTAAGCAGTCACTGTGTATAGCATTCACAGTGAACACACAATGAAACCATTTAAATTAGTGTATTGTTATTTAATTGCAAATATATCAGTACAGTTAAACTTTAAAAAATGCCCCTTTAACACTTTACTTTGAATCTAAAGTGCTGTTTAATAACCCTATGAACAATTCAAAATATTGATTTTGAGACGTATTTTCTTTCAGATATTTTTATTAGTGTTTGTAGATTTGTAAAAGATTTTTCATTTAAAAGATAGTGTTTTTGCTTTTTCAATTTTCCATCATATTCTATTATTTTTTTTTAATAAATTCTAAGAATTAAATTATCCCGAAAAAACCAATATATAGTTTGTGTTGGTATGGTGAGAGAGGAAATTACAGCTAAACACAAACACCACAGAAGTGTAAAAACAGCCTTTATCCTGAACAGTGCAACATTGAAAAAACAGTCTGTCTTTAAGGGGTTAAACAACAATAACATTTGATTGTCCTGCAAAACGGTGTCTTTGTCCCCAAGGGGTTAACAATGAAAAGACTGTATTTGTATGGGTGTTTCTTTGTTCACAATTAATTTAGTTACAATGTATCACTCAGTAATGAGAGTTAATGAACCAGCATTCTCCCATATACAGATTGAAACTGCCACGTACTTTCATATTCTACAACTTATACAAATGACTAATGATGCCAGAAATAGGAATACCATCAGCAACATAACAATTAAATGTATCAATTAATAAGCCTCGTACAGACAAAGGCAAATGAACAGTTAATTAGCTAATCTGTTACCATGACATTGGCAATCTGAGTGAAGCTAAAATAACTAATAAAGGAAATGGAGGAGGTCAACATACTAGCAAATGAATTGCCCACATGTCATCAACTTTCTGCAAATGAAAACAATATTTTTTGCCCCATAATTCCAGCACAAGTAATTTACAAGGGGCTGTGAGCTTGCATAGGTGTGCTTTCACACACACTTTGAGCAGTTCAAGTGCATTTTAACTTTCTCTTCAGATACAAGTCTACCTCTGACATACTGTTTGTTATTGTGTACAATAAAGATTTGTACCATTTGAATCAAATCATCTGCCCTGTCCAGGATTTATGGATTATACAGTTGTGTTTAAATAAATATATGCATAAACCTGGTTTGGTGGTGTTGGTCCTTGAGGACTAGTTTAGGCACCACTGTTTTATATTAAAAACTGTAACAGGGAGGTGTTGAAAATTTAACTTAATCGATTTTAGTCTCTTTTTTTTAAATTTAAACACAACTAGGCTATTCACTAAATCCTGGGCAAGGTGAGTCGCAAAGACTGGTCTAAGGTTTCCAGACTTGTTTTATGCCAATTTACAGATCTAATGAATTACATTTGGCTGAATGCAGCAATGAGTGTGATGGATGCAAACCAGTGTTGCAGTACGTTGGGTGGAATGTATTATAACAGGATTCCCATTCAGTAGCATAAAAAACACACACAAAAAAACATAACGTGTGATCTTCCATTTGAAAAATATATTTCAGTATAAAGTAGACATTATTGTAGTGAATTAGTCCTTTCAACTAATTTTAAAAAATCTTAAAAAAATAAGACATATAGTCCCTTTGCAAATCCTGAACATGCGTCAATGAAGACAAGGACATATAATTATGCATAATAAGATGCAAGTCATTTTTGCGAAACATACAACAAAATGAAAGACATACCATTTCGCCTTCAGAAAAATTACAATAAGCTATAGAATGCAATAGAAAAAAAAGTGTTGGTTCCACAGACAAGAACCTTATAATTTTGGTAAAAATGTATTTATTTCACTGATTTTCATCCAATTATGAACACAAATCTGTAGTTTAGAAGCAGCTCTCAAGATTTCATTAATTGTAGTTTTCACAGTAACGAGAAAGGAATAGTTTTGTCTTGTGAGACCCCTTGCCCTTTGGTAATGTAAAAATCTGATTTAATTTTTTTTTTTTTTTGCAGCTACTGTATGGATAATTAGATCTGGCAGAGGAAGTCAATTCCATTGTGAGTTATTTAGGACTCACATTATGGCCGGGAACAATATCAAAATAATAATGTGTATCTAGAATACTGTATAATCTTAAATCTCTCTAATTTACTCTTGCCGTGCATATGGGAATATAAAATAGATTTGTTCAGGGACATAGATTAAGCGGCCAAAGGTTTGAGTCCAATAATTATGTTACAAAAAATTAGCTCTGCACAAAAGTAGGCCTCATGGTTTGCAGGTAGGGCTGCCATAACAACATCTTCATAGGGTTGACAATGATATATGGTACATTTATCATAGAATGGATTGGAAGAACAATAACTTGTCATTGTGATACAGCACTAGAATTATCATTATATTTATAAAGTGCCATCATATTCTGCAGCACTTTAAGACCACCCATTGTAATTAACATAAAAGTATATGCTGAGGTAACAAATGAAACACACGCTAAAAAAAAGGTAAGGAGGGCCCTGTCAAACATTACAATGTAAAAGGTATATGGTGGTCTAGCATGAGGTGGAAAGTGATATTAGTCAAGATGGTCAGTCATTCTTCAATAGCCAAAAAGAAAATGGAGTTCTAGGTGTACAGTGCAGTCAGCATTAGTATTTAAAAAAATAATGTTATACACATATGGTTTGATTACACTAGCCAATAAAAGGGGATAATTGAGGTAAGCCAGGTTTAAGATGGTTGTGATGGGAGTTATTTGTTAGTAAATTGCTTCCCTGGATTTTTTTAGATCTGTAAAGTAAGATAAAGGCTAACATATTGTTGTAGGACATTCTGTAAGATGGCTGCAGCCCTAGAAAAGTACTGAAATTAACTGAAATGGAAATAAGACAATAAGACACACATAAGTTGTAACAATACTATGCATTTATAAAACAAATATACTTTAATATGTGTATCATTTAGACCGTCATTTATGCAAGAGACAGATCACTAGTCTAAACACTGCTAGATGCTATTGCTTTGCACATTTCTATTGAAATATATAACACTATCACAGAACAGCATATAGGGGTTCAATGAATTTACAGTATATCTGGCCCACACTACCTGTTGAAGGTGTTATTTCTGCTGACCATTCGCAGGAATCCTGTGGGATCTGTCACAGAGTTCATTTTATTGTTAAGGTCATCATATTGCTGGTCCATATAATCCCCTGCCTCACTTTCAGTTTCACTGCTTGCACAAGTCCTGGAGATACAAAGAAGACATTACATTTTAAATAGCTGTGCTCTTTCAGGGTTTAATTCTCCCTACTTTAAACACACTATTGGAAACTATATCATTATCAGCAATAAACTCAGACTAGAAAAGATATCAGAAAAAATATTGATACAGCACCCAATAAATGGATAACAATCTGGTGAGCAAGATGTTTGTAATATGTTTGTAAAACAATGTATTGCTAGGATAGTAAAAGAATACAAACTTACCACATGTATTTGCTATGACATTCATTTTCCTTGAGATCAAAAACATCTAACAAGACATTTTTCTTCAAAAGCAGTTAAAAAGTTATTCACTTACAAAAAAGTGTTTTTAATAACATGTATAAGAATCTGTTACATTTAAGCTAACTCTTCTACAGTTCACAAAATGTAACATTTGATGTAAGTTTTGCATATTTTTTTTTCACCATATGAAATATTTACAGATTGTAACACATTTTGCAGTGAACAGATTCAATTCACTATAGTTGCTTTTCTTTAAGGTACAGCACACCTGTTTCATAAAACTATGAACCAAATAATAAATTGCTTCTAATTCCTTTAATACTGCACTAAAAAACTGCTAAAGACCATACCTTCTGCTTTGTTCCCGATATCACACATTTTTAAATGAACATGGTAATCCTGAAATTTAACCTATTGAGCACCAGTAAATGCCAGAACAATCTATAATATTTGCCTGAGGAATGATGGTGTTGCTGTATACCTTGCAGATGATCCTCAGTATGTATACAGTGTATATATAAGAAAAAAAAACAGAAAAAAGCACATAGATCATAGCATAATTCTGTTATACATTTGTGTGGTATTTGGAGGTAGATGATTCCACTCACAAAACCAGCAGATGTTTATTTATAGTCAAATATATATTTTAAGGGAAGTAACTATACACTACTGCCAAATGAACATACATATAACCGTTATTTATTACATGTGACATAGTAACAGAAGACATTTAACCTCCATGGCATTATTAGAACATTTGAATAATAGTAGCACTTTTGGGTGTCCTCCCCCTCCATTGTACAACATGATCCAATATAAAGCATAACTCCTGACTCCTTGACTGTCTTGCTAGAATCTCAAGTTCAATTAACATCAAATATGGTAATCAGATGCTGACATGTCAACCTTTAGTTGCATAAATCTTCTCAAGACCTTTAGTTAATGACTTAATAACAACAGGTACACCAGTAATCAAAAATAAATCCACAGCATAACGACTGATGTGAAAAAAATATGACAGAAGTAAATTAATATCCAATTATCATGTGTTTTATTACGAGAAAACCACTAGGTTTAATTAAGCCCAGAAGAGCAGGGATTATGATAGAATAGGGGCCTGTGTTGACCCACTTCCAAAATATATTGCTTACACTAAAATCTGTTCTGTTGATCACACACCGAGGGTCAAACACAGAATTGCAAATCAGCCAAAGCTATGGATGATGTAAGTGAGAGAAAAAAGTAAAAATGAATTCATTGCAGGGATTGAAAAGATTGTTTACAAGTGCTAAGAAAAGTGTTATTCACTGGGGATACTAAGCCACATCATCACAAGAGACTGGTCCTCAAGTCATTTCAGATAAACCACATGAATGTGCCACTTTTATTGCATTTGTGTGTCCCTGTGGATTTCAGCCAGAGAGTGGAAATATTCTACACGCCCGACAAAGCTCTCTGCTGACTTGTTTTTATATCACATACCGTGTGTTTTCACTGTGATCTCATGAGCACGCTGAAATGTAGGAAGCATGCTAAATTATGTATACAAATAAAAAAAAAGTACGCTATGCTGCTGCATTATGAATTTTATTGGCACAGCAGAAAACAGGGAATTAAAGCTATGTATTTGGGGTTTAAGACAAAGTAAATATATATATATATATATATATATATATATATTTGTTTCTAGGTCAAAAATAAAATGTCTGACTGATTGTAAGTTTAATGGTGTGATTATACTTACAGCATCGTGTGTACTGTTTTTTAATTGATCATAAAGCAGATTAAAATGTTATATATAAACGTCATTCACTGTCGATAGCACTTATCGCATATGACACTTAGAAAAGTAAGTAGAAACACACTATTATGCAACAATTGTCACTATTCTGCTTCACTTCATTTTACAATGGGTGAAAACATGTTTCAATGTGTAGCCCCATAAATATACAGTATTACAGAATATTGTGTTAGAATTTAGACCTATTGTTTACAGCAGAGGCAGACAACCAGTTGCTTTCCACACAAGTAGGCACCAACATTGTTCATGGTAGACAATAACTGGACTTTCTGACAGACAATTTAATAAAGTTCTATGACATTCCCAGACCTTGCCACAGACACCTTTGACCATCTCTTGCCCTTCAGCTGATTTTTTTATGATCCTTTACCAGATAAAGACTACAATAGGGTAGTAGGCCAAGGCTGGACCAGCATTTTGATTACTGAAGTTCAACAAAATCTGCCAAACTACTTGTTGCCTACCTGTGGTTAACAGTATTAAAACTTATATTGGCCTAATTTTTTTTTCACATGAGGAGAGGATCCACAATGCAATGGTCTTATCAGACTGATCGTGAGGATTCAAGTACAACTCATAGACTGGGCCTTTGAGTGGAAATAGGGCATCTTCAGTGATACCTTTCGTTGAGTCGTGGGCACAACAGAAAACTGAGAGACTGGGTAATAGACACACAGCTGCTGGTACTTAGAGATAGGATTGTAGACACACATCCAAAGGTATTGAGTAATGTGAAGTCGTAAGATAAAATTAAGGTCAAGATATGAGAAGACAGCAACAGCAGAAACAGGTCAGAACACAAACAAGCAAAATTAGAAATAAGCACCAATCCTAGGAAACTGAAGGGTTTTATTTTGGCACCATCAGCTGATTGGGAAGACAGGAATAAGAAAAAAATGTAAATTATCTTTAAATCAGAGGTTCACACGTGCACAGAGCATGGCGGGAAGCCATGTTGGTGGCAACGGGACTCCGAAAAAGATGGCATCATGGACCTCCAGTGGTTGCCACGAGCGGAGCTCCAAGGGACCACAGAGGTAATAGAGGGAGCAGAGGCGTCATAAGTGTATCCAGTACTGATGGAATATAATGCACTAGTTTTCACACAAAGAAGGCTTTTAGCGTATTGCATAAATATTGTAAAATAAATACAGTAAAATCTTACTGATTAGTATCCCTGCATGAACACATGCCAGTCCATCAAAATGATTAATTCTTCCTTTTCTGTTGTTCTCATGCAGGAACATTATTAAAATCTTTATAAGAAACACTTCAGCTCCAGCAGTTCCTAACCTTGTGTGGCAATAATCCATAAGGTTAGGCATGTCAATGCATGACCCCTAACCTTCCTAAACTGCAGCCCTCAAACTTTCCTTTCACTTGATTTGAAGTGAGGCCTACTCACACTACAAATATTTATTGTCATTATTTTAAGTCAAGTTCCCTTAACCCCTTAGTGACAAGACATTTTCACCTTGACTTTCCCTTGGTGACAATGGCTGTTTTGACATTTCTAGGGTGTTTGTGTTTAGCTGTAATTTTTTTATTTCTCACATACTGTACCCACACAAATTATATGTTGTTTTTATCGCCATAAGAAGGGCTTTCGTTAGATACCATTATATTCATCATATCTTATAACTTACTACAAAAACAATCATAAAATATGATTAAAAATAAAAAAACAAAAACTTTTTCTAACTATGACCTAAAATATAATTTACACAAATACAATCATTAAAAAAGACCCCATCTAAATAGTTTCTAAATGTTGTCCCGAGTTCAGAAATATGCATGTTTCCATATTTTTCGGTATTTTTTTGCGAGTTATGGGGCAAAAACCAGAAATAGTGTTTTTTGTTTTTTTCCTATATTGACCTTTTGACCCCAGTCCTAACCCTGAATTTAACCCCAACACTAAATTTAACCCCAACTCTAACCCTTTGCTATCCCTTAATATATTTTAATTTAATTTTAAACCTATCCCTTATGCTAAAAATTATTTTATTTTAACCCTATAGGCTAATCTAACTATAATTCCAGTTCTTAGCTAATTCAATCTTTGTTTTTTTAACATTGCACTGTTACTTGCTGCCTCTAGGGGCAGTCAAGCAGCATATTCAGAGTGACGGAAGTAAATTTTCTTTCACTTCCGAAGCTCAGACCACAAGAGGGCATAGCCATATTGATGGAGCCTGCTGCGTCAATATGGTGCCCACGATCGCCCCACGGAGCCCCAGAGAGGAAATTTCGGTGTTGGCTTGTTTCAACGCAGGACGTGCCAGGCACATCCATTGTCGGGAACGGAGTTCCGGGCAGGATGTGCCTGACACGTCCATTGTCGCAAAGGGGTTAACTAGTTGTCTCCATGTATGAGCTTTACAACCTAGTTGTCTCCATGAACAATGTTTACAAACACACAATCATTGGCCTTTCTAAAGGTATACACAATACGTAGGCATACGTTCAGACAGGAAGGCGGTCCAGCGGTTGAACTACAACTTCCATCATCACTCTTATCAAGCTGCCACATGATGCTCTTATAATGCCTAACAGTTGAGACCATGAAAAAAGGGACAATTTTACTCAGAATATCCCCAGTAATGTCATGGAAAATGTATAGTTATTTAAATTATAGAAGTACATTTGAACAATTATAAACTACTAACATATCAAACTGATAGCCACTGTTCTGCAGCGCTTACTTTTGTAATTGCTCAAACATTTTCAGATTTAAATGTGTATCCCCATATAACAGCAGTGAAAAAACAGTGCTGAGGCAGACAATAGGTAGAGCTCCAATTTCCAAGGTCTTCAGTCAGCGGAATATCTACGGCCATGACAGTCGAGGAGAATGTAGGCCATCAGCAAAAGCTAACTTGGGCTTAGTGCTTCTCAAATTCCATTCAGGAAAGTCTAGTTTGTTATGTTACTTAGTATTTGTATATTTTGATATCCCTTGTATGTGTATGATGCCACTTTATAAATATGGAAACTGTACTGCTGTGATTGTATCCTGCCACTTGTAGCAGCTTTTAGGAGCCAACCATGCAATTTAAACGTCAATACTGAATTCACAGTCCAAGACTGCTCAAAATATAAATTTAAGAAGGTCAAACGAATCCTGTGGAGTACTATAAAAATAAGTTTCCACATGATTACCTGTAAAAATGAACATTTCTCCTGCAGCCTGCCAAACAATCAAGCTTTCAGATAAATCTTCTATGTAGTTACTACTAAACAGAAGTCCCCATTTTCCAAATAAACAGAAACAACAATCTAATCTGCCCTGTGTTTATTGCTAGATTCCATCTCAAATGAGCAGATACCCTAGGCCTCAACAAGCTGTAAAAAAAACCACCATTTTTGACTCTCTCTTTTTTTTTTTCTTTCTTTCTTTCCAGCTGTATCCTTTTTTGTGTTAAGGGTAGCTAGCAGGCAGGACATTAAAATTTAAAATAGAAACATGTCATCTGGTTAACTGTACTGCTAAAAGCAGGCACACAAACAATTTGATTACAGGTCAGTTGCTACAAAAGAAA
The DNA here is from genome assembly GCA_036172795.1 of Pelodytes ibericus. Lineage (NCBI taxonomy): Eukaryota > Metazoa > Chordata > Amphibia > Anura > Pelodytidae > Pelodytes > Pelodytes ibericus. The sequence goes on from CM069860.1 coordinate 117,033,856, forward strand.
TCGAAAAAAGAATGGCAATGTTTAATTAATTTAGTCTGCACAAAACAAAGAAAGGGTCATTCGAGCATTGCTAGCCACAGCTGAGCATTAAGATTAACTACATCAAAATGACACATCATTAAAACATAATTTATCTCTGCCGAAAGATAAGAAAGAATAGTTTATTAAGTGTGCGCAACCCACATATGTTTCCTATCAGTTTTCATTATTACTATGGAGTGATTTAAAAGCCGTGGATTGTACTTTAAGAATTACATTTTCATGTAAAATATTTATTTTTTTTACAATATTTACAATAAATAGGTATGTCACAAAAACTTTTGGGATATGTCTGTATGTATGTGTTGGTATACACACATTCATATATTATTATGTCAAACTAACATTACTTATGCATATATGTCAACACAGAGAGCTCATTCAAGAGAGAAAGAAAAATATAACAAATAGGTAAACATATCTGTAAGTGTATATGTCTGGGTATATGTAGCAGGTAACCATAGGGTGACAACATTGATGTTTTATTCAGGGACACATAAAAAAAAATATATACTTCAGGTGTGGTGTAAAGATTGCAGACCAGTCTATACTATACTCAAGTGAGGGCTGGCAACTTTTGACCGCGGGGTGGGGATGGCAAAAACATTTTTAATGCCCTGTTTTGCAATTTCATCAGCCCACCTGTTATTATGAGAGACAGACACAATTAGACAGGCAGGACAGATATACTGACAGATAAGGTGCAGAGATTGATAGAAGGACAGACACAGATAGAAAGGCAGGACAGATCTGATAGCCAGATCGACACAGAGATTGATAGACAGACAAAACAGCTGGATAGAAAGCGCTAAAGGCGTCCAAATGCAGGTCCTCCAGCTGTTCAGCTGTTACTTGACTTCAACTACAATAATTCCCTGCCATTCTCGAAACCTTGTGAAGAATCATGGGGTTTGTAGTCCTGCAGCAGATGGGGGGCTGCAGTTCGACACCTAGGCACTAGGGCATTTAGAAGTGAAAAGTGGTGCAGCCCAGCCCATTGAGCTAGGATTGATGGCACCCCAGGGGCAATTGCCCCTATGCTCGCCCTGACAGCTATCTCCTGATTATATAAGTAACAAGTATATTAATTAGTATTTTTTTAAATATATAAAATGCTGGTTAAATGTTGGAATACACAACATATTGAGTATCAACACATGGGTGGATAACACTGATAAACACTTGGCTTCTACCAAGAAGCCACCCTTTTGCCTTAATATGAGCCTCACGCAGCCTTAAGATAAAAAGGTTCAAGAAATCAGTTGACATATCTTTCCATAAACATTCAAGACATTAAACTTTGGGTAATCCCTTGATTTTTATTTTTCAATGCAGTTCACTTTTGATTATCAGCTTACCGAAGTACACAATGAAACACTGGCTTAATAGACACTATTATATTGTATAAAAAAATTAGGTAATCAATGTACTCAAACTTTTGACTTGTACTAAACATATATCCTATCAGTTGTACAAACAATACTGCTTTCTCAGCCAATGCAATACCGGTATTCTCTCTGTATTACTGTAGTAGATTGTGAATCTGTAAATCTTTGCCATTTCTGAAGCAGCAAAGCATGCTAATGCTTCCCCCATCCCCAGAGTATTGAATACATGTAAATATATTTTCTTTTAATATGAGCGCCACTGACACAGCTGCATATCACAGGAACTATCTAGTTTGTTGCTTGTTCGGACTCTGGAGGCTTTGTGAAGGGGGAGCAGTGATTGACAGTGCTGCCACTAGCAAGTGATTTAACATCTATGGCATTTCAAGCGTAGCACCATTGCTCCCTGACGTGACATGGTTTTGGATTGGTGAACCAGAAAGGATTACGCACTCAAATGGAACAGCAGATAAGAACTTCTTGGCTTACCCAGTTTGTTGTGCATTGTACAACCAATTTTCCAGCCAGAGACCTTATAATATATATATATATATATATATATATATATATATATATATATATATATATATATATATATATATATATATATATATATATATATATAACCCTCTGATCACCACATTACATTTTTCCGAAACAACTACTTTGGCCTGATTTTTCAAGCCTTGTTGTCAATTCAAAACAGTTCAATGGTTGCTGAATAGACCCTTTGTATATAAACACACAGTATGAATTCCAGTGTGAAAAATAAATACCGGTACTGAAAAGCTTTTTTAATTATCTGTCATTCTTTTTGTTATCAACATTTACCATTTTATAGGGTTCCTCCTAACAGTGACACACAATGCCAAATCTCCCATTAGACAAACTCTTCTGACATTGGTAATGTACTGATCACTTTTAGCTACATTTTCTACCTACTGCTGCTCATATCCAGATTATTTTGGGTCATTCTGTGACCACTGTTTTGCCTAGAACCTACCCAAAGAGTAAAGCAAGGGTGGATAGGCCTTGGGCCAGTAGTGTCTCTTCTTTGGGGCACCAAGGATATAAATCCATCTCCCCACCAGAATTTGCAACCAAACTCCAGCTTATTCTCACTTTCTCTTTCTTTTTCTTATTCAAGTGGACATAAAATATAGAGCCTTATTCCTTGACAATAATCTCCCGAAATAAGAATTGGTTTAAAGAAGACAAAGAAACGTAGCTAACATTTTGCTAACGCTATAATAATAATATTAAATATGTGCTCTTATAATAAAAAGAGATATACATTACTTGAATTAAAAGAAATACATGTATCATAAGCACACTTTGCAATGACATTTTGTTAAATTGGCTAAGAATTACTACAGGAACAGAAGGTTATTACCAGACTGTATTGATTGTGGTGCATTGTTACCATTGCAGGGATTCATTTGAATCCTCTAATGGTTAGTATATTCATAAACAACTCTTAGGTGTGGGGAAACGACATGGAATCAATTTTTGCTGATTCTATCAGCTGAAAAAGTGATGTTAATACATGGAAAACTGATGTTATCATAATAATATGATGCCAAACCAGCAAATGATGTGCTATCAGATTAAGCAGTTGCATTAAAAGGGACATATGAGGTTATCAGTGTTCATAAAGTATTTATACTCCATTTTTGTATATTATTCTTTCAAGCTTAGGAGCTATGTATCAGCCAGGGTGTATGCATCTAACCACCACAATGCAGGTAAAAAAAAAATCGCTACCATGTGAAGAAAAAGTCTAAAATAACTCGCTATTTCTTTAATTCAGCGCTCACTAAAGACAATTTATCAATGTTTTCCAAAAAAAAGGTACTGACATGTTGACACATTGCTAGCAAATATAGGTATTCAGTGTTTTTTTTAACAGATTTCAATCAGCAATGTCTTAAACCAGCTAATATTGAAGAAATGTTCAGTATATTATCTCCCTCATCCCTTTAAGACCCATAACCCCTTGCTTTGTAGCTTTAATACACTAAACCCTGCTTCTGCAAAGTAGGTCTTCTTTAGCTCCAAGCACCAGCTGTAAGGTAACCATCCAGAGGTCCATGCTAGCAGGAACAGCTGTTTTCTATGCCCCCAGGTGCTAAAGGTTTAGGAAATCCATCAATTACAAATTTTAGAATCCTGCACACGCGCACATTTTTTTAATTGACTGTAGGCAAAGGGGATAAAAGCATAATTAATTATCTAGCATACAGTCACATGAGAATGGCATTGACATGGGTGAGGGCATTTTCTTTTATCTTCAAACAGTGATTGCAGAGCATTGCAGCAAGTCTCATCTGACTTGCATGTAAGGTTCACAGCAATTATTGAATTGTCACATGCATCTTATGAGTACAGCGGGGGTTATTTAAAAGGATAGATGCATGGCAAATTCCTGACGTTTACCCCCATTTTTGTTTATTTTTATAAATAAGCCCATGTTTGCTTAATAAGTCAACTAACCTTATACTACAATAAATACTGGTGATAGCTCAACATAGCACTGCAGATGTTTGGGAACTACATATCCTATGGCATGCTAGGATAAACATCATGGAATATGCAGTTCCCAAACATTTGCAGTGCCAAGGTTAGTCATCACTAGTATAAAATACATTACATGAAGACTCTAAGTTAAATGGATTTTCATTTAAAAAAAAAAACCCCCAACAACCTTATTTTCAAATGATTTTACTGCTGACCAAAATGCTACTTCTCCGGATAGAAGTGTCTAGACAACAGATCTCTGTTCCGCAGCTCTGTTTTTTCTCTCCCCTAATACAGTGCAGTTATGCAGTCATTGTGCTTGGCTTCCTACTGCCTGGAGTGACATAAATAATGAATTGACAACCAATAGAAACATCCTAGTCACCACATTTGGGTCTGGATCTCAACAAACTGAAAGAGTGTAGGTTCCAAACAGTGCATTTCATAGAAGTGAGATTAATACTCAGACAGGTTCATTGGCCTATTCTACACTCAAAACAGAAATGGCTCAGCAGAGAGTTTTACATAAAATGAATCTAAATGGGAATAATTTCACTTTGTTTACTTTATCATCTTCAGCTTTTAAAAAAAGTTTTGCGCTTGATCGATTTAGTGCCCTTATTCCTCCAAATCACTTACTAAATTATTCATTTGCCACAGTTTCATTATTTCCCCAAATCACTTGCCACGGTGCCATGATTTCCCCAAGTCACTTGCCACAGTGGCAGCATTCCCCAAATCAATTGCCACGTGCAATTAAATTCCCCTACCTTGCCTCTCCTTCATCACACTATGATTAAGACACAAGTGGCATATCCCTTGTGCAAACCTATGGTTACTATGACTTGAAAAAAAGATTATTGTTATTTCTCAAGAGAAATACTGCTTCAACTACAAGTATAAAAAAGGTTTGGAAGGTGAAGTAACGCTGGATTACACATAAAATGAAATAAACATGAAGAAAATCATAGTGTGATATGTATGGCACAAAATAGTATTATTAATAAGGTGCAGTACCACACTCACAAATACAGGTGAATGTCAGGCCTCGATAGATAATAGTTGTCCAGGTGTTCAAGATGGCCGCCTCCACACTCTCTGCATGGTTCAGATACACCGTGGCTTTAACACTTGTTGCTCTGCAACAAGTGTTAAAGCCACAGTGTGTCTGAACAATGCAGACAGTCTATAAGCGGCCATCTTGAATTTGAATCACACCAACCACCCCAGCTGACCATTACTGTTTAACAACAACAAAATGTCACTGCCATCAGCCAATCAAAACCTGACATTTCTTCAGCTGAGCTTAATGTACATAGAATTTCAAAACACCTGGACAACTATTATCTATTGAGGCCTGACCTTCACCTATGTTTGTGAGTGTGATACTGCACCTTATTTATAATATTATTTTGTGTCACACGTATCACACTATGATTTTCTTCATGTCTATTTCATTTTATGTGTAATGTTTCTACATTAAGTTATGTGAGGAGTACCTCTAAAGCAGCTGTGTTTTTCCCACGTATGAATAAGTTGATTTAATTTGACAGTGGTTTCACTTCACCTTTATTAATTGTTGTTCAACTCCAAGTAATGCTGATTGTATTTCTGTATTGTTTAATATAAATGCTTTACACGTTTTTTATTTGCATAATTTCCTTTCCATACAATTATATTTAGGTTCAAGAGTTAACAGGATGACATCAAATGGAAACAAAGAGAAAACATAAAGCAGGACTGCGGCTTTGATCAATTTCTGCATATGAAGCATCAAGCATATTGCGGCATGTTACCATAATGTGATAATTTAATGTCAGCATCATCACTGTGTTCTGTACAGCTGATAAGAAACAAAATCATATTATTAGCCTGGAGGGTGCAGTGTCTACGATAAGCCTATCCCCAGGGGACACTAAAATATTCTGTACGATTCAGTGACAATACGCATAAGGGTTGGTAAAAATCCTTTTACGGTTTTGGTCTGTTTGAAGCTACTGGTGTGGAAAGAGATGGCACAAAAGATCTCCAGTGACATTCAAGAGGGAGTGTTAAACGAATTGATGGATGATTTAGGCAGATTGAAGCAATATGGGACGTATGATTTAATGGCAAAAGGCCAAAGAGTGCACAAACATAAAAGAACAAAGACAGGATAACGAATGATTAAAAGAATATCTTCAGCTGCATAAGAGAAACACAGAAAATTGCTAAACTGGTTTATTAACCCTTGGAGTAGAAGACAATGTATAAAAAAAATGAAGATCACATGAAGTGGATCAGTGATTGTAGTTTGAATCCCAGAGGGCCCAGAGACTCTGCACTCCCCTGGAAACCTTACGCTGTATCAATTAGTATGAGAAAGGAGGACTGCCTTGATGGCTGCCTCATCTTGTTACAGGTTCTTCATAATTCCAGACAGGATTATGTGGTATGCACCATGCTCATAGCCTTTTTGATCTTCCTCACTTGCATGTATACAACATCTTCTGCAATACTATATAGGCTCTTGTACAGCAGTGGTGTCTTGAATAGTCTGAGTGCCTCTCTATAGTGTGCTTCAGTCAGTTAACAAAATGACCAGATGTATCCTCATATCTGGTCCTTTGGTTCACTCTAGTTGTCCGGAAGGTAACCCATCTCTAGATTAGGTATGTTTCTATTCTGAACATCAGATTCTCAGGGATCCAGTGGATCCAGATACCCTCCATTAGGCCCTACAACGGTAACGGTATTGGCCTGTAACTTAGTTCCTCTACAGGGTGTGTTTGAAATTCCTTCAGCCAGCTGTTGAGGGGTTAAAAGCAAGCCATACACCAAACTGCGTGTTGGGAAATCACACTATATAGATATTACATGTAAACAATTTAGATACACAAAAATTTAAAATAGCTTCCTTAGGGGTTTTTGCCTTCTTTTGCATCAAAAGTGGGAATGATAGGTAGCAGGGTTGACCTTGATGGACTAATGGTTTTTTTTCGACCTACATTACTATGTTAACATGAAAACCGGTAACCTTTTGAAAACTGTATTTAAAAATATTTCTATAAATTAGATGGTCGATGCTTCAAGATGGCCGCTTGTAGGCTTGATCAGGAACTCTCCCTATTGTACATCGGAGTAAGGCCAATGCATACATCAATACCTCTAGTGACAGGAATAATAACACGTGTTAAACATGCTTTACCCTCATACATTTCTGTATTTCATTTTCCTTAAACGTGCTGCTTGTCCGGCAGGAGAGCTCAATGCAATAATAACACAGCAAGATGTCACTAGGTATGTAATGGCTAATGGCACATCACAGTTAAAGTGACATAATAGAGAGATGTTCTTTGTTATAGCTCAAGTGCAAATTTACATAATCCTTTTACTAATAAAATGTTTAACAACCTTAGGGCGCTTTTCTCTAGGATTTTTTCGACTATTAAAATGATGTATTCTCACTAATTTCCCAGAACACTGGATGTTACAAACACTTAAACCAATTGAACGAGTAATGAAACGTTCCTGATGGTAACAATAATGCCATTCTGTGCTAAAAAAAAATCGGACTCTAAAATTTGAATTTTGAAGTATGGAAGTAAGTAGCTTTTGATGCTACATAATGTAAGAACGGCGCTCTGGGGAAAGAAAGTACAGAGTAATGCCAATAGCACCATAATATCTAGATTACATATTTATACAACACTAAACTAACTTCCAATCTGGGATACTTTACATACACAAAATCAAAGTGGTGAATTTCTTTTACATCTCAATATTAAATAGACTTATGCCATCTCACTTCATAAAAACCTATACTTAAATAAAACATGTATTTTAGATGGCTTTTAAAGAATCTGTCCTATAAACCTACAAACTGTGACTCCTTTCTTTTCAGATTTTTCCCATGGGGTTAGAAAGATATGTTACTTTATGAAAGTTGGAGAATAAAATAGTAATAGAACAATACAGCTGAGCCTCACTATGATGCGGAGCTTAGGATCCATGGACTCACATCGTGATACTAGCGGGATAGAGACGGGAATGCCAAGCGTTCACTATATTTCCACTTTAATGTGGAAACGCGAGCTATCGGAGCACTGCGTTATAACATGTAGCATTATAAGAGGTTTTATCTGTTATCAATAATGTTAACACTTGAAGGTAGTGACTAGCTTATATCACTTTCGTATTTTGGTATTATTTGATACAAGAAGATACTGTAGAACTTTAGGGCCTCACAAAACCTAGGCCCACCCCTGCTTAAAGGTACTGTTCTACCTTGATAATCAATCAACTCTGTGATATAGAATTTAGAACACATCTTTTTAATTTCTTAATAGTTTTTTTTCCACACAAAAAATTTAATAAGTGTGATTCTGTTTCCAAGGCAACAAAAATGTTTGCCTCCTTGTGCATTCTCTTTTTAGAATTAATCAGAGACCCAACAAAAATCTGTGGGGTAAAATAAACAGACAATAATTTCTGCGGAGTTGGGAACATCCTCTGTAAGCAATATTCCCCACATCGAAATGTGTTTCATGGGAATATACAACAGGCACATCTCAAAACACCATGACATTTAATGGGTCTGGAAATATTTGCACAACATTCTATTTTAATCATTTCTCATTTAGTTTAAATGTTCTATTCTCTGTGAATCGTATCCTTGTGGCTTAGTTTTCAATTATTATGAATCTCATATGCTTAAAAAAAAGATTAAAAGCAGTATGATGCAGATGAGTGCTTTCATAGGAAAGATTCCAAAGAGAGGCTCTTAAAGAGATACAATGGGATCTCCTGACTAAAAAGTGAACTGTGTTGAACTGCAAAAGTCAGATATTATAGCTAGCTCTTTCCAACTTGGCTTTTAATGCCAGATTATTGAAATTCACTGCAACTAAATACAGTTATGTTATTCATGTTGTTTTATGAGCTGTACGTATGCATATAAAGGTATTCAAATGCAAATATTTGCTTTATAATGTGGTCAAGACAGTATAACACTGAATTGTTGGGTCCACAGACAGATTAGCTAGTACATCAGTGATAAATTACACATTCATTAGAGAATTCATGTATGAATTGCAGAGGTCAACGAACCTTAAGACCTGAGTTCAGTTATGTTTCTTTCATCGGTTTAGAACCGACTGTGTTACTAAATTAAACACCTCAAGATCACAGTGCTTTCATTCCCAGCAGCAAAGCTCTTGTGGGGTTTGTTGATAAGAGATGACTTTTGAATTTCACAATTAATCATTATTTGGATACTACAGACCCTCCACTCTGAAGATGCTATTCTGTGGCTAGCTCTCCCAAGAAAGTGACTACTGTATGCAGCAGGAATATGTTTGAAGAAAATAAACACAGTATACTTTATTTAAACTTCCTTTGCACAAGGATGCATATGTATTAATCGTGTCCATAGCGATAAATCTCAGCTCATATGTTACTCTTTAGAGATATGCAGTATACAACATTTCTTCTATCTTAATATACATAAAGAGGAATTATGTTTAAAAGGGATGTACTTGTGCAAAACTATGTGGTAAAAGTATACTACTCTATTAAAATTATACCTTTAATGGTTAGCTAAAAATTTGAGAGCAAGTTTGTAACTTTAGTTTAAATGAAAAAAATATATATGCTCAACAAACAGCTTAAAAGAGAAAGGGCACATTAATAAATTCCAAATAAATTAAGATGGGTGATCCCTTTCCACAATGGGCTAGACTCCTGATACAGTCCAGAGGTGCACGTCTAAAATTAATTGATAGTGGAAATATTGAACATTGTCTTTACAGTAAAGGTTAAGAGGAAATCCAGAAACTGTCTGTTTCCTTCAATTGAGTTAAACTTTCAAAGCAATTTAAACCCCATAGCATTTCATATTGTATGTGTAAGTAGGAGCTTAACAAATACTGTACAGCCAGTCCTAGAGTAGAAAATAAGGCACAATTGTTTTGTTTTGTTACAGGGTTTGACCTCCAAGGCTATGTCAAATGTATGCTGTACTTAGAGGCCACGTTGGCAGCACAGGTTCCAGGTATGCAATAATATTAGTAATTAGTGGAGGGAAAAAATTATGAATAGTGACAGGCATATATTCTTATCTTTTGTATATGTTGGTGATACATTCACATTTCTATTCATTTTTACTGGATTATTTTTTGTACTTGTCACCATGGATCCTTGGAGTCTGTGGATATGAAGTTGATTCCACTGGATACCTTTGACCTCTTCCTACTTGGTAAACATGTTATTGACCTTTTACCTGCTGGCGAAAAAGCCATTTCTTTCACCTTCTTTCCTTTCTCTGACTAGAAAATATAATGTCATGGAGTTGACATGGTCAAGGCAATGCAATTATACAAATTATAGCTATTGAAGAGTTGTCCCCAGTCAAGGTTTCAGTGTCCTATGCAGGCTGCTGCAGACCAGGGGCAGACTGAGAACCCTCCGGGCCCCCAGTCTAAATAAATCAAGGGCCCCCTTCCAGGACCCACCATGTTCTGCCTCCAGCCCCACCGATGTCTTGCCCCCAGCCACACCCTACACAATCTTTCAGACACAAGGAGCAAAAGTGCAATAAGTTATAAACAAGTGCAAAAACAAAACAAGTGTGCAAAATAAATAACAAATGCACAAACCAAGACAATTGCATATATACATAGATCTTTTCCTGATTGCTCGAAACTGGTACTAATATTTTGGAGGGTGTCTGTCTCTAACAGAGGCCATCTCAGTGTCTTTGATAGAATGGATTTTATATGCAACTATTTTCATATCACATTCAACTATTTGTATATGTAATAAAAATGTTATCGAAAAATTGCATTTCTTGTTTTTATTCCCCTTTTCTGCACCCACATTGCACCTACATGACTTAAAGCAGCACCATACAGTACCCACAGCACTCATATCAAATCCACACAATTTGGCATGTCATAGTGTCAATTTGCCCCACAGAACATAGCACAGTGTCACTTTGTCCCACAGAACGTCCCCTGCAGAACAAGCCACAGTGTCCCTTTATCCCATAGTACGTGTTATTTTGCTCCACAGAACATGCCACAGCATCACTTTGCCAATTAAAATAAGCCACTGTCAGGTACCAATTAACATGCCACAGTCACTTTGTCATTAACATATGCAACAGTCACTTTGTCATTAACATATGCAACAGTCAGTTTGCTTATTAAAATAGGCCACCATTTGTCCAATAAATATTCCACAGCTTGCCCATTAATATGCCAGTGTTATTTTGCCATTAATATGTCACAGCCATTTTGCCATAATATGCCAGTATTATTGTGCCATTTAATATGCCACAGCCAATTTGCCCAATAATATGCCAGTATTACTTTTGCCATTAATATGCCAGTGTTATTTTACCATCAATGAGCTACAGTCAATTTGCCCAATAACATGCCAGTATTATTTTGGGGGGCATGCCAATGTTATTTTACCATTAATAAGCAACAGCCAATTTGCCAAACAATATGCCAGTATTATTTTGCCAGTTAATATGCTGGGTGATACCCGTGGCCAGCGACGGGCCCTCGGACCATATCGGAAGTGCCCGACCGCTCAGTCTGCCCCTGCTGCAGACTCCACTTTTCTGATTTATGAGATTTTGGGGGTTGTGTATAAACATGGTGCACATGCTGATAGCACCTAACATTGCGCCAGTGCAACCAATGTCTAAAAAATTCAGGTGCTTAAAAGTGCCTGATCAGTGGCGGGGAACCTCAATCGCCATTATACATAACAAACGGCGATTGCTCCTATTTATAAAACTCCCAACACTTTTGCAGTGAGGGAGTTTTTATACATAACCCCCATTGACTGAAACAAAAATAAACATATGTAAAATTTGTTGATACAGCTAGTAGGTTACAATCCATCTGAAATGTACATACTGTGCAATGTGAGTAAAGGTACAGGGTTGGTGTCATTAAAAATAATAGGGATAGTGTGCAAAGTGCTTTTGTAAGATATCACTTTCCTATCCATGTGGATATCACTTTCCTTGATAAAAAATTCCCTGGAGGAACGTCTCAGACAGAAGACATACTGGCTGTCAAGCATAAACAGCAAATTATGCACTTTTTACTGTCTTTCCTTGCATGCTGCCGCTTTGCCAAATATATTTTGTTTCTGTTTACATTTTAAAAGGCCCTCTCCTTCACTTGGTCTTGAGGCTGCAGACTTGAACAGGTCATACAGTATTCAGGAGATATCAAGTGCTGAACATAAGCCATTCAGAACTATTTATTGGAAGCTGAAACTTCATATGTGATGAGCCAGCACCCTGGGCCCTGATAAGTGAGCATGACACACTACTAAATGGCATACATAATCAATACAGAAGACGAAATACATTTTTGCCCGTTGATTTCCTGTGTAGCTCAAGACCTTGCACACATGACAGCATGCATAAAATGTTAACTCTATGCAGGGACGTTGTTAGTTCTCCAAATGATCTGGGGCTGGAGCCAAGAGGGGGGCGTCACACACACCGTCTCTCACACATACACACACACAAACTCAATCTCTCTCTCACACACGCACACTCTGTCTCTCTCTCTCACATGCCGTCTCTCTCTCACACACGCACACTCCGCCTTTCTCACTCACACTCCGTCTCACTCTTTCACACGCACACTCCGTCTCTCTCTCTCACACGCACACTCCATGTCTCTCTCACACACGCACACTCGGTGTCTCTCTCCAACACGCACACTCGGTGTCTCTCTCACACACGCACACTACGTGTCCCTCTCACACACGCACACTCCATCTCTCTCTTTCACACGCACACTCTGTCTCTCTCTTTCACACGCACACTCTGTCTCTCTCTTTCACACGCACACTCTGTCTCTCTCTTTCACACGCACACTCTGTCTCTCTCTTTCACACGCACACTCTGTCTCTCTCTTTCACACGCACACTCTGTCTCTCTCTTTCACACGCACACTCTGTCTCTCTCTCACACTCCGTCTCTATCAAACACGTACACACACACTCCGTCTCACACACAAACTCGATCTCTCACCCACGCACACGCTGTCTCTATCTCTCACACGCACACTCCGTTTCTCTCTCTCACATGCACACTCCGTCTCTCTCACACACACACACACTGTCTCTCTCTCACACGCACACTCCGTGTCTCTCTCACACATGCACACTCTGTCTCTCTCTCTCACATACGCACTCGTCTCTCTCTCTCACACGCACACTCCGTGTGGCTGCAATTCAGTTGCCCCAACACTGGGGGAGCATTTGAACAGGTAAGAAACAAGTAAAATATAAGGAGAATAGCCGGGAAAAAAACTAGTTCACCGTTTGGTTCTTACAAGTTGCACCAAAGTCATGCAGGTAACTAGACTGTCCTTTAATTTTGAGATTCCATTGTTAGTTTTTGTGATTTCCACTTTTGTGAAAAAAGCCATTAGGGTGTTTAGGCCCTCAGGCCAACGTTGCAAAGTTGGAAAAATGCTCCAATTCAGGTGAATTGAAGAATTTTTCGAGCTTGGCTACTTTGTCCTTAAGTTTGAAATGCTCTTATCAATTCCCTCTTTCATGAATAAAGGCCTAAATATTTACCAAAAACACTGGTTTTCTGTACTTGTGCGCTGCCGGGTTTTTTTCTTTAGTTTTTCGTCCACTGATGCATTCGTTTCAGACAAAATTCGTCTATTTTTTTCATTTCAGCTTATGGCTGAAATGCTGTCAAAATCTCTTTCCATAAAAAATAAGAGCTTCCTGGGTGGAGCAACAAATGAAATTAATATGAACAAATAATTTTTATTCATTCTGCATTTGTCAATCTGTTTTTTTTTTTATCCGAAAACAAATGGCCACATCTAGTTTTCTCTCAGCTCCGCCTGAACTCTGAGGCAAAGCTGATCTGGACAGCCAATGCAGCTTGGGTTTACTCTCAGCTCTGCCTGAAATCTGAGGGAGAGCTGATCTGGACAGCCTATCTGCTTGTGCAGAGGGAGACCCTTGTGTTTACATTGCATCAACAGAGGGAACCTTTCACTTTCACTGAAATAAAAAGCCCTTAGTATTCTCCACATCTCACTTCACAGGGACTGTACACTAATACTGTGGCTAAGTTTCTGCCAGCACTAATTTTCTCAATTGCAAATAGTTTTGCTTCTGTCTCAGAATAATGATACAGCCATGTGAATCTGATGGCTCATTTTGAAACAGACGTAAGGGTTGCTAATGGTAATTGTGTTACTAAATGGACTGCAACACGACACACTGCTTAACCTCTTCCATTCCCAGCCTACATTTCTCTTTGCTGAAGCCATATATAATGCAATGTACATTAAGTGGTTTAAAATCACTGCAGTTTATAAAGGGAGATGCCTGGAAAGTTAAACTTGAAACCATTTTGTGAACTACTTTAAGAAAGTGTGACCGTTATTGAAACGACAATATCACAGTTAGCTCCACAATGATTTGGTAATTGGAATCTTGATCCATGCCTTCACACTGCAGAGAAGCCTCTAATGTAGATGTATGACTACAATGGACTCAATTCTAGAATGTATTGTATGGGGAAGTAACAATTACTAAAGTTAAAGTGTTTTGCCAAGGTGTGGAAAGCCACCTGATTTAAACACGTGTAAAGCAGGGCTTGACTAATATTTATAGACTTTAGGAGACTGGCTGACTAATCCAGGAGCTAGCCCAGTTATTTTCTAGCAGCCAGAGAAATGGTGCTTCTATAGAGTTTTATGTAAAAAAGCTAGGAGCCAGGAGAAGAGATTTTAGGAGCCATGGCTTCCTGATTCCTGAGATTTTTCGAGCCCTGTTTAAGAAGGAAAAACACACAAAAAACAAAAACTCCAAAACACATTTGGGGATAAAACCGGCATAAAAAGTACATTTAACAAAAAAAAAAAAAAAAACTTCATGCAGCTATTGTATAAGACAGTGGCGTCCAATGTGCTGCCATTTGACAGAAAGGTAAATTAAAGTTAATTTAAACTTGTTTGAACTGCTTTTGTATTGCTGCTAAACAAACAAACATTGTTTCTTGCTAACAAGCTATTCTTCACTATAGCTGTCAATAGACAGAAATTAATTTGGCCTAATACATATATGATTATGTGGCCCACCCCTGGCATAAGACATTGTGGCAATAGGCACTCTGCACATAAGGATTTTGTACATATAAGAACTATTGACTTTATAGCACGCAAATAATACCTAGTGTAATAAGAATCCACTCCCAGGCTCTCGCGGACATTTGCAATGTATTGCTCTATAACTGAGTTATTGGAGCTCTGGAAACCCATACTTCCACATTCGTTAAAGTCACTGGCGTTTTCCATTAAAGCGTCTCCCAAATAATATTCATGAAATTTTAATATTCCTGCAAAAGAAGAAAGGACAGAAATAGGTCAGGTTGAAATGAGTCACATTATTTTGTAATGTATCATGAGGTTTGTAATGTATGGCTCAATGACAATACAAAAAATGACTTTGCCAGACATATCATCTTGAAATTATCTGAAGTACTAATGTAATTACCTCTCAAACTAGCATATTATGACAAGACGTCCAACAAATCATTCATCAACTACAAATACAAGGTGTGTTTCTTCTATAACAGAATATATTACTTAACCATATATTCCTTTCACAGCAGCTCTCATTTAATAAACTGAGATTTGAGCCTTAAATGGACACAGAAACTAAACATGAAGATTTCTGTATATCCAAGTCTGTTGCCCCGGCAGCATGTTGGTGCATGGTTTGAAGCGGATTTTCAAACTCAACCAGAGACAGTGAGAGAAGGATAGATCCTGGCTTGTGAGCTTACAATCTAGAAGCAGTGTGGGACATGAGACACATAAGGTTATATAGAAAAAGCAGGAGGTTGGTGGTGACAAAAGATGCATTTAGGAAACTATGTGCATTAAATTACTGATTTTTGCTTTTCATGTGACAGTTCAAGACTAGAGTTGAGCAGACACCTGGATGTTCGGGTTCGGCCGAACTTCGAAAAAATGTCCGGGCCCGTGCTCGAACTTGACCCCGAACTTGACCCCTAACCCGAACCACATTAAAGTCAATGGGGACACGAACTTTTGGCCACTAAAATACCTCTAAAAAAGTCCTGGAAAGGGCTAGAGGGCTGCAAAATGAACTAAAATGTGGGTGAGTGTCCCCATTCATACGAATAGGTCAATTGACCTATTCTTATGAATGGGGACTCTATTTCGGTTTAAAGAAAGCCAATAGCATTACATGTATTCCATAAACCGAAAGACATTCGGTTTATAGACTTTCGGTTTATGGAATACATGTAATGCTATTGGCTTTCTATAAACCGAAATAGAGTCCCCATTCATAATAAATTCTTATGAATGGGGACTCTATTTCGGTTTATAGAAAGCCAATAGCATTACATACAATGTAATCGCTGAACCCCGTGAATACAGTGGAATGTCCGTGTTCGGGTCCGGGGTCCGAACCCGAACAGTGCGGTTCGGGTTAGCTCAACACTATTTAAGACAGAAGACATTGTATTGAATAAATCCCTGTTTCAGACATAGGGATGTGACTCTGCCGGTATTTTACCGGAAGGTGGGTAAAAAAATGGCTTGTTAGGTCTATGGAGGCAATAACATGGCTAGCATTTTCTCGAAAGAAGATGTGGCAATCCTGGTCAGAAAGGATTAGTAGATCTTCAGCAGAGATCTAGAGTGAATTGTACACCTTTTTGAAGAGGTAAGGTTTGAGGGACTTTTTACTGTCAATGCGATGGGAGATTCTGCAGAAATGAGGACCAGAAACACAGGATAGCTCAAGATATGTATTGCAAGTGTGCATTTGAAGAGGTGATGAGGGAGGCTTAGGCCTTCTGAATAACAAAGAGGCCAGGTAGGGTTGTATTTATTGACATGGGCAGCAAAGTGCAAAGGAATCGAATCATGCAAAGTATGGTCTTATCAGCCCTGTATTCAGTGGCACTTGCCAGGGGAATATCTAAAAATGCCACCCTTTAAAAAAAAAGCCTGATGGCCGAAGCGCTAACTAGAGAGATCAAAAGATCTGCTTTCACCAGCCCCCTGCCAATGAGAAGGCAGAATGGTACCTGTGCAAAGGCTCACAGACATCCCCCCCATGCCTCTCATGAGGTCAGAGCATTGGCAGTCCCATGATGTTTAAACCATGCAGGGAACATGAGAGGCAGCATGGTAGAATGTCTGCCATTAGCTACCAGGGAGCTGTGAGTGTAGGCTGTGTTAAGTCATGGGTCTGCAATGTGGGTAATGGGGCATGTCCTTGGGGTGCTGGGGCATGTCTCTCCTGTGTGTCCAATGTGGGTGATGGGGCATGTCCTGGGTATCCCATGGGGGTAATGGGGTATGCCTTGGGTCTGCAATTTGGGTGCTGTGACATGTCCTGGGTGTGCAGTGTGGATAATAGGGCATGTCATGGGGTGCTCAGTGAAGTCCTGGGTCTGCAATGTGGTTGATTTATGGGGCATGTCCTAGGTGTGCAATGTGGGTAATGGGGAATGTCCTGGGTGTTCAATGTGGTTGATGGGACATGTCCTGGGTGTGCAATGTGGGTGATGGGGCATGTCCTGGGCCTGTGAGGAGCATCAGCAGTCCTAGGGTGCAATGTGGATGATGGGGCATGTTCTGGGTGCGCAGTGTGGGTGATGGGGTATGTCCTGAGTATGCAATGTAGGTAACCGGGCATGTACTGGGGTACGTCCTGAGTCTGAAATGTGGGTGCTGGGGCACATCCTGAGTGTGTAATGTGGGTGATGGGGCATGTCCTGGCAGTGCAATGTGGTTGCTGAGGCATGTCCTGGGTGTGAAATGTGGGTGGAGGAGAGAAGGGAACACAAATTTTGTCTTGCCTAGGGCAGCACAAAACCAAAATAAACTACGGTTTCTTCCCTAATACTATACCTGGTGGGGACAAAAATCAATCAATGTTGCATATCAATCGCACCATAGTTACATTATTTTATGTAGTGTATTTGAGTCTATGACAAGTCTAGTGCACAAACAATTTTCTTTTCTTTGCTTGCACATATGTTTAACAGCTAATTCATTTAATGAACTGGAAAAGTTAGTAAGGTTGCCAAGATCAGCAATTTAACATGCCGTCCAGCAGTATGTAGAACTCATATGTGTCCGGGAGGAAATCAATTAATCAAAGAGGGAATTCGATAGAACTACAGTGCAGAATGTAAAAGTTATACAAGTCTGGTAAAAAAAATGGCAGACAATTTTAAAAAGCAAAATTGGGGAGCAACCAAGCAAGCCTGTTGGTCAAGCATATTGACATTACATAGAAAAGCTATTGGCTCATACTGAGGGCTCCTAGATCATGTGTGCTCTCAGAAGCACAGATCAAAAAATATTATTGTTTGCTGGGATGCCAAAAAAGCATATTAAAGAAAAGAGTACATAATTCCAAAATTTCTCTTGTATTCGTTAATATGTTAATTCATCTGTTAAGCTCTTTTCAGTATTATAACAGGGTTTGGAATTATATGGTAAATTAGTATCAGTATGAATGTGTATATGTAATAATTATTATACAATCTAATTAATCACTTGCCAGTTGCATCAATACAGCATATATTGTCTTACCTGAACCAGGGGCAAGAAGCCAACTGTAAAGATAGCCTGCAGCCAATGAGAAATAAAGGACCAGGCCACGTTGGCTATTTATTGTCTCCAATATTTGATCAATAGTCACAGGTGAATAGGGATCAGACTCCTGTTGGCCTGTCTGACGTTCTACTAGGAGGTCAGCAAATGCCCTTGTTCTGCCTCTTTCTGCCACTGCTAAAGCCTCATCATGATGACCTAAAAGAAACAAAAATAAACTAAATTAGAGAAATAGGGATATAATGAGGAATGTAAATGAGTAATATTCAACAACTAAATCTATATTCAAACAGAAATGAAATAACAGAATTAAATGTAAAAAATTCTATAGGAAATGGTGATATTAGTTCATAAATGATAATCATCCACTTTAGTATCCATTAATCCAAATTCTAGATCTAATAAAAGTAGCAGAAAGACACACTGAGCAATGATTAGGGAATATATAGGAACTGGAACAATTGAATTTTACATTTATATTATTTGAGCCTGTAACTAGCTTAGCGCACCGACATTTTTCTTTTCCCTGCTTGCACATATTTGAGGTTGTTGGCTCCTCATTGTCTGGTTGCAGCTTGCTGTTATAGGGTTAATTGGGAGGAGGTTTTAATTGCACCTCTTCCAACAAATTTAAATAGGTTTTGGTAGCAGTATAAACTTCTTTGTGTCCCCACTAGATAAGAGGTGAGAGTAGGTTCTCGCCCTATTGAGAGTGTGCCGTGACGTGGCGGGTGAGCTTAATTATGCTTTGGCCAATTCATACAACCAAAACCTCTCATTTATATTTATATATTTGTTACCAACTTTATTAGGTTGAGAAGCGCAGACAGTTTTTGTTTTTTGTATACATTGTACAGCCAATCACACTGTATTTGCTGCATGCTCACACCTGTTTGGTAAGCATCATTTTTACATGTATATTATTTGAGCCTGTTACTAGCTTAGCGCACCCCAATTGAAAATCATGAAGACATTGGAATGTTGACCTCAACTAATGCTCTAGAAGATGTCAAGTAAGCAAATAAATACCTGCTCTCACTACCAGCCTGTGGCAGTTCAGAGTGTTTACATAGAAAATATATAAAACTGGTGCATCAGGAGACCTGTGGCTATGAAATTATTTGACAACCAACAATTTCAATATTATATTATGGTTTTAGTTGTAGTGCATACTGGCATTCCATCACTTCTCTGCCCCCTCGCACTTCTGCCCGATGATACATGACATTAGCTGCTCGGATACATACAAGCATGCAGAGTCTGTCTAAGCTGGGGGTTAGAAGAAAGCCACAATTTATACTGCAAAAGAGACACACTGATCTTTAATATATAGTTCGCAAGTTAGGAGAAAACATTTTTTATTTTCTCATATTTATAAACATTGTTACAGTTTTCTGCTTTTTCCAAAAATGTAGTTATTGCTAGATTGCTATATTCCTTGGTTTTTACACTGCTTCTCATTCCTTTTCATTGTCCTAACCTTAAAATTTTGCTTTAGAGCCTTGCGTCACTAAGACACCATTTCTAGATTTCTAAATACACAGTGTCTCCTTCAGTATATTCTATGTTAAAAGTGAATCTTTGTTACATACAATGTATAGTGAAGTGCGTTTGTTCATAAAATGCTTAAAAATCATCTGGTTTTCAGACAGACATCTGAAATGACCACAATTATCTTACTTTGTTATTTGGTATTTCTGCCCATGGAAATAGAATAATATGAACTCACTATTCCATTGTATTCACAGGAAATAAAAAATGACCTCAGTTCCCAAGCGAGCTGGCTGCCATCCACTAGTTGCTTGGCTCTGTGTAGCTTCATCCAGCAAAAAAGTTTAGCGACACAAGATAAGCCAACTTTTGAGGATCAACGCACGTGCACAGAACTTCCTTATGATTATGTAGAATTAATATGTAGCACTCTGCCTTTCATGTAGCATATGGTGTCGTTCCTATTAATCACAGTCTGTCATTCATCTGGCGGTTAGGACCAGCAGACTTAGCCCCCTACTTTTTTTCACTCACATGTAGTAGCTGGCTCTACTCAACCTCGGTCTTACACCTGCCACATATTTTGTCACACCCTCTCTCTCACACACTGCCTGAACGTTTGTAAGCAGCCCAGTAATGATACAGTACAGTGGATGGGAGAGCATATCCTCAAGAATGTGCAATTTAGAAAAAGTGAAGGTAGATTTCTGTGTTGGCAGTAGAGACCAGCTTGATTCCCATCCTCTATGGTATTCATACTGTGTGCACTAAGTCTTCCTTATTATGTGTTGATCCTATAACAGTAAAACAACTGCTGCTTCAAATCAATATGATACTGGCTTGCGCTGTAAACTTCCAAGTGTCATCTCTAGTGAAGGCCACACTTCCCTGCAGGTAATCTTACCAAGACTGATTAGCACACGTTGCAGGGCCTGGTAGGATGATGTTTGCAGATCGAAGAGGGAAAGCTTATAATCAGTGCTGAGTTGGGCTTCGTGTCGTATTGTTTCAAATAACGCTGAGGCTCTGTAAAGCTGAAACCAAAGAAAAACACTTTGCTCATTAAATTGCTGACAAACGTCTCTTGTTACATTAGCGTTCTAAGGGGATTACAGGTACTTTAGTCATTTCATAGCATTATCATTCAACTGGAATTGTGCGAGCCTTAAAGATGCAGTGTACTATTTATTTACAGTGAACTGCTGCGTGTTTGTATCTCATATCCACTAATTGTGCGTTATTTACGTAATATGAAATCACATCCATTGCAAAAATCAAACGCCACAACAATGTGTCTTGTAATAATAGTATTCCTTAATAATGCTTATAGGAGTTGGAGAATTCCTCTTCCCATTTTAATGAAGGACGCTTGTAAAAATGAGAAGTGGAGTGCACTCCACATATATAAAGCTTTAAACTAGCCACTAGTTCCTGGAAGTCTTCAAGTACCCTCTAAACATAGAAGGTTCTTAGGATGTCCACACACAATCACAAGAGTAAAACTCCGATCCAGCCATTTATAATGAGGAATGCTATTGGAAATTAGCTTGGTTTCATAATTGCTTACATTCAGGCTTAGATGTAAAAAGCAATTTTGATGCAAAGTTCTTAAAGAGTAAAAGCAATCACCATGGAAACTAAAGGAATGTTCCTGATGTTTATTCAAAAAGAATAGTCCTTTTAAAATTCTGCTGTTTATACATAACTTCCAGCAGGTTGAACACAATATTTAATTTCATCCAATACAGCACTGCAGATTATAATGTTGCAGATTTATGTTAATCCTCTTACTATGTTAATATGACGGGATTCATTCACTCGAAATATGCTTAATGTGCATAACTTGCCTGTCTGACTGGCCTCTGGGTCAAACCCTCCTAGGGCAAGGTGGGTGCAAAGCTTAATTTCGCCTGCGCATGGGCAACCCTGATAAATGTAAACATCTCCAGGCATTCCCAGCTGGGTAGTCGAGTGGGCCCGCCACCATACAGTCAGGTGCATGACCCCAGACACATAGTCAAGTGAAGGGCCAAGCTTTTATTTTGCCCATGTCTACGTCTGAATTCATGTGCTAGGGTAACAATTTTCATTCTCCCTTCATTCTGAAATGTTTATGTTTCCCATCAAAATGTGAATATTGTATTTATTATTCATGAATTATAATTTCACTTTAATACAAAGCTACACCCACTAATGTAAGGTATTAATGTTGGCTCCATCAGTACCCACAAGATGTCCGTGTATTATGATAAACAAAATACTGAGTTTATTGCAAAACTTTTAAACTTCAATATTATCCACTATTCGTGTATTATCACTATTTAAGGAGGTTAAAATGCAAAATAGGCGATGCAACCTTGCATTAAGTAGAAACTATAGCACTGAGAAGAAAGAATAAACACAGGAAAGTACATCAATATACACTGTGTTTATCTTGGAGACTTAATTCCTGAAAATCACGACATTATACAGTTCAGAACAGATGCAGCTATTAAGATATTGTGGGCATGAATATTAAAGAGACAGTGTCCTTCTAACTTGTAGCATCAGGACAGGTTTTATATAATACAAGCTTGAACATATGAATTAACCCTTTCTATTGACTGTGATTTGTCAGATAACCTCAAATCCAAAAAGCAACTGCACAAATGGGCCTTAGGTTAAAAGCAGTATAGACAACTTTCAGCACTACAGCTTTGGCTAAACGTCTGTACTAAATCGGGTGTCACAGTCAAAGCTGGAGTGCCAAAGGTTAAGCAATGTCTAGGCATTTAAAGAGTTAATCTCTCCCCCCGCCATTACTGAATTGCTTTCATCCTCTAGTTGCACCTCTGGACTAACGTATACAGTTCTGCATTCTACAGAGCTGAAATAATATTATTCATACAGTTTTCTTTAGGTTAATCATGACTTTTTACCGAGGCACATTCAGAGTAAATGGAGTCCAGCGAAGGGAGGATGCAAACCATGCATGAGATGTAAATCCAGCTCTCTGTGCTTCATCGAACAGATTAATAAGCTAAAGGGGTTTCAAACGCAGGGCTGCAATATATTTCCATAACGGAGCACTGAATTAACTACTCCAAAATGACGCACGTACCATGATCTCATGATAACTTCAGAGGTAATAGATATGTCACAATATGTGTGATTTATAAACCCTGTCCACCTAACTTAGTGTGTACCTGAATCATGGACACGTTAGAGTAGGAGGATGCAAGCAACAACTAATTAATTCTAACTATGCTTCCTTCAGCATTGCCCTTTGCTGCTCTATGCAAGGAAACACTGTATAATTCATTCCTTACAATGGGCTGCTATCCTGCACTCAATGTTTCAGGGCAAATACATCTACAGTTCTAAGTAATGTTGCCCTTTATTATTATACAGCACATAATAGTACATGTTTGAATGTGAATATGTGTGCAGGCCTTTCTTGTGGTAAATGTTACTTATTAAGGAAATGCTGACTTGTATATAAATGAGGAGGTATTTATGTGACAGTGAGAACATTTACATTGGCAAATGATTCCCAGTTTACTGTATGTGTGTTTAGTGTATCAGCTTGAAAAAAATCTGTAAAATCTACTCACATTTGGATCAAAGGCATATCAGGGCCGGGACTATACATTAGATACATTTATTATTTGTATCCACTTGTAATAACCTATTGTCATCAAAACTATGAAAATGCCAAAAAGCAAAGTTTCCTTTTCAGAAGTACGGTTATTCTAATGCTAAATGGCTGATATTACAACATGGGCCAGCCCTTTATGTACCAAGGACAAGCTCAAGCCAATTTGGCAGCTCTGGCAAATGTATTTCATAACATATGAACATTTGCAGTGAATTTAAGTAAATTTGGGGGTAACTCCCTAGCAGCATTGCACCAGCTGTTTTCTGTCAGTCACTGCTGAAGGCAACATAAAATCAGTATTGGAGAACTTCATTGCTCAGGTCTCAATTGGCCCCAGGTAATTTATAGGTACCTATCTATGTACCTTATTATCCAGTTAAAATATTCAGATGAAAGTAGTTGAAAGACATATGCAACATTCAATAGTTGTAAGAGTGTTTACTGCTGTTAGGACCACCTAGGGTTGCCACCCATTCTTCAAAAAAATACCGGCCATGCTACTTCCTTCATAGACTTAACACTGGAGTCAAGCCAATTCTTTACCAGCCTGCCGGTAAAATACCGGCCAGGTGGACCACCACTCCTCAAGCTATATTATTTAGCTGGGCCAAAGTGAGACAGATCTTGGTGCATTGAATATAGCACTGGCAGGGCCACCATCAGGGAGTTCAGCCAGTACCTCAGTAAGGGCCCCAGCTGTCCTGGGGGGCCTGCAGCAGGAGCATGTCTGAGTACTGCGCACACACATCCTTAAGCAGGAAAATATACTTAGTATAAAACTTTTTTTCCCCGTGTAGGGTTGCCTTATAGTTCGGCCTTTTCTTTTTTTCATAAATTAAGAGTTTGGAGGGTTGGCTTTAATAATTGTCACTTTGGAGCAAATATGGTATATTGTTTTTTTTTTATTATGTTGCAACGGTAAAGTAACTGGCACTATCCTTTCAGGAGGTCCAGCAGTATCTGGAGTTGGGCACAGCAGTATCTCCTTGTTGGTGGGGTGTGGGGACAGCCAGCATACCAGCTGGAAGGCAGATATAAATGCAAGCCTATATATTGACAGTACCCTAGACCATCAAAGGGTAAGTGCTGGGAATGGGGGATATATTTATGGAGGGCAGACTATGTGTACTGTAAGGTGCCACAAATTTATGATGGTGGCCCTGAGCACAAGAAAGGTGTAAATCTACCTCACTTCAGTCCAAAGTTCTCCCATTCCCTTAATGTAGCTGAAATACTATCACATTATACCTGCATTAACTACTAATGTTAATTTATATAAATGCATTCAAACCACATCAACATTGGCCACCACCGTCAATTTTGAATATATCCTTTATGGGGAAATCAGCGCTTTACATTTTTTACATCATAATACAGAGTCCCATGGGTGCTACCTTTAAAGTGTGTGGCTCTATAGATTAGCTACATGATAAATGCTATCAGCACTAACCTGGTGTTGAGATTCTTCCAGGTTTCCACTTGCCCAAAGCGAAAGTCCAAGGCGATGCCTTATTTTGGCTTCATCTTCTCTACGAGCCAGCTGCTCTGCTAACCTCAAGCCTTTACACAACACAAACAAGCAGAATGTTACGAGTTGTGGAAATTGGAGTTTCCCTGTGCCAGCTTTCATTTTGGTTCAGTTCCATTTTTTATTTCTTTACTGACCCAAATTTCTACAACAACTATAGTAAACATTATAGAACAATACAATATTCTATATGCATTGTCATTCCCACATTATGTATTATAAATATTATACTGTATATGTAGATGTGTGTGCATATATGTATAAATAAAAATAAACATATGACCTTTTAGTATTTCAGAGAATACTGTTTTTACATTTTTCAATAACTACCGTATTTGCTCGAATATAAGACGACCCTGATTATAAGATGACCCCCCCACCCCCCAAAAGAATTATAAGCCTGAATATAAGACAACCCTATAGGAAAAAGTTTAACTTGTATATATTCACATGCAAATAGCTTTTTCATATTTAATAAAAACTTGTAAAAAAAAATGCATTTCTTGTTTGTATTTACCTTTTATGTGCCAATGCTGCCCCTACCCCCCAGACTTACCCAATGCTCCCCCCAACGGTGTCTGTCTCTCTCCCCCACCCTCCCCCCAATGTTGTCTGTCTCTCCACCCCTCCCTCCCCCCAGCGTTGTCTGTCTCTCTCCCCCACCCTCCCCCCACGTTGTCTGTCTCTCCACCCCTCCCTCCCCCCAATACTGTCTGTCTCTCTCCCCCACCCTCCCCCCAATGTTGTCTGTCTCTCTCCCCCACCCTCCCCCCCACGTTGTCTGTCTCTCTCCCCCACCCTCCCCCCCACGTTGTCTGTCTCTCTCCCCCCAATGTTGTCTGTCTGTCTCTCTCCCCCACCAGATCAGATTATAAGACGACTTTGAATATAAGACAAGGGGTCTTTTTCAGAGCATTTGCTCTGAAAAAAACCTTGTCTTATATTCGAGCAAATACGGTAAGTACTATAATACTATAAGGGAGATATATTGGAAGCCACAACTAAATTATCCTGATCCCATTTTTCTTGTCACTTACACTAATTTGGCATGCTTCTAACATGCATCTTCCATATCTATGTTTAGATCCCTTTAAATATAGTTTGTTATCTGCCTTGATAAAATGGTCTTTAAAGCGGATTGGTATAGTAGCTTAAAGAGTCAAAATATGGATTATGTGTAATTGTAATAAAAATATCCAAGGGCAAATATAGAGAATTAATATAGTTGTACTTTAGTAGGTTTAATGTGCTTCACAGGTTTAACTTCAGGGCAGGGATCAGCACTAACATTGTTCACAGTGGAAATTTATTAGACTTTGTGACAGCCAATTTAATGATGTTCTATGGACCTTCACAGACGGACGGACACCTTGCCTATTACTGCTTCAGGTGGCAGCAACCAACTATTTACTAAGCTACTGCACTGCCTTCGAAGGACATCTACCTTAACCCATAGACCATCACTGGCACTCAAAGCTTAAACCATAACAGACACACTTTGGTATATAACACAACATAATTCTAGAGGGCGGTTTGAATATTTTGTAAAAACACGTTAAAATTATTGGACAGTAAAATTTTCTGAACCAAGTCTAGAACAATCTCCAATAAATGACTTGCCTTCCTGTAAATACATGACCGCCTGGGAGTAGTTCTGCAAAGCATGGTGGGTTCTCCCGAGGCTACTGTAAGCTACAGTCTTTGCTACCAAGTCGTTCATTTCTGCTGCAATGCTAAGGTGTTGTTCTTGATAAACCACAGCTCGCTCAAAGTTACCAAGAGATTCATAAGTTAGTCCTAGATTTCCATATGCTCGAGCCTGACAAGATGGATTGTTGGTTTCTTCCGCTATCTGCAGGTCTAGTTGGTGGTACTGTAATGCAGTATCGAATTCCCCCATCTGCTGATATACACCACCCAGACCACAAGCTGCATCGCTCTCCAGTATCTGGTCTTTCATTTCCCTGGCAATGTTTAATTGCCGTTCCAGACAGGATATTGCTTGTTCATAATTTCCTAGTTGACTGTGCAAATTTCCGAGCTCCCCATATGCCTGGGCTTTGTTTGATGTCTCCCCAAGTTCATGAGCAACCACAAGTCTTTTTTCAAAGCATACAAGAGATTGCTGTAAATTTCCCATAGACCTACAGGACAAAATTGAAATGAATTCCAAAAATTATTAAATGCATAAATATTATATTTTTAGTATATCAACAAAAAAGAATAATGTATTAACTTACAAGGATGTAGTTTTTGTAACATGTAGTGTCATTGAGCCAAACATATTTTAACTTTTAACCCTTTATACACACCCCTGGCATTCTAAGGGTTAATTAAAAGGCTATATGGCCAACGTCTGCTTCAGGCATCTCAGGCCTGATTAAGAATTTGTCAGAGATCTTTTATAGGTTATGTCATTATTTTTTATATTGCTGTGAGTTCAAATAGCCTCTGCCCCTGACGTGAGCAGCAATCTGATCA
The DNA here is from genome assembly GCA_036172795.1 of Pelodytes ibericus. Classification (NCBI taxonomy): domain Eukaryota; kingdom Metazoa; phylum Chordata; class Amphibia; order Anura; family Pelodytidae; genus Pelodytes; species Pelodytes ibericus. The sequence goes on from CM069860.1 coordinate 117,061,588, forward strand.
AAATCCTGAAAATGGAAGGAGTTATGGACCGTTCATCAAATGATATCATGTAACTCACAAAAGAATTGTCAGGGATGGAAGACGCCACATAACACATCTTGTCTGTAGTGTCATTTTAATTCATATCAGCAGCTGATTTTAGTGCAGGGGTCATAGTTACTGCATGTGTAGGCATGTATTTAATGTCAGAAATTCTTGTTCTCTGCCATAAGATGATCAAATTTGGGGCAATTAAAAGGACACAATAAAGAAGTGCTTTCAGTTTTGAACATAATGTTGCCACTCCAGCATGTGTTCTCTACTTTTACAGTGTCCAGGAGTTTCTTAAAGAAGTGGCAAACCAGAAACACTTATCAGCAATTGTGAATACCTAGGCACATTATAATCACTATAAAAGTAAACATGGAGGGCAATCATGAATAAACAAGCATGTAGGAAAGCTTTCACACTTTCACTTATAAACATTGGAGCCGAACTTCACGTGAGTACTTTTCCACACACTTATTTCGCATTACTTTAATATGACAATATGCACAGCAGAACGGGCAGAATGAAAGAGAACCCCAGATTTAGCAATTGCCTTCAGGTAAGGCTGTTTAAAGCAATACAAAAGAAGAGTGCTGAAGTTATTCCTAATTATTATACTACTTTATGTATTTCCTTTTATTTATTTACTCTGCTGAGGTGAAACTGCCATCGTTTGAAATAGAAAGTATATAAGAGAGGTAGGCACCAACATTTTTCATGGTAGACATTTACTGGAAACTGCACCAGACCTTCCCAGACCTTGCCATGGACACTGGTGTTCTTGCACACTCATTTTGACTATGCCTGGTATATACTACAATTTTCAAGTGCATGGTGTACCCGGTATGATCACAAATTGCTTTATAATCACTAGTCTACACAAATGTAAGCCCTTTGGTGAAACAATGATGACAGCTAGACCGAAAGTTCATATAACACCTGGAATGTGTCTTGCATATGATATCTGTCTCTAGAGGCAAAACTCTAGATAGCAGATAGTTGCTTCATGGTTAGTTTACAATAAATAAAGTGCAAATACAACTAGAACAAATCAATCTGTGATTATTAGAATCTATTCTGAACCATTAGTATAAACATTTCTTTCATACAAATGGACCAATGTAATTTAACATCGAGGACATTCTTTCTAAAGTTGAAAATAATATTGCCTCACCTGTGTCCATTTCCAAGCCCCCTATATGCCTTGGACTGATCATGCATGCGATTTAGACTCTGGGCTACAGATAAATACTGCTCATAATACTTTATTGCTTCTTCATAGTCCCCAAGAGCATCATAACAGTCGCCCAAATTTCCATAGGCCCGACCTCTGTCGAGGATTGATTCATTTCCATTTAGCTGTTGTAACATAGCTAACTGCTGTTCAAAGTAGCCAATAGCTTCTTCCATTACATTCATGTTCATTTTGGTGATCCCCATGTTGCCATAGACCTGAGCTTCTATTCCAGGATCTTTTAGCTTTTGCCCAAGCTCAAGCTGTTCTTCATAGCACTTGAAGGCCATAGTGTACTTCTCAAGAGACATATATACTGCGGCCAGGTGACCATGAGCTCTGCATTCTCCTGGTAACTCATTTAGTTCCTGGAACACTTCCAGTTCTTGTGTGTGATATCCCAAGGCCTTGTCATATTTTTGTATCATTCTGTAAGCACTACCCAAAGCAGCATAGGCACTGGCCTCTAGTCGCCTGTCTTTTACTTGATGGGCTAAACTCAACTGCTGCTCGTAAAATTTGATTGCCCCGTTTACATCTTTCTTAGAGACAAAAATATCACCAAGATTTCCAAGGGCACGGAATTTAGCTTGCGAATTATTTAAGGACTGTGCCAAAGACAAAAGGTATTTCTGGCAATCTTCTGCTTTACTGTAGTTCATTAGTGCCTTAAAGGCTAGGCCCAAGTTACAGTAAGCCTTGGCTTGGCTTACTTTGTCATGTAGATCTTTTGCCAATGCAAGATCCTGTTCATAGTATTTGACAGCTTCCTGGTAATTACCAAGACAATAATGGGCATATCCGAGATTATGGCACACTTTTCCTTCACCCTCCATATCTTGTAAGTCAGGAGATATTCTTAAGTACTGTTCATAGAACGGTACCGCCTGCATATATTCAGCACGGGAACAATGAAAGTTTCCGAGGTTGCTTAGTGCTCGAGCCTCACTCTGGATATCACGTAGCTCCCGGGAAATGTTCAGGTGGTTTTGATAGTGCTGCAAGGCTCTATCATGAGCGCCTAGAGCTTGATAGGCTACAGCTAGATTCCCATGAGTAGATGCTTGAGAAGCTCTGTCATTGACCTCCATAGAAATCTGAAGCTCCTGGCGATGATATTTAACCGCTTGGTCATACATTCCAAGCGCATTGTATGCATTTCCCATGTTGCCATAAGCTCGACCCTGGGCTGCATAATCATTTAGTTCTTGAGCGATGGAAAGGTGAGTTTTATGTAGTTTTAGTGCAGTATCAAATTCTCCTTTCATCTGATGAATTATTCCTAGAAAGTCAAATAACAAAACAATGATATTAGCTTAGCATATTTAATTGCGAGAGAAATCATTTGTGACACAGTTTTTATATGCAGGAAAAATGTGTAAATGATTCTTTTATGGCTCCCTTGAAACACACTCTGAAAGAACCATTTGTCTTTCTCTGGTCTGCTTCTTCTAGATATTTAGCTTTCACTCAATTTCTATCCAGTGATACATTATTATCAGGCCTTTTATTTATTTAACATGCACACATCCTTCACAATATTATCTGTCAGAAGAAAAACTATTTATCTGTGTTTTTCCACAAAGAAAACACATGTAGAGATGGAGTTCTTAGTCTATTAGAATATTCATTAAAACTGCTTTGAATTAATGATATATTAGATCAGTTACTGCTATTGTAGTTTTTCTTTCAATGTAAAAAAAAATAGAAAAATAGAAATTGATTTTTGCAAATGGTGCCCACAAATAATTGGAATGAATACATCTATGCCATTCTTCTATACAATATTTCATAAACATTTTCCAAGGGATAAATGTATACAAAAAAATTCTATGCTGGGTACCATTTATTTTATTCTTTTGTAACCGTCCTTTTACCCCACTGCTATCTTCTGGCCACCCAAGGTTTGGCCCTGACTATTGCATCGTTAAGTCAGTAAGATGAAACAATAATCACATTTCAATGCACCTTTTAGTAAATTGATCCCACTGACAGTGCAATATCAAATGCTTTATTTATTGTCCCTATCTTTACAAATATCTTGGAGATTTAGCCTAAGCCTGACCCGGAACAAAAAGTGAAGGTCATAATCTAGGGAGCAAAATTCTGTGTTTCTGCATCACAATATTCAGGCAGGGTTAACCTCGGGCAAATGACACAGCAATGATCCAGCAATATTGCTTTTTAGTAGTATGGAACAAGTGGCAACACAAAAACATAGATATGAAAAAGGAGGCCCACCTGTTTGATTACTATCAATAATCACATAAAAAAAACACATAAAACCATATTTAGTGCTCCCTAGAATCCAGACAATCAAAAAAAATACTGAGTGGCAGTTGACAGCATCCAAAATGAAAAGCACAACCAGATGATGGGGCAGATTAAAAAAATTTAAATTAAATTAATATTTAATCAAAATTAATATGTGAACACTTACAATATAGACAGGTAATACGAGCATTAACACATTTTGTTTTGGTCACACTTTGTAGTCGTATTACCTGTATAGTGTCATATTATTATTGAAATGTTTAACCTAGAGCATCTTTGTTTATCCAGAAGTAGACGGATCTAAATATGAGATAAAACAGTTTTTTTCTCACTCCCTGTCTTCTAATATCTATGCCTAACAGGTGCCTATGTTATCCACCTATCATCAATGCCCTTAGCTTGATCATAGTTGATACCTATGGAAGATATGATAGCTATCTGACTTGCATCATAATATCAGAGAGCAGCTATTGGCTTGTGATCTATGCTATAAAAACAGTGATACAAATTTATTTTCAATGCTTTTTATTTTATTTTTAATGGAAGGTTAAACAATATTGGCAATGAAAATAAAGAATGTCAGATAATGTGTTAAATAAATTGAACTGCATTTTGATGAAATGCAATCCCTGATGTCACGTGGGACCCATTTAATATAAAACAAATTAAAACCACTTACAAGGAATAAGGATAAATAGGAATACTAATTAACGAATGTTAATCAACCTGCAGCCAAGCACAGTTTAATGAATATTCACTAGAAGACATACTTCATCCCTTTTTTGAAACTGGAAATATGTGCATCATACACTCTACCATTACAGATATTTATTTATCAATTACTTTTACATAACATTGTGAAATTACTTAAACATATTGCAGATAAGGAGGAAATACAATATATCCAGAGGATCTGTTTCTCAATACTATTAGGAAACATATTGCCCAGCTTGTGACAAGCAGGGCTGTATTTAATGTTACTTGGCCCCACTAGACAACCCAGTCCCTTTGTTTAGTATAGTAGTAGTCCCATTCTATGAATTACCCATTTACATATTCATAGCCTTTGTACAAGTTTCTCATGATGCTGTTAAAGATTTTGGCTGGGCATGATGAAAAAATATAGTCCACAGGAAGATTTCACAGGTAGATTTTATCTGGAATGCAACAGATAAAACATCACTGCTGACACATAATCATATAAATATATAAATATATATATATATATATATATATATATATATATATATACACACATACATACACACAAGAGAAATCTTCCCTCTCCTGCTGACTGCAGCAAGGCCAATCACAGAGGAAAATTAGATTTTCTCTCTGATTGGCCAATCACGGGGAAGAACGTCTCCCTTCCCTAATACATTTGCCAAAGTAGGTTTACAATCTAGCAGCATAGTGGAATAATGACTAGTGGAAAAATAAGCGTTTTACTGCTCACTTGCGACATTTCAGAAAGAGATCCTCATTAATGTATTAACTACTTGATTATCAAGCTTAAACCAGACATTGTTCTCTGCACAAAAGGATCCAGTAATCCAGACAAATGTTTCCACAATGATTGGCTATAATGTATGTCTGAGAACTCGCGCTAAACATGTCAAATCAAAGACAGGCTCGGCAAACTTGAAAGATTTGTTAGGTAGTGGTTCACGCGAACCGGATGTATCGACCACTATAGTATAAGAGCTCCAAAGCAATAAAACTCAGAGTAATGTGTTTTAAGATTACTGTTAATAAATTAGTTGTTGTAAATAAAATACTCATGTTCTACTTTACCTCACTAATTACATAAATAAATATAGGCTATAAAACCTCCTTAAAATACCGACCTAGCCACTCCCATAAAACCTTTGGCCAGTTGAAGTGTTGGTAGGGATGTATGCAATACATTCCCAAGTGGGCATTACTCCATGTGGCCGGCTATTAATTCTTACTGTGCCCAGGTTCACTAATCTTGCTCTTATATTTCTGATGTCCAAATATATGCCTCGTAAAGGTATTAGGCTGTAAGCATAATATTCTGTCTGAATCCCCCAAAATGAAATGAATTTAAAAAAAAAAAGATTTAACAAGTACAACATTTAAAATGATGAATATACTAAAAGTTAAGTGGAATTCATAAAATCCTAAAAAATATGATATATATTATAATGTATATACTGTATATGTTATTGGTGACATACACTGTCCTACTGATTTGTATTGTGTATGATTTATAGGCTATGGTTTGTTCTCCAGCTGTGTATAATGTACTGTATATAGAACAATGAGCCTACAATATGACCGGCTCCAGTAAATGGCATGGAGATATATATGGATCAATAAACTTCAGAAGCAAAGAAATGTTTGGAAAATCACCTAATAACCTTTTGTTTCCTAGAAGAGATTTAATATTGTTCCGCTCTTACCCATAATAATTTAAGACTTAGCACATTAACCATTGCTGTAATGTCTTTATAATAGCTGCTAAATTCTACTTCTTAGAATGAGAGATTGTTATGCAGATCACTAATATGATAGTATGTAAATTCAGTTTTCTTATTATATAAATTATACATTAAAAATATTCATTAGCTATTAAAAAGCAATAACTTCCTTTAAGCTGTTTTTTTTTCTGTTTCAAGCAATAAGTGTATCGTGTTCAGCAGCCATAAACCACATTGTCATCTCTTTGACATACTCTGATCCTGTGGTTGGCCATTAAGTAAATAGTACAAATTGTGATAGATCCATGGAATAGTCATCTGGTGGAAGTGATAGAGGCAGAGTACATAAGGCAACATTTGAAACAAACAAATAATGTATATTATCTGTATAAAACAATGAGAAGTTTAAATGGCTAATTTTTATTTTATGTTAGGGGGTAGGGTTTAAAGAGACACTATTTTTTTGTTTACTTGAATTACAATATACAATGGTCTTAGTAGGAAGATAAATTGACGTCTACTTTTTTTTAACAGTACATGCCAGTCTTTTTAAATGTCATAAACAGAGGGAACTAGGTGTGTGACAGCATCGAGATGAGCTCTGCCTCAGCTGAGAGGCAGCGTGAACACATGTGAATCTATAAACATACACGCAGGTTTAATTGGGACCAGTGGCAAAAGGTTTTTAACTTTTGATTCTATTAGTAAGGCAAACATTAAAACAAACCTTCAGTACCACCTTAAACCATAAGAGCCATTTGTGCAAGGTCTAGTTCATTTAATGCTAGCTTGGTCCATAAAGCAGATTGTGCATTTACCTCAAGTAAAAGTTTTTTTTTTAGATGTGATTAAGATGATTAGTGGCTCTACAATACCTCCACCCATGTTGGACAAACGCTGCTAAACATCCATTGTTGACATGATCCTAAATTCTACATTAATTTGTATACATTTTATCTACCCCCTGTCCGATGATCATCAGGAGCTATCTGGTGGAATCACAGGTCTTCTCCGACAGATCTGGAGCTAGTCCAGATCTAGGAAGGAGATGCTTCAGATAAAACAGCTTTGGAATGCTTTATTAAAGAGTGTTTGAAGGGTTTGGAGGTAATCTCATTTATAACCCCACACCCCACCCCCGCTACGGAGCGGTCTAATTTATAGGTTTCATATTTTTCAGAAGCTAGGACTATTAAATTATTAAATTAACAATGTAATAAAATAGATGTTAGATAAGGCAGTATAGGGCTGTATAAAGTCACATCTCTTGAATTTCCGATGGGATTTGCAATGCCAATTTTTTAGAGCAATAACAAAAGACACCAATCTTGCCCATGGAGTTCTAATTCTTTGTCATGTTATTTTTATAATTTGCCATGCTTGGCCTACTTGGATTCTATGCTGCTTCCATAATATCTAGTCATTTTGGAAGGGGGCACATGTTACATTTATGAGCTTCTGTGAAAGGAATTCAGTACTAGATATCTCTATGTGTCACAGCATACTGCAACACAACTAAGGCATATCATTCCAGATAAGATATCTTCAAATAACAATATTTTCTGATAAAAAAAAAAAAACTAGTAAAATATAATCTTGCAATTTAAAAAAGGTTTGTCACATATACAATTTTTTTTTGCAATGTAAATTTTATTGAAGGTGGTATTTTCTTACAAGTATAGATACCTAAAGGCTAAAATACACCAAAAAATCCCTAATCTATTGAAAGGAAAATAATAATCTATTTTTATGAACAGCTACTGCTGTAGTTTTGGAAGCAGAAAAAAAAAATGTTGGAATAAAGCATTCAAACAAGATTGCACAGATGGAAAATCAAATCATCTGCCTGTTTGAACAAATCAATGAAGATTATCAGTGTTCAGAAGTATGTGGCTCATAAAAAAGAGGTCGATTATACAGCTGGCAAGAAATGTGCCTCTGAAAGCTTCAGTGATGCAAATCTCCAAACTCGCTATTTAAAATAGATGTAGTTCATCTGCGCGCTTAAAAAGAATTTGTCAATCTGCAGTTTATAGATCTGAATAGAAAAAAAATCCTTAGGAATTCCAGGCTCTTTGCATGATACATTTATTCATTTTGCTCATGAGTTTCAAATGATTTCAAATATCAAAGCCCATTTGTAGATGTTAAGATTATTTTTCTTTTTTTTCTTTTTTTTGGCTTACTAGAGAAAAATGCCACTTTGGTAGGTGGCATAGGAAAGTAGTCATGTTACCGAATTAGTCGATAAGGACAGAGAATTTTATATATCTCTAATTAACAGTATGGAGTCGTAACTAAGGAAGGCTAATGTTATGCATATTGGGTTTGTAAAGAGGGAAGACCTCTTGATAGACTTTCTTGGAAAACAATAATTGCAAACAAAGTTTACGCACAGGGGGCTATTATTTTGCAAAATGGGTTTATAAAAGAGGGAAGTCTTTCATTTTGTATCAACGATCTACAAAGAGGATGGGAGGATTAGGAGAAAAGGTCAATTAGAATGGGGGATACATTTAATGGAATCATACCTGTAAAACAGAAAATGTCTGTTAGTTTGTCTGAAGCAGGGAAAACTCTTGCAGAATCATGAAATTTGCACAGCATATTCATGCTGCAATTTCTAGGTGAAGGGAAATATTTTCATCTCTCTACATTGTTCTTTTGCCTAGTTATGAGCTAATTACATTTTGAGGTAATTGGACACCGCAAAAACTGAGAAGTTGACGGGTCATTGTTTAACATCACCAGTGATTTCATTATCTCCTTTTGTCCATGTCACCGTTAGAACCTTTGTAACCTATAACATAAGGTCTAGAGGATTTTTCTGATGTGATATCATACCAATATGATTCTCTGCTACATTACTCTGTGTAGTAAAGACAAGCTAGATACCAGAGTTAGCATTGTAGTTAGCATTGTAGTTAGCGAAGGTTTCTGAGATAAGGCTTGAATGTTCTTTCTTTCTATGAGAATTTTAAAATATGTCTTTATACTCAATACTGTTAAAAACTATAATTTAACTGTCAATGGTTGGCATTTGTCTAGCAGTGTGTAATAACCACACTAGCCATGGTATCCAAAAATGTAAGATCTAAATAAAATATTGGATTTATATATACAAAGTGCATTGCCAAGTTGCTTACTAGTAATGCATTAAATCATTCCAAGACTTTTATACCAAGTGAGCAGTGGAGTTGGATGATTTTCTCCACAACCGAGTACCAATTCTTCCACAGCCTCAAAATGATTGGAGATGAAAAGTAGCGATAACAGGCATCCCACACCTTTGTTTGGATACAATGGATTACAATTAGCAAGAGGGTCAAAATAGTTTCCGCTTCATACCAACAGTAAAAATACCTGGGTTTCTATTCAGCTTACTAACTTAAAAACTGACAGCATGATTAAAATCACTCCAACTATTTCCCATTACCGCCATAAGGGCAACATTATGATATTATTATGTGGGTTACAACTTGTCAAGTTGAGCATGTGGTGTATCTTCCATTACACGCCATGCAAGTGCAGTTTGTGGCTGGGCAGGAACTACCGCAACAAGGTGTCTGAAATGATGAATTTGTTATTTATTTCCAAACAATTTAACACCACTCACATGCACCAATGAAACTAGTTGGTCAGGCTTAACAGCTGGCAATGTGTGCGCTACTTTATAGCTGGTCAACTGACCTAGTTTATTTGACAATGTAAATAAAGTCATAAAGTCCAGCCATTTCCCACGTCTTAGAAAAGACCATGATTATACCCTGAAATTATATCTCATCTGTTGCTTTATACCATTAAAAGGCAACTATATAAAAAACCTTTTTCCCTTTACAGAAAGGAAGCTATATGTCAAACATAAAGTAATACCACCACATTAGCATTGGGAAGCTGGAAAATCTATTTCAATGAGTAAACCTAAAACAGAAGCCGGGTCTTGTAATGCCTCCAGCCAGCACAGCTGTTACCCAGAGTGTTCGACCTGAATGCCAGTTCCCTTCTGCCTTTCTAATCTCTAGGGATACAAATTGGTTAATCAGGCCTGTTCCACCTGCGCACAACTTTAATTAATGTAACTCTTTGTTGTCCCGTTTCCCCACGCCGCCCCTCAATCTGTGAACTGCTACACCAACATTTCCGATTCTTTCACGTAAAAATGGCTGCTTTTGTCCACCAGTCTCAAATCCCCATTGATTTAAAATTCAGAATCCACTATGGAATTTATGGAGACACTAAATACATCACATTAACTTACTAATAATCTCTGTGGTAGAAAATGGGTCACTTGATACATTGGTCCTTATATAATTTCTTTTTTTCCAGTCAAAAATGTAATTTATGTTTCAAGATTTCAATTACAGCATCATCACGGCCAGCCATGCTATAAATGATTACTTTAGTAAAGTACACCCAGAAACAATTCTGCATCAATCATGTCTATGCACTTTCTATATTAATATAAATATTTCAATTATGAAGTGACATTCCAGCAATCCATAAAACTTATAGATGTGTAGTTTGCTTAGTGGAATTAATTTGTGTGAAAAAGAACACATTTCATTTTAAAATGCTTTAATAAAAAGGAAAAAAAGAAATGTTTTGTTTGTGGTAAGTATTTGCAAAAGAACATAAAGTGTTGAAATCATTTTGCGCATCATACATCCAATTTTCATACAAATAGGCAAAAAAAATGAGCAACGTTTTTTAATAAGCATAAAAACATTTGCATAAAACATGGCAAGAGATTTACATGGGAAATCCCACAAACAATGCAGGTCACTGGGGGTTGTGGCTTGGGAGGGAGCATGTCAGCTCTACCGCGCATGCACAGTAGCGGTATCACTCAAACTGACAGTGCTACTGCCTATGTGCAGACATTTTAATATGTTCAGTATTCATTCCCTGATGTCTAAAACACTGAAGAATGAAAATTAGGACAACAGGACCAAAAAAAGGACAGTTCCAGAATATGCTTATAAATTGTTTTGCTTTGAAGTAGATGATTCTTGTATCACTATATCTATCCTAAGACGGGGCTCGACAAATACCATGCCGACTAGAATCTGGCTCTTGGCGCCCCGAGTTTTCGCAGCTCCCAGCAGTAAGTAAATAGTGTGTGTATTAGCATGTGTGAATGTGTGTTAGCGTGTATGTTTAGGTTCAGCACCTGTTTTTATGAATGTGTCTATAAGAATCTCTGTGTGACAGCATGTGTTAGTGTATCAGCAGATTAGTGTGTATTATATGTATGTATGTATGTATGTGACAGCATTTGTTAGTGTATGTATCAGCAGATTAGTGTGTATGTATGTGTTAGTATATGTATGTATTTGTGTAAACATGTATAAGTGTATCAGCAGGTTTGGGGCTATGTATGTATTTGTGCCAGCATGTGTTGGTGTATGTATCAGCAGATTAGTGTGTAGCATATTAGTGTGTATGTATGTGCCAGCATGTGTTAGTGTATGTATCAGCAGATTACATTTACGTGTGTAGGTATGTGTTTGTGTATGTATGTATTTGTGGGTAAGTGTGTTTGTGTCAACATATTAGTTTGTTAAGGTGTGTATGTATTTGTGGGTGAGCATGTGTGTACATTAGTATGTGTGTATTTCATATATACATGTTTCTGGACCTTGACCTAAACATTTTCCTTTCTGACACAGCATTTGGTACTGGCTCCTAAAATTTGCAGCTGGTTCCTAGATTTAAATCAAATTTGTCAAGTCCTGTCCTAAGAGGTTTTCAAACAGTAGGGTCTACTCGATAGACAGTCAACAGTGGTGAGCCATTAATAGCTCAGTTGGAAAATTGTACCACTGTGCCATTTTGTCTTGATTTCTACACTACCTTTGTCAGACCTCAGTGTTTGGTGACTACACCTTACTCCGATAGTTTTGTAAATATTTACATTATTATGGAGGGACTATTTTATCTTGGCAAAGCTCTGTCTTGGGGCTTTTTCTTGAATTGTAGCATTATTCACTAACCTGTCTTGAACTAATTTCTCTTCTTCACACTCTTGCTTTAGACGTTATTAGTGTATGTGAGCTGCCATTAGAGGGAGGAGAAGATTAATTGTGAGTAATGACAATGCACAGTAGGTCAAGATGGATGTCTGCAGTAACGCAAGTATTAAACGGAAGTCCTACTTTAAGAATAAAAATACATAAATATAATACATAATATAAAGTACAAACTGGGATTGGGGGAGTTATAATGTAAAAACTGTGTTCATCCAGATGAATACATGACAGAACAGAATTCTTTATAATATTTAAAGTTAATATTGATGATCTTTGGGGATCTAAAGCTCCTCTCTTCATTAGGTCACTTTCAAACCTGCCAAGTAGCTCACAAATGCTAAAAACAGAGCAACCACAGGGAATACAAAACCAAGCCAAAGCAATTACCAAACCACAAACTTTCAAAGTTTATAATTGTAAGGTAATCACAATGAGGTGCTATCCACAAAAACCAGGAACCTACCAGTGCTGAATTCAGAAATCATTTGAGGACTCCATAAAAACTGCCAACTTTGGTTTTATTGTAACTTCCAAAAATAAGCTACAGTCATGTGTATGTGCAGAGAAGAGCAAAAGCACTACATTCTCACTCCTATGTGGATTTTTTACTCCAGAAATGTTGCATGACCCCTAACCAATGTTATTGTGGCAGATATATGCTGTTTTATGGTGAACACGGTAAGAAAACCTAATAATACTTTTTGGTTAGGGAGATCTACCATACATGCCTATTCCCAATTTAATCTTCAGCAGTTTCATGAAAATATTTATGTTGACTCCTTCGGCTATAGTGAGATTACTGTTTATCTTTATACCTAAGGTGGCATGCATGGCTTATGCATTAGAGCCACTCTGACGTTAAAGAGAGCCTCGGAGTAAAACATGTAATAAATCAACGCAGGGGCTAAATGACAGGGTCAGGATGAATCGAGAGTTCAGCATAGGGTGAATAATGATACACATATCAAAAGGGGCGGGAGGAGTAACTAATGAGCAAAGTAAACAGGATGAAGGTGTGGATTAGTTAGTCACCAGAAAAGGTTTGGCTGAGCAGGAAGTAACTTTCCCGCCCTTTATTCTGGTTGGTAGATGTGATGGATGTCATAGCGCTGTCGGTGTTAGGGCTGAGAGATCGTATACACAAGCTGCTCCCGGGGGGTTAGTAAGAGTTACCAAATAAGACTGGGAAAAGGTGTTTGGAAAATTGGAAAAGTTTAAGTAGGTGATGGTCATCTAAAATCACTTATGCCACCATGTTGGTGGTAGTTTTTAGTTTGTGGTCTTGTGTATATTGATCCTCAGCTCCTGGGTAATAAAGGTTTACAGATTTTGGTTGTCTGGTTTTAAGTGATTTTTTATTTGCTGTATGGTTGTTATATAATAAAGTTATTTATTTTGACTATGTTTAATTTTATTTTCAATAAACGCTGTGACCTTTGTCGAGCATCATGTCTTTATTCCAAGGCATAAGTAAAGAAGTTAAGAAAATGGATACAGATAATTTCCAGGATTATGATTCAAATGGGAAAGAACTTTACTGTACACTAGTCATGTTTGTACCAGGAGCTGCAGACAATGTATTTCGATTACTTGTGTCTCTGGAACACTAGTTACATCTCCAATATATCCACCCAAAACGTTAGGGAATCAGTTAATAAGATTGTACAAAATGAATAAAAGCCTTTGACTTAAAGGAAAGGATATTAAGAAGATAAGCAATCCCCATGTTTAGAGAAGGAATTACAGGAAGAATCTAACAAGTTTGTGTAATTGTCATAACAGAGAAAGCAAACTTAACTTAGCAAAGAAAACATGCATTTCCCATCTATAATGGTGGGTGTGTTTAGACAAACTAGCTTGATACTACAAAGTTGCTTTTCAAATTGTGGCTAGGACAGAAGGTTATAGCTAAAATGGATGGAATTGATTATCCATTTCCCATCCAGAAAGCCAGAATAAAGCACTGTGAAAGAGGCTTTTGCACTGATGTCCCAGGGTAGAGTCTGTTACAAATAAATAGACTATAAGGTGAAATGAACAGCAGCCTTAGATAGGATTAACTACACAAAGAACAGTATCTCTCACTGCAGGGACCAGTGGTCCTTCTCTGATTTTCTTCTCATTGTAACTTTTCTCTGGATTCCATGCTACTGACTAGCATATATAGCACTTGGAAAACATATACATTTCTCCATCTACACGTAAAGAATGGGACACATTAATCTCTAGGTATCCTGATAATTTATATACAAAATATAATATACTAACCCTCTTTACTGAAAAGGTACAATGTACTTGTCACCTAAAAACAAATATTTTCTTATTAATCAAATGAGCATTAAAAATGCAATCCTTTATTATAGCTAAATAGCAGGGGGGAAAGAGTGTTGTTTTTAACTGATTTATAATATTTTCCTCCTGTCTGCTAAAAAAAAACAATTTTAATACATTTTTATTTTAAATTACTTAAGGGGAAATTGTACGAACTGAACTCGCATGCTGCATCTGCCCATTCTACAGTGTTAAATAAGATGTTAAAACAAAATAAGCTTGTAATAGACGTTTACACCTACTAACTAATCAAATGTTCTAATAGGTCCATCTGAAATATTATAATACATTGATGTACATTAATATAAACACATTAAAAGCTTTCCAGCTTTCACCAACCTCTAAACATCCAACTTATGCATTCTAGCTGCTAATGGAATACAACTCCCATATCCCCCCCCCCCCCCCCAGTCAGTCTCTCAGAATGTCAGAGAATAATGGGAATTGTAGTCCAGAAGCAACTTGATGCCTCTAAACACATAAGAGACACATACAGGAGGCAGTTTTATAGCCTTTATCTAAATTGTTCAGGAAAATTGATTTATTTTCTCACTATACAGACCAGTATAAGTATATACATTATTCAAAGCTTGTTACTATGTTTAGAGCATGCCATTGTTAATGTATTTGTTTAATTAAGTGCTTAGTTAACCTCTTTATGAAACTGCAGTGCCATGGAATTACAGATTTTTCTCTCAGTATGCTTTATATCTTTTGTTATTCGCATTTGATCTCACTTAATGAATGATTTATTTGTTACAATGTACTAAACACCTAAGTACCATATTTCCATTTGAAATAGCAGTTGATGTAAGGGCGAGATCCACTTTGAAGCGAAATCTATCGGCAGCTGTGAGATAAAAGACTCTACTGCTACAAAGGAGCTTAGAGGATCTGGAGATGCAGTGCTAATGATTAATATCATTCACATCCTTTCACACAGCAGCATAGAGGAAACCTATGGAAGAATCTGTTCTATGTCACACGACTTGGTGTGTCCTCTACAATAGCTGACAATCACATGGAAAGTGGTAACCAGTGGTGATGCCTAAGCCACTTCTATTTTGACACCAAAAACAGAACAAGTGCTACAGATCACCATCTTAAAAACAAAACTTGTTGCCGTTGGGTTATTCATTCTAGCTGCATACCAGGATAGGTAAAACTAAAGCCTTCACAGCCGGCTGCCTTCAGCCCTGGCCGATGTCTGCTATACAGGGACTAGTTTTTTTCATTAATTGAGTGATATCTACTAATGAATACTTGATTAATTTACAGCTTTATTATCTCCTTACTTCATATGATCCTGTGTATGCACTTTCTTTCACTAATTGAGTGATATATATATACTAATGAATGACTGATACCTGATAGCTATAACCTTACTTACTCCTGGGTAGGAACCTATAATAACCTATATAATTGATCCCTAATTGTAATCTGGGCAGTGCACCCTGGAGCTTCAGTGTTTTTAGTATAAATGTTTTTTAGTGAAGTGACCAAATCTCTATAACTGATATTGGAATCTAGAGAATTTAACACTTTTGCATCAGTGTACGTTTGTTGCCTATTTGTTGTGTATGTTTACTTTTGTAAGTGTTTTCTTGGAGTCCGGTCGTAACCCTCTACACTTGGTTTTTAAGAGCTTTTTCAATTAAACGTTTTGAGATTTATCTTGGTCAATAATTTTTCTAAATTTTGGCTAAATTACAGCCATTAACAAAAAGCTTCTTTGTGATGTTGGGAATGTCGTATGTGATGCTAGGGGAATGCACTGGCATTTGTGATGCTGGCAGGGAAAAGGTTATGGAGTACGTGATGCTGGTAAAGGTAGAAAGAACCTGACAAGGGTATCAAGAACTTGAGTAGAAGAAGGAACCACTGATGTTCCCTTAACTTTTAAAATGGTACACAATTATAAGCCTGGAGCCTATAATCGAAAATAGCCTATAATCTGCACAATAGACACGATCCATTTTATTTAACTATATACCTAAAATTGAATCAGTGTACAAACATAAATGTGCACAAGGAGAGGATTCCATGTAGATGGCAGCAATTTAAAATGATAGATTAACTATTTTGCTTGCTAAATCTAAGCCTCATAAAGATGTGAAATGCAGGTGATGCAAGAAAAAAACCAAATGGAGTGAGTATTCGCTTCATCTCAACAAAAGACTACTTTAGGTATTTTGCCAGTCCATGAATACCTTTCATAAGCAGAATGTGACCATTAAAATCCATCTGTCAACAATTTTGTCTTTTCAATATGTTCTGAGTGACCTTGCTAAAAGACCGAACTTGAATCAACCTAATATCCGTGACTAAGCATACCAGTGATTTCTATAAAGTTCACAAAAAGTTTACATCAGTACTCTGCCAGTACACACTCCTCTGAAAAGAGGCCAAGATTCTCAGGCTTATCTTACTCATGTCTAGTAACTATCCCCTTAAATACCAGCTTCACAAATTGTCATCAGACATAATAGAAGATATTAGTTATCATGACCTAGGTTATCAGTGCTGTGCACGACATACCACTTAACCTATGCTTTAGCGTGGGTGCTGGAATGGAGACTCCACATCTAACATGGAAAGTTGGTGATGAATACCAGTCACCTGAGTTTGCACAACTTATTGTAGTAGGCTGATAACACCCAGTGTCTCTGAAGATGAGCTGATCTTGTTTCATTTAGATCATTAGCAGTGTCCATTTGCTGTACCCTGGTAAGCATCATTGCATACACCTCTGTTGAGGGAGTATTCCAGAGGAAGTGGACTTAAAGGAATTTCAAAGCTTAGGGAATAGATTTCAAGAAAGTAATTAGCCATTTTATAATGTCGATGCTTTTCAATGTCTAATTACTCTTCTGATAAAGCTGGCCAGAGCTGGTGTATGGATTTAGTAACCTGAAGCTCAGCTTGGAGCAAGCAACATGGATTATAAATGTCCAGACCAGGCCAATCAACAATATGAATATTTCAAATAGTTTCAAAACATTTTTTATACCACCCTAGATAAAACTGCCAAATGTGTTTTTTAACAACAAATCAAGGATGTAATTCCTAAATATGGAACCTTCTTCAAGAGGATTGTCTCTGTCTGTCTGACCTTTCAGTGTTATCAAAGAGTTTACAATACCAACAGAAATACTTTTAATTATGTGTCGACCAAAGTTCGGAAATGCTGATTTATTCATATCACCAAAAAGAAAACCAGCCAGAAACCTTTTTTTTTTGTAGGTCGATTGTATTTTAAGAGCCTTCTGTTCAGTTTACTGCATCCTTAGGCAGTTGGGTAGTTTCCTCTGCTTATGACATTATAAATCTTATTTATGTCATGCATTTGGTTCTGTATAATAGCAGAGGTAATGTTTAATGCTTCTATTCTCCTTGCCTTTTCTTGTTTTTATCTCACCCCATCACCTAAAGCTATAACCACTGTAGCAGCAGGATATACTTCACAAAAGCAAAAATAATTTGCAATTGAAGGACAAAATATATTATATGACTGTACAACACTGTGCAGTATCATTATACCGAGTGTATTATATTGTTTTTCAATTACTGGAAAAGCGTTACTTTTTTAAAAACTTTTTTGAATTTTTTTTTATTTTTGTGTGTGTTGTAACTCCTGTGGTGCTGTAGATTATAAACAAATAACTTGGCTCAATGAAGTGAGAATGGAGAAAATGAAAATTACCATGCACAGGAAGCTAACCAAATCTCAGCTACTACAAATCCAGCATGATACCGGGTAATTGCAAACGCTGCAAACATTTGCAAATAAAATAAATAAATAAAGAAAATACAAAATAATTTCAGTCAGAAGTGGGCAATTTTATATAGCATGATAAAAACATAATAATTATTCGTGAAATAAAATGATATTCTTTCTTTTTGCGCTTCTATACACCTAACAGTTAAAATATTATATACACAATAAATGCTAGTTATTTCTTAGGGAAAATCAAAGCTTGCCTAACATCCTGTATCTAGTCAAAAAAACAATACTATTGAGTTGACCATTTAAAGCACATACTGGAGATATTCATCATAACAGAAGCAGCTGTTAGAAAAGACCAATTTAAACATTGACATATTTACAGTACTTTTGGGGGCTTCAGCTTCCAGAGCTCAATTATTTTCATGGGGGAAGGGGGCATCCTTGTTTGAGACACACCTATCTAATTCCATTCATAGGACCCTATTATCTAGAACACAAATAAAAAAAATAGTCTTATTTAAAGTGACTTAATTACAAGACTAATTAGGACTATGTTAAGAAGTCATCTAGAAACTCTTGCTGATGACCCCGGCAGCAGTGATGCCCCCTTTAAGGTTAGTTGAAACATGAGTTTATTTTTTTCACTAAAGGTATAATGTCTACAAATTACTCCTTGAGAAGTGTTCCCTCAGATCAAAATAAATGGTACAATCCCTGAACAATCCCTTTTCAAACGGTGTAATTTTACAATCTGCATAATAAATATAATGGTCTAAATGAATGCGTAGAATAGGAAGTGAATTCTAATTGAAATATTTCCGCTGGTTAACAAATTGATTTCATATGGCCATGTTTAGACCTGAATAAATCCATTAACCATGAAAACTAAAGAAGGAAATCCAAGGTTACGTCAAAGATGATTTTCGGAGAAGTAGCCATGATTGTTACAAAAAGATACACTAGTTACTATCTGTTTATAAAGTACCATCTTTACTATTCTACAATTGACAAACAGTATATACAAACAATAGGTAAATAACTAGGTTTAGCTATATTGAAATAAAATACACAGAGGGCTTAAAATGGTAAAATGGTAAAATTAATCATGTTAAAAAATAAAAAACACTGGCATCTACCGGTATTTACGAAAACATGAATTGTGGTGAAATCATATAGTGAACTGTACAAACAAAAAATTATATTTATACACATTAGGCAAAACATTGTCTTTAAAAGCATGGGGAAATACAGTATATTGGGAAACAAGTTAAAACTAGGAATCACTAGAAATGTGGGACAGCTGAATGGCAAATCACATATAGATGCATTACATAAGTTTAGCCATTATAAAGAATTGTCTTTATAACCATATTTTACTATGAAGAATACATTGAGATATTCTCTTTTTCTGAAGTGTGTCCTTGGGATATTACAATTACCTACCTTAATGGCACTCACATTATTGACTTCAGAAACATGAGTTCACCCTGGCAGGAATGGAACCTGTAACTCTAACGATTTAACACAAACGGGTGCATTTTCCAACATTTTGTATCCTAACCTTTTACAGACCACTAGGGTCCCATGAATATAATGACTTTACAGAAAGGTTGGTATGCACATGGAACATTCTTCAAGCAGAAATAGTAGCGTGAAGGAATGTAAGTATGCAGGTGATATGCATTAAGACAAACTGGACATAAAACAAGAGAGTAGCACTTTGGGTAGACTTGATGAGTTGAGTGGTTTTATATGTGTTTTTATATTTCCATGTCCTATTTATTAACCAGTAGAAGCTCTTCAGAGCACTGCTGGTACAAAATAAGTAGGTTGTTTAATGCCATGTCCAAATTGTCGTAATAGCACAGACTTTGATGGGCCATAAATGGTTAAGAACCATTTGTAACTATATCTCTGGAGCGAGGATAATTTATAACATTTGAATGTTTAGCATATGTTTGTCAGAGTGAATGAACCTTTAGTATTGCTTGAATGAAGCATCAAATTGAGGCCCCTGCTATGTGATACATATGGACCCAATTAATGGCATGCCAATAACAAATGACCAGGGGCCAGATTATCAGACTTCCTTCATCCATAAAATAGAACACTTAAGACATTTTGTTCACTGTCTGTTCAGATTTCCCCAAAGAAAGAAAAGCTCTTGTGTCGAAATAGTTAAAAAAATAAATCCATTTTGGAATATTTGACAATTATTCAAATAATTTAATCCTAAAAGCAATAAAAAAAAGGAAATTATTGCTCACAATGTGAATTACTGAGGGGCATCTATATATGTGAAATTGGTTATAATTTCAGTTCTTCTTTGACAGTTTGATAGCATCTTCTGCACTGTTTACTACTATCTTTCCCTGGCATCAATATATGGCACGATAGTGACTGGATTATAAAATGAAATAAATGTTTTATTCATCTCAATTCCATGAACACATCTAAAGATTGCGAGTTTCTTTCAAACAAGGGAGTGCTAGGCAATTATTGGACACACAGTGTCAAGGTCATTATAGATTCTGCAAAATCTTCTCATTCCACGTACAAATAAAATTACATTTAATTGAAATGGTACCATTAGTGTACAGACAGAAACATGGCTGGATAGCTTAAATCTAAGATAAACATTTAAATATAGTATCTTTTGGGACACAGAAATAAATTTGAAATGTACACCCTAAGGAGACAATGTAATAATGTTGCAGTCATTTGCAATAGTAAGATTATCCTATTTCTGTCTTTGTGTTTGATTGTATGTAGGTTTTATTAGGCTGAACACAGATTCCCCTTATACATATTGGTTCTCGTCTTTTCCTATTATTTTTATAGTAGGTACTGGTTACCCAGTGTTGGTGAGTACCCTCCGAAAATAAGCCCACTGTTTTAAAGACTTAATAATGTGTGACCAAAGAGGGCATAACTATGCATTTCACCATGCAAATTGTATCATTCTACAGAGTTGCAGATAATTCTGGAACTTTAAAATGAGTTTTAAAATGTGCAAGGTATAGGGTAATCCTTTAAGATTGGAAGAAGGGAGTCTTAGCCTTTTCCCACATATGGACTTTCTAGGCTGTCCTAAAATATATGGGCCAACTGACCATAAGCACAACATAGACCATCAGCATTATGATGGGGGTTCCGTCTGTCAGATGAGTCCACTTTAAATACTACATGGTATCGCAATCTTTTGACATGAACCCACAAGGTCTGTAAAGACCCTTATTGCCTCTCTGCTACTGTGTCCCTGGCTGCTGATCAATCTATGATCATGTCCAGTAGGTCACAATACAGGAGAGAATAGCAGGAAGCAGCTTCTGTGCATCCATCAGCACACCACAATGCTTACTTGAGACAGGGCTGGCAGGTGAATGCAGATTAGGACCACTTCCCCAGTGGGTTTAGCCCCCAGATTAGAAGTCCTAGACATACAACTGAGGCCCTCCAGCTAATGCAGATCTACAACCCCTATCTGTTTTTTTTTTCATTTTTTTTATTATATACATTAAAACATGTTGTAAACAGCAATAAATCTCATTTGCAATGTTTTCTAGAATGGCAGGGAATAATTAGGGTATTAGTTAGTAGTACGGGCCGGCCTTAAGTGTTCCGGCGCCCTGTGCGGGATATAGCCATGGCGCACCCCCCCCCCATGTATGTATCTCTCTCCCTTCCCATGTTTGTCCCTTTCCTCTTCATTGCCCTGTCTGTCCCTCTCTAACTCCCCCATACCTGTTCTCTCTTTCTCCCCCCGTTCTGTCTCCCCCCCCCATTTTGTCTATCTCCCCCCCTCCCGTTATGTCTCTCTCTCCCCCCCGTTCTGTCTCTCCCCCTCTGTTCTCTCTCTCTCCCCATTCCCACTGTTCTGTCTTTCTCTCCCCCCATGTTCTGTCTGTCTCTCTCTCTCCCCCTTCCCCCTGTTCTGTCTCTCCCCCCCCCGTTATGTCTCCCCCCCCTGTTCTGTCTTTCTCTCCCTCCCTCTGTTCTGTCTCTCTCTCCCCCCCTGTTCTGTCTATCTCTCTCTCCCCCTTCCCCCTGTTCTGTCTCTCTCTCCCTCTGTTCCATCTCTCTCTCCCTCCCCCCCTTCCCCTCTCTCCCTCCCCCCCTTCCCCTCTCTCCCTCCCCCCCTTCCCCTCTCTCCCACCCCTCCCCTCCCTCTGCCTTCAAAGTTGGATAAGGGGAGGGGGCGGAGCTAACCGACTGAGCAGTGTAGCTCCGCCCCCACCCTGTGAAGCAGAGCAGCGTCTGCTTCACTGGGAGCCCAGGTCAGCAAGAGAAGGTGCTGCTCGGCTCCCCATGTTTAATGCAGGCATGGGGAGCCGAGCAGCACTTTCTCATGCTGCCAGTGGCTCCCCGTCAAGCAGACGCTGCTCTGCTTCACAGGTTGGGGGCGGAGCTACACCTCTCCGCCGGTTAGCTCCGCCCCCTCCCCGGATCTAGAAGAGCATGCCGAGCAGAGGGCTGGTGAGGGGGGATCTTTTGATCTCCCCCATCCAGTGCCTCTACCGGCTTTTTTTTTTTCTTTCTTTGGGCAGGAGAGCGCCCCCTGGGGTGTTGCGCCCTGTGCGCTCGCACAGGTCGCACACCCCTAAGGCCGGCCCTGAGACCAGCAACAGCTGAAAGGGCCGCAGTTGGATGCAGTTAGATCCTAATGAATACAGGAGATAAAACGTTGTATCTGTGCTTTTGCTAAAATAAACTTGTAAAATAAACTTGTAAAATAAACTTATTGTATTGCTATTATTTTTGGCATGATTGGTGCACTTTGAACATTTTCTAGCCAAGAATTTACTTTTCTACTGGTTAGAGAAAATTAGCAATGCCACTGTTTTTTTGTCATTGTTCCTCATCAAGAGCAATTATAAAGCACATAGCAAAATATGGAAACAATAGAAGTCATTTAATTAATTTAATTACATTATTCTGCAATAACTATGCATCCATCTGTCCTTATTCCCCTAATCTGTGCGACCTCTGTGTTTTGTATCTGCCACCTATTAGAACCAACCTCAGATGTCAGTTGCTCTTTAGGATCCCCAGATAGTCATAACATCACATACTAGACTATTCACATGTTACTTGGCTGATCTCATGGCGACTTCTCATTTTTACTTAGAAGAAAGTTACAATTCCATCAGAACATGGCCTCATAGCTTCCTATCTCTGCTTCTGACATAATCAACAAGCAAAAACAAAACAAACAAAGAACAGATGAATGGCTTTATTCATTATACTTCATTAAACTGGGGAGCAAGATAAGTCACCTTTTAACAGGGGAGGACTGGCAACTATTGGTCCCTGCCTTCAGAGTAAATAAGGAAGGACTAAATGACCTGGACATCACCAGAACTCCTGCACAGATATGGAAAAGTAGAGATCCAACTAGGGTTGCCACCTTTGCCGGTATTTTACCGGCAGGCCGGTAAAAAATTGGCATCAGGCTAATGTTAAGTCTATGGAGACAGTACCAAGGCCGGTATTTTTTTTTAGGAAAAGGTGGCAACCCTAGATTCAACACATGAGGTTGGGCCTTTAAAATTTCCCAGCATGTGCTCCTCCTTCACCAAGTCTTTCCCTAGTATTTACCAGTTATCTATGTTTTTAAATTCATTAATGTTTTAGAACCATTTAGGAAGTGGAGATACAGAAATTGGCTTTCTACTGTATTTTTTCTAAGCTGTGATAATTTGTTTTCAATACATGTTGTAAACAACTGTACTAGCTTATTATAGCTTTAATGAGAATATCAGATCTCCAATATTAATAACACATTACTGGTGTACTATGAAAAAGCCCTCTTCCTTTTCTTAAAGTGACAATTAATGCGATCCCTTTCCTCTGATACTGGAGGTTTGATACATCCAGAAAATAAATAGTTAAAATTGATTTTCATGCTTCAGGAGTTCCAGATATCTTCTAGCAGTAAACAACATCTTTATTGTAACTTCAATATCTCCCTCTCGGAACATATCCAAATGGAGTTTGAGACCTAATTAATGTAATGACCACTCTAGTACAGCAGGTAAAGCCAGCCTATTCTCATTAACTGGCAAGCACAGAATATGAGCAAACTGAAGGGATATTGCATGAAAAGTCTGTTCATTACCAGATTGTCTGTAGTGCTGCTTTGGTTGCCTTGATACACAAAGATGGTGTAATAAATATTTAATTTATCGCAGCCTGAAAATAACACAATTTGTTTTAATGTGACTTGATTTCGGAAAATCTTTTTACTCATAAGAAGTCAAAATACATGCGCATGTTATAAACCCCCTTTCCCTCTTTTCTGCCCTGACATCTGTTTTCTTGTGCCAACAGCAAAAGATATATCACAGCTGTTTGGCTTGCTGCAATGAACAAGGTCACCTCCTGACTTTTTGACTCCCCTCTCGCTCACACTCTCTCTTTTATAAGACTTAGTTTCTTCTCATCTCTGCAAACTATAATTTACATATGTTCTATCTATTACTGCTAACAAGGCTCACATTCCCTATGCCTCTTGTTTTATTTATAAATACAAAAATTTAAGTAAAGCATAGTCAAACCCAACCTATCTGATTTGAAGTGTGCTAGAATTATGTTGAATGTTTTTCTAAGGGCCTTTGTTTACATAGGAATTTATCTTTAATGGTTTTATCTGGATTGTTTGTATACTGGGGAATAGGCCAATACTTTCTCCAAACAGGATGTGGGTGTTTCCGAAGAGACAGTGCATTAGTGAATACTGAGTATTTTGATAACATGAGCATTATTATATGTATATAAACAGGGGCCTATCGTGCCCGAGTGACAGGCGTGCTGCCAGCCCGGAGCTCGCCTGTCACTCGGAGGCACGACGTCTCTCGTGTATTTCCATTGGTTTGTATGCTGAGAACAGCCAGCACACAAACCCCTGGAAATTCACGAGAGACGTCGTTACATTTCGAAAGACGACGCTGCGCTAAATTCGGCAACAGAGTCACTCACTCTGTTGCCAATTCAACAAACACGAAAAGTATCCGAAAATTCGTATACTTTTAGTGCTTGTTGAATTGGCAACAGAGTGAGTGACTCTGTTGCCGAATTCAGCACAGCATCATCTTTCGGATGTATTTCGGAGGTTTGTGTGCTCTCTGCTCGGAGCACACAAACCCCAGAAATACACAGCGCGAGTGCTCCGTGTTAGGTGTGCGGTGCACACCTAGCACATATGGAGCATCCGCCACTGTATATAACCAATCTACAGGCAGTGGTAAAATGAGTACTTATATGTATAAAGTATGTATAAAACTATTGGTAAAGAGATTTAAAATTATTGTTATTGTTTGTGAAATACCTTGTTTATGACCTCCAGACATAACAATAACAATAACAAGAATTTACCATGCTGCATAATGTGTAGGCCTTTGGCCTCTAAAAGACATACAGAGTAGTAGCAAACTACTGAATAAGCTGTACCGTACAGAAATCTATGCTGCGTGGTTTGCAGCAGGCAGTGATGCTAAAATGTCATGCAATTACCTACAAACACGTGTTCTAGATAAACTAAAAAGCAATTTACAAATAAGATGAAAAATACTACTTGTGACTTGTAACCCCTTGGTAACTAGACCGTTTTGTCCATGTCGTACCTTTCTGGCTGTTTTAACACTTCTGCAGTGTTTGTGTTTAGCTGTAATTTTCTTCATTCTCATTTACTGACCCAGACAAATTTTACAGGTTTTTTCAGGACAAGAAGGACTTTCTTTAGATAACATTATTTTGATCATATCATATAGTTTACTACAGAAAATAGACAGAAACAATACTCTCCTTAATGGAAACGTCCTCTGCAAGGATTCCTCTGATCCCAGACTCACATTAAATGCACAAAACACAAAATATCAAGCAAAGAATTTCTCATATAAAAATTAACTGGATGTCTTCTAAGACACACAGGTGGAAATATGAGGAGGAAGGACAAAAAGGACAAATATAGTGTAACACTATATTCTAAATTCACTCACAAAACTCAGTGTACACTGAGAACCAAGCTTAAGTGCAAAAAGCATATTTATAAAGTTGGTTACCGGTCTCTGCCATAGGTTAAAATGCTTCTGTTGGATACAGAATACTTTTTCTAACTTTTACATGATAAATCATTTACACAAGAGTCCAAGCAAATGAGAGTCGAAGCCTTCTCTACATGTTTAGCTGGTCAGCTGTACCAACTTCCTCAGGAGAAAATGGCTCCATCATTGATGCTTTTCTCCTGTTGAAGTTTGTACAGATGGCCAATGAAACATGTAGAGAAGGCTTGGACTCTCATTTGCTGTGACTTGTACACGTTATCCGTTTGCCATTTACTGCTGTTTGTGGAGTTGCTATATATGCTATTTTGTTCACTTGTAAGCAATCCTACACTGCAAGTGGTTCCACCTGCAATTTATGGGTTGTTTTGCAATACTACTCTCTGTTGCTCCCTTCTTTTCCAGACAATAAATACACTTATGGAACAGATCCTGATTCACAATAATTAATTGAGGCCTACTTCTGCACCCAAGAGTGCATACATTATATTCTTTACTTTGTGATAATATTTACTATACTATCAAACTTTTTTGTTTGTTTTATTTTTAACAAATATGATTCTGCACTACTCCACAAACACAAGTCGTTTTATTTTGCAAGTACTGTGAGGAGTACTGGGGAGAAGCTGCGATCACATATGTAGGTATTTTATATAAATTCTGCTTTATTGCTGATTTGTTTTGCAGATTCTGCGCTTGCCCAGTAATTTCCCATTGAACATGCATGTTGGTGACATCATTTGTATTAAATGTATATTTTTGGGGTGAACTACTTAGTCCAGTTTTTTATCGGCTGTGAAATTTCAAATTTTATTTCGTCCTCGTCTTTCTCATGTGATCACAATAGTTCACCCTGAAGGTTTATTTTTTAACATGTAATGTTTTATGCATTGGTTAGGATCTATCAATCCAAGCCTTAGAAATATTTTGTATCTTCATGCATCCTATTTTATTATTTTCTTTATAAATGTTCTCCTTTTTTTATCTTTGGATGTTATCATCCAATAGACTTAAATAAATACACAAAGCTATTTGTAAATCTCTGTCATATTGCAGTGACACTAATTCGTTTATCTTTGATCTGTTTCCAAATTACTGAGGATAATGACAAATAGCTTGGCATTTAAAAACTCAATCCCCAATTTAAACAATCCGATTTTAGTAAAACCGATTAGGCTTCCAAGAAACAAAGTGGCATTCATCCATCCATATAGTAATCCCTAGTTGACGTGAAATAGGTTTGACATGGCTACACAATAGGCCATGCATGCTAGAAGGCAATTAATAAGTCTGGATGCATACCCTTCGTACAAATGTAAACCTAACTCATCTAATATCATTTATTTACATCAAAACTATTGGTAGGATAACTGGCTTGGATTTTAGGGGATTAAACTGAATGTTCTCTCCATACACAATTCTCTTACTAAATTACCACAAACATATTATTCTATGTTATGCACCACCATGGCTGGTGTGTGAAAGAAACTGGGCAAAACTAAACCTGTAGGTATAGAATTTCATTCAACAACCAGCCAAAATGACAGACACAAATACTTCATAGCTTAGCCATGTTTGATAAGCTCATTGAGAGACTTTTGTTGCAACAAGATCCATGACAAGCTCACAGCTGTACTGACTCCTCTAGTACATAGCAAAGACAAGGCCTATGGCATTTTCCTACTATTTCTCTAGCCTGACAGGAATTTAACTTAGCAGTCTTACTGCTGGGTTACTTGGCTGACTGTTAGTGTAGACATGGCTAGTAGAAACACTAGTTTTACAAATTATTTGAATTATACTGAATTCAAATCGGTTTTAGAAAGTATTTAGGAATAGGCAGATGAGATAGGCCCAACTTATTATTTGACTCATAACATGACATCATACTTCAAATTATGATGACAATTAAAAATTAAGGAAGCAACAATATCTGGATATATTGTAATATATATTTTTGGGCACATAGCATACACTAATAAGCAGCATGGACACCTATTTTTATAGATTTGGCACTATAATTTTGTAACTCATATTCCTCAGACCACACAAAATGGATTTTTATTACCTCAGAGAAAACATATGTTTATATGAGTTATGTATAAACCTTGATTAAGAACTTGCTTGATCAAAGTGTTACTTTGAACAGATTTTTCCCTTCACGCGTTTAATGTTCTGGAATAACAGATATTTGTGGTATGTATGAACTTAATTAGAATCTGCAAGACACCCTTTATGTCACTTCCAGAATCAAACTAGGATTGTTATGCCTTTCTTGCTTTCTCTTTAAATTAAGGCATAGTGGACAAATGAAGAAAGGAGGCATATTTAGGTTAGGATAACACGAACAAGGTAGATATTTAAGTCCTGAAGTGCAGCAATTATTATTCTAGGGGCAAAGTTGATGCTTGAGTGTTGTATCCAAAGGAAAAGGTTCCGTATTCAGCACAGTTCTGATCATGTAGGTATTGGAGAATCCTAAAGCCAGGTAATTACGTATGTAGATATGAGATACAATTGATAGACACAGGAATAAGCTAAGTACTTTGCACAGTTCTTAACACAGGTTGAGTACCCTTTATTCGAAATTATTACTTTCGGTTAACAGATCGTTTCGGCAGCACCAGTCCTATAAATGTTATACATTACCTAAATCAAATGTGAGAAAATTGCTCACATTGGATAAAGGTAATGTGGAACATGCATAGGACTGGAGCTGCCAACCATGCGAGATCGTCCTTCCCTTTCCTAGCAGTGTTGCGGAAACTACATTTTACATGAGCACTTGCTTTAAACCTACGCCACCCTGGCAGGGTGGAACAACGGAGCTTCACAGTAAGTAACTCTTATCCAAAAATTTGGAGACAATGGATCTTGGGTTAAGAGTACTTAACCTGTATGTAGGATCTGGTGAACAATGGCAGAAGGTAAGTACTTATGCAGGTAACGGATGCAGTTTGGTATATGCCTGTTTTGGTGAACACAGGAACAAGCCAAGTAATTTGCAGGTATTTGAAGTAATTGTTACCTTCACAAAACTGATCAGAAATAAATAGGAGAGGTCATCCACTTAAGAATTAATCCAAGGGTTAAACTGATTAAGGAATGCAATCTAGGATCCTTCACCAGAAGTTCAGCTACAGGTATCGGATTCCTTGAGTAACAGAAATAGCATTGTCTTCAGTACTTCCTGCTTTCATGGACAAAGCTGGAAGTACCAGAACGTTCAGACGCGCTTCTGCCTAGTAGAGCAGAAACATGTCTGATGGAAGCAGGGACACGGCGGCAGTCGAGAGCCACGTGACTCTTGGATCTGTATCAAACTTATCTGCCAGCTCTTATCTGGCAGATGGGCTTAAACATAGCATACATAGAACTGCAACGAAGAAAAAACTTTTTCTAATACAAATATACAACATTCTAATTGCACTTGTTATATTTTTCAATGCTAGATATTTAAAAATGTCTCCTGCCAATTATAACACAAGGCGAACCAAGGTGTCAACCTTAGCAGAAACCTAAAACGCGTTTTTGTACAACTAGCATGACTTGTAGACCAGTATCTGTATGATTCCCAACATTTCAAACGGCCTATTAGTTTTACGTCGGTTCAAGTTTCTATAACTTTACAGGACCTAAACGATATATACCCAAAAGGTTCAGTGATGATCTTGTGATCTTGTGATTTAGGTAGCCAAGTAAGGCATTTGACTTTATTCTAGGATATATTAAACCATCCATTGTTTAGCAGTGTTTATGTGGCACTGTCATCTTGAATTATGGGATCATCATGCGAGATTAATGTTTGCACTATAAGGTGAACCAGATCTTGTAAAATAGTCTATGGCTGGGAATCCTACTATGGATTTGCCACCATGTTTTTGCCCCGGCCCCATCCAAGTTCTTGAATATTGTGTCTGCCACAAAAAATTTAATCAATATAATGAACATGCATTTTATTATGGGTCAGTGTGTTATTTTATTACCAAACTCGATGTCATCAGTCCTCTTTGATACACAAGTCAATGCATCATGTGTTCTACTTAAAAATATTAATGGTTAATTATTAGACATTTACCAATTTGCTTCAGTACTATCAAACAGGGTAATTTAACATACAAGATCATCTAGTGCCATCTGCTTTCAGAATGCTGACAGCATGGGTCTCCTGGTTGAAATCCAGACATGTTTGTTGCAAAGGGCTCTGAAAACTTGCAACACGCATCTCGTCGTCTATTCTGTACAGCTTTCACACAGCATATTATGTCTCCCTTTAGACTACTACAGCAGCTGCATCCCTTTTTTTTTTTTTTTTTTTTTTACTTCTGTGCATGTTAAATTCTACAATGCACTTGAGATTGAATTTTAAATACCATTCCAACTGATCTACTGAAACTTTAACTAGAATGTTGCTGTTTTGACAAGAAAGTTCACTGGCAAAAAATGTAAACACAGAGGATAGCGAGACAGTACCCTTTTCAAAGGAATCTGGGGATATATTGAATCAATTTCAAGTTGGCATATTAAAGACTAAAATACTAAATGCAGAGAACTCATTTAAAAGTCTTATTTTTAAAAGACAGCCATAAGTACATCTATGCTACTTTCCAAACGTAGTAATCCTATATAATATGACTTACGAATACCCAATGTGTAATTTTAAAATACCCATCGGTATATGATTTTTGCACTTGCTGAAGGCTGATATTTTTTTCTGGTAGATTATGCTTGAGAATTAGAATTACAAAATGTGTTGGTTTGTGCATAAAAATTATGATTAAGATAAATAACCCCGAAAGCCCACTTCAGGTACCAAACAAAACTAAACAAATAAACTAATATGAAAGCTGATGTTTTAAAAACGAAATGAGCATTTAGTTGTGCAATTTTTATGTTTTTGCAAAATGTACCTTTAGCAGTCTCCCAGTAACCAGTCCTCCCACAATAACATCTACAATTAAATGGTATCCCAGCACATCCAATGAGCCAATCAGGGGCTCCAATTGTGATGTCATGTATTGTATTATAATTTCATAATACCTTTGTACACGTTCTGCTTTCTAATCTTTAGACATATCTTATTATATAACAAATATATATATATATATATATATCCCATATCAACGATTAACTACATTCCCACCTTTATGCCAATTTAATTTAACATTAAATACATGCATGCTGATATCATGAATCAACAACTCAGTGGGGGTTATGTATAAAGATGGCACATGCGCTGAAAGCGCCCAATAGTGGCGCTATCGGAGTGTGGGTCTGTGTAAAAAGTAGGATCCCTCCGCCACAAAGGCATTTCCAGGCTGTGTGACGGCACTCAGGTCTCACTCACACACTGTAAAGTGTCGGGAGTAATAGAAAAACCTTTTTATAAAACTCCCAGCACTTTGCAGTGCAAGACATTTTATACATAGTGAGTTTAAACCAGCAAGGGTTCAACCAATCACTGTTCAATAACATAACGATTCCAAATCTTATACATTTGTGAAATGCAGTGCTTGAGGAGCAAGCTTGTTATATTCATGACAGTTTAAATATATATATTTTTAAAAAAGCTATACAAGACAGAAACACATCTACATGTCTAATTACAAATATGTATATATGTATCGAAGGAGCAACACAGAAAGTAACCCAGCATGCCCAGGAACTTGTGAGCTCACTCTCTCTTTCCACAAGGGAGAGTAACGTTAATCCTGAATCTGAAAGTGAACTGGACTAGCCTATAAATTCCTATTTAAATTTAGGCTGGGGAAGCAATGTTATGTCTTTCCTTTATACGTTGTACCCATTAGGTATCCATCATTTATGCTCTATTTACCCATCGATCAATGGTTTTGTGAATACACCCAGGATTCATTGTCTTGAATAGAAACATTTTTAAACCAGATTTGTCTTTTGCTTTCTTATTTGGTCAGAGTTTCTCTTGTACTATGTTTTACTGCTGTTTTTATTTCCAACTATCCGTGACCCAGTAGTGTTGTACTATGTCAAAACATGCTGTGGTTTACCACAAATACTGACACCTGAGAATTGTGAGAGTCACACTGACTCACTGACCACATGTTTCTAAAGTACCACATATTCTAGTAACTTTACTTATGGCTAATTATAGCAGCTAATAAGTGATTCTAAAATTAAGTTCATCTGAACGATTTAGTTTAAAATTTTACCAAATTCATTGGATAGGATGGCCTTGGTGTAGAAATATAATCAGGGTAATAAATATTCTTTTAAAAGGTAATTGTTGCAAAACTATTTGGACCATAATAACATTTAAAATGTATTAATCCACAGATCAATCAGATTTCATTAAGACTTTGTTGATGCAAGACATGTTCTCACACAAAAAAAAATATTTTGACAATAGCAGTGATGTTACGTGAGCTGAATATGACAAAATAAGCTAGTGTCTTATGGAAACCTATATATTGATTGTAAACTATATATTTCCCTTGATGAGTTATTCCTTATTCTCAGCAAAAATACACACAGTAACCTTAGCAGCAGTTATTAGAACATATACACACTATATGGGTCTCTAAGATGGTTGACCCCTAGCCAACATTTTTCCAGCAGGCTCCTACAAAAATTACTTCAGCCACTGTTAAGTCTCTGGAGGCAATAGCGGTTTGGTGATACAAAACTATCAATAAAACATAGCATATTTGCCAAAATCACAAATCATTTGGCTAAGGTAACCACTTTTTGCTTACTAAGACATACCCAGTGGATTAGAAACAGACATTATAGGGCTAAGTTCTAGAAATGTAGGAACATTCCATTGGTTTCCATGGTGATGGCTATTAGAACATTAGACCCAGAATTGTTCTTGATTCAAAACCTTCAGTGAAAAGAAATGGTATGTAGCTCGCTCCAAGTCTAGACTACCCATCTTTGTAAATTGCTCATTAAGAGTGTACACAGGAGTCTTATGTTGAACTCTAAATGTCACATTTCCATTCCAGTAAATGATTTGCATAAAGGCATCTTACAGGTAATTAAAACAATGGGAATTTTTTTCATTCCAATTTCATCTTTACTTAGAGTTTTTTGTTTGTTTTTAAAAAAACAAAACAAAAAAAAAATAAGTTTTGAAATAAAAACAAAAATTGTATTTATTCTAGATGAAAATCCAATAATTCTGGACTAAGCACAGTAACTGAAAGCCTGCCAGAGTTTGATAATTTCTCTAATTAGCATATAATTATCCTGTTAAGTGTGTTGCACATATCACTAAACAATATGCTTAATTGTGTATTGACCCGAATACCTGGCCTTTAGTGACTCCTGAGAACTGGAGTTGGACAGCTGTGATGCTAATGAGTACATGAAAATGGAACCAAATCTGTAATATCATGTTCCCATGCAAACTCTAATTTTCAAAAGAAAATCCAATGAAGGTCCTTCTTGAGGTCATTAAAAAGAAAGTGAAAATCTCGTCTTGCGTATTCATTATTAGTTTTTTGTTCAGACATTCATACCCAAGTGTGTCTGAAGCTAAACGCATTTGTAACATGATCAATGTAAACTAGGATTGTATGAAGGTGAGTTCATATAATATTGTGACGTTAGGGAAATGTTATGCTAAAATTTAATTGATGGCCAATCTTGGGAAATTAAAGAGGCTTAGAAAATTTGCTTACTATCATCTTTAGTTTTAAATGTAATTTTACATTTTCCCAAACATTTTTAAAATAATATCTATTTTTGTTTGCATAGCATTATATCTGTGTAATAGTAGTGTTATTTACAATTTAGTTGAAGTAAGGTCTCTCTTACTCTGCTAAAAATATTTTTTTATCATACTGCTTCAAGCCAGTGGTTCTGAAACTTTTTTTGTGAGGTCAACATAATGACAGCTTCAACACAGCAAAAAAGTTTAAATTCTAGTTAAACCATGATTCCCTCTTTTGTCTTGTTCATGCAGAGTACATTTGTCAACTTATCTACAGTAGTTTATATTTTTATTGATAGAAACAGGTGAAAGGAACACTAAATAGTGTTCAGTGACCCTACTATAAGGAGACAATGAAGTGTACTTTTTAAGGTTGCTCTGTGAAGCGTGCAGGCTTGGGTGACCACATTTTATTTCTGCCATTCAGAGACATGGTTTGTCATGGATAAGATTACACACACAGGCATTTGTATATATATATATATATATATATATATATATATATATATATATATATATATATGTGTGTGTGACAGGATTTACTCCAGCACCCAGATGCCACCCAGGACAAACTCCAGCAACCAGATGGAACCCAGGACTTACCCCAGTCTGCCAATTGCAACCAGGATTCCCCCCACTACCCAGGATTCACTTTGCGCTCCCTGTGCTTCTGTGTAGTCCGAGTGTCGAAGGGGTCACATGACCTCCGATGCTCTGATTCGTAGATATAAGCACATATATTGGCTGCCAGTCCTGCTCTGCCCCTGCACAAGGAGGGCTGGTGAGGGGAGATTATTACCTACTCAGGCCATCCCTGAGTTTATTGATTAATAGTGCTTCTGTATTACACGCCCAGGCCGGCCCTGTGGAGAAGTGGCTGAACGTTGTTCAAAAGATACAAGGCTAAAGTTGCAGGATAGATACCCATTCTAAAACTAATAAATTCTAATGAAAAAAAACAACAAAAATGAGTAACTAAAAACTAGTTAAGTTGTTGCCTAAATAGACTTAACTTTGACCAAAAGACAATTTATTACCAGCCTGCTGGTAAAATACCAGTTGTGTGGCAACACTAATGAAAACATTAATAATTAGAGTTTCTTTCTCCACATCTCTTGAGGTGCTTATATAATGGTAACAGTTACATGCCTTGCTTCCTGATTGTTGGATCATGGCAATCTCCCCATCCTTCTTCCCACCTCTGTCCACAGTAACAGATAGAGATCATGATCTCATGATTGGAATTGTAGCCGTAGCAAGGGATTCTCACCCAAGTTGGGAAGAGAGTCTATTTTCACATAAGAATAATTATTTTTCAGCAATAGATGCAATTACAGTGATTGAGTGTAACTGTCTAAGTTCATTTAGATCACACTTGTTCTTTGATGTGGATACTGGCCTCTCCAGCTTTTCTAAATCTGGTGGTTGAATCACTGGGGAAAAAATACAGCTTTGGAAAGTAGAATGGGGACTTTGGGACAGCAATGTATTATACAATGCCACCATTTACAAAAATCTGCATTTTAAGCACTTATTAACTAGAATTATCGATATGTAATATTGTCGTCTGATACCTCTCTCTGTATGTTTATTTGTATCACATAATATTAACAAATATTTTACCTAAAGCCTAGATATTTAATATTATTATGATACCATAGATACCACAAAATTTACGGGGACAGTTCTGTGGTTTTTTTTGGATCCTGTCCCATCAAATATATCCAGCATTAATATTGGCACAGGCGGCATTGTGTGTAAGCTGTGTATGTCTGGGACACATACACAATCTAAACACAGAAAAATGAGTTCCAGACACCAGGTATCTGTACCGTGGAGGCTGGAGCTCAATCTCCTGGGGGTAATGGGTGGAACAGCATGTAATGTCATGCTGCGTCACATGATGATGCCCCCTTTAACTCCTCCCCCTTTGCATCCCGGTAGCCTACCAACAGAAGTAGGCAAGTATGTGAAATCCACTAACGTATTAATCTATCTGTGTATCAGTAAAGAACACAGGAAATCATAATAAAAATGAATATAATATAATGATATAATAGTCATTTAAAGGAATGCTGCCATGAAAAGATAATATTATATTTAATATTAAGCAACATCTAAACTATTGTAACATAGCTTTTAAGAGTAATATAGATATCAGATTTTATATGTGTGACTTTTTGTTAATTATTTTATCATTTTATTTGCAAATGACTTGTGTTGTCTATCACAGAGTTGTCAATTTCACTGTGCTGAAA
This sequence comes from Pelodytes ibericus, assembly GCA_036172795.1. Classification (NCBI taxonomy): domain Eukaryota; kingdom Metazoa; phylum Chordata; class Amphibia; order Anura; family Pelodytidae; genus Pelodytes; species Pelodytes ibericus. Next base: position 117,097,665 of record CM069860.1, read on the forward strand.
GGAAGAGCAGGATCTTATTTTATAGTTTTCTTTCAGCATGCTAGAACCATGTGACCCATCTTTTTCCATATATGACCCATCTTTGACCCATATTTCAGGGGCGTATCATTCCCCTGAGTGACAGGTGTGCTGCCAGCCGGGAGGACACCTGTCACTCGGAGGCACAAATTCTCTCGTGTATTTCCGGGGGTTTGTGTGCTGATAACAGCCAGGTAGGGTTGCCACCCGGCTGGTTTTTTACCGGCACAGCTGATATTTCACCTCTTGGAGCCGGTGCCGGAACAACTGTAATACCGGCCATACTAAGGCCAGTATTATTTTCAGCAGGGGAGCGGAGAGAAGGCAGACTATGCGTTTGCATAGTCTGCAGGGTCCAGATGGTGGCTGTACCTGTAACGCGCTGTGCCCATGAGTCCTGTTGGTCTCAGGCTCTCCAAACGAGCGCAGCGCAAGGGGGAATGTCTGTGGTTCCTGCACAGACTGCTAGCTCCGCCCCCTCGCGCATAGCGCTGTAACGTCAGAGAGCTGGGACACCCGGCTCCCAGGGTGAAGAGATGGTGAGTGCCTGGCAGACTGTTGAAGAAGCGTCCCCATTCCAGTGCAATAAGGTAAACAGGGAAGGGGGACACATTGAATTATGCACCTTTTCCCTCCCCCCAAAAAAAAAAAAAAACGGCTGCCTTGGAACTAGGATTTTCTTTTGTCTGTCTATGTTACTGTGAGTCTCTTTATGTTACTGTCTCTGTCTGTCAGTATGTCTGTGTGACTGTCTCTGGGTATGTCTATGTGACTGTCTCTGGGTATGTCTATGTGACTGTCTCTGTCTGTCGGTATGTCTATGTGACTGTCTCTGGGTATGTCTATGTGACCGTCTCTGTCTGTCAGTATGTCTATGTGACTGTCTCTAGGTATATCTATGTGACTGTCTCTGTCTATGTGACTGTCTGTCAGTATGTCTATGTGACTGTCTCTGGGTATGTCTATGTGACTGTCTCTGTCTGTCGGTATGTCTATGTGACTGTCTCTGGGTATGTCTATGTGACCGTCTCTGTCTGTCAGTATGTCTATGTGACTGTCTCTAGGTATATCTATGTGACTGTCTCTGTCTATGTGACTGTCTGTCGGTATGTCTATGTGACTGTCTCTGGGTATGTCTATGTGGCCGTCTCTGGGTATGTCTATGTGGCCGTCTCTGTCTGTCAGTATGTCTATGTGACTGTTTCTGGATATGTCTATGTGACCGTCTATGTCTATCAGTATGTTTTTGTGACTGTCTTTGTCAGTATGTCTATGTGAATGTCTCTGGGTATGTCTATGTGGCCGTCTCTGTCTGTCAGTATGTCTATGTGACTGTTTCTGGATATGTCTATGTGACCGTCTATGTCTATCAGTATGTTTTTGTGACTGTCTTTGTCAGTATGTCTATGTGACTGTCTTTGTGTGTGTATGTGTGTGAAATAGTTTGTGTATGTTCTCAATGACATGATATACACATATTATATATGTATGTGTGCATGCTAGTGTATAGATATATGTAGTTGTATATTTCACACTGGCATGATATAATTTATATATATTGTGTCAATGAGAAATATATGCATTATAAGTATTAAGCTCCAGGCACCTGGTACCTGTACCAAGGAACCAGAAGCCCCTCAGTGGCTCCACCCTTTGTAGCCACACCCCTTTGTGACTCTGCCCACCGCTATGGCCAGTATTTTTTCTTGGAAAAGGTGGCAACCCTACAGCCAGGACACAAACCCCCGGAAATACACGAGTTACATCCGAAAGGTGACGCTGCTAGGAATTCGGCAACAGAGTCACTCACTCTGTTGCCAATTCGACAAGCATGAAAAGTGGACGAAAATTCATATACTTTCAGTGCTTGTTGAATTGGCAACAGAGTGAGAGGAAAAACAAATAACAATGTTAATTATTAAAAAAAATCCTATGGTTCTAATATACCAAGACACATATTTATTTTATTCCATTTTATGGATACCACAGCACATCAATTTATCAATAACATGTGAAAACAAATATTGCGTAGAGCAATTGAAGTCTATTTAATAGCCGTCTCATTCTTACTGATTTGCTAAATCCCTGCATACAAAAGAAATTGCAGACAGGATTTTTCTATTTCTGAACTGATATTTTGAACTCATCCAATTGTGCAAATATTTTAATGAATTCTAAGCTATTTGAATTTAACACTGTCAGCAAAATAGGTTTTGAAAGTCTGATCCTCGTCAAGCCTTGTCGATACAAAATAGTTGAATAATTCCACAAAATAGCACTAGGAAACAATTCTTTCCCTTTTGAAGTGCAGTACAGATGAATAATCTTGCCCTCACAAGGTGGCTAGACTATATATATATATAACCCTGAGGGGTTTTACAAGGAGTATATTTATGTTTTGAAAATAATAAATGGAGGAAGGAAAGATGGCAAACGTGTTTTAGGCAAAAGGCAAAAACTAGATTAACATGGATTCTGCATATGCAAAGAGAATGTTAGATTTTTAACATTGATTTATTTCTCTACTGTTATTATTTGCCAACTGCATTATTCTATATTGCTTCATATTACATTTATTTTACTCTCTTACATGTATTATGAATTGACATACTGTTCACTAAAAGGTGATCTTTGGTGAAATGACAATTGAACAGCAAAAAAAACCATTAATAAATAAGTAAGAAAATGTCTCTAACTAGTCTATTTTTCCAACTCTTTTATTATTGCCAGATTTTTGCCAATTCACTATAGTATACCTGTTTAATAGATAGTCCCCACCATCTTAACACCGAATATCTTATTCAGATGTTGCTTTATATTTAGGTAGATTTGCATTTTTTACTGTTTCTCTACAATTTGTGCACTTTCCTTACCTTCTTTAGTGGTCTTTCTACAGTTCCCTACATGGGGAGATTTTCTCGCATTTCAATAAAATCAGAGATTTTCTTCAGTTTTTTTTTTTTTTTTAAGAATGTATTTTTTTTGGGTACAGGCCTACCTGTTGTTGTGCAGTGTTATCCTAAACCTTTGATCTGGTAGTCAGAATTCTAGAGCCATGTGTAATTCAGAATTAAAGTGACCACTTACCTAGGTTAGAAGAAGCTCTTCCCTCAGCCGCTCGGTCTTTGAGAGTTTCTGCAATGCATAGCTGTTGCTCGTGGTATTGCTTGGCCCTTTCCAAATCTTGCATGCATCGAGCGGCGTGCCCTAAACCTGCATAGGCTCGCATCTCGATTGACTTTTCCGATAGTTCCTGTGCGAGTTCTAGGACATGGTTGTGATAAGACATCGCCTTGTCAAAGTTCCTTCTGTAGTGAAAGGCACTGCCAAGGTTGCTATAAGCTCGTGCTTCCTCACGTTTGTTGCCAAGGTCCTTTGCAATTTTTAAGTGTTGTTCATGAGAATGAACTGCATTTTCAAAGTCCCCCATTGCAATATAGACAGCTCCCATGTTGCCCAGTTCTCTTGCTTCAGACAGTTCATCTTTGGATTGTTTAGCTAGGAGAACACACTGCTTGTGGCTGGCAAGTGCATTGGGATAATCACCAATAGCCGTGTAGACATGACCCAAACTGCTCAATGCAGATGATGCTGCCTGTAGAGAAAAAGAAACATACTTACATAAAAAAAACTATTCTATACATAAACAGTGGTCAAATAATGAAAAAGCCTATATAATGGAATTTATTCGGCATGTGAAATATTGAATTAAATCACTAGACACACTTGAAACAAAAATAATGTATCCAAATGACATAAAAGCCAAATAATTGTGGCACATTCCCTTCTCTTACAATGACCAAACCAGGGCCATCTCTAATATTAGTAGTACCCTAGGAAAGTATTTGGTTGGGGCCCTCCCCCTCACTAGCAAGCAATCATGCCCTCCATCAAAAGTAAAAAAAACACAAAGAAGAATTACTTATTGGTGTGACTTATTACTTGTTCCATACTCATCTGCAAGTGCTGGTATTGTTTTGATAACCACAGTGTGTTCTTTTTTTATGTTTTTTTTCCTATATGCTCAAAGCATTAAACTGATTTGTTTTGCATTATGCTGCTGTGGTCTTGTAATTCTTCTTGGTGTGCACTTCCAGCATAATTATTTACTTCTCTTGTTGCATACTGGGCTCAGGCTTAGAGTGATGCACCTTATTTTACTTTATTTATCCTTTAGTTGTGTGCTACCTCTCACATTGTATTTTTGTTCACTGTTATCACAAAGCTCCACAGCAATAAAACTCAGAGTAGTGTCCACTGTGAGTCTAAAACAGAGCACACTTTCTGTCCCTCCACTTAAAACTTGCACAAGCTCAAACATATACACAACCACATGATAGCATACTCTTAGTATCACACTTACACATACAATCACATATACTGTGTCATATATACACAGTCACATAAATGTAGTCACAGTTACAATTAGTCATACAGTGTCACATATACAGGCACTGTTTCACAGTCACACAGTTCCACACACATGCAAGCAGTGTCATGCACACAAATTCACGGTGTCACACAGTTCCACACACACACATGTAGTATCACAGTTCCACACACATGCAGTCACACACATGTAGTATCACAGTTCCACACACTAAGTCACAGTGTCACACACGTAGTCACACAGTTCCCCCACATGCAGTCAGTCACACATGCATGTAGTCACAGCTTCACATGCATGCAGTCACACTGTCACACTGTCACACACACACACAAAGTCTCACAGTGAAAACGCACACAGTTGCACATTACATTCTTCGTAAGTCACCTCATCACAATATGCAAAAAAAAATTTTTTTTACAGAATCCTCTTGGTGCTGATGACTGTACACCCCTGCTGCAATTATTACTGAGTATAAAGGCTGCTATGCTGTATGGATGTATCAGAGCACGGGGAAGTCACATGACACCTGCCCCGCGCCCTGTTTCACTGACTATGGTGACCCAACATGAGACTAAAGCAGAGGGCAGGGGAGGAGCTCTATATGATGTATGTGAGCATTGTAAGTTTTGCTGACATGAGACTGCACTGAGAAGTACACTCATCACGTGTTTTGCTCAATGGATATTGCGGGCTCAAGGGGCAGCTGCTTTGGGCACCCCAGGAATAACTGGGCCCGGGCAAATGCCCCTTTTGCTCTGGACCAAACGTTGCACCTCCTACAGTACTATCTAGCGTGCCTAATGCCAAAAGAACAACTATAGGCAAACAATTAACTCTTACCTCGATGCTTTCAATAGAAATGATTTATTCAAACAATAAAAAATTAAACTTCCTTACTGAGCCCCTGTTGTTCCCTATAGCTCTATGGAGACATTTTGTTTGGATTCCTTCATCCAAGCTAAGATCTATTTTTCTACTTGTATTCTTTCATTAAATAATTTCTTTTTAAAATGTCTTCACTTGAAAAATCATTCTCAGTCAACACAAGTTATTTTATAACGTGCCCTGTTTTGTTCCTAATATGGTAGTTTAACTGATACTATTTCATTTTCAAATTCACATTTTCTAAAAAAAGGCAAAAAAAAAAAGAAAAGATGTATCCTGGAATTCACCAGACTGAAAAAAAAACCTGATAAAACATAAGAGAAAAATATGATAACTCAAACCCAATGGCTAATAATAAAAGTGCAATAATTCTTCACAAAATATGTTTTATTATACCCTTAATCAATGGGCCTGTGAATAGCTTATCTCTTCTTTTTCATGGTTGACAATAAAAATTAAACACCTAAATTAAACTATAGTAATAGAAATTATGCATTTTATGTAGCGGCAATGAATATGTCCCCAAAAAAATAAAGAGAAATAATTATTTTACATCATAGTTTAAATAAAAGTCTACATGATATTTTCCATCCGTTGTGTATGCATTATAATATAGGATTTCCTAGATTACAATGGTTTACGGCAGACCTGCATATAGAACTCTATGGGGGCATTCTAATATTTCATCTCACCAATTTAGCTAAATTTAGCTAAGCTTTGTACACAGACAAACCTGGTGAGCTTGGTAAGTGGGGAGAAACTCACCAGGATTATCCTTGCACAATGTATAGCTAAACTGGTGAGATGAAATGTTAATTTAATTTCAACTCACCTCATCTCACCTCAAGTGACCCGCAACTCACCTTTTAGTTAATAGCCCTATTTATGTATTTAAACTATTAACCAATTGCAAATAGTAATATTTGTATGAGACAACAAATCTCTTAGTCCTATGCTATTTTACAGGCCATTGGGAGATTTAAAAGACTTTGATGAATTGATTTTATACATTGTTTAATAAAAAAAATGATTAATACACCTGAGATATTTACAGATGGGAGAGTAAGCTTACACCACTCCATACACTTCTAATCTATTATACCATATACAAATATGGAGTACTAACCCAAAGAAGCATCTAGAGTCACATAAACAAAATTGTGTCTTGGCGCCTAAAATATAACAAAATAAAATACCATTCTAGATTTGGTTACAATGTATGCATTTATATGTATATATATATATATATATATATATATATATATATATATATATATATATATATACCATATTGTGGTATATGTCATGAATTAATTAAGACACCTAAATTATTTAAAAACTCCACTGTATCAAGCATGATTATATTTTAAAACATCTGTTTTAATATTACAAGGGAAAATTATCCGTGGTTTCACATTTTATACCCCTTATCCAGTTGTCACTCCAGCAATTTACGCAGCACTTGGTACAGTGCTTAACAGGTGGAGACAGGAGGCACACAAGATAAGTAAATAGGCAGAAAAAAAGGCTGGTGGCAGTGTAGTGCATTAGAGAGACTGTGGATACAAGGTAGGCCTTACGTTTTTAGGGACTTGATTATGGTATAGTCAAAGTATGGTTTAATGTTCTCCAAACTCCCCAATAATGACAGACACAATTTGTTGGGAAAATAAACATGGCCACAGCTTTATTAAATATAACAAATTATGTCATAGCCTGTAATCACAAGTCCCGGCCCCTTACTGACATCCAATGGCAATGACGCACCAAAAGATACACATATGTAAACACATAAAAAACGCTCCCTAATCGGACTCCTCTTGCAAGCTCCACCTGTCTGTATCAAGGTAGGTGATTCCTTTTTAGGAAATGTCTGAATTCTAAAGTGGCAGTTAACCCCTTTTATATGGCCGAAACCCCACCCCTTAGCCAATAACCCTATGCCTAACCTAATCAAGGCGCCCAAATGCTATGCTTGCTACCCCCAGGGGCTCCATTCTGACAGTGAGGGAGATTGTTAGCTATTCTGTGAAAGTGGGTTTAAGATACAGGCCTCAGCTCAGGTAAAGCCTTGTTTGCAGAATTTGTCTATACAGAACACAGCAGACAAATAGACATCTTTCTAACACAATGACCACTCTCATCCTGTGTGATTGTGCATCATATGAGCTGTTGCTCCACAACATCTAGAGACATACTTGTTGACGGCACAGCAAACACAAACAATGAGTGTTGCAAAGCTTATTTTGGTACCTTTCAAGAAGGGAGGGCAAACTGAAAGGAGCAGCAGCTAAAACAATCATAATATGCCAAGAAGACACATGACAGAGTCCTCAGTAGTTAGAATGCGCAATAAATAATTTACCGCTCTGCACAGGAAAGTAACATTTCAAAGTGTAAATCTATGTGTGCTCAGCTTTTGTAAAGTAACAGATTAATAAACAAACAATCTTTCTGTTGCAAGAAGGAGTGTTAATAGATTCACTATAAAAAAAACAATTTATAGCTAATTAAGATATGGAAGTTGGCAAGATGCACTACCTTTACCAGCTTCTGGAATTGAAAAACTACACTAGGTTTTCCTAAGGCAGTTTAATTACCACATAAAAGCTGACAAATTGTAATGACTTACAACACCGTAAAATCAATATTATTTTTGCTTATTTTCGGGTAAAGTGATAGGCTTCCATTTAAATTAAATTATGGCTGAGTAATCTTCAAAACAGCTAAGAGGAAGGCAAATTCCAGGCCATTTGCAATTTAACATAATCGGAACAGCCATAGGCCTGGCAGTGTTCATCAGAAATATATTAGTCATTAGGAAACACAGAGTAGGCTCTGCCTGTGGTAATATGTAATGGCCTGAAGTGGACTAGAGAAACATGTTATATAGTTCTGTATTGAGTGACTGCCCTTTCTTCCACTACTGTGTATTCGGGGATAGGAGGAGTACTATTTTAGATATATGAACTTGGATGTTCATGAATGTTTCTAAAGGGAAAAGATATTTTTTTATGATCGAATATATGATATACTATTTCTAATAAACACAGAGAAATTGCTTTTTAAGTTATGCAGAACTTTTGCCTTCCAAAATATTAAACTTTACTGGGGCCCTCCATCTTAAACTGATTTGCGTGATAATACCGCATAATAAATTTCATCCGCCCTCTGTGATGGAAGGTCATAAGTCCTGGCAGCTTCAGAATGAGGACAAACTAAGGTCATGTGTGCATTTTCACTAAATATGTGTGGTGAGCATTTTCACAGTATCTGATTCTGAAGAGCATTTTCAAAGAAAGGTAAAGATGGCAGAAGGTGGGGGTTTTCAACTGTAAAACAAAATCTTCCTAATTAATTACTTTAATATCTGAAACTTACTACACTGTTTGAAAAATAACATCCATACTATTTTTCTATTCTGCCCATCAAGTAATCCATGCATTTTACTGTTTTTTTTTTAGATGATGCAGCCTTTTTTGTTACTGTGCTGTATGTAAATAGTATGTACAAAGTTTGTATATATGTATAGAAAGTATTGTTTTTTTCAATTTCCCTGTATCCATGTGCCTGCCATTTTGTTTTATTAAATCTACACTGTTATATATTAAAAAGCTGTTTGACCTTTTTTTTTTTTTTTAAATAGATCTTCATAGTTGTAAAAAAAATTTGAATTAAACTTTTGTAACTTATATCATCAAATTATTATTAATAAATAAAGTTCCATGATATTTTTAAGAGCTATACAGTGATCAGAAACATACTCGCTAATGAAAGGTGATGCTAGACCTATTAGAAGAGGATGTAGAGTAGATAACATTTTATTTGTATCATCATCATTTGAACAATTTTCATGCATTTACATGAACACCCACGCTCCGCTAGCCAAGTATTACAATGGGGAAATCGGAAATCGGAGATCCACTCTGCACTCAAAGCCGCAACATATTGAATCAAGTGGTGATAAAAGATGGCTGATCACCGAGTGATGAATACTCCCAGTCACTGTGCTTGAGTAAGAAGACAATCCTTTAGGCAAAGACACAAATAGAAATGTGGTTCACATCACACACTGAGTGTAATCACTCACCTGACTCTTTTCATCACAAACTGACTTATTTATAGGTCCATGCACCAACTACACACACATTGTATTTAAAGTAGTAAATGCCACAGAAAATGTACAACACCTGTACTTAAATCAGATCCTCATAGGGAAACAGGGAGTAGTCCAAATGCATATAAAACAAAGCAAATCTGGCAAACTGACAAGAAATTAAAAACATATATCCAAACCCACATGTTTATTTTCTTTATTTGAGTGAGAGGAGGTTGTAAGTATCTAAATCAATAGTGTTAAAAAAAATCTCCCTATAATTCAGTGGTGTATTTTGATTTTGTGCTGCCCTAGACCTCTCTAAATTCATGCACCCACTAATCTAAATATGCCCCACATCTGTCAAGGCAGCACCTTTCCTGTTTAACACCCGTCCGTTGTCTGTAAATTCCATCCCTCCTATTCAGCCTACACTTTTTTCTCTTAAAGCTCTTAATGCATCCCAAGACTTGCCAGTCTGCCCCCCAGACTTGCTATTCTTACCCCCTTGCCAATCTGCCCCCTTAGACTTGCCAGTCTGCCCCTCAGACTTGCTATTCTCTCCCCCTTGCCAATCAACCCTCTGCCCCCTCAGACTTTCCAATCTGCCCCTTCAGACTTGCCAATCTGCCCCTCAGACTTCCTGTTGGAGATTTTGTATTTTCCTTGGGAACAGCCCCTGTTTTGATGCATATATCCATTATTTTGACCCTAAGACAAACTGACATATTAAGTGGTATATGCACCCGGAGGGTTCTGAAAATGTGTCTGGCATTCAAGATTCATACAGGAAATGACAGTGCCGTGGATTTAAACTGTTATATCAAACACAAGATGTAAAGTATAACCAATAATTATTTATGAGTGACACACTGTATTAATATTCTAACATTGCATTTATTCATTTATTTTTTTTAATATGTAAAGTTATTCTTAACGGTTATATTTTCACTATAGTAAGGGACAAATATTAGATATTTCAAATAAAATATTCTGTAATATAACATCCAGTATTCCTCTGTGTTCCTTCCATTTCAAATAATTGTAGATCTGGAAACATATTTTCGCATTGGTACATTTACAAAACCAAAGGAAATTTAATGAACGGAACCATAAAAGTCTTATTATGGCCACAATAAAAATCTATTTTATATAAAAAAAAAAAATTTGGTTGGACTTTTTTCTTCTATTTGAAACAGCAATATAATATATAATTATTTATTTATATAATATAACTAAATAATTTAGTTTATTTTATTTAAATTATCAAAAAATAAAATAAGACGTAAAATTCAAAAATGCTATGACCAAGGTTTTATTACATGGAGCTTAGGTAAAATCCATATATACTAATATATATGTCAGTTTGTATCCTTTATACATGTGATGAGGCAGTCATAAAAAGATAAGAATTAGAATATAAGGGTTTACTCAATAAACCACGATCTGGCCCAGATTGTGAAATCTGCAATCCAGCTACTCAGTTTCGACCCAACATCATAAATTTCCGCTGATTATGTTCTTTGGCCTCAGCAAATCCTAAGAAATTGATCTGACTTCAGCGAAAATTTTGGCCATTTCAAATTGCAAATTACAAACTGCAGATTTAAATATAAAAGTAGTGAAGAATTAAATAAAATATATTCTAAATTAAAAAAAAAATATATATATATATATTTATATATAATATATAGTAAAAAAATCTATCTAAAATTAATATAGTGATTTAGAAATTTCTCAAAAAATATATAACTACATTTTATTTATTTATAACTTTAATTTATTTTTAACTTACCCTTTTTTATTTTTTAAATCAGGTCATTTTGTGAGGACTTTGGCTATTTCTGCAAAAGCCGAGATCCCCCTTTGACCTCTATGGGTGCACGCAGGCTATATCCGTACTATAACTATGACTACCATTAGCCATTCTACTCACTGATGTGGTCCTATGGGGTCCAAAGCTCGGAGAGCTGATTATCTCTGAAAAAATTGGAGCGACCTAAGTGGACCAGATAGTGTTTGAATACATTATACTGCTGAAAGAAGATAACTTAGTACTGATGTTTGGACTAGGAGTTTAATGGATAATAAAAAATACACTATTGACATAGTTGTTATGATGTTATCATTGGGTAACTTCTGTTTCTATACTATAACAAACTTACAGCTGCATCTACATACACTATATGAACAAAAGTATTGGTACACATGACCATTACACCAACAAGGACTCTTATGACATTGCATTCTAAATTCGTAAACATTAATATGAACTACCCCCCCTTGCAGTGTTTCTGTGGGAATTTCTGTCTTTTGGAAATATATATAGGTGTCCTTTTTCGAGTGATGTAACTTAGAACAGATAAAGCACTGACCTTAGCAGAGTAAGAGCTAACAAGAGTCCAAGGTAGCATTCTGTGTAAATCCAGTATAACACTGCCTCAGGTATTGTTTTGTACACGGTCTTGTGTAATGAAATATACAGCACTCATTTTGTTTTATCACTATTCTGAGCCTAATGCAACTATAAGAACTGAAATATGGCATTCCTATCATTTTCTATTTATGAAATACATCTGCATGATATCTATGGTTCTTTACTAATAGAAATCACATAATTTCAGTTACTTACTAAGAAACCAACCTACTGCTCTGAAATCACTCTTTAAATTGATATCTTAAATGGGCCTCTACCATAATTCATCATCTGTGTATGGATTATCCATATATATGTGATTTGTTCTAAGACAGTGATTATTAGAGCACAAAAAAATGCAAAAAACATGCAAGTGAACTTTTAAATGAATTGGAATCTGTCAGCAACTGCTAAGAGCAAAGATTTCAGCTTCACTTGGTTTGTATTTTAGTGGAAAAATTATGCCATAATAATCAGTGTAGCTCATGAATAATGGATGAGAACAATTTGGTTAACCTCAGTGTCAGCGGAGAAAGCAATTAAACCAGAAATGTGTAAAACAGAAAGATGCATGTAGCTTTAAATAGAACAGGCTTGGTCTAAATTAATTGTAATGATTACAATGTGATATTTAACAGATTCCAGTAAGTCATTTAAGGAAGTGTTGTCATTAACTGTTTAGATATAAGAACAACATTTTGAGTAAAATTGTCATCACTTCTCTGTACTCCTGTACTTTGTACATCATTTATTACATGAAGGCCTAAGTGAAACATTTGGCTTGTTGAGTGAATGTGAACTATGAATCTGGCAAGATGAAAAATCTGACAATGAAAAAGTACTACAAAAAATGCTTAATCAAGTTCCTACTAGGCCCATGCACCCCAGTTTGATAATTAAACCCTTAGGAGCCAAACACACCAAATCGGGAGCCAGGCTACTAAAGTTTAGGTAGGTAGGTGGTATTTCCATGTAAAATAATAATAACTGTTAGGAGTCAGAAACACTGATTTTAGAAGCCATGGCTCCCTGTCTCCAGTGATTTGTCAATCCCTGTACTAAGTGAAGAAATAAAGTTAGTGTTGTTATAACTAGAACTCAGGCTTTGATGAAGAGAAACTTCAACAAATAAATTATGTTTAAATATGCTGTATTTGTACAAGTAACTAAAAGCCCCAATGCTGATGTATACTACCCTATTTTGAGGAATCTCAGTCTTTTTTCTATAATTGTCTATACTGGCAAACCTTTATTAATCTATGGTTTTCCCACCTGTACTTTAACAGCTCTTGCCCCAAATAGTCTAATAGACAGGGAGTAGCTGAGCTTCATAGCCAATAAATAAAGGAAGCTTCACATCCTAAGTTCAACTTCATCCTTGGCTCAAAGACATTTTTATGTCTCGCATTGGCAGGTAATAATTCCTGGACTGGAGGTGACCTGCTGTTTCAGGCTGAATAAAAAGAATATATAGTGGAGGAATAAGGTAATAATATATTTTCTTAGGTGGACTATTGTGTTCATAATAAAGTCAGAGGCAGTCCTATTTTACTTCTTGTGTTCCCTGACATTCAATGACTGTCCAGCATTTGATAATTAGGGCTATATACTACTGTGACTTCAAGGGCACCATTTTGCTTGTTGTGCTATCCTTGGTGATACATCCCGTTATGACCTCTATGTATTAATGACTTGACCACAAAAGGTACGTGGCCTGCTCACAACAAACACAGACATCAGAATGTGTTGAGAGATTATTTTACATTGCTGGCTGGGGTTGTGTAGTTATGTTTTGGTAATAATGCTAACATTAGCGAAAGATCCATAAGAAAGTCGAATTTTATTATCAAGTGTTACCTACTAAAAGAAAACTAACACTGAATATTTAGTGCCTTATAGTGCAAATGAATGTGTGTTTTGTGTTCTGAAACTATAACTCTGGATGGACAACACTGCAATATTAATATTTCTAAAACACCGGCATGTTCATTTGGATGTTCAGTTTTTAAAAACATTTGTGCAAGTGTCTGATTATTGCAAATTAAACTTGTTAGTTTTTTGAGGTTTGAAGCAGACAGTGCAACCAAATCATCCAGGGCATGTTAAAAGACAACTAAATCAGGACCGACTTAACAACCAAAAATAAAAATCAAGCTTTATTGATGCTGGTGACATCAAATAATGCAGAGAATTCAGCCAATATTTATAGCCAAGATATTTGGTGAATAGCAATTGGAATATGTTTTAACCAGCAAATGGATTCCAACGACAACATTGTCTGTTTCACTGTATTTCTGAGGTCAGTGTGCTACACCCTAATTGCTTGCTTATAATATGATATCATTTCTTTATTTTGAACACATATGACCCCATGGCTGAAAGTGATACATACAGTTAATGTGTGGAAGGTCTTTGTGAAAAATATGAAGTTTGTAAAAAAAATTAAAAAGGGAGGGGGCGACTGTGGAGTAGCCTCTGTTATTGGTACATGAGCATGCTAAACATGTATTAACTATTGTTTGTGTTTAATCCTTCTTTGGTAGTACAAAACGTTAAGGCAGCTAGCGGTAAGCATTGAATCATCATCCCCGCTAATCAGGGGAGGGCTGGCAGCCTTAGGCCTGGGAGGCAAATCCAGTCAAGTGGCCCATTGCACCATCGAATCGCCTCCCCATCCACGGCCATCTTTTCCTTGTTTTATAACGAATATTGCCAGGATTTTCCCCCACAATATGCCAGGATTTGCCATTTAATATGCTAGAATTTTCCCTTACAAAATGCCAGGATTATGCCCCTCAATATGCCAGGATTATGCCCCTCAATATGCCAGGATTATGCCCCTCAATATGCCAGGATTTAGACACCCAATATGCCAGGATTTTCCCCTCAATATGTCAAGATGATGCCCCCTCAATATGCCAGGATTTTCCCCTAAATATGCCAGGATTATGCCCCTCAATATGCCAGGATTATGCCCCTCAATATTCCAGGATTTAGACACCCAATATGCCAGGATTTTCCCCTCAATATGCCAAGATGATTCCCCCTCAATATGCCAGGATTTTCCCCCACAATATGCCAGGATTATGCCCCCTCAATATGCCAGGATTTTGCCCCACAATATGCCCGGATTTCCCCCCTCACGATGCCAGGATTATGCCCCTCAATATACCAGGATTTTGCCCCTCAATATGCCAGGATTTTCCCCCACAATATGCGAGGATTTTGCCAGAATATTGACTACTTACCTCCTTGTTGCTCCTCTGTCTCCGTCTCCTGGAGCTCTCATCTGCCCATCTGTGGCTGTAAGGGAAGCGTTGTGCGCTCCCTTCCAGCCAAGCGTCTTCAATAAAGTTTGTTTAAACTTTTTTTTTCAACAAACTTTATTGAATGTGCATTGGCTCTAGGGGAGTTCAGAACGCTTCCCTCACAGCCACGGACCTGCAGCACCGGTGGACAGCAGCAAGGAGGTAAGTACTGGGAAAGTGGGGAGGCCGTCACCCAGTGGTGTATCTTGGTTTTGTGCTGCCCTAGGCAGACAAAATTTGGGCACCCCCCCCTACCCACGTTGCACACCTACGACATGACCCATAACCCACGTTGCACACCAGGACATGCCCCATCACCACATTTACATGCCTCCATCACCCCATTACATACACATTTCCAATATTATTTGCCATTAATATTCCCCAGCCAATTTGTCCCATAATATGCCAGTGTTATTCTGCAATTTAATATGACTCAGTAAATTTGCCCAATAATATTCCAAGGTTATCTGCCATTTAATATGCCCCTGCTAATTTGCCCAATATGCCAGTGTTAATTTTCATTTAATATTCCCCAGCCATTTTGCCCAATAATATGCCAGTCTTATTCTGCCATTTAATATTCCCCAGACGATATGTCCAATAATATGCCAGTGTTATTCTGCCATTTAATATGCCCCAGTAAATTTTCCCAATAATATTCCAGTGTTATTAGCCATGTATTATTCCCCGGCCAATTTGCCCAATAATATGCCAGTGTTATTTGCCATGTAATATTCCCCAGCCAATTTGCCCAATAATATTCCAGTCTTATTCTGCCATTTAATATTCCCCAGACGATTTGTCCAATAATATGCCAGTGTTATTCTGCCATTTAATATGCCCCAGTAAATTTGCCCAATAATATTCCAGTGTTATTAGCCATGTAATATGCCCCAGCCAATTTGCCCAATAATATGCCAGTGTTATTTGCCATGTAATATTCCCCAGCCAATTTGCCCAATAATATGCCAGTGTTTTTTGCCCCCCCCCCCTCCCCATCTCTTACCTTTTTCCCTGGTGGCTAGTGGCAGGACTTCCCTGGTGGCTAGTGGCAGGAGGACTTCCCTGGTGGCTAGTGGCAGGCAGCATGGTCCCTCCATGCTGCCTGTTCGGCCTCCCGGCGGTTGTGCCGACAGGTCACGTGATCGGCGCGCGTCTGACGTCAGAGCGCCGATCACGTGACTGTCGGCACTTTCGTGTCACTCTGCACGGGAAGCCAAACAGGCAGCACGGAGGTTTCTCTGTGCTGCCTGTTCGGCTCCCCGTGCAGTTTTGCAGGCAGAGCGGAGGTGAGAGGGGATCTTCCTCCGTCTCTGCCTGCAAGCGCGTTTTTGTTTTTTTAACACTGGCCCAGCGGCCTTTTTAACAAACATTAGGGCGGCCTGGGGGGCAATTGCCTCCCTGCCCCCCGGCCCAGCCCGCCCCTGCCGCTAATTTACGGGTGCCCTTGAATCTACCCCATTCAGTGCAGACACACAGCAGCTGAGGAAGAAACTAAACATAGTATTACTGCACCTGTTAAAAAAATTACCACGCCCGCTAAAACCTCCACAGACACGTTAAAAAAAAGTAATTGGGACATTTTCCTGGATTGTAATTACTGCAGAAAGCGTGATTTAATGACAGCAGGTACAAATTAACAGGCAAAACATAATTTTTGCCCATTAATTTAACTCAAAATGAACTAAGCTTAATGTGATATATGCCCATTTTAACCTTTTAGTGCTGTAGGGAACACAAACATTGTTCCTTATAGCACTGAAAGGTTTATCCTGACATTTAAAAAAAATGTTGGGGGAGTCACAGGGGATCCTCCAAGCCCAGATTCAAATAATCATGACTCCCTCCTAGACTAAGGACTGATGCCATGCAAAACCCAGATTATATAAACATTTCCTTTCCCCATCCCAAATTGTGCCAAGGGACATGAAATAAATAAATAAAATTAAATCAATATAGACCATACCTACCCCCCTACCACTACCACTGTATTTGAGAAATTCCCTTACTCCCCCAAATAAGATTCATACTTTAAGAATGTTAATACCTTGGAAACTGCCATTGCAGTTAGAAAATTAAATAACATGCAATATGTTATGAAACAGAAAATCCTTCTTAAGTGTAGGATTAGATGGAAAGCAAGATAGGGCATGCCATCCGAGATTTAGCCTGCATAACTTACAATATTTATTAGATAAAATCAGCAGAGAATATGTAAGCTGCATAAATCGGACACCTTCAATTAACTACAAACCGGATCAACTAAGGTTTAATATATGCAAAGGAATGGAAAAACATGTACCTATAAATTTCATTATAACAGCAATTTCAAAGGCTAATAGACATTTATACAAATCTGCATTTATACACATATATCTGGATACACATAGTATATAACAGCCACATAATATGTATGTTATGTTCTTTAGGATTTTGTACTTTCCTTGCTAGACTTTCACTGCTTGAAAGCAAACAGTGTCCTACCTGTTTGTCTCATTCCGTTTTTAACCTATGTAGAAAGTGCTATGTAGAATGTTGGAGCCATACAAGTAAATATTAATTCCACTGGGAGCTTTGTGTTACTATTTGTTTGTGGTCAAGGTGACAACATTGAAATGACCACACAACAGTGACAGAGAGAGATAGTCTTTTGAGTTCCATTAAATGCCAGCTCCTTAGATTTTTACTCAGGGATAGGCAAAGTGTCCATAGCAAGACTCTTGAAGGCCCATAGAACATCATTAAATTGTCCATCGCACACCCCAGTAAATGTCCTCTGTGAGCAATAATGGCGCCTACCCATTATCGCGCAAAGACTAAGGCAAATAATGATTAGTCCATCTATATAGAGCCTGCAGCATTGCTCTATAATGTTTTTTGTATCTAATCTCGTGGGTCAGATTGTCTTTGTTTATATGATTTAATTAATTGCCCCCCATTGATTAAAGGGTACTACTACATTATATCTTTTGTCAGAGTGTGTGGCCTGTTCCTGTTTATTTTATACTTTATATTTTGGTTGTAGTCCAAGTGCTATAATCTGTTCTGGTTGGTGAATGCAATTTGGTCTCTGGGGCCTTTGGTATAATAGTGCTGTATTTAGCTTTTTTTATGTTTATTGAAAATATACAGTAATTTGAGTTTTAACGTTTTGTTATCATTATCAACTGCATATGGATACATTTAATTTCCCTTTAAAAGAAAACAAACAAACAAAAAAAATCAATAAACAGGGGGTGATCTGGTAGAATGCCAGCCAGTGTGGTTAGGCTTAATGGTTATTAGCTTCGTGATTTTAGATACAATATAAACATGATGATGCAATAAAATATATTATATATAGGAGAATAAAGCATGATGACTTAGTACCAGTTAGGCATTAGAGGAGGACGTTTATTACTGAAGGCGACAATGCGTGAATCGATAAAAGTGGTTTTGTGGCCCTTGAACCGCTAAGAAAATGTCTGGTGAGTGATTTTTTTTGTAAGCATGGTGTAGGAAGGCTGCTTCAGGGGATCATCCACCTCTTTGATGGTGAAGCAAATTTGGTCCCAGGCAGGTTAGCTTTTGTTATATTAGAGATGACAAATCAATATATAAGTAATTATGATATTTTAATAACAATAATTTGCTATTTTTAACAGCAATTTTCTTCCTGTAAGACTCAAAGAATATATATGAACACACATAATATGAAAAGCCTGAGTTTGTTTAGGGCTGACTGAAATGAGTGAGATGGAATATAGAGTGTCAGGAGCTCTTTTAGGTACATATTGTACTGTTTGTAAGCGAAGGAGCACATATTCTTGAAGGCCCACACAAAGTACATTACAGTACAGTACAGTAGAGTGCCGTTGTAGAGTGATCTAGACGAGAGACACAAATGCATGGATTAATATTGCCACTATCATCTGGTGGAATTAAATCTTGTATCCTGGCTATGGGGTTCAAATCGGCTTTTCGGTCCTCTTGGAAACTGGAGCATAGGAAGCCAATTTCACTATAAGAAGCATAGAATTTCAGCTACCCAATATGTGCTGATAACCCCCAAAATGCTCCGAATTCGGGAAAAATACACAAAATTCGCCCATATCAATTCTCCAGATTTTAGCTGGAGAATTTAATATAACATTGTAGAAGAATTAAAGTAAACATTAGATATTTTAAACGCACAAATATTTATATGCATAAATAAAATGAAATCAATATAACCCATACCTACCCCCCTACCACCACCTTACTCAGGTGGGCGAGACAATTAAATATGACCTCATAATCTGTAATAAAAACCACCATTTGAGTGCCATGATGGTGAGCAGTGAAAATCCAAGCCCTGCCTGGCAAATAATTTACCCCAATGTATCTTGTTTGTTTATCCTAACATTTTCCAAAAAGTGAAAATCTCAGCTGTTCCTTAGACTTACTTTTCACAACTGAGTGATAATCAGTGGGAGCGTAGTGAGAGAGGAAGAAGTCTGCACATGCAACGTCGCAAGCTGCTTGAGAAAGGTGTACAGCGGGACTGAAACGTGTGCTTCAGGCGCGTTTGTGTGACATGCTTTTGGTGTTTTTTTTTTGTTTTTAGGTGTTCCTCTATATTTTATGGTGAGTTAGCACTTTATGTTAAGTGATTTTTTCTTACTTGCAAACTAGCATTTTGTTTTTAAGCAGCATACTATTTTGGCCATCATATTACTTTAAATAATAACTGCCTGTCTGTTTTGTGTTTTTATATGTGTCCTATTTTTTATGTATATTTAAATATAATATATATGTATTTTTGTATTATAGACTGATTAGCATGGTCCATGTATATATGTGTGTATGCATGTACTGTATGTGAGTGAGTATGCATATAAGTGAGTGTGAGTATATGCTTGTGTGTGTGTGATTTTGGTTTTACTGAACAAACTTCCTTTACATATTTAATATGCAGTGTTGGCACTTCGAGGTCTGGAACTTGGTTTCATGCAGAAAATTGGGCACTATGACCCGAAAAACGTTCGTCATCACTGCTCTAGTGCATGTTATTACTGTACTTGTGGGATGTTGGCATTCATCATGAGCATGGGTGATGCAGATAACTATGGAATCTAAAATACTTTAGGGTACTCCATTGGAACCAAGATAAGTTTAGCTCCTACCTACTTTATAAACCTAATATACTGTGACTTAGCTATAAAAGCAACATACAAAATACAAATTAACAAATTCACACTTTCATAATCACTTTGCACCAAATCACTTTGTTAGGTCATTGACAATTTGTAGATTATTGTACAATATGCTCTGCATGCTGTTTTCCAACCTTGCAAACAAAGGGATATGACAAAACCAACATGTCCTACAAGCATCAATGCTGTTTGTTTGCAGTGCATGCTTTGATCAATGGCTTTGTATAACAATTTGTGCTAGTCGTCATTTATGCCAACATTTCCTTCTGGCTCCAGTCCCATGCACATGAATGTAAAATACAAAGAACAGTCATTCTGCTTGGGACTGGAATGGTGGTGATAGCATTTCTATTTACATGCGAGCCGTACAGTTATTTATCCTCGTGTCTCTCATTCATCTACAGTAGATGACAATCCAAAATGCATGTTTTATTATTCTTTTATATGCAAAGTAATTCCCTAGTCTATTTTTGAGTCTACTGTGGGTAGTTTGCTGCTCACCAAGTTTTCTTTTTTCTTTTTAGATTTAGTTCATACGTACAGACCTATTTGCTAGTTATCTATGTATTTGGTATTATTATTGTCGTGGGCCCTTTTAAGGGGGTAAGGGTTGCCTGCCCATTTAATGGAGGATGGACTAGAAGGAATTATTCACGCTAAGTATGACAAATGGGACTGACTTGGGGCATTGACTACTGGTTATAAGCTGCAGTATGGTTAAAATGATGTGATATATTATGACATTTGACCCCATTAAAGAGCCACAGCTTTTCCCAAAATTCTTGTGCTGTATGTTATTCTATGTGTAATAGGTTATTTTATAAATCCCCTTTTGCACCAGTCATGTATTTGATAGCACCACCTTTATTGCCCTTACTCTAAAGAATCCCTTCCTTTGCTCTAGATGAAATCTTATTTTTTCAATGCTCAAAGGATGACCTCTTGTCCGTTGTACAGCTTTAAGAATTAATAGGTTACTAAATATGTTTTTGTATTGGCCCTGTATTTATTTGTATAACATTGTGAGCCCCCTATAGTACACTGATTTTTTTGTGTGTATATAAAATAAGTGCTTTAAATTAGTCTCCTCTGTCCTTTTTCCAGTTCCATAATGTCCTTTGTAAGAACTGGTGCCTAGAATTGAATTCCCTATTTAAGGAAGTCTTCCTCTTGCAAATCATCTTTTTATAGATCCCAATAATTTAATTGCCTGTGCAACTACCAGCTGGCATTGTGCATTGTTGCTAAGCCTGCTATCTTCAATTATTCCTAAATCCTTATTATTAACAGATTTACAAAAATAAACACAATTTAAACTATACTTCACATTATTAATATTTTCCTAAAGAGTACAACTTTACACTTCATTTAATTTTCTGCTTCCCTGTCCAGTTCCCCAAATTGTCCTCCTGAAGGAGATACATTTCAAACTCCCACTGTATTATTACCCTACTTCACTTCAGGGGTGGCAAATTGGGTTTTGGAACATATGTTGTGTGGCTACTTTGGCATAGAAAATCAATTACATTTTCACTTGCTTTTACTTAATTTTTAACCAACTAGTAATATTTACAATAGTCTCTTCGTAACACAGCCTAAAGCCCCTTTCCTCTTCCTTGCCATGTTTGTCTCTCTCCAGCTCCTCCATATCTGTTCTCTCTCTCTCCTCCTCCTCCCCCATATATTTTTTCTCTCCTCCTCTTCCCCAATATCTGTTCTGTCTCCCCCTCCTCCCCCATATCTGCTCTCTCTCCCCCTTCTTCCCCATATCTGTTCTCTCTCCCACTCCTCCCCATATCTGTTCTCGCTCTCCCCCTCCTCCCCCATATCGTTTCTCTCTCCCCCATATCTTTTCTCTCTCCCCCACCTCCCCCAGATCTGTTCTCTTTCTCCTCCTTCTCTCCCATATCTGTTCTGTCTCCCCCTCCTCCCCCATATCTGCTCTCTCTCCCCCCACGCACCCCCTGAGTAACGCCACTGAATATAGGGGATCTTATAGGCAGGTACTTAATTTAAGTATAAATGGGTGGTGGTAGCTGGTATTTTGGGGTGTTTAGGCTAACAGGTTTGGTTGATGTGTTTGCTTTTTTGCCAAATGGCGAGAGTGTAAACGGCTAGTGGTCTGATAAGCATTAACCCTTTCATACAAACAGCTAACCACAATTCAAAATACACTAATACACGAATGCTACCATAATATCATGCACAACTAAATAACCAATCTCTCTAATTAACATAATTTGTTATTTAGATTGAATTGAAGGAAATAAGAGACTAAAAAAACTAGCACTGTTAGTAAAAAAAAAAAAAAAAAATTAGGCTTTTGTGGCATTTATTGTGAAGTTATGGTAACTAAAGCAATTAAAACATTTTTCACCTGCCATTATCTAAATGAGAAGCTTTCTGAACCTGAAATGTATATTCTCAACACCAGGGGACCTCCTGGATCCTGAAAAATGTACCTTTGTATTTGCACACTAATGAAAAATATAAATCAAAATGGTCCCTTTGGAATGCAATGGATTTATGCACTGCATCTTCACTCTGGGCATTAAAAAGCCTAGTTATAGGCAGCCTCGTCACCAATGGCAAAGAACTGTTATTAAAAATAAAACTGCCCAGAGTTGTGAAAAACACTTTTAATAAAAACCACCATATAGTCAAAGTAACTTGTTAAAAGAACATTGGCCAGGTCCATCGCAACAAAAACTAATTATTACTGCTGGGACATTGAATCACAAGTTACCATGGTGCAATGCGCAGGAAGTGCTTCCAAATGGTGACAAACGCATGTGGATTTAAAACTCTGGCCTAGTAGAGCAATAGTCCACAGACCATAAGGGATCATTTAAAGTAGCATTATATCTATATATATATAGCCTGACATTTGGCATTAGGAAATATTTTGCTCTATGAGCATGCATGTACGTTTGCGTATTTCTTTTTTCTGTAATGCCCTGTACATAACTGAAATCACGTGCTGAGTATCCCAGCAAGTGCGCTGAACATTTCCTGGGAAGGAAGCTGCTGTACGACAAATACAAATTTACTTCCCCAGTCTTGAAGAATGAATACTTTTATGTTTCATCAAGCAACTAGTATTAGAACTAACCCTGCCACACCTTAATTAGTCAATTGAGGCACCAGTATTTTATATGCCTCTTTATACCATGCCCCCCACCTGATGACTACAGTGCATTCAGGATGCCTCCTAGAGGGGGAACAGGTGAATTTTCCTCGCCGGTGACCTGTGTTCAGATTAACCCCTTAAGGACAGATAACGCTGGTGGTATTTTAAAAAAATCCTATTAAATTCTGATATATAAGGATAAATATATATAAAAAAAGAAAGTCATCCATTTCAAGAGAAAAAATAAATATATAGATTGTATGAGTACACTAAATAAGACAGATATTATAGTTAAACCCTTCGCGAAAATGGACGTGTCAGGCACCTCCTGCAGTGAAACAAGCAGTTTTCACGATCAACGATCGCGAAAACTGCTTTAACGTTGCTGGTATATTGCCTCAATGTCGCAATAGCCAGCACCGAAATTTCTTCCCTGGGGCACCCACAATCGCCCCACGGAACGATCGTGGGAGCCATATTGACAGAGCAGCATGCTCCGTCAATATGGCTAGGTCCTCTTGTGGTCAGAGCTTCGGAAGTGAAAGAAAATTCACTTCCGTCGCTCTGAATATGTTGCTTGACTGTCCCTAGAGGCAGCAAGCATCATTGCAATGTTAAAAAAAGGAAAGATTTAATTAGCTTAAAACTGGTATTATGGTTAGTTTAGCCTATAGGGTTCAAATTAAATAATTTTTAGCATAAGACATAGGGTTAAAATTAAATTAAAATTAAAATATATTAAGGGATAGCATAAGGGATAGAGTTGGGGGTTACACTTAGTGTTAGGGTTAAATTTAGGGTTCGGGATGGGGTCAAAAGTTCAATTCAGCAAAAAAAAACCACTATTTTTGTTTTTTGCCCCATAACCCACAAAAAAATACAGAAAATATCTAAACATGCCTATTTCTGAACTCGGGACAACATTTAGAAACTATTTTAGATGGGGTCTTTTTTATTTTTAGGTCAAAGTTAGAAAAAAATTCATATCATATTTTATGATTTTTTTTGCAGTAAATTATAAGATATGATGAACATAATGGTATCTAATGAAAGCCCTTCTTATGATGATAAAAACAACATATCATTTGTGTGGGTACAGTATGTGAGAAAGAAGAAAATTACAGCTAAACACAAACACTCCAGAAATGTCAAAACAGCCATTGTCACCAAGGGAAAGTCAAGGTAAAAATGTCTTGTCACTAAGGGGTTAAATACAGACATAACAGAAAATTCCCCAAAATCTCTTGTCTTGAAGGGGTTAATGCCAATGTGCTCCAGTGCACTGTGTCATTAGATAGAGTGCACTAACTTTGTCTACATCTGTCTCACAAACACACGATCAGTGGGAACAGCTGAGCAGTATTCAACAAACCACTCTTGCAGAACACGGATTAGTCAGTCTGCAAATGGAGATTCTCTTTCTTCCGTGGTGTTCTAGAAAACCAGAATCGTGGAGTGAGTATTCAAACCTTGCTACAGGGATCCCAAAGTGTAACAATAGGAGAATATGTTAAATATCTGCAACAGCTTTCAGTTAATTGACTTAAATACTGCAGATCAACAATTCCTAAAAGATTTAAGAAAGGACAACTGTCGAGCCAGGCAAAGTTACCAAATGCCAAAAAGCAATATGTTTAGGAATAGTAGTGGAGAGTATTCAACACTAGAGTTAAAGTTCTACATGGGTATTAGTGAATGAGCTTCATGGAGAAAAAAAGGTATGCATCCTAAAAGAGTATTATATGTTCTCTTTACTGTTCATTTAAATTATAAGATACTTACAGAATAACCTTTAAATACTTGGTAATTTGACTAAGGGTCATAGGTAAATGAATAAGAAATGTGGTTTCCAAAAGACATAGTCCATGCATACACTCTGGAAATACAAAAGACATAGTCCATGCATACACTCTGGAAATACAAAAGACATACTCCATGCATACACTCTGGAAATACAAAAGACATAGTCCATGCATACACTCTGGAAATACAAAAGACATAGTCCATGCATACACTCTGGAAATACAAAAGACATAGTCCATGCATACACTCTGGAAATACAAAAGACATACTCCATGCATACACTCTGGAAATACAAAAGACATACTCCATGCATACACTCTGGAAATACAAAAGACATAGTCCATACATACACTCTGGAAATACAAAAGACATAGTCCATGCATACACTCTGGAAATACAAAAGACATAGTCCATGCATACACTCTGGAAATACAAAAGACATACTCCATGCATACACTCTGGAAATACAAAAGACATAGTCCATGTATTCACTCTGGAAAAACAAAAGACATAGTCCATGCATACACTCTGGAAATATAAAAGACATAGTCCATGCATACACTCTGGAAATATAAAAGACATAGTCCATGCATACACTCTGGAAATACAAAAGACATAGTCCATGCATACACTCTGGAAATACAGTATAAATGTCAAGGAACTGTGTTTTAACTGAGTGACCAGGGAGTTTTGTAAATTATTTGCAGCATTTTTCAACGTCCTTTAAGACCGTCCAAATTAATATGTCAAATAAACATAAGGACTAATAGTGATAAATTTGTCATGATCCTTGTTTTACTTGCAAACTGTAACAAAACACCTTCAACAGAGAGAAATAAATTTGATTTAATAGAACTTTGGTTCAGATATCAGATGTCTTCATCTATAAAGGGCTTGTACAGAGAAAATTAAACTATATAACAGTTTGTGCTACAAAATAATTTCATATTGTATTATATATACTCATACACTTCTCCAGCACGTGTATACAACAACATAGATGATATGCATTTCTAGTAAAAAAAAACCCACATTAAATACCCAGTCACACACACTTACATACAGACAAACACACATTCACAGCCACACATAGACACAGCCATATGTGAAGAACCATCGGGGAACTGAGTTATGCGCATAACATCACACGCAGGTTAGAGGATGGGTAATGCTATATGGAACTCTGATGGGGAACTCAGTTCCCCAATGGTTCTTCACATATGGCTGTGTCTATGTGTGGCTGTGAATGTGTGTTTGTCTGTATGTAAGTGTGTGTGACTGGGTATTTAATGTGGGTTTTTTTTACTGTGAGTTTTATTGCTGTGGAGTCTAGTGGAGCGTGAGTGTATCACAGAATCCACAGCAATAAAACTCACAGTAATGTGCAGTGTGTGAGTGTATCACAGACTCACCAGCAATAAAATACTTATACAATGCACATTACTGTGAGTTTTATTTCTGTGGAATCTGTAATACACTCAAACACTGCATGCTACCATTAGTTGAATTGCTTTGGAGTCTGTGATACATATATGTGTGTGTGTGTGTGTGTGTGTGTGTGTGTGTGTGTGTGTGTGTGTGTGTAATTTTCTCGCAATGAAAAATGAATGTGGCCCACACACACATATTTCTGGTGATGTGCCCTTCTGCAGAAAAAACTTGGACACCCCTGCTATATATATTTATATGTACGATACCTGCCAGCATCCCAGGAATGGGTCCCAGCGTGTGGCGCCATTATTCTATACACTGAGCATAGGCAGCAGTCAAGCCATGGTGGAGGCTATATTCACACTAACACTGTCAAACTGGCAGTACTACTGAGCACAATTCTATACATACACACATTCTCTGCAGGCCAGAAGTAAGGCCCAAAATCAGGATTGCAAAATAACTCATATTTAAGTGTA
The DNA here is from genome assembly GCA_036172795.1 of Pelodytes ibericus. Classification (NCBI taxonomy): domain Eukaryota; kingdom Metazoa; phylum Chordata; class Amphibia; order Anura; family Pelodytidae; genus Pelodytes; species Pelodytes ibericus. The sequence continues at coordinate 117,124,798 of CM069860.1, forward strand.
ATATTACTGTATCAAATGTAGATGGTGTGTAAAGAGATGCTTTAATGAGAGAAGAGCACCTTATTGAGCACTCATTTCTTCATTTAGCTCTAACAGGGGGCAGACATGTATAGAACATTGGGTCTGCATTAACCTTCATGCAGGCGAATGAAGATGTGCCCAAGATTCTAAACGTTATGTCTGCCCCAGTTAGAGGTATATGAAGCAAAGAGGGATCAATAAAGTACATTATTTGGACTCTTTCATTAAAACATTTCTATGTAAAATGCCTACACTTGATGCCATCATTCAACTAAACACAAATTAATTTGTTGGTGCAGTTGTCCTTTAAGAGGATACACCTTTAGTTTGGGTAGTGCAAACTGTAAATTTTACAGGCCTATTCCCATTCTACCAGTTATGTTCCCTTAAGAGCATCATTATAAAAAAACAGCTTGCTTCACAACATGAAAAAATAGAATTTAAAAAAAAAACAAAAAAACATCACATGGCAACCTTAGAGATGCCGTATTAAGAGACCACATTATATATGTAGCAGAATCAGCCGTTTGATGTTTGTGGGCATAGCCATTTTCTTTTGGCTCGTTGAGCATGCTGGGAATATATAGTCCATCCAGCCCCAACCTTTTAATGGTATGTGCATCAGCATCACAGTCCGCAGCCACTTTGCCACTAACATTAGGTTTGCTGGAGTTTGGACAAAAATTCCTTAAGGACTGCATCCAACTCTCCCCTCCCTCCCATTACTAGTTGGACAAAAAGGCTATATAGGAACCGTATGTGTTAGCAAAAGAATAATCAGTAACAAAAAAACAAGAATTATATTAGACAAAACAGGCGTTCACACATGTCTGGGGAATAAAGTTCTGCTTTGCTTTCAGCTTCAACATGTGGAGAAAACAATGAAATATTTTAATGGAGACAGCGTGTTTCCCTGTAGTGAGGCTCCATGAATTATCACTTACACTTCTCACACATAGCTGAAATAGGCAGCATACCCCAACTTTCCATTTATCAAGCTGACAGGTTGCCACCAACTCTAAAATTGTCAGTGTGTTAGAACCATTCTCTTTTCTCCTCAAATCACTTAAAGTCTTCCTAAATTAAGATTAACGTTAGTTATGGATCAATTACTCAATCATCTCGCCATTAGATGTTAAACTACATTGTATAAAAGCATCCGAATGCATTACGGTTTAACTGTGTCGCACATTGTTTTCTCTTTTTCACGTTACAATTGCAGTTGGAGATGCTTGCTAAAGCAGAATTTATTATGTCTAGAATATTTGTTACAGACATACTGCAGCTTCTTTGGCCATTAAATATAAAAGCTGCTATGTGAGACAGAAGCACAGTATGCATGAAAAAAACCGCATACATTTGTATAGAAGGAGTGCTAGACTATGGTATGGAGTAGGAAAGGTTGCCTATCAAAACATGTGCTGATTCAATACGCCAATTTATGTCAGTAACAAAAGCATGCCTGACAAATACAATAAAACCATCTACAGTTGTATGATCCTTTGAGCAGAACTCTCTCCATCAACTTATGTTATACTATGTCTAAACTTGTTAAGTTACTAACCATTTATAAGTTTTATATGCCTAATGTACAGTACCGCAGAATATGAGGGTGCTTTCTAAATACAATTATGTAATAATAATCAGGGCCAGTCTTTCCATTACAGTGAAACCTACTCTGGTCCCTCTGCCTTTCCTCCAGTTACAGGCGGTGCCATAGGCGTGCGCACGGGGTGTGCCGGGTGTGCCTGGGCACACCCTAATCCAGGGCCGGCGCCACCAGTAAGGCGACCTAGGCAGCTGCCTAGGGCGCATCTTGGCTGGGGGCGCCGGAACCCTGCTTCCAAAAAAAAAATCCTCCTCCTTACTTACCTCGTCGGCGTCGCTGCGTCTCCGGTGCTGGGGCGCCTGTGGCTGAGAGGGAAGCGTTGTGCGCTCCCCTCCAGCCAATGCGCATTCAGTAAAGTTTTTTTTTTTTAAACTTTATTGAAAGCGCATTGGCTGGAGGGGAGCGCACAACGCTTCCCTCTCAGTCACAGGCGGCCCAGCACCGGAGACAGAGCAGCAGCAGCAGCAGCGACGAGGTAAGTAAAGGAAAGAAGGCCTGGCTGGCATATTGGGTGGCTAAGTCCAGGCATATTTTGGGGGAAAGTCCTGGCATATTGCTGGGGAAAGTCCTGGCATATTGCTGGGGACAGTCCTGGCATATTGGGTGTTTAAGTCCTGGCATATTGGGTAGCTAAGTCCAGGCATATTTTGGGGGAAAGTCCTGGCATATTTTGGGGGAAAGTCCTGGCATATTGAGGGGCATAATCCTGTCATATTGGGTGGCATAATCCTGGGATATTGAGGGGCTTAATCCTGGCATATTGAGGGGCATAATCCTGGGGTATTGAGGGGAATAATCCTGGCATATTGGGTGGCTAAATCCTGGCATATTGCGGAGCATAATCCTGGGGTATTGAGGGGAATAATCCTGGCATATTGAGACTTAAGTTATGTTACTTATTCTCCACCATTCTTAATAGGGGGCTTTATTGCAACATGTAACTCTGTTAACTCTCTTTTAATTTAAATGCTGAGAAAGGGGTGGAACATGTGATGTCATGATATGGGAAAATAATATGATAATGGGGGGGGGGGGGGGACGCCGTGTGCGGCGTGTGTGTTTGTGCTTTAGGGTGCACACCCTAATGCAATAGGCTGCGCACGCCTATGGGCGGTGCTAAGGTATAGTTATCAGATAATAAAATAGTTTTAAAAAAGCTTTTTTAACATATCAACTTGTACCAGGAACACATTTTAAGACACATCAGTTTGCTCAAGTTAACAGAAAGCTGTACTTGTAGGAAATAATGGCATGCTCATTAATACTTTTTACACAAAATATACCATGATGGACTAATTAGATGCTCCATCCCCATGGACCCCCTTTGTGGCAAACTTTGTAACTGCATAGCATCCATTTTAGCTACCCCTGCAATTTGCAACCAAAAAGGATTCCCACCATAGCTAAGAGAAGTGCTGTGGTGAATAGGACCTCTCTATATACTGAACAATTCAGATACAGTCACCTGTAGAAAGCATATCCATCGCTGCCCTATATAGACAAATATAAAGCTTGCATATTTGAATCACACACAAACCAAATATTTGCCCTTCCTTTTAAATTTACAGGTCCCCCTAGATAGGGAGTATATGGGCGTAAACCCACCCACACACTCCAAATAATTCTAACTATGGAACTGATTAAAAGTGGGCAGGACAGGCCCAACAAAGACAAACTAATAAGAAAAGTGAATTTAATTAAAATCAGGATTGAATCAACAATAGTATTGCATTGTGAGCCAATCCATGTCACTTCTGCTTCCGATGCTACCCCTAAAAAAACTGGCATTGCAGGTGAATGCTTACACAGCCTTATGATCAATCCCACCCTGATCATATGGTGTTTTGAATGATATCAGAGAATATGCAGAAAGATATTACATCCAATTTTAAAAAGTCCTTAATTTCACAGTAATTATTATGGGCTTTTCTTACAAGGCAACCAATGCTAGTTTTGTAGGACAGAATTCAGCTGTCTGCATATCTTTAAATCATTAATTCTCCCTCTTGGCTGCAGCCTGCAGAGAAGATAAATGAAGGAAAATATATATCAGCAGGAGAAACCTTAGACTTTTTTCACTTCATTGCTGGGTTGGTACAGACAGCAATGTGCAGCTCTGTGCTTCAAGCACAAGGCTCGAACAAAGGAGGAGGCAAATGCCTGAATCCAAGACAAGACTGTATCAGTTGGAGTACTTAACCTTGTTCTGCCCTCATTCCTAACTGGGATATTTTCCATTGATGAGGAGTTCTTTAATGTAGAAAGATGTGGCATTACTATATAAGGAACACTAAGGCTCCCCTCAGGGCACCTAAAGAATTAAACAAACAAGTGAAGCTTAGAAGAGAGATGAAAGAATGATGACCGCAAGATTAGGGATTTAATTCCGGTAATTCATAAGACAAACAAGAATTTAACACACATACAATACAATTATTTGTCATCGGCTTGTCCTTCTCGGCTCTTAGCGTTGACCTCAGTCGATAAAAGCAAGATGGTCTGTGCTTACAGATGTGGATTTTGTTGGTTAATCTTAATATTATTATTAATATACAAAGTTGTATAATTTAATTTCAGGCAGTATCTTATATAGTGTGATGTGCGTGTGTAGTGTTAGTGCGGTCTGTAGATATAACATTATTTCAGGCATTAGATTATATAGTGTGATCTGAGTGTGTAGAGTTAGTGAGGTCTGTAGATGTAATGTTATTTCAGGCATTAGCTCATTTAGTGTGATGTGAGTGTGTGGAGGTAGTGAGGTCTGTAGATATAATGTTATTTTAGGCATTAGCTTATAAAGTGTGATGTGAGTATGTGGATGTAGTGAGGTCTGTAGATATAATGTTATTTCAGGCATTAGCTTATATAGTGTGGTGTAAGTGTGTGGAGGTAGTGAGGTCTGTATATATAATGTTATTTCAGGAATTAGCTTATATAGTGTGATGTGAGTGTGTGGAGGTAGTGAGGTCTGTAGATATAATGTTATTTTAGGCATTAGCTTATAAAGTGTGATGTGAGTGTGTGGAGGTTGTGAGGTCTGTAGATATAATGTTATTTCAGGCATTAGCTTATATAGTGTGATGTGAGAGTGTGGAGGTAGTGAGGTCTGTAGATGACGAGTTTATTTTTTGTAAAATCTTTAATTAACCAACACTGTGCCAATTGTTTTTATTAAATGTCTAATCTTATAAGAATAACATTGGAAGGACAAGTCAGACAATTATTTATTCTTATTCTGGTCACTTGGAAACCTTGCCTCTTTGTGCTGAACATAATGCTACAAATTGCCAGGCTAGTTGAAGAGACTCCCCAACCTAAAATTGCATTAAAATACAAATACCATGGCAATGCAGCTATTTTTTCAGGGGGAATAAGTATCCCCTATTGCTTTCTCCCCTCAGATGTCCATGGTAGAGCTTTTATACTTCCATACTAAAATGTACATAGAGCATGAAACTGCCACCCAAGCTTTGATGTCACTACAAAGCTGACTAAAAACCTTAGTTAAGAAGTAGAAGATTCCGCTAGCTCACTTGTACACCAATCATATATTGTTATATAACCAAAACAAACAACCATAAAGTGACCAGAGTACCCACTCGATGCTCCATCGAGTAAAATCAACAAAAAATAAGGAGGTGGTTGGGAGCCTTATCTGTTTATGGGTATAAGTTGCAAAACACTTTAGCTTCAAAATGGTAATACCGTATTTGCTCGATTATAAGACGACCCTGATTATAAGACGACCCCCCAAACTTTGGATATTCCATTAGGAAAAAAACTAAAAGCCTGAATATAAGACTACCCTATAGGAAAAAAGTTCAACTTGTATATATTCACATGTAAATTGCTTTTTTAATAAAAAATTATGATATCAAAAAATGTATTTCTAGTTTTTATTTCTTTTTATGTGCCAATGCTGCCTTTCTCTTTCCCTTGCCCCCATTTTTCTCTCTCTCCCCCCTCCCCTTGTCTGTCTCTTAACCCCCTCACTCCCCTTGTCTCTGTCTCTTAACCCCTTCCCTCCCCTTGTCTGTCTCTTAACCCCCTCACTCCCTTTGTCTCTGTCTCTTAACCCCCTCACTCCCCTTGTCTGTCTCTTAACCCCTTCCCTCCCCTTGTCTGTCTCTTAACCCCCTCACTCCCTTGTCTCTGTCTCTTAACCCCTTCCCTCCCCTTGTCTCTGTCTCTTAACCCCCTCCCTCCCCTTGACTCTGTCTCTGCCCCCATCCCTCCCCCTGTCTCTCTGTCCCCCCTGTCTCTCTGTCCCCCCCCCCCTCCCTCCCTTCCCCTTACCTTGATCCCTGGTGGCTAGTGGGAGCAGCCGGGGGATGTCTGCACGATACTTGCAGACATCCTCCATGCTGCCCGACACGGCAGTCTATTATGACGGACAGCTGTCCGTCATAATAGTCTGCCGTGTCGGGCAGCATGGAAGATGTCTGCACGTATCGTGCAGACAACCCCCAGCTGCCCGATTGTCCCTGGTGCCTAGTGGGGCAGCAGAGGAAGTCTGCGCGACGAGCGCAGACTCCCCTGCTGCCGCCCGGCACGCTCGCCGGGACTTCTGTGACGAAAGCGGAAGTTCCCGGCTTCTTCACAGAAGCCCCGGCGGTCGTGCCGGGCGGAAGCAGGGGAGTCTGCGCTCGTTGCGCAGACATCCCCTGCTGCTAGAGAGGGGGATCCAGGTCCCCTGCAGCTCTGCTGGGGGCCTGGATCCATGTCTTATAATCTGACCTCAATTTGAGGTCAGATTATAAGAGACCTCGATTATAAGACGAGGGATAGTATTCAGATTTTTTTTTCTGAAAAAAACCTCGTCTTATAATCGAGCAAATACGGTAATTTATTATTAAACTTACCTAGTTCAACCTCTGGAAGAACTTCCCGGAGTCTGTGTCCCTTGGTTTTTGGGTTGCACTATGTAAGTTTTTTTAAAAAGTATTACAATTTTGAAGCAACAGTGTTTTGCAAAATATACTAGTGAACAGACAAGGCTCCCTAACTACTTTTTTAATTTTTTTTATCAGAAACCTTACTTACCAGAGGAGTTATACAGCCCTAAGGACCACTTAAGAACACATTTATGTTTAGCCTAAGTGTACCTGAAGAGAGGGGATGTTGGTTCTGTATATGTATATTGGGCCATCACACTATGGCAAATTGTGCAAGTTACTGACATTTTGAAACCTATAAATAAACCTGCCGTTTGTCCAGGAGAGATTTTCAAGGACATTGCTCTAAGACTCTCAGATGTGCCCTTTAGAAGATTCATGATTTATCTAAGATTTAAGCAAACAAGACAGATTTTTATTTTATGCATCATTTGTGTTCTCCAGCAATACAAGGTTGCTCCTTACATTCTCACTGTAAATTAACAGTAAATTAAAGATGATTCCAGACTGTGTACACTGTTCAAAATAACATTACTGTTCTGATTTTTCCTTTACAATGTCAAAAACACAGTGAGGGTTGTATGAACTCTAGAGATGTGAATATTCAAATATACCAGGGACGTCACTAGGGTTGGTGTCACCTGGTCCGGAAACTCATGGTGTCACCCCCCTGGATTTCCTCCAATACAATGCCAAACAGATTGTTCAGTAATGCCAGTTAGATGGCCTATTAACTATGCCACACACAGGAGCCCATTAACTTTGCCACACACAGGAGCCCCATAAATTATGCCACACCAGAGACCCACTATTTATTCATCACCTCTGCCCAATTAATTATGCCACACACACACAGTGCCCCATAATTATGCACACATGGGACCGCCATTAATTATGCAACACACAGGAGTCCCATGAGGTGACAATTGTAAAATTATAAAACAATACACATCTATACATACAGACATCTCTCTCTATAACAGCCAGTTTGCCCAATTATATGCCAGTATCATTTTGTCATTAAAAAGCCACAGCCAATTTGCCCATTAATAATTCAGATACCAGTAATATTGTGTCATTCAAATACCAGTAATTTTGTGCCATTCAGATACCAGGAATATTGTGCCATTCAGATACCAGGAATATTGTGCCATTCAAATACCAGTAATATTGTGCCATTCAGATACCAGTAATATTGTGCCATTCAGATACCATTAATATTGTGCCACTCAGAGCCCAGTAATATTGTGCCAGTCAGATAGCAGTAATATTGTGCCATTCAGAGCCCAATAATATTGTGCCAGTCATAGCCCAGTAATATTGTGCCATTCAGAGGCCAGTAATATTGTGCCACTCAGAGCCCAATAATATTGTGCCAGTCAGATACCAGGAATATTGTGCCACTCAGAGCCCAGTAATATTGTGCCATTCAGATACCAGTAATATTGTGCCATTCAGATACCATTAATATTGTGCCATTCAGATACCATTAATATTGTGCCATTCAGAGCCCAGTAATATTGTGCCAGTCAGATACCAGTAATATTTTGCCAGAGCCCAGTAATATTGTGCCATTCAGAGGCCAGTAATATTGTACCAGTCAGATACCAGGAATATTGTGCCAATCAAATGCCAGTAATATTGTGCCACTCAGAGCCCAGTAATATTGACGTAACGTCACATCCGGTTGCAGTGATTTTTTTTTTTTTTTCCGGGCTGCCAGAAAAACAAAAAAAAAGTTAAGCTGGAGGTGTCACCGGTGCGGTCTGCACCCCCCGCACCCCTCTGGGGACGCCACTGAAATATACAGACATGAAATATGTCATATTAGCAGTACAAGGAGAATAAAGTATGCAAAAATGGAAGTATCATGTAGCACCATATCCACCATAAATATTGGTTACCAAGTAAGTTTACTTGGTGTAAATATTACACAGGGGCTAAAGAGAGTAACAATAGGTACATAACCCATACCAAAAAGTAAAACAAAATGTTGTCTTTGCAGAGAAATAAAGAACTATAGAGATATAAAACATGACTGCTGGTGAATTGTGCGAATGCATTATTCTCTTGGAATGAGCAGGTTGTATTATGGGAAAATACTTTACCTATAATAAAAGAGAATTGCATATAATAATACAACTTAATGTAATGTAATTTGCTGCAGCTACATAATGTGGATGGCATCTGATAACTGGTTCACCTTAATAACAATGTCAACTAAACAGTTTTACTACAGTTTGAGTATCCCTTATCCATAAATCTGTTATCCAAAATGATCATTTATCCAAACATTTTTTTAGGATTTTGCCACAAGTAAATACCACACATATCAGTCAGAATACAAGCACACAACAGTTTAGTCCAGCCCCCTTAAGCTGTGATATAGCCTTTATTTCTTTCCAATGTCAATAACATAGCATCAGTTATGATATCAGTAACTGGGGAGTGAAAGTTTAGTGATTATGAGAGGAAGCGTTGGAGGCAGCACTCTGTTTAGCTGCTGTAGGTGCTGGGTATAAGGTCACAGTGCTCTTCATCCAAATACACTTTAAATTTGTCTCTATTTTAGGAGCTAAACATACTAGGTTTTGTTATAGGTAGGAAGTGGCTTGCAAGGGACTATTGGAGATGTAGTTTACAGACACACACTATGCCACCCTCACACACACTTACACTATGCCACCCTCAAAACACACTTACCCTATGCCATCCTCATACACACACATTATGCCACAAACTTGCATTATGCCACAAACTCTCAGCCACACACACACTTACCCTATGCCCCCCTCCTACATACACACTTGCACTATGCCACACACTCTCAGCCACACACACATTTAAACTATGCCATCTTCATACATACACACCAGGCTGAATTAAAACCATTTTTTATTTAGTAGCATTGCCATGCCATTCAGGCTCTCACCCAGAGGCGGCTCTCTAATTAGGCGAGTTAGGCAGCCGCCTAAGGCCTCGCACTCACGGGGGCCTCGCGGCTGCCTAACTCACCTTATTACCTTTGATGTAACAGGGAGCTTAACGCTGCCGTTAAGCTCCCTGTTACACTAACCTGGGACGTTTCCTCCGTGCATCTTCTCTCCTGCACGGAGGAAGGAAGCTCCGATCGCGTTTTTTTTTATTTTTTTAAACTTTATTGAACCCGCTCAATAAAGTTTAAAAAAAAACAAAAAACGCGACCGGAACTTCCTTCCTCCGTGCAGGAGAGAAGATGCACGGAGGAAACAACGGAGAGCAGCATGGAGGTAAGTACTAGGGAGGGGAGGAGGGTGGCACAAACGAGAAAAGCCTGGCACAATGAGTGGCTAAATATTGGCACAGTGTGGGGCAAAATCCTGGCATAATGAGGTGAGGGGCAAAATCCTGGCATAGTAAGAGGCTAAATCCTGGCATTGTGAGGGGCAAAATTCTGGCATAATGAGGGGCAAAATCCTGGCATAGTGAGAGGCAAAATTCTGGCATTGTGAGGGGCAAAATTCTGGCATAATGAGGGGCAAAATCCTGGCATTGCGAGAGGCAAAATTCTGGCATAATGAGGGGCAAAATCCTGGCACAGAGTGGCAAAATCCTGGCATAGTGAGAGGCTAAATCCTGGCATTGTGAGGGGCAATATCCTGGCATACAGTGGCAAAATCCTGGCATATTGAGAGGCAAAATTCTGGCATTGTGAGGGGCAAAATTCTGGCATAATGAGGGGCAAAATCCTGGCACAGAGTGGCAAAATCCTGGCATAGTGAGAGGCTAAATCCTGGCATTGTGAGGGGCAATATCCTGGCATACAGTGGCAAAATCCTGGCATATTGAGAGGCAAAATTCTAGGATTTGTGAGGGGCAAAATTGTGGCATAATGAGGGTCAAAATCCTGTCACAGAGTGGCAAAATCCTGGCATATTAAGGGGCAAAATCCTGGCATATTGAGGGGCAAAATCCTGGCAGACTGAGTGGCACAATACTGGCATATTGAGGGGCAAAATCCTGGCATATTGAATGGCTAAATCACAGTGCATCCGGTGCTGTGAGGAAGAACAAAGTGCCAATATTCTAGCACAACGTGGTCTGTGAGACCACTTTCAACATTGAGCACCTTTCCTTCTGGCTGAGTGTTTCTGTTAGTGTGTGATTGTGTGCTTTCTGAGTGTGTCTGTGAGTCAGTGTGTGCTGGCTGAGTGTGATTGTGTGCTGACTGAGTGTGTCTGTGAGTCAGTGTGTGCTCACTGAGTGTGTCTATGAATGACTGTGTGATATGTGTTAGTGTTCACATTTAGGACACAGCAATAACAATGTCAGCCGCACACAATTTTATCTATACCAAATGTTTATAGATGTTTGTAGAATAATTATTAGACTGTTCATTTCTAGAAGCTGGGATTTGAGTCTGATCTTGAAATATGCTATTTCTACAGTTCATTTTTATTATCACTTGCATATATTTTATTTAATAATGTGTGTCCGTGAGGGCCTCATGTTCGACTTTCGCCTAAGGCCTCACAAAGTCTAGAGCCGCCTCTGCTCTCACCTCAAGGACCTCCTCCTAACCGCAATCCAAAGCTGGAGAACCCACTGTGCGCACCAACAGCACACATCGCGCAAGGTCACGTGACTTCCACGTTGCGTAGCTCCAAACACCATTATCCGGCTGGCTCTTCACAAGCCAGCACAGAAGAACGCCGCTAGTACTCCCAAGCGTTTTTTTTTTCGGGCCTGGGTGGCGCCCCCCTCATGGTGGCACCCTAAGACGGCCGCTTGTGCTGCTTATGGTAGCACAGGCCCTGGTTACCAATAACAAACTTGCGCCCCAAGGATTTGTAAAGCCAATTCAGTCCACTGGCATGCTGTGCTTATTATGCTGAGCTCAACAATAAAAAAAAAAAAGTGAAATATGCATTTCAATAATTCTTCAATTTCTCATTTAATACATTTTTTCCAATTCAGTTTTAACTTACTAAAAGCAAAGCAGATGGCTATATTGGAGTATGTCTCTGCAAATGTGTGCCAAACACTTTAACAGTAAATGTAATGATTAAAAGCACCAATGAACATGTTTTACATCATCTTTCTATGAGCATTTTATCTCTTCCTCACAGCTGAAATTTCCCTCCCTTTCTGGCATCTGTCACAGTGTCATGTTGTTCCTTGCTTTAGAGATTCAGTCATTTTTCAGGTTTAATACGTTGCTTCTGTCTATTAGGATAGCAGGGAGATGAATTTAGGAACAAAAGCTACTGGCACTTGATACATAGTTAAGTGATGTAATGATAATTTATTTAAACATCCTAAACAAAGATGAATGCCCAGACCACATATTATTACATAGTTATTGTGGCATTTAGAGAGCCTGTCCACCCTTATGCCTTTTTTATTTTTTTACTACCAGCTGGGTGCCGCCTCTTTTCAGAGATATGACCACCACACAAAGTCACACATTGTTTAATCTTATTGACCAGTGGCAGTCTGTGTGATAAAGCTGCCTATTTTCAGGAAGCAGAGTATGTCAGGCCATAACTTTCAGTAACATATTATATTGTTTTTGCTCCTATATGTTGTCAGTGGAGATCCCCACATAACCTCAGCTCTCCAAAATAAAAGGGCCAATTACTACATTCTAAAAACCTGGGTTAAGATATTTTGAGGAAAAGGATAGGTTTTTTTTAGCGTAATCAACACAAAATATTAGTTGGGTACTGAGGAGCCTCAATGCAAAGAAGGAACTCCCTTCCCCACCATGATGACTTGGCAGTCCATCTTACGAGTCGATTGCTTTCAGGACACTGCTCTGACGAGTGAATGTCCTATCACTTGTCATTTACTGCACGTTGGGTGATTTCTATAACTTCATATTTCTATTGCTGGAATAGTAATAATAAAAATGATAATCTAGCCTATTAGTGTAACTCAGAAATGGGATGGCCAGACACTGAGATACTAGTTGTCACAAGAGACATGCGTGTACCATATAGTCATATCAACAGATTACTGAAATACCAGGCAGCAGTTCTTATCCACTTGACAAACTGTTAAAAACATAGAAACATAGACTGTGTCGGCAGATAAGAACCATTCGGTCCATCTAGTCTGCCCAATTTTCTAAATACTTTTATTAGTCTCCGGTTCCCTCTCTTACATCCAGGATGGCCTTGTACCTATCCCACGCATGCTTAAACTCCTTCACTGTGTTTACCTCTACCACTTCCACTGGAAGGCTATTCCATACATCCACTACCCTTCAGTAAAGTTATACTTTTTTTACTCAGTAAAAGTAAAAGTGATATTACTTTTAAATCTTTGCCCCTCTAATTTGAGACCATGTCCTCTAGTTGTGGTAGTTTTTCTTTTTTTTAAATATAATCTCCTCCAGAGGTTGTTGACTAGATATTCATCCGGCTGCTTACCAGTGCATTGTTATTTGAGACAAATATACATAGTATTTATTAAGGTATTCTCTTTTACTATATGTATTTCATCATGTCATTCTTCCCTTATTAATTTTTTCTTAACAGAGATCAAGAATCATAGTCACTTACCAGCTTTCAGCCAATCAGCAATATCATTCTCATAAAGGGAACTCTTTGCCCTCTCGGAATCTGCACACTCCATTTATTCCAGTATCTGACTGGAATATATATGTCATTTGACTGACTTAAAAATGTAAGCTATATTGGTTACACCAACTGTTTAGTGGAACTTTATTGTTCAAGGCTACATGTTGTTTCTATTTAATTTTACTACTTTGTCAAGACCATCTATGATTGTAGTTCACCTCACATTTCCCTGTACCTCTATTGTTCGCTTTGGCTACTACATTATCTTTATCCAGTTGCATTTTTAGTACAACAATGTGTACAAATTACAGCAAAATAACTATACAGTCTAACAGACCAATGAGAGGATGTGTCTGTCGGCAAAAGATTATGCCCTTTCTGACAGATTCCAAATCTCTCCTTACTTACCGTAATTTCTCCCGACGATAGCTTCTACATGGAACATGTCAGAAATATATAAAGCAAAGTGCATTGTGTGTAATACTGTAGCTTCAAGACAATTTCCTATAGTCATACATTTTCTCAATAAGTACTAGTGTCCAGGTAAATGTATAATGGGACATGAGTAAAAATAATTTCATGCAGTTAAATCCTGGAACACAGCATCAGTAGCACAGCTACTTGCAGAATGAAGACAGCAGGGGATTAATGACTAAGCATATCAGAAAACAATATGTTGGGCTTAATTACTTTTAAAATGTGCCTCTTCTGCTCCATTCCTTTTATTGAGTACCGTTAAAGCCTTCTGGCAATTAAGAGCAGTATCAAAAAATAAGGCTTAAGTCATTTTCATTTTCAGCAAGGATTAACAAAACACTTATCTCAAGTGATGAGTAAATAAATTAGTACAAACTATTTAGATTTACAAATGACAATCCAAAAGATAACAGTTGTTGATTTTCCTAAATCTACAGTCACCAAATACCTTACAAAGACAACAGAGATTAAAGAGATACTGGTGCATTAACATTTTACTTAAAAGCATATGTTGTATTGCCATAACATGTATTGGGTTGTTTATATCACATGGGACTGCAGAGAGAAAGAAACAGAAGGGCCTTGACCAGTTTATATTACAGCTTCCCTGTTAAGATGCATGTAAGGCTCCGAATCGGCTAAATGCTGGGTTGTGTATTAGATGAAACCATCTGGTCCCAAGCAAGATGTGGCCAACAGGTCGTCTATGACTGGCACATAACATATATTTTTAAATAGCCTGTTTTATTCTGTTGCAAGTGCAGTTTCCCCTTTAAGCTATACTTACAGAGAGGAGATTGAAGGTTTTAGTAGAGAATGGATGTTTGGAAATCATACTCTGCAAGCAAGTGTGTGCATGAATATAAAATAACTATTATAATAGTACTAGGCTAGTCAAATATCATGAATAGGGTGGAAAGAAACCAAAATCATAATACTTCCGTAAGCTAAAATACCACCTAAAATAACATTTATGAGCATACTGTAATTAACCAATCCTGTGAACCATAGGATGTAAAATCTCCCAAGTACATCAACACTCCAGAGCTTAAATTAATAGCTAATAAATAGCATCATGACAATTTTTATAACCAAAACTGCTGATGTGAAACCCAGGAATAAACAGTTATTTTCCACATTTTCTGTAGACACAAGTAAAATGTGGAAACTGTGTGGTCAGTAAATTGTAGTAGAAGCAGGAGTACCGGATAACAAAAATGAACAGGATTGCAAATAAGAGCCACACACAGACAGGGGCGGATCGAGAGAGGGGCACATGTCCGTCTGTCTTTTCCTCTCTCCCATGTCCGTCTGTCTTTTCCTCTCTGCCATGTCCGTCTGTCTTATCCTCTCTCCCATGTCCGTCTGTCTTATCCTCTCTCCCATGTCTGTCACACTCCTCTCACTCCCCGTGTCACCCTGTCTTTCTTCCTTCCATATCCGTTTCTCTCCTCTTCCCTTCCATGTCCGTCTATGTATCCTCTTCTTTCCCATGTCCGTCTGTCTCTCCTCTCATTTCCCATCTCTCTGCCTCTCCTCTCCCATTCCATGTCTGTCTGTCTGTCTCTCCTCTACTATCCCATTTATGTCTCTCTCTTCTCCCTTCCCATTTATGTCTCTTTCCTATCCCTTCCCATGTCTGTCTGTCTCCTCTCCCCAGCCATCCCATATCTGTCTGTCTCTCCTCTGCCATCCCATGTTTGTCTGTCTCTCCTCTGCCAACCCATGTCTGTCCGTCTCTCCTCTACCATCCCATTTATGTCTCTCTCTTCTCCCTTCCCATTTATGGCTGTCGGCACTTCCGTGTCAGACTGCACGGGGAGCCGAACAGGCAGCACGGAGGTTTCTCTGTGCTGCCTGTTCGGCTCCCCGTGCAGACTGGCAGGCAGGCAGAGAAGGTGAGGGGGATCTTCCGATCCCTTCTCACCTCCGTCTCTGCCTGCAAGCGCGTTGTTTTTTTGTTTTTTTAAAGCGTTTTTTTTTTCTTTTCTTCCTCTTCCCGGGGAGGGGGGGGGGAGGGGATGGCAATTGCCCCGTTGCCCCCCCCCCCCCTGGATCCGCCACTGCACACAGACAAAAGTGCAGATGACCATGGAACAAGCAAACTGGTATATTGAGAAACACAAATTTTATCATCTTGTTGCTGGTCGGAAATAGAGAAGAAGGTGCCACGGTCTTGGAAGATTTTGGAAGTGCTAATAACGAGAATATATATATGTTGTTGTTTGTATCTGAATGAGGAACATTGATATAAATAAGTTACCCTACATAAAAAATAAGAGAATTGCCTTACAGAGAAGTGGAGAACATAGTATATAAATTGAGTATATTTCATTTAAATAAAAATGGAATGTTACAAAGATAGGATTGATAGGAAACATATCACTGTTTTTATTTATTCTTTTACCAGAATCTGTAAAATAAATTACATACTCAAGTCATTAACACACATTAATAGAATCCAGGCAGGTAGCAAAAACAGCACCTCTCAATCAGGAGAGTCAACTCAGAAAACCCACCGGATCCTAATAGGTAATGTATGTTGGTATACTTTTGAAGATGTTTTTTTTACATTATTAAAACATCAAGACACCCTTGTGGTTAGGGGATACACCTAGAATTTAAAGGGACAATAAGAACTTTATGTTTCTTCACTGACATGTTTAGGGGCCCTAGTATGAGAAAAAAAGTACATGTCAGCTTATACTCTGGCCATAAACTGTCATGCTTCGCTGAGAAGCAGACAGGCTGATCTGGTCCCTTACCATCCATCAGTTATTATGCCGAGAGAGACCCTGGCTATTATAGGCCATCAATAGAGAAAACCTCTAGTCACTAAACTTTTTTTCTTCTCTTTTACTTCTAACATAAAATGTTAGGTCCAGCGAGATACTTCCCGCAAGACAACCTAAGCAACTGCCCCTTTAAAAAAATAAAAGCTTGCCAGCAGAGACACTGGCTGTGGAGTTCAAAGGTTCTGATTGCAATTTTAGTGATTGGGCATGTCTTGGGGTATTGGGCTAAGTCCCAGGTGTACAATATGGGTGCAGGGGCATGTCCTGTGTGTACAATGTGAGTGCTGGGGCATGTCCTGTGGATTTTTTTAAATATGGTTCCATTTATCCACCTTTTCCAAATGACAGAATTCAAAACAAAAAAGGTGGATATATAGAAACATTTATCAGGGCGTGGGATGAGTGCCCGAATTTAGTGGTGCCTAGGGCAGCACAAAACCAAAACCAAAATACACCACTAAAGGTCTCTATCTACAGTCAAAGTAACAAACTGATCAGACGTGCAGGGCAAGGCCCCGCCCTTATTGGCTTAGCGCATGCTGATAGTATCAGCATGCATCAGCAGCCGACAAGCTCTGCCTCAGCTGAGAGGCAGAACTCAGCATAAACCTGTGTGTATTTATAATGATGTATGTCAGGTTTATTCAGGACGATTGGCACCAGGTTTTTTACTTTTGCTTCTATGAATGAATAATGTCTGCTTAAAAGATAATTTAATGTAATTTTACGTTCAGTCAGCATGACAAAGTAAGGTTAGAATTTGTAAAAGCTTGAAACTTTATAATCATACAGAATAAGCAATATACCATAAAATAATTAACTCAACTATTGTATGTGCTGCATTCTTTTAAATTCTTACTACATCGACTTGCTTGCCAGAAAAGTTTCCACTGTATGGATATAGAAGTGATTTATCAAACCTGGTTATACACGCAACTGCTTTGGCCTCAACTCCCATTGATTCAAACTAGCAAGGGAGTTTGATTTATTATAGCACTGAGGGTAATTAAAAGATTGGTGTTGTTATGATTTTTAAAAAATAGAAATCTGAAGACTTCATGATATACAAGATCCAAATATATAAAGGTACACAATATAATACATGTGTTTCTTAGGTTGCACTAAAGAAACACATGGTTAAGGAGATAATTAACATATATTTAACATGCGACTT
Organism: Pelodytes ibericus; assembly: GCA_036172795.1. NCBI lineage: Eukaryota > Metazoa > Chordata > Amphibia > Anura > Pelodytidae > Pelodytes > Pelodytes ibericus. The sequence continues at coordinate 117,142,332 of CM069860.1, forward strand.
TGAACTCATTATAATATGCTGCAAAAGATGTTTATAAAGTCAACATGTAATGGAAGAGTATATAAACCCATCTAAATGTTTGGGTGAAAACTGCTTTATGGAACAAATGAAAAGAATATTGTTATATTTTTTTTTTATTTATTTGTTGTTTTAATTTTTTGTAATGAAAGTTTTTTTTATTGGACATAATATAACAAGGAGATAATTTTCAAATATGTTTGTAGTAACCTTTTTCTTTATTTTTTGAAAATTCGTTATTTAAAAAAATCTTAACTATAACAAATAATAATACAAAATAAATTAATACAGAGCTTTTTTTCTATTATCAGTTACAGGAGAGTGGTGGAGGAAAAAAAACACAGATAGAGTGAAATTTAAAAAACTTACTTTTCTAATGCATGCTAGCTTTCATTTTGACAATATTTGTTGCAAATCATATTTTAAAAAATGTAAGAAGAATATGGCCATTGAAAGCGGTCATGTTCCGCACTGATTACACGCTACCATTCAAAAGTTTGGGGTTACTTAGAAATGTCTGTGTTTTTCATAAAAACACACAACAAATTAATTGTAAAAAGAATAGGATATATATAACTGTTGTGCTGATTAAATAACCAATACAATGGTCCTTCTTCAGAATTGAAATCATTATTTCTAATCTTGCTTGTATTTCCTATTCATTTAGCAACTTATTTAATTTATGTTTTCATGGAAGACAAGGACATTTCTAAGTGACCCCAAACTTTAAAACAGCAGTAATGATGTGTCAGCAAACTATCAATTCTGCCAATTTGTTCCTTGTATTTATAGTTTCTATAAATAAAACAGTAGAGCCAATTAATATTATAGATAATTTATATTGTAAAAGGTACAGAGAAGAAACAACGCACAATTATTCCACAGATGATCATACATTCTCCATAAAGGTTGGTCACTCCACAATAAGGACACAATTGATAAAGCTTTCAACTAATAAGAATTGCGTCTCTAATAAAACAAATCGGTTGAACATATTAATAGAATGTGTCGGCAGATAAGAACTATTCAGCCCATCTAGTCTGCCCAATTTCTACCTAAATAAAAATGTGAATACTTTCCTTAGCCCCTTATCCTATCTCTATGATAGACTTACATCTATTCAATGCATGCTGAGAATAAATGGTTTGATTTTGTTTGACCTAAAGCACAAAATGTAAATATGCAATCTCAACTGCACTTCATTACATTATTTTGTGCCTGCGTTCCTAAACACAGTGCTAAGGCTATAAATAAAATCACTAATTGTATTATTTAGTTCCCAGAATTCTCCTGCTTTTCGTACATCACTGGATATGAGAGACGACTCAGGAGACAGAAAAGCATTTCTGCGTGGTATCGGCGAGCCAAATATTTAAATGCCACGTCAGTTAGTATTTGAGTACATGATCGCCAGGGGCATGAAGGGGAAAAAAAATATTCACTCACTTAACTTCTTGTTCTATTTTTAAATCCATATGGTATTCGTATCCAATATTGTGTGATGCTGTGCATTCCTTCTGAACTATTTATTTATGACATTTAGCAAGAACGTTAGGAAAAAGTGGAAATTTATACATGCCTGGTGCCAAATGTTCATAGCTGAGGTTACTGACAGCTGTTCTATTGCATTCTATAACCTTTACGTACAATATGTTGTGATATTGTGTAAGACACAGACCCACTGCTGTCAAAGGCGCTTGAAAACATTCATGTTCTTTACTGATATTCCTACAAAGAACATTGTTGTCAGTTGGCTTTTACCATTTGCTAATATTTGACTTTATGCATCTGAATTTGTAGACAATATTTATTTATTTATATGTTGACTAATGATTTTTTAAAGCAACAGGCCCTTTTTCCAGTATTGCGGAATGAGACGCTGTGCTTTAGAGGCTCTCTATTAATTACATTTTAGCTTTGTAATTGTATCAGTAAAGGGACATCAACAAATCAAGTGCTCTTGTTCATTGCTAAAAATATATTACTATGTTCTACTTATAACTGATGCTTTGTTCACAATGTATCATCCAACAATACAACTCAACACATGTATTTTACTTTGATGCAAGCGAAAGTGCTGGATTTAATACTAAGATGCTACAGGCGTCCAGCATGTGTCTGTCCTCTCAGAAGTTTGTATTCTGCCCTTACATCCTTCCGAGTGTGATATAATGAGTACCATTTTGTTGAGTTATAGTAATATCCCCAGGATTCAATGGGAACTTCCTCAGGACATACTTAAAAACTCTATGCATATTTACTGGCAAAATACTTTTGCTGTTATTATTAATAATGGCCATGTATTACACTGAAGTTGGTAAAACAGTGGTCACACTATTTCTTAATTATCATAAAGTGTATTTGATTTTTTTCAACATGCTAAGTAGGTAGTTGTCAAAGCAACTACTGTAAATAACTTAAAATACACAACATTTCTGTAAAACGCAATATTCTCTTGAATAAATTGAAGTGACATTAATTTACAAAATCATATGACATTCACTATGAAAATGATTCTATTGCTAATCATACATTTATTAATGATAAATTAATACAAAGTATCCCACACAATGCAATAAAAAAAAGCTAGAGCAAAAATATCAGTTTGACCCATGAAATATATTTTGGTCCTTTAGACACACATTACCCACAGCACCTAGCTATAAGAATTCTCTAACAGGAAGTATAAAGTAAATGATTTGTCAATGATTCATCCACAGAACTGTCTAAAAGGAAGGAGGATTTATAGTTTTAAATGAATTACAATTGTGTGTATGTTGCATGAAATCGGAGCAAAATGATTACCGTATTTATCAGCGTATAACACGCACTTTTTCTCCCTGAAAATAGGGAGAAAATGGTGTGTGCTTGTTATACGCCGAAAAAAAAAAAAATCTACAACTTACCTCGTTCCTGCTCTGTCCCCCGGTGCTCTGAAGGTGCGTGGCTGTGAGGGAAGCGTTGTGAGCTTCCCTCCAGCCGCGCGGTCAATAAAGTGTGTTTTTTTTTTAAAACAAACTTTATTGACCGCGCGGCTGAAGGGAAGCTCACAACGCTTCCCTCACAGCCACGCAGCTTCAGAGCACCGGGGGACAGAGCAGGAACGAGGTAAGTACTGGGGTCTGGGGAAGGGGGGGGAGGAGGGTGGCATAACGAGCATACTTAGGGGCAATATCCTGGCATATTGGGGGCAATATCCTGCATAGTAAATGGCATATTGGGGCAATATCTGGCATATTAAAATGGCATATTGGGGGCAATATCATGCATATTAAATGGCATATTGGGGGCAATATCCTGCATATTAAATGGCATATTGGGGCAATATCCTGCATATTAAAATGGCATATTAGGGGCAATGTCCGGCATATTAAAATGGCATATTGGGTGCAATATCCTGCATATTAAAATGGCATATTAGGGGCAATATCCTGCATATTAAATGGCATATTGGGGGCAATATCCTGCATATTAAATGGCATATTGGGGGCAATATCCTGGCATATTAAAATGGCATATTGGGCTTCGAAGTTCTTAATTTAAGTTCTTAAGTTTTTTTCCCTGAAATTTCCTTCTTAAAATTAGGTGCGTGTTATACGCCGGCGCGTGTTATACGCCGATAAATACGGTAATTTTATCATGTACTTATTCTGACAAGTCTATAACAAGTATATGATTTATTTAAAGGACAACACCTTTGACATGTGAAAAGAGAACAGCATGTCAGATATGGTGAGTGTAATTCTTATATGATAAAATACTTTCCTCAACCCATTTAGTAAATACTAAAATTCCATGCAATTTTGGGAATATGTTATTTTTAACTAAAAGACACTTGCATCAAATGTAGATATTTGAAATAGAAATGCATTAATGAAAAAACACAAATAAACTACCTTCCTGAATCTTGTTTGCTTCCTGTACCTATATCAAAGGTCCTAAAATGAGTAAAGTTAAGTAAAAGTAAATTTAGTAAACAAAGACCAGAGAGATCTGGTCCAAGATTCTGAACAACATGTCAGTGCCCAATAGAGCTGTACGGAGCACGTATATCACACTGTGACATCACACGTAAAGTTGGGAGGTCTCGCAATTTTTGGCAAGGACCCAATTGATGGAAGAACTCTCACACACAGGAAAGATGTCCGCTATTTCTAATCTGGAAAGATGGTCAAGCTGGAAATCTGACACGTTCATCTTAATTTAGAATTTAACTAAAAATTCATCCCCTTACTGATTAAAAAAATTGGTGATTTTTTATATAGGTTTTTACTTGATTTAGAGATCAACGTTGGAGTTCAGTGGAGGAGATACAGATCTTTTATCCCTTTATTCTGTATCCCTTTAGACTTCTATTTATTTATGTTGTATCTCTATTCTAACCTTTCTTATACTATTGTAAATTACATGCAATATGTAATTTTTGAAATTTAAAATCAATCAACAAAGATTAAATAATAAAAAAGATCATCATTTGTGTGTTTACAGATCATGTAACACCGTGGTCCTCATCGTCTTTTTCTTGTTGATTATTTCTCTCCCACTAGGGAAATGAGTTAAATAAAGACAGATTCCTCACAAAACGCTTCATACCATTTACTGACATATAATGTTGTTCGTGAAACAGAAAGTCGATTCATTCTCTCAAGCAAAAAATACAAGATGACATTTCCTTACCACAAGAGATATCATTCATGGAAGCTATTAAGGTTTATCAGGACACCTGTTTTTATCATTGGTGAAAATGATGACTTTGTTTTTCATTTTTTAATAAGATGTCTCTTTTATGCCATTGTAGCTCATGTATTATTTGGCCTAAGAGAGACTGGCTTAAGTGTTATTTTCCATCAGCCTGCCATGTGAAGATGAATATTACTGAGTATCTACTTTCACATGCATTTCACGTTTCTTTTTTTATTATATGGTAAAGGTTTACGGGAGTCAGTGGGAATTTTCCAGGACGGTTCAACTACGAAGACATCGACAGCTTTTCAGTTTTCACGTGTTACTGGAATTCACAAATAATTGATGGTCACGATCAGGAAATAAATGTGTGGAGTTAAACGGAAACGATAAACACTGCCCATCATCTTCCAACGTGAAAACCAGACAGAAATAATGAGATGCTAGATGCGCAAACGCATTCGATTTTGAAAACGTAGTCTTGCCCATTTTTCATATTGTGGTGTCTTAACTCTTTATGTGCTGGAGGCAAACCAACACAGTACAAGTGAAAGTAAACTCTTCTAAACTTTAATTTCACAGTTGCTTCTAATATAGAAGCAAGAGGGAAACAATTAGTAGCACTAGTATGAGGAAGAACTAACGCAGAGAGAGTGACCTTTGTTTTTGAACGCCATCAACACAGGTTAAGTTAATATTGTGAGCATGCGCCAGCACCCAACTGAGCTCTGCCTCAGATGAGAGGCAGAGCTCCCAGTAAATCAGCGTATAAAGCAACATGTAGGGTTTACTTGAAGGATGCATTTTTGACCCTTGCTTCCTTTAAGAAATGTTCAGTTGTCCTTTAACTGTGAGAGATTTGTTAAAGGGCCATTCCAAACAAAACATTTTCCCATTGATTTATTACCTAAACCTTAACGCCACTTCCTGTCTGCATCCAAGAATACAGCTGTATGATCGGCCATGTTTGTGAAAGACTGTTTGCATGCTGTCTTACAGAATATATAATTTATTTGTGTTCAGTGGAAAATCAACTGATTATAGTTCCTATATGATCTACTTCTTGTCTAATAATTTGGTTTCACACTGGAAAAAACTTGCTGACTTGGCAACCTGCACACCTGGTGGGGAAAAAACCTGCAGATGCATGCATGAGCAATATTTGTATGAACACATAAAAAGGATCGTTATTAATTGGGATACTTTAATGGTTCCCTGTTTTTAAACACCTTAAAATGATTTCTAATGTTCTTCCTCCCAGGTACCAGCAACATCTTAGAGAGCTAAGTGAGAGAGTCAGTAGAAGCTGAAAACCTGATAAGTATGAGTAAATTAAACATTTTAATAATGAAGATATTCAAATTGAAATAGGCAACTTTCAAGTTGTAATATTTCTTTAAATCATAGAACTAATGGTCAATGATTTAGATGTATGTTTCCACTATAACACCAGTACAGTAACAGGGTAAAACATTGAGCAGTCCTTTGAATAATTATTATATGATAGTGCCACAGAGATCTAATAAACATTAAATTTACAAGCTACATTTTTTACATTGGTTATAAAAGAGTTAATAGAAATCACTGTATCATGTTTTTTGGGGTTTTTTTGTTTGTCTGAGTGATCAGTTCACACCGAGCATCACATAATGCTTCTTGTTCACACTTCCATTGCATTGAAAAACTGTCAACATTTTTTTTTATTCTTGCTGCTTTCTGATATACAAAGCCAAAGCAAATAGTTTAAAGGGAATCCACTGTGAACAATATGTTGCCATATTTTGCAACTGTAAAGGTGGTGTCAAGTGCAAAATGTATCCTTTTTAAAATAATTATTGATATCCCTTAAGTGATTGTCTGTGGGAAGTCATCCAAAGCTAATGACACCCCTTGTCTAAACTGAGTAAATGGCCAGATGTAACAGGGCCCAATAATGTCCTGGTGTGGAGATAAATAAATGATCATCACATCATCCTACATCTTAGGAAGAAAAATGGAGCACCTGTGTCACATTCATTTCTTTCTTTTAACTCAATAATTACGTGTGTGGGGCAGGAGCATTTCCCCTTTTTTTGTACATCTATTTTTAAGTACCAAGAATGGAATTTAAAACTGCATCATAAATTGTGGTAAGAAGAGGATGGCCATGGACAGATCCAACTGATCATCAAAACAGTTATAATACAATAATTGTTTAGAATGGCAGGCTTAAAGAGACACTAAGCGTTATTTTTCACTTGTGCTTCTAATATAGAAGCACAAGTGAAAATGTAGTTGTCTCTAGTATGAGGATAAAACTGGCATGTACTTTTGATAGTACACGCCAGTTTATCCTCTGACCGATAGCTGCATGCTTCAATAGGAAGCAGGCAGCCATCTGATTGGCGACCGGCGACTCTCTGCTAGCGCAGAAAGAGACCCCCTTAACTAGGTCCCCCCTGCTAATCCCATGCAAAAAAAATGGTTTCTCTCTGCGCTTGCAGCGAGAGACCTTCGGATGTCATAGCGGGTCTGTGTCTCGCACAGCAGATAGTAAACCCGCGTGTATCTATACATGTCGGGTTTACTTAAATGACCTGGGACATGTTTTGTTTAACCCTTGTTTCCTTTTGTTTAACCCTTATTTCCTAAACAATCTTTAATGATCCTGTAAGTGGATCTGTACAATCCAAACCTAAAATGAATTATTCCAATTTGTCAAAGCAAAATAAATTTCAGAGTTCTGTTGTATATCCACAACTGACAACAAGCCGAAAAGAAACAGACTCAGGGGCAGTTCCACCAAACTTGTTTTCTGTATGTTGTACATGTTGCTATTATATGTACATTAGACGTATCAGTCGTTAAGAACAAATGACAGGCTGTTGTTTTACACTGAAAATTATTTAATCGGGACCACTAAATTCAAGGACTTGAGTGAGAGTGAGTACAAAGTAGACAGGCAGTTTTCATGTTCTCCTCTATGAAAGTGATGTCATTGGCCTCCACAATGGGATCAGATTATTTCTTTTGAATGCTGTTTCAAGCACTTGGAAAGCAAATGGGTGGGGTTACATAACAAAGAAGGCTTGGGGAGGTGGACAGGATTGTTACATAGAATGTGTTGGCAGATAATAACCATTTGACCCATCTAGTCTGCCCAATTTTCTAAATACATTTATTAACCCAATAGGATAGCCTTGTGCCTACCGCACACATGGATTTCTATAGCAACAGCATTAAACCATACTTCATAAGCAGTTTTTAGGAGATATAGAGTGTTGGGGGGAAAACAGACACAGATCTGTGTTTTTTTTATTTTAATTTTACATAATGTTAAGCAATGGCCATGTATTTACCTAGACTGTCATTCCAATATGTAACCATGTTCATGATAAAAACTAAGTTTTTACTTTTACTATCATACTTCACTTAAAATAATAAAATAATAGCAAGGGATAATACATCCTTTAAATATAACAACCATTTTAATGTAGTTCAGTTTACAAATACAATCAGACAAATGACCTGGTAAAATGCTTCATATACATTTAAATGTAACATTTTGAAATCCCATTATTCAGGGAACATTGAATATGAAGCGTTAAAGAATTGCAAGCAAATGCATTAATTAAGGATAAGTATGTTCTACATGTTCTTGTGCTGGCTTCTATTAATGACACTTGTAACAGCCACATGGAAATTAACTACCACAAGGACAGGTCTTGTAATTTTCACTTTATACCTTATGGTAGGTGGTCATAAATACCAGGTAAACTTGCACAATTTAAGGGAGTACTAATGCTCCCTTTTATTTCAATATTCAGTGATACACACCACACTGACACAAAAATTCATGTTATATTGAACTACTCTCTAGATTTCTACTCTGTACGTCACAGAGTTCAGGCTGCTCAAAAATAATTGATTTGCAATGAATATAGGTTGCCCTTTGACCTCTAACTTGCTATGCAAGCTTGTATTGTGTGATAAGAATAATTTATACATATTTAAGGTAAATTGAAAAACTGGAGATTACAGTCTAAGTGGAAGAAAAGAAGATCATTTTAAATTTGTGATACAGCAGTGGTTCTCATGAGTGCAGGATTTAGGGAATACCTTATTCTGTTTATGGGGAGAACCATAAAACCTGTTGTGTTGAGGTTACTTGAGGTCTGTTTTAGATCTAAGGAAGAAACATTTTTCTTTTGCCTATTTACCAAATAGGACCACGTTTTACCAGTTGCAACTGATAAATAAACACAGCTCTCAGTTCAAGATCTGCAAATGTCTAAGCTTTAATAAGAAAATACCATGTTTTGGTATGAGACACTAGATCATAGGGTTACTATTCTGAATCTTTCCACTTGTTGACAGGTCTCACTTTTCTAGTGCTCAGTTTGGACGTCCAGACAATTATAATAATAATGCAGGAAAGCCTCAAATATATGTTTGTAGCTAAGTAGATGAAAATATTTCACAACTATAACCTTACACTACTATGGTCTTAAAAAAACACTATTGTTTTCCTAACCGCACACCTTTTTATTTTTCTTAAAACCTCTGCTTCACTGGTATTTGTTGTATGGTTTGTACTTTGTCATTTCTGCAGGAATTATCCTATACCTTCATAATTGACTACCACCTAAAAAATGGGTTTGGTTACTATGAATACATGTATTTATCGTTATTTGAAAGGTTTTTGGCCATGCAGCTAAAATAATCAAGAGGAGACATAATATATATACAGGGCACCTAAGTTTTGGTGGAGATGTCAGAGACCGGCATACAAACAGTACCCCACACGCGTTGGGTAATGTCAGAACTACCAAACCAGAAAATGAAATAAAGTGAGATAGCTTGGGTGTATGGGCTGGAGAAATATATTTTATGTGAAACAGATGAAGCCTATTCACCATGACAATAAAGGCCTGAAGAGGAAAGATCACTTCCACCAGAAACTTCATCATCTAGTCACTAACTTTTTTCACTTGATGTTACCCGAGTAGCAAACTTAGGATGCTCTCAATTTGACCTAAGTTCCAGCTCCTCTTCAAAGCACACAGTGAGTCAATGGAGGAAACCAAATGAAGCAAGAAACCATTATTCATTGACACAGCCTTCGTGCTATAATGAGGGTTGGATCCAGGTCCAATTTTTTATTTTTTTACACAATACACATTCCCCCATATGTCTGCCAGAAGACGTGGAAAGAACAACGATCCAATTCTAACGTAACAATTAGGCAAGTTAAGCAGCTATCTCATTACTTCACTATAAAAAGCACATATGAAATGGAATTAACATCAGTCAGCAAGGCTCGAACCATGAAGAAAATGCATGCGTTATAAAAATGTCTGTTAAGTATGCCAATGACAACAATTTGATATACTTAGGAAGGCTTGTGGTCAAAATGATGTCACCAGAATGCACACAACTAATTTCCTAAGGTTATATCCAAAAGGGAAATTGAAGAGTTTCAGCTTCCAAGGAAAGTAAATCTGTTTGTTGTCAATAATATATAAATATAACTCAAGGTGTCAATGATACTTAATACTATATTTTTTATTACATTTATTAAATTTATTATGTTATGTATTTTATTTGTTAAAAATTTGATATATAATATTGATACACAATATAAATTCTATAACTATTGCACATGAGCAGACGACAATCAAATCATCAGAGTTTAAATCTGATTAACCAGATGAACACTCTTCCATTTAACATCCCAAGTGTTATACTTTTATCTTATCTATCCTGCCTGCTTCTACTCTGTCCATCTATGTTCTGTCATTTACACCTTAACACTGTCTCTCTCTCCAAATATTCTCTACTTTCTTTATATTGATTATGTCTCGCACCTCTTCTCCACAAAATATCACACCACTAGTTTCCTCTGCTTTTATTTTTCCCAAAGATCCTCCATACCATAAAGTGTATATTTATTTGACTCTTAACTAATGTTATCTCTTTAAACTCTGTCATTGTATCACAATTACTCTATGACTCAATTTCCATCTCATTATCCCTCCACTCATGTTATCATACATGTACACACCACCCTTATTAGTCACTAACTCTCCCTTTTTTCCCTTTTGCATCCATATCTTTTTCATTGACCTCTTATCACCTTTGTAAAAGGAGAAAGATCATGTATAGTAGTGGCAACTGAAGCATTTAAAGGACAACTAAACAGTTTGTTAACAGTTTGTTTCCTTGAAGTTCTGGTTCTGGAGTAAACCCGACATGTATCTTAATAGATACACGTGGGTTCGCTCTCTGCTGTGTCTCACTGGTGAGACACAGCGATTCCAGGTTCGTCTGATGGAGGTCTACAGAATGCGGGGGTCACTCACTGCTAGAGCAGATAGAGACCCTTGTTTTTGCATGGATCAGCAGGGGGGGGGACCTAGTTAAGAAAGAAAATGGAAGAGTAATAGTAAGTAAAGAATTGAACTCAATCTGATCAAATTCAAATTCAATCACTGGAAAAGGTAAATACATTGTTGCCAGAGATCTGTGTCCATTATATTGCAATTCGAAAATATTAGCGGTGGGACAAATGCAAAAAAGTCTTCACAAGCTGTGAGCTCATAAAGGGAATAGAGTAGAAAGTGGAATGTGTGAGCCTATGAAAAAAAACATAAGAAAAGATAGGCTGCTCGCTGGTCTATGACTTACAGAAGCCTAGCTGAATGCTACAAATCAAAACCTGACAAATGGCGATGTAAAATATATAGAAGGAAATCAAAGTACTTTGGCAATTCATCTTTCCCGTGTGCTTAACCTGTCAAATAAGGCCTCTTACCTCTCTCTCCTTCAGTTTCATAGCGAGAACTAGTTGGTGTCTGTGATTAGTAAGTGATTCCCGAAAGTTCCCTTTGGAAAAGAATGCAGATCCCAGATTGCCATAGGCTCGGCATTCTCCCGTCTGGTCACCTGGATCAAATTGAAACAGCATGGTTATTCTTCACAAATAGGAAAACCTATTACCTTCTTCTTTAATACAGTTGGAATTGCAGGGAAACAATCTTTGTCCTTTTATGCTCATAATTTACTTTACTGTTTTATTTAATTTGTTCAACATCGCTAATACTTGACAATAGACAGAATGTGGACACATGGACCTCCCTACCCTTATTTGTCGCACACCTTACTCTGCAGATTGCCCCCTTTCCTTGCACAACCTTTCAACCTACACCAGATTGCACCCACAAAACTTTCAACAGTGCCAGATTGCCCCACATCCCTTTCCACTGCACAATTAGTTTCCACATTCACTGCAACATCTGTTCAGTTTATTGCCATCTCACGCAAGTCTGCTGCCCTAAGTCTAGGCAGTCTAGGAAGAAATACAACAGTGGGTCTAGTACTGCTTAGTAATTGCTGTGATTTTTATGCAATTTTACTTCACTCATTACATATCCAAAAGTATTATATATATTAACATTTTTATATTAGCTATATAGGCAAACATCGCTGGCACTAATATAGGTAGAAAAATAAGTTTACTTGGAGATTATTCCTCTACCCCCCAAAAATGGAAATAACCTGTTAAACATGGAATTTACTGGGATAATTAACCCCTTAAGGACAGAGCCTTTGAAACATTTTTGTCCTTTCTGGACAATGGCTATTTTAACATTTCTGTGCTGTTTGTGTTTAGCAGTAATTTTCTTCTTCGTCATTTGCTGTACCCACACATATTATATATTGTTTTTATCGGGACAAAAAGGGCTTTCTATGGATGCCATATTTTTGATCATATCTTATCATATTATTAAAAAAAAATAATAAAATATGGTAAAAAAAAAAAAAATACACAAATTTCTTTGTTTTTATTTGAAACAACTTCTCCTCATCGACAATAGCGAACGAAAAAACATGCTAAATAGATTCTACTATTTCTCCTGAGTACAGGGATACCACCCATGCATAGGTTTGTTGGGTTGTTTGGGGGCTAAAATGCCAAATTTGTGAGGTGCAGTTTTTTGTTTTCCAACTTGAAATTTTTACATGCAGACAGCCTGCACCCATGTCCCATTTGGGACATATTTGAAACCAGCCAGTGTATTTTACCCCATCAACCCATATATTTTTTAAAAGTAGACACCCTAGGCTATCTCAAATGGTGGTATTTTAACACTTTCCATGCACTATTTCTACCACCAGCCTTTGTCAAAGTTTGTGGTAGTAATTTTTTTGTGTTTTTTTTTCACAAACCTTGTACTTCAGACATAAATTTACAGATTTTGGTATGTGTCACTGCCAAATAACACCCCAATAAGTGTTCAGAAACATCTCTTGAGTACAGGGATACCCCCCATGCATAGGTTTGTTGGATTGTTTGGGGGGTAAAAGGCCAAATTTGGGAGGTGAAGTTTTTGGTTTTCCAATTTGAAATTTTGACATGCAGACAGCCTGCACCCATGTCCCATTTGGGACATATTTGAAACCAGCCAGTGTATTTTACCACATCAACCCATATATTTTTTTAAAGTAGACACCCTAGGCTATCTCAAATGGTGGTATTTTTACACTTTCCATGCACTAATTCTACCACCAGCCTTTGTCAAAGTTTGTGGTAGTCATTTTTTTGTGTTTTTTTTTCACAAACCTTGTACTTCAGACATGAATTTACAGATTTTGGTATGTGTCACTGCCAAATAACACCCCAATAAGTGTTCAGCAACATCTCTTGAGTACAGGGATACCACCCATGCATAGGTTTGTTGGGTTGTTTGGGGGCTAAAAGGGCCACATTGTGAAGGTGCGCATTTTCAACTTGGAATATTGACGTGTAGCCAGCCTGAGCCCATCTTTCATTTGGGACTTTTTTTTAAAGTAGGACAGTGTATTTTACCCCAAAAAGTATATATTTTGTAAAAGTAGACACCCTAGGCTATTTTAAATGGTGTTATTTTAACACTTTCCATGCACCAATTCTACCACCAGCCTTTGTCAAAGTTTGTGGTAGTCATTTTATTGTGTATTTTTTCCCACATACATTGTACTTTAGACACAAATTCACATATTTCGGTATGTGTCACTGACAAACAATACCACAATATATGTTCAGCAACATCTCCCGAGCACAGGGATACCACCCATGCATAGCTTTGTCAGCTTTGTTGGGTGTTGAAAGGCTACATTTGAGAGGTGCGCTTTTTGATTTTCAAACTTGGAATTTGAACATGTAGAGCAAGGAAGGGGTTAATAGCTCTTATAAGAGCCTTTGTAGTACTGTACAAAAAAATTAACCCCTAAAAATGCACAGACAAGAAAAAAATTTCTGCTGTGCAGTGATCAGTGGCAGGGAAGGGGTTAATACACTACACTATACAAAGGGTATGGCTTTTATAAAAGCCCTTGGGACTCACAATTTTTTTAACATTTTATTTAATTTATTACAATTAAAAAATTATGTTATACAGATCTGTCTCTTTCCCTCACTAAAACTCAAGTGAGGAGAGGGAGGCAGATCCATATGGGTCAGAACAATATTTACCAATATTGATCGAACCAGACGAATGGTGATGCTCATCTGAGAAATCACCAAACCACCTTTGCCACTGATCGGCTGTTACTGATCGCTATACACGTGTTCAGACAGCTTCAAAAGGAATACACGTAATCCCCTAGTGGGTATAATTAACCCCTAGCGAGTCTGACAAAAAAAATGCTGATAGCAAAAAAAAAATCCTTCTGCGACTAGATTGCTCCATATGCGCTGCTTAGGCAGTGACCATATGCACTGCTTAGGCAGTGACCATATGTGCTGCTTAGGAAGTGATATACGGCAAGGAAGGGGTTAATAGCTCTTATTTAAAAAAAAAATTACGTTAAACGTAGTCCCCTAGCGGGTATAATTAACACGTGACGGGTGTAATAAAAAAGTTTTAAAAAAATTAAAAATGCTTCTGCAGCAAGATTGCTGCATTTGCGTCAGATCTCTGCTTAGGCAGTGATCTACAGCAAGAAAGGGGTTAATCTCTCTTAAAAGAGCTTTTTTTTATACTGTAATGAATTACAGTAAAAAAAATTAACCCCTAAAAAATGCACAGACAGCAAAAAATGTGCTGCTGTGTATGATCACTGCGTACACAGCGATCAATGGCAGGGAAGGGGTTAAATGGCTTTTATAAAAGCCCTTGGTGTTTAAAATTTTATTAAATATTTGTTTTATTATTTTATTTTATTTTTTTACTTTATCTGATCTGTCTCTCTCCCTTACTATAACTAGTAAGGTGAGGGAGGCAGATCAATACTTGTCAAAGGCAATATTTGCTAATATTGCCTTTGACAGTATGATAAGTGCTCATCAGAGCACTTATCATACATGCCTGCACACAGATCACATAGATCTGTTGTGCCGGCATCGATTGGCTCCCCCTAGAGCATCGGAAGTGAAATACTTTCACTTCCGATGCTCTTGCCATTAGAAGGGAAGCGCTGCCTGTATAGGCAGCGTTCCCTTCTACTGAGCCGATGGGGTCGCTCAGGAGAGCGACCACCATCGGCTCTGGGGAGCATCAAGGTGTTACTAAGTGCCTCGCTAGCGAGGCACTTTAGAAACACCGCAGATGCTTAGAAAGCGAACGATCGTTCGCTTTCTAAGCACATGTGTGCAGTGGGCGCAGCCATTTTTAAATGGCTGCTACGATCACTCCGTGGAGTGATCGTAGCGCGCCCCTGCACTTTTGGGGGGTGTTGCACAATGCCTCTACCTAGAGGCATTGTAGCAACACCGTTAGAGTAAAGAAAGCGACCGCTGGTCGCTTTCTTTACTCAGTTTAGTGCATGACGTGCCAGGCACGTCAGCTGTCGGCAAGTCCTCGATTTGCCGTGACGTGCCTGGCACGTCATCTGTCGTTAAGGGGTTAAATAGATTATGTTTTTGATTTCCTGTCAATTAAAAAAAATTAAAACCGGGCAGGATCATGTTTCTTGATAATGCAGACAGCCACTTCTGCTAATTCAGGTACCAGTTAGGATATACAGCAGGACTAAGCAATAAACCGTGATCTGACAAGGGAATAACAAAAGCCAGCCATTAACAGCGGAGTTGGAAAAAAGATAAGCAAGTTTATATTTCCTTGTCAGCTCACTGTTTAGTTTCTGTTTTCTAATCCATCTTCCCTATGGTGTCTCCATAGATATACATAAACAGGGCCGGCCTGGTGAGAGGTGAAGCTCCGCCCCCACCTTGTGAAGCAGAGTGGTGTCTACTTAACGGGGAGCCGTTGGCAACATAAGTAAGTGCTGGTTGCACTCCCCATGCTTAGTGATGATGCAGGGCATCGGATTTCCGATACACCCTCTCACCCGGTGAACTCCGCCCCCTCCCCGGATCCATCAGTTCGGCTGTGCAAAGGGTTGATGAGGGGAGACCTTTTGATCTTTTTTTTGTGTGTCGCCCCCTGGGGTGTTGCGCCCTGTGATATAGCACAGGTCCCTACAGTCAACTATTTAAACACAGAGAGCAGCTTGTAGTTATAGACACTTAGATAAATGAACTTCTTAGAGAAAATCTTTCCTACATATGACACCTTGTCGGCTCTCATCAATATAAAACCCGACTGTATAATGCAATAAGATTACTGCATATGTTTGAAAGAATTAACACAATTTGAAAATAATATATAATGTATTATGCATATAATAATGCAACAATTTGTTAAAAAGTTATCATAAAAATAGCATTCACAATACATTGATCTAAAAACAGAAGTATATATTTTTTTTAAAACACACCTACCATTAACAGTAAAAGCAAATCTGACATGTTAGTTTCTAAAAAAAAAATTTGAAAACATATACTTACATAAAATAATTCAGTTGAAATTATAATAAAAATAACAGCTCTGGAAAGTGCACTGTTTAAAACCATTTAATGACACTAAAGAAAAACCAAAGAAGATTCTCCCTGATTTAGAGTCATTCCTACTGGTTTTAGCATGAACAGTTTTATAGACTTCAGCCCTATCTCTTTGACAGACGTCAGCACTAGCCCATTAAAATGCCATTTACTGGCTACATACACCCAAATCTTACCGCCTTGGGTCACTGGAGGTTGACATCCGTGCAATAGGAGTTTGTAATGCATGGCTTCTTCAATCCATTTGCATAACCACAAAGGCTACCTTACTAAATGGGGGCATTTGCTCTTCCAGAAGCTAGGGTGTGATCATGTGACATGATGATGTTTGTGTGGTGTGATGATTTAATGAAGATAATGTTTACACAAAATGACTGCTTTTCGAAAGTCATTAGAATTTTCCTCACCTTATTGTAATTTTATTTTTTGCAGTGGGGAATATTTTTCTTTTGAGTATAATTTGCACTGATTGGTCATGTATAATGTTGTTTTCTTTATTAATAAGAGTGTATTCTTTTCTGAAAAAGGAGAGTGCTTAAAAATGTTGCTGGACCAAGGTTGTGGCGTGTATTGATATTATAGCAATGCAGTGATGATGGGAGCATTTCACAATTGGTCCTGCCTCCAGACCTTTGTAAGCCCTTTTTTTAATTAAAAATTAAAAAACGAGACAGATAACCATTGAGACAGGCCCCATGTATGGTAGCACTGTCAATTTAGATAAATGAATATGTTAATTTCTGCACTCTAGATACCTATATTTTGTTCTTAAAACTGAAACCTGGACTTTATTGCTAGTCTCGTATAATAATAACTGTGATAACACTGACAACAAATGTGTAATCAAAAAGAAAAAAAAAACACAAACTAGTAGCATACCTAGAGTCTTTGCTACATCCAAGTCCTGCTGCATATATCCTGTACTTTTTTCTGTGTTCCCAAGAGACCAGTAAGCACTGCTCAGGGCAGAAAATACAGAGCCCCTCAGTTTTAGACTGCAAGTACCAATTTTCAGTGCAGCTTCTAGCACAACCACAGAGGCTCCATGATGTCCTGAAGTCAGGAGTTCTTGGCCAATCACTGACACGACAACAAAGGGACTCTTGTCCAGTTTCATCTTCTGGAGCTGCTGATAAGTTGGTTCCAGAGATTCTACAAGAAAAACAAAACAGATATGCAAACATACTGGTTAACAAATAATCATATTATTTAGGAACTAAAACTGAAAATGGAAATTATAACATTTCTTGAAGCAATTAGTTTATAAATGGTATATTCAGGAATTATAGCAAAATATTTGGCTATGAAACAGTGACAGGGAAACCCAAAATATACACTGTAATAGTGAAGGCAGACATTATTTCTACAATACACACTAACACTCCTTGGTCAGTAGAGCACCTGACCAATAGAATCCCTGCATCCAGGTTAATGACCAATAGGATCCCCGAATCCAGGTTGATGACCAATAGGATCCCTGCATCCAGGCATTCCATGTGACCTCTGGAGCCATTGCATCAACAACCTATAGTAATCTCAGCGCAGAACTGCTGTTTTGGCTCAGGGTATCATTGTTATTCCTGGTTTGCCCCTGAACATGTCTATATACTTAAGTGCTTTTGAAGCATGAAACGCATCAGGCGTCCTTTTTCACTGTGTCCGGTCCAGTCTTGTGTACCTGCCTTTTTCTACTACTTATTAAATGGCTTATTTTTTTGCAATACTTGCTTACCGTGAGCTCCTTCCGCAAACCGTTTGCTTCTTCTGATTGATATTACGTCTACATACTTGCCTGCATACAATCATACTATCTAACCATATAGTAGATTTCAAATAAACTACACTTTTTAAAGCACACTAACTGGTTGAGTTATGGATATTTTTTATTACAGCTTCCCTAGGCCAAATTACTATTGGAAGAACTAGAAGACATTTATACTTGAGAGTTGTAGTATTTAGGTTAAGTTAGAGTACTTAATCATATCTGTGTTTTAAATCAAATTAACAGAAAGGACCTTGTTAACCTAAAACGTAAATCTTTATTCATGAAAAAGGTAATTGCAAGGAATTGGAAGCATAAGACCATGTTAGCCGATTCAACTATTCTTTAAACTCTGCTATTTTGGCCTTATTGTAGGAACAGTGATAGATAGTCAGCAACCAAACTGTTTATGTATTTAAGGTTAGTTATGAAGGAAAATGGCATGCATCATTTAACATGCATGGCAATTTAGCTCATAGTAGTCTCAGTGCAAAAATATCTATATATTCTATTAATGAAACACAATATATTTTTAAAGTTCATCCACACTGTAGATAATATATAATGAAAAGTGTCCTGTTGGCAACCAGTGTCATTTTAGCATCATCTGCTTAGTATTATAATAAAAATGATGATCAAATATTCATTATTTAAGAACACAGTCTAATATCTTGTAAAAAGAAAAACTTGCCATGTTGCATAAATAAACTAACACTGTTAGTTAAAATGGAGATAAACTGAATTCTAGGAGCACTGAAGTACTTGTAATTTCATGGAATTTGGACACAAAAATGAGTTATCATTTTAATAACATTAATTGCCCCACTGATTTGAGCCCTTTTAATGCGTTGACATGCTGATGTTTGTATATGAATAAAATCAGCAAAGTAAGTTAGATTATAGCTGAGAAAGATAGAATAGTGTGCACAACTATCATCACAAACCTGCACTTGCATATGAGGTTGGATTGATGACATCATGAAAATTGTAGACATTGACAAGTACATGTTATAGCCATTCTTTAGTGATGTATGGATCGTTGGTTATCTACTACAAACCTTAAGGAGCTCAACTATGTTTCCATACTGCCGGAGCAAATGTGAAATATTCAGTGGCCCTAAAATGATGATAAAATGGCATATCATTTTGATGCCATTTTTAAGAATTACCAGTACCATAAATGGATTATATATGATTGCATTTGCAAACACTGACAGAAGAATAACACATTACTAAAAGTACTAATGATTATGTAACACTGTGTTATTAAATGTAAATGTTACAGAACATACTTGGAAAATGCAACAAAGATTCAAACAGAAAGGATACAAAAACCAAATCAATAGGTTTGAGAGAAACACAGCTGATCTTCAACATTCAATGACTTACAGAGATCCCACCATAAATCATGCCCTCAATTTAAACCCAATCTCACATTACATCATGGTGGTCCTAGATTTACATCATGTCATGTACTTTGAGAGGACTAAATATTATAAAATGTAATATGCAAGAATTAAGTATTTTTTTAAACTTTCCATTAAAGCTTACATTTTTCAGGGTTTGTCCTAAGCATTCACAGTATATCCTGGAAGCTAATTAGAGTGTAAATAAATGTAAACAAATAAACAACATACTTATGATATAAATAAGCAATAAGTTGTGTAGTTACTTGAAGATTTTTAGTATGGCTCAAAAAAAGAAAAAAAATTGTGAGTTTGAATGTCTAACATTTTTTTTTATATAAGGTTGTTGTGTTTTTCACATTTAAAAATACACTTTTTTTAAGATAATACTATGACTATTATTTTTTCTGATGCACTAAACCACCTTTTGATTTATTTTCCAGATTACTATTTTGTTTTGCTTGCTAACTATGCATTTTTAAAGGGCCAACCCTGGTGAGTTTCTTCTGTAATTTTACAATGCATTTTGATAATCTTACCTTACCTCACCTGCACCGTACCTTTAATGGTTAGCTCCCTAGAGCTTTCTAAATTCTGGCACCAAAAAACAAATAAACATAATAGAAATAAGAGGTGTTGGTTACATAAATTGGCCAAAGCATCATAATCATATCAGCCTGCAATAATTGCCAAAACAAGAGTCTATCTATGACTCAAACTGGTTTGCAAATCTATAATCACTTCTGATGTATTCCCCATGTCTTTGCAAGGGAATCTATAAAATAACAGAACATAATAGTACAAATAATGTGCCAGTCTCAATACATTAAAGTGTGCTGAGTAGCAAGCCATTTGCGGGCCCAGTAAAGTTATCCTCTTTAACACTGAAAACCTGGGATATGTTGTTTTTCTCCCCGTAATCAACCCGAAATGCAAAATCAATAGTTTGCTGGATGTGTCGACAGCCCGTGTAAAAATACCTCTGCGTTTGTGTGATAACCAGTGATCCAGCAAGGAGGAAATTACAATTAAATGCAACTGTAAACCGAACAGCGGAGCACACAAAGACCGGTGCATCTATGGACAAGAATAGCATGATCCTCACACTGATTCATCTTCGGATCAATATATAATTGAACCCAGTTTATGTGCCCATCGTCTGATATTATTATGACCCTACTGTTATTAAGATGCTGCTATCCCAGTTTATGCTTTGCGATTTATTGTTCTCAAATACTTTACAAGTGATTAAAACCTGCAGTTGTCCCGTTATTCATTCCCCTTTATTATGAGACATCTATTTACCAAAGAGCATTCAAGAAAATGCCCTTGAGATTTCTTTTTTGCAAGCAGCTTTCTTACATTGTTCCTCTTGTTTTGGGTTTTGGTCCATATCTATTAGAATAATAGTAAATAACAGCATTAAGGAAAAACAGAGCTGCAGTAAAAAAAATGCAGTTCTTAGATGACCTGATTCTACATAAAAAAAAAAAATCTGGTATGTAACATTAGAGCAAATGTAAGAAGAAGATATGCACAAACCAGCTCAAATGTACATGTGGGACTAAGAGGTCAATAACTTATATTCACATAACTCAACATTCAAGCTTGGAATCCACGTTAATCACAGTGGGGAGAACCATAGAGATGTAAGTCTGGAGAGTCAATGTGGCTGTGTAAAGGACCATACAATGTATGACCCTGACCCACCCACCCCAGGCTCAGCAGGGATATTCACAATAGTGAGAGTTGGAATTCGTGAGAGAACCATATAGTTTCCACGCAGGTCTCCTACTAACAATTGAATGACAATGCTGTCTATGTAATCGTGGAAAAACAGGGAGCAAGTTCATTCTCTGCCTTCAAATGATTTGTTATCAAAGTTATTCAGTATTAAATTAAAGTTGGGGTAGTTAAGCATGTGCTTTGCATGTACACAGTTGAATCAATCATTGACTAATCCTGACAGCTGAGAGGGAGATGCACATGTCAATGTTGTGGCAACTGACATTTAATGTGGACAAGTGCAAGATTATGCACCTTGGGCGTAAAAATCTAAAAAGCAGAATATAGACTATTTGGTACAGTCCTAACCTCAACATCTGAGGAAAGGGATTTAGGAGTAAAAAATTCAGAGGACTTAAAGTTAGGTAGGCAATGCAATAGAGCAGCAGGAAATGCTAGCAGAATGCTTGGTTGCATTGGGGGAGGTATTAGCAGTAGGAAGAGGGAAGTGCTCATGCCATTATACAGAACATTGAATTATACAATATATACATCTACTTGTTATTTTCCTTTTGCTTGAATAAATAACTTACACTCTATACATAGAAGCGCTGTTCTATTTATTACCAGTTGGCTCTTAGTAATTGCATTTATGGCATTGTCTAAGTCATGACTGTCTCAGCACCTTGGGCAGCCTGCAGGGATATTGCTCATTCTCAATACAGTGATGTTTTCTAGTACAATAACTGACTTGTCGCAATAAAACCTTAGGTTAGAATAGACATATCTGCTGCAGTCAACGTACATATGAGAACATGCTCACAGACTCTGTACTACTCACAGACAATAACCAGAGATGGAATAAGAGAGAAAGAATGTGCACATTAACAGCTGTCTCTGCTCTCTAGAAACCTAGAAAAAATAGCAATTCTGTTCTTTCAGAGAAAGAGACAAAATAAACAGTCTGAAAGCAGAAAGCAGATAAGGATAAATAATAATATTACAAAAAGGAAAAATAAATATTCTCTTTCTTAAATTATACTGAAAAAATTCCAGTGTAAATGTTGAGGCCTTGTTGGCTTTGATTGCCTCCTTGCTTGTATGAAGTATAGTAAGCTGTGGGTTAGGAACACACTGCTAGTTCGTATTTAATTGGGTGTTTTTTTTTCTTGTTTTTGTTAGCAGTAAAAAAGTAAGCTAATGTTTTGGACTATATGCTAATTCCACTTATATAACCAGACTCTAAGACAGAGCAAGAGAGAGAATGACTGTGTGTCCCATAATCTGATGACTTTCCTTGCCTTGGCATATGTTCCTATACTGAAGCACAAGAGCGTCAAAGATAAATAGTAACTGAAGGAGAGAAAGGATGGATGGTGAAAAGGAATCACAGATACCAATACATTGTGAACTTTGAAAGTTTTACATTTACAGGTAGCATATAAGATACTGTTATATGGGGTTTATATAGCATGTAATTAGAAAGAAAAACTGCCTCTCATAAGTTACTCGTGTACCCTCAGCTTTGTATTCCCTTCACCTATTGACCCATCAAAAAAGAAGAAAACTAAAATGAAAAGAAATATTAATACTGTATTTGCTCGAATATAAGACGACCCTGATTATAAGACGACCCCCCAAACTTTGGATATTCCTTTAGGAAAAAAACTTAAAAGCCTGAATATAAGACTACCCTATAGGAAAAAAAAAGTTTAACTTGTATATATTCACATGTAAATTGCTTTTTAATATTAAATAAAAAACGATGATATTAAACAAATGCATTTCTTGTTTTTATTGCCTTTTATGTGCCAATGCTGCCTCCCCCCCCCCCCCCGCGTTGTCACTCTCTCTCCCCCAGTGTTATCTCTCTCCCCCTCCCATGTTGTCTCTCCTTCCCCAAAAACGTTTCTCTCTCCCCCCCTTGTCTTTCTCGCTGCCCCACTGTCGCGCAGACATCCCCCGATTGTTAGAGAGGGGGATCCAGGTCCCCTGCAGCTCTGCGGGGGACCTGGATCCCAGTCCTATAATCTGACCTCAATGGAGAGATTAGCAGGTTTGTAACCATAGCATTTAATTTGCAGTTTTTAGGAGATAGGAAGAGTTTAGGAAAAAAATTGATCTGCTTCTTTTTGTTTACTTTACATGATGTAGTACTTATATACAAATAAAACTTTCTGACATTGTATGTGACACTGCCCTTTTATAGGAAAACTAAACGTTGCTTCCTTTGAGGTTTACTCTCACAGCCAATCAGAGCAGGAGCTCATCTGATTGGAGTTTGTTGGCATCAGGTTCTCTCTCTCTATTGGTGCAGATAGAGTACCTTTTTAAAAAAAATATTTAGTTGGTTTATTATTATTATTTATTTTATTATGCTTTACAGCAGTTAGAGAGTGTACCGATTATTAAGAATTCCTCAAGGTACTCAATTAGAAACCAAAATGTCACTCTCCTCTTGGACAGGTGATAAAAGAATATATGAATCGGTAACGATCACCCTGTGAACAGTGTTTGATGCTGTAAAGTTGGTTAGAGACAAGGCAATACAGAAACTCAGTAGTCAAACTCCAGGCCAAAGCAGTGGACTTGGAAAAAATCTCCCATTCAGCTGCATTGGAAAATATTTCCAACTCAGCTACTTTGGCCTTCAATTTGAAATTCTCTTCTCAATTCCCTGCGATTCTCTCTTTATTGAGTAGATCCTATAAAAAAAATACCTGTCATTCATTATGTAGTCTGATATGTGGTGTTTGTAATAGTACTTTAGCAGACAGGTAGGTCAGCTCACCTATGGTAACCTTTCCTTTGCCAAAGAACTAGATGAACCCAGAGGATACCTGACCGAAACCAAAAATAATGCTGTGACAAGATCCCTGGGGCCAGGGGTAAAACCTTTTACATATGCATAATTATAAACAACTCCAGTTTCAAAGAGTAGTCATCACTGTAGTTTGCCTGAAATACACAAAGTGTACTGACAAGAACAACAATGTCCATTACAAGGTCTGTGAAGGTCCATCATTAAATTGTCATCACAACGTCCAGTAAATGTCCACCAATGAAATGTTGGTGTCTACTCCTGGTATAAGTCTAATCATTTAGCTGTAGTATTTTACCCATAGTGCAGCACTACAGAAAGAACAACATAAATAGAATGCATAACACTCCTTGGTGTTTTATCTGTGATTGTGGAGACTATAAATGCAATAGCTGTAACCATAAAGCAGCACCTCAGAAATGCATTTTCTCCAAGGACAAAATGTACATCTATACGAGCGGATTCCAGGTCAGCACAACCTTTATAATACTGATTTATATTCTCTGAACTTGACTACACTGAAAAAGTGAATAGCCGAAAAAAAAAATCCATTATAGATTCCTTTTATTCATGTATGACAAATCATTTCCACAAATATAGCTGCCAAATTGTGTGTATGGAGGTAAAGAACAGAAAGGTCAGGCATTACTAAATCTCTATACAATTCACATAACTGTCCTAAATGCAGAATAGATCACAGCCATATTTTGTCTCTAAAATAAGCATGGATCAATGGCTCTAGGAATATTCTGCAGAAAGTCTTCTCTTTGAGAAAGAGAAATGTACACATTCCTGACTACAGATACCTCTGTTGATGTACGCTCAATTGAGCGTTAGCCTTTGAAAGTCACAAGCAATGAAGCAGCTAGTGCCAACATCATGCAGATCCATCTCATGAATTATTATACTAGAGTTTTGTTCCTTTTAAAGTTCAATGAAACAAGAGGTCACTACCTCTGTTATTAGAACGCCAGTAAGTGAGAATGTGGTGCATTTTGGCTATTGTTGCTTTTGATTTTTAATGAAATAAGTAAGCCTATTCATATTTTTTTTCCTTGCATACCCTCTCCCTAACACCAACCCATTCATGGCCTCTAACCTCTCCCCACCTGTAGAGCATTCTATGGCGTCCTAAAACACTGGGCTCAAATGCCCTTTGGAAGGCATAGAACATCCTCTATTTAACAGATGATTGCTGCTTTCTGCAATGAGCTGTACTGTGCATCCCTGCAGCGTAATCCCACCTGTAAATCTGATAGGCTGAATGTAACCAATGCTTAAAGGAATACTAAATGTTATTTTTCACTTGGGCTTCTAATATAGAAGCACAAGTGAGATTTTAGTTGTCCCTAGTATGAGGATAAACTGGCGTGTACTTTTGATAGTACATGCCAGTTTATCCTCTGACCGACTGGCTCTCTATGCTAGTGTAGAGAGCAGGCCCGCCATCAGGGGGTGACGGGCGATACTGGCGTCCCGGGCCCGGTGTGCCCAGGTCACGCCAGCAAAAAAAAAAGAAAAAAAATCTCTATTAAGCCGGTCCGCAGCTGTGAGGGAAGTGTTCTGCGCTCCTCTCCAGCTGCGCGGCTTCAATAAAGTTTGTTAAAAAAAAAAATGTGACCGGAGTTAATCTGGTCACATTTTGTTTTTTTTAAAGAAACTTTATTGAATCCGCGTGGCTAGAGGGGAGCGCAGAACGCTTACCTCACAGCCGCGGTCCTGCAGAGCACCGGGAGACAGCAGCAAGGAGGTAAGTACTGGAAGGGGGGAGGAGGGTGGTACATAACGAGCATACTGAGGGGCAAAATCCTGGTATATTAATTGGCAAATGAAGCCCTTCTTATGACGATAAAAATAACATATAATTTGTGTGGGTACAGTATGTGAGAGAGAAGAAAATTACAGCTAAACACAAACACCACAGAAATGTCAAAACAGGAATTGTCACCAAGGGAAAGTCAAGGTAAAAATGTCCATTGAAGCCCTCCTGGAAACATCCGGGCACTGTGACAGCCAATCACAGCGCCCAGATGTTAATAGATGTCAAAGCAGGTGCCTGCTTTCACAACTATAGTCTCTCCCTGCTCCACGGCGACCTAAATATAGGGGTTCAAGTCTCCCCCTGGTCCCCCCAAGCACAACCAGCCCCCCACCCCAAGGATAAATAAATAAATAAAAAATAATAATAATAAATTATATAAAAATAAGAAGTTATTCCGTAGAGGACTAATGACATGTTATGTCTGTCTGTGGTCCTCTAGGGATATTTTATTAAAAAAAAAAAGACTGCTAGTGGGGCCAGTGCTTTGCATTGGCCCCCAGCAGTAGATAGGGGCCCGCAGCAGCTGGATATATGATCCATGCAGCTGCAGGATAGCAAAAACCTGTGCTTCTTACTATAGACTACATTTCCTATTCTGCTACGGTAGCTTTTGGCGGGCTGAGCATGATAGGAAATGTAGTCACAAGCATTACATAATAAATACACGTTTTTAATCTACAATGACCGTATCCTAAATGTTGACCTGTACCTAGGGTTGCCACCTTTTTGTCAAAAAAAAAATACCGGCCTTGGTACTGTCTCCATAGACTTAACATTGGCCTGATGCCAATTTTTTACCGGCCTGCCGGTAAAATACCGTCCAGGTGGCAACCCTACCTGTACCTGCCACATAAACCTAGCAATCCTATACAGTGGTGTACTGCTATACTCAGGGGAAGTTGCTGAACATTTATTGGGGTTTTGTTTGGCAATAAAATAGAACAACCCCTTTAAATTCATACCTAATTTTCAAAGTGTGTGGAAATAAAACACACACAAAATTAATACACCAAAACTTGTCAAGATTAGTGGTAAAATTACAGAATAAAAAAAGTTGAATGCCCTGGGATGTCTACTTTATAAAAATGTGTACATGTGGGGGGTTATTCAGCGATTCATGAACGATATCGGTGTTACAGTGTCACTAATGCTAATTGAAAAAAAATAAAATGGTTTTGAAACAGCTATATGTTTGTATTTATTAACATAAAACATGCAAAAAAGGCAAAAAAAACATATAAACATTGAATATTTCTAAACTCAGGACCTATAGTCTAATCTATTTAGCAGTTTTTTTCATTAACTTTTGGGGCTTAGTAAAAGAATTTACAAAGAAAAGTCAGGAAAAGTTTTTTTTTTTTTTTACATTTTAACCATATTTTACTATTTTTTCACAATACAATAAATGATATGAACAAAATAATGTCACGAAAACAAAGCCCTTCTTGTCCTGAAAAAAAAATATATATAATTTGTGTGGGTACAGCAAACGACAAAGAAGAAAATTAAAGCTAAACACAAACACCACAGAAGTGTTAAAACAGCCTCGGTCACTAATGCACAACATTCCAAAAACAGTCTGGTCATGAAGGGGTTAAAATGCACTCTGTCTTAGCTTCCACGGTATTTCGATAGGGACTCACAGATTCTGTTAAGACCCCAAGTGGGTCTGTTCTTATGTGTCCCTGGTTCCCTTTACCACAGCCAGAGCAGGTTGATTATTCTGTTCCTGCTTTTGCAGTATATTATACATGCAGTCTTCTTTACACCAGTATGTTGTTTTGTGTGACTATCTCAAAAAGTATGCCACTCTATGGTATATATCTACTAAAAGATGGTATGTAAAATGTAGACATATAAGTGCAAACACTAACGTTCTCAAATAATGAAAGTTCCAGATTAGAAGACCTTAGTTTTCAATTGTGATGTATGAAGTCTCATTTCTAAACTGGTAAGTTATATACAGAACAAGGTAATCAAAAGTCTTCTAATGTAGACGTTTCAAGCTCCACCAAGGCAAGATATTATATGTCCGGCACTGGAAGGGTTTCAGCTGCGAGTGTTGGACCAGGTGCCGCCTTCATTCGCCGACCTAGCATTAAATCGCAATAGACAATGAAGAAAAAGGAAGGCACTTGCACGCTGGACGTTCCGTTAATAGAGTGGTGTTTAATGGAAAAAAATTATAAATATGCACAGCAACAAAACAGTGTGAGAAACCGCACTTGACGCGTTTCACGTGACTTCAGACTTAATCAAAACAAGTACTATGGGATATATATATATACACACATGTATATATATATATATATATATATAACTCATAGATGGAACACGGAAAGG
This sequence comes from Pelodytes ibericus, assembly GCA_036172795.1. Lineage (NCBI taxonomy): Eukaryota > Metazoa > Chordata > Amphibia > Anura > Pelodytidae > Pelodytes > Pelodytes ibericus. The sequence continues at coordinate 117,170,775 of CM069860.1, forward strand.
ATCCATTATAAGATACTGTAAATGCCTCTCCTCTATCCTTGATATTTTAAGCCATGTTTTTTTAGCCTACTGGTATTAATAATATATGCCTTAAATATTTATTTATATTGTGCTTCCGTTTAAAGGTTAATTGGTTGAGGTATAAAAAGGCCTGCACACTTCTCATTACAGGTATCCATTTAAGCTTTAGTAACCAATACTTCTTTTTTTGCTACCCTAATAAAGCTACTCGGCTAACGTATTTAAAGTTTTCAGTATTTGAAAACATTTTCTTTCTTTATGAAATATGCCTTGCCTATGTCCTGGCAGCTTAGAGACAAGGTCATATTTATCCCTGATTTAAATATGAATTTCCTTAAATAATATTGTCTTCCAAATCAAAAATAAGTAGTAATTAACATTTGTGTGGACTTAACGGCATACTCAGAAAACATATATTGTAAATAAAGAATTTAATGTCAATGAAATATACAATTAAAACCCAAAATGGGAAGCAATTACTTACTGTGGTCTTTAAGAGTATCTAATTTACTGATTGGGTGGCACATGTCAAATGTTGAAAGTAAACCAAACCACAGTAAAACAATAGGACACACATATAAACCCATTGATTAGTAATTTTCCATGCTAGGCATGATCTTGTAACTTACCTCTCATGGGAGATTTCATGGCTGCCTCCACCATGCCAAGCAAAAGCTGTAAACTCTTGGGATCCTGAGCCAGCCCAGAGGCAAAAGCAGCCAGTGCATCTGCATGGCGTCCAAGATACTGAAGGGCAACACCCTGTCGGAAGTAGGCCTATTAAGAGAAAAATAAATCCCATCTTTAGTTCATGACCTGGTTATAATACCATTAACAGCAGTGTATGCTTATAAACAATGATCGTCTACTCCAACACATGACCTGTCATAAAAATGGGTTATATAGATTAACACTCTTATGCTTATTTCATGTACCAAAACTATTATCAATTGTCAGTGCTGTACTAAATGCCTACATCAAACGCGCTACATACTACATCGATCCATTCAAATTTAAGTAAATTTGAATGGGTTACAAAAGATATAGAATGCCTCTTTACTAATTTTGTGTTGTTATCCTGAACAAATTCTTAAATATATGATTGCATTATAGGGCATATTGTAAAAAAAAATCCTATAGTAAATCATCTTAAAGCAATGTCAGTTTTATCCTAGGTAAGGTTATCACAGTTGCTGTGCAATTTATCATCATATACGTCCCAATTAAACCATATTTTATCTTTCCATCATTGGTTGTGTCCAGTTAATCTCGCACAAACAGTCTTGTTTTCCCCGTTTCAGGCACTTGTCTTTGACCTTGGTTCAATTGTCCCTCCCAAGGTCAGTGATAAACGTCAAGTATTATACTGGTTTCACATGTAATCCCTAGAGTACCTATCCCACAGCCGCACACTTACACAAATACTCTTTCACTATCACCCCATTATACTTTCCATTTATCAACCCCTCCCAAATTAATCAATAACATAATAAATTCTGTGTGATTCCATTTTATTTACTATATACTCTTATCTTATCAAAGACCTTAGTGACACCTACAAAGACCAGCTTCATTATCCAAAGAACAGTGGCAGATTCATTTGACACCATCGCCCTTTTGTGAAATTGTATTGAGTGACATCATAATAGCCTTTATCCTCCATGGCCTTAATGAATTTGTCCTTCGAGATTTATTTCATTTCTTACCTAACTGCTGAACTTAGTATATTTTACTCCATTTCGTACATGCCGAAATGATGCATTCATTGTTGAATCTGCCAGCTTTCTAATATTTACTTGCCATTCTATACTTCCTATGAAAAAGTGTAACAAATCAATACAACGAACACCGGGTGTAATAACTGTGAGAATCCCAAGACAAATTGTTTTATTTGTTCATCTTAGTCGATACTTTAGAATCAATGCTAATCAAACTACTACCGACTTCCAGATGTTCACGTCACATACAAAAATAACCTAATACTCTGGAGAAAATAAGAAAAATAAGAAATCGTCTTATGGCAAAATGTATTAACTCCAGTTCTTTGTGACATTATCAAGTACATGTATGGCCCCACTTCCACTCAAACAATCATGGGGCATATAAAGCTCATTTGGTAAATTGTTTTGGAGACCCCATTGTAACATGCATTCTATATCCTGACCCTCATTGTTTTCTATCGATGAGTCATCCTAGGACTAATTTGTTTTGGTCTTGTGTGTAGGAGGAGGAACTTTTGATTTCAATGGCACAGAAATTGGTTTTCTACAGTGGTAGAAGAGACATTTGAACTTTTGTCATGCCAGGGCCCAACCACCCCACAACAAGTGCCTTTAATTATTAGCAAGCTTCCATTTTTACAACCAATACAAAATAGTATTTTTCTCTCTACAATTATTTTAGTTAACTTTATATAGATATGATTATCAGAAATGGACATAAGGGAATCAAATAAATAAATACAAAAACACAGACATATTGTAACCATATTACAGATTGGCTATTCGGCAGGTTCTCAATGTTTACACGAACAAATAACTTTCCCATTCCACATTTTCACTGGGACCCACTATCTAAGTATGTTGTCATGGTTAGAAACAGGACCCTGTTTTCTGTCATTATTTTATTTGGCAGTGGAAATAAGTCCCTGTGTTAAAGACATATGTCATGCACGGATGTGAAGAGTAGCTGGCTCAAGTTAAAACTACATGGAAATGCTATTGGAATCTAGAACATTCTCCCAGCACAGCGGTTCCAGTTCAGTGAAGGGTGGCATGGGTAGACACATAGGTAAATGGAAATGGAAGTGGGACCAGCAGAAAAAACTACCCAAATGACTTCATTACACTGAACAAATGGGTGTCTCCAGGGGGAAGCAAGCAGGAGCACTTGCCAAATCTACCCCCAAGGCCGCAAATAAAGCTTCATTTTGATTTATCTATTACTGTAGGTTAACAATATTATTTTACATGTAACAAATATCTACTGTGCATAGCTGTAATAAAACGGTTGAACTCCCATTGTTAATATTTCAGCCATTTTAAGAAAAACTGGGTATATATTATCTGCAAACAGCAAATGAAACAAATAAGAAATACATAGCTTCCATGGTAGACAATATCTGTTATCATTATCCCAGTCTGTTTTTCATGAGGCCATGTTGTTCCAAATCTAACCTAAGAAAGCATGACATTAGATAAAATCAGAGGTGACAAGACACATTTGTGAACATAAATACCTAATCTGCTTTCCATTAGCAAGCAGTGATCGCAGGGCAATTTTTAATTAATTGGATGGAAGTCAAATTTATGCCATTAACCAACAGCATTGTTTCATTACTGAACAAGCCTCGCAACTATTGGGAAAAGGCAGGCTGCTAAATTACATTTATCCTGCATTATGTAATAAACAAAGAAAATGTTTTTTTGCAGTTGCTAAACAGATGGACATGAATAGAATTTTACAACTTAATGAAAAGTAATGTGTTATTTGACCTGTGACACATCCAGTGGCATTTGCCATAGTGAACTGTCATTAAATTATATCAAACACAGTATTATATTGCAAATGATGAGCAAACATGCATTTTGTTAATTTAACGTGTAATGTGTCAGCTGCCTGAAGCAATAACAGGACACTAGAGGCAGTAGGGGGATGGAGTGTGACTTATTTAAATGGATGCCCCAGCCCAGTGAAAAGGGGGGAGAGGTTCACATTACAAGACAGCAAACTTATTTTATGTTTAAGTACAAGTTTTGCACAGGAACAAAAAGCACCTCTGTGTTTCCCCATTAAACATAATTGGAGTATACACATAGCACCTTCATGAGCCTTTTTTAATTTAACATTTCATGCCCACTTTGATATGATTTTCTTTTCTTATTTGATGCAAGATGCTGCACTAAGAATAATCTTTTTTTTGTTTTTGTTTTAACTGGTAGGAAGTTTATACATGTTTTGTGGTAGTTTAAGGGAGTTATAAGATTGGGTTTAGTAGGGTTCCAGTTAAGCAAAGGTACCTACTGAATGCAGCGGAAACAATGGCCAGTAAAAAGGTCCTGCCGACTGCAGTCCTGAATTAGCTGCTTTGATAAAGTGTTAGGGGTACTGTCCTGTCAAATTCGGGTCAGTCATAGCTAGCAGACATACACAGCCAAAACACAGAAGAATGAGCTCTAGACACCAAGCTGAAGCTCAGTCTCATGGGGTTATACAGAATTGCATGATGCCATGTTACCACATCCACTTTAGACTCCGCCCCGCTGGGAGTCTTCCCAGGAAAGTAAGCAGGTTTGCCACTAGACTAGAGAATTTCAGGATATCTTGGGTTTAAACAGTTTTCTTTCTATCAGGCACCAGGAAAGGAACTCACATGAATGTCAGTAGCTTCTATTATTGTTTTTTTTTAATAGTGTTATTAAACTTTAGGTATTGGCTTTACTAAATCAATTCACTTGAGTTAACCAATAAACCTTAAAATTCTATCTTGGCTTATTGGTTCTCTGTTGACTGTTCCAGTTCTCAGCATCAATAAGAAACACAAACTTTGTATTAGAGAAAACAGACTTTTGTTTTCCTAAATGTTGAGAATAACCCTTCAGAACTAATAAATGGAGCATTCATTCAAGTACAAAAAGGATATTTTAGGACTTGCCACAAATAATATGAGAAATGTATTCTTGTTGATCTATATAAAAGTTGTAGCATTCTCTTGGCCTGATATTAAACCGCATAGTCAATTTAATTGTCTCAAAGTAAAATATTGTTTATCTCTGGTTAAAAGCAAACAAGTCACTAACTGTAACGATCATAAAATGAAACCCCCCCAAAAATGTACAAATATTAAAATATGTACAAATGTACAGATGAGATCTCTAAAAGACAATATTAAAATAATTGGTAACATCCCCTCTGTGCCATCATTATTATGTTCATTTGTATACGCAGCTGTGTGGCACTCTAATAATGGGGTCAGAGACAATTATTTTAAAAACACATTTTCTTGAGTTTTACCTTACTTTCTTTTTGTTTGTTATCAGATTATATAGATTATGCTTGTACCATATATACAGCGGTAATCACTGTTTAGATAGGGGACTAATTACTTTATTAGTTGTAGTGATAATTGCAGTACAAAAAATACTAAATGTTGTTTTTTCTTTTCTAAAAAACATTTGGGCATCATTACATGAAATAAAATCTGCATGACTCCACTTTCAAGGTTCCCATACATTATTAAAATACATATCACATTGTCATCTTGGGAACAAAAAATGTTTTACTGGTTTAATCCAAACCAAGAAACACAGATTAATTTCTCCAAAGCCACGGAATTGATGATATACTAAAAGGAAGTAAAAACTAACGTATAACACTGCAGCGCAGTAAATAAAAGCAGTATTCATTTAATGTAAAGAAGAAGTTCTACAAGAATGATGGTTAGATAAGTATATCCATAAATGTGCAAATACAATTTAATACAACTTAAGGGTCACTGCTATATGTATTTGATAAGCAATATGTACACAGATATCTATTATACCAGACTTGTGTCTGCTATTTTTGTTACAATAAAATCCTAAAGCTCCAACATAAAGCATTTAAAACGCTAATAAGAAAAATATTTTTTGCAAAAAAGCCTGGTGACAGTCTGTGTGTCGAGCACTAATTTTTACAAAAGAGCAGTAAAAATGTTTGATTATGATTAAATAATCTTTGGAAAACAACAATATTAAAAACAGCCATTCTAAGCTATAAATTAAGACTTAACATTAACAACACACATAATAACAAAATTGGCATAGCCATATTACTAATATTGTAAATTAGGCTGGGCCTTCTCTGTTAGTTGGCTCTGAATAATGGCACACAAATATTATTCAAATTACAAGTATAGTATTGTATTGTAAGTACAGCAATTGCACTTTCCACAGAATAATATAACAATAAAATAGAAAATGTTTCACAATCCAATTTGGCAGAATTCCCAGACTGTTACCATGGCAACTAAAGTCAGAATTTGTCCTGACCAAAAGTAACTGCATTAAGCCAGGGACTCACAGGAGCAGGAGGGTTGGGCACTGGGCTAAAATTAATGGAGGCTCAATATATAGAAAACATACACCCTAAGGGCAACACTTGCTACTTTTTGGTTGGTAAATAATGTACAATAAGTGAGAGCTCTACAAACCTTTCATACAGTACACATATATATAGTCATATCAGTTACAGAAGACAACCAACCCTACAACTACCCTTGTTCCTCTCATTGTACAATTACGTAACAGTCAGTGCAATTCAGTTTCCAGAAGGATTTGGTACTTTACATAGTTGACCCATTGTAAGCAACGAAATATCACTTCCTGTTCTAATAATTATTTAACATGATTGATTGCACAAAATGTTGTGTCCCTGTTATGTATTATTCTCTTTTTTTATACAGGCCTAAATTTATCAATACATTTCACTGTGACCGGAAAGCAGTATCACACATGAAACTAACAACTTAAAAGCCCATTCTGGTTTCTTATACATGCTGCAAGTACAATTGTTGTACTTTAAGGGACTCCATAACCTAAGCATTTTGTATACCATTTTTTTAAAATTAAGAATACAAAATATGATCTACATATTGTGTTAGCAAAATCGCAAGGAAAATTTCATTTCATTCTATTTCTCAGGTTTTTCGTAATTTTTTATTATTTTATTGCTCATCTCTAGATCTGCTTGCAGTGCTTGTGCTGAAAATACTTAGGTACCCACATATTTTTTTCTACCCATTGATACTAGAGTTGCCCACTGAGATACTCTGATCAGAGACAGCAAAACTTTCCTTCACCTACTGAATGAAATCAGAGTGATTACAGCATTATAATGAACACCAGTGGGCAATCGGAACCGCCGATGACTTTATAATAGCTTGGCATCTTCCAAAACAGGGCTGCCTGTCATTTTGGGAGTGAGCTGTACAATTGTTTTTAACTTATGATGTATATAGAGCACTAAAATACTACACTAAAGGAATGTTCTTTGTTTAGTCCCTATTAGTTAGGAAAGACCAGTGTACCATATTCCCCTGTCACTCAAACAAATATACATTAAACTTGTTCACACAGCTGTTATGTCCTGAGGTGTCTAGAGCCTCCATATTGTCAGGATACAGAAGCTACGTCATGGGGCATCCAAGCGCTTAAAGCATTTTGATTGCCTTGTTCAAAGACACACTCAAGGACACAAACTCTGACGTACTAAATGAGAAATCCTCACTGAAACCACAGTTATGCACGCATCTATTTTCCTTCTAAAAAGAGCCACTGCAGCAAGCCGGTGGATTTGATTAGAAAGCATGCCGTCACTAAGTAAGCAGTAATATGATCGTGGTCCATTCTCAAATGTAAAAAAAAAAAAAAAAAAAGGAAGAAATATCTGCGTCATTATGCACTATAATCTGCAACCACTGAAGCTAAAATAGATCAATGGACAAATGTAAAAATAAACATTTCTTTTCCACTGTGTATGTTTTCTATTTGTGATTGAAGACCAAAATAACATCCACCAAAGCCTATTATGGTTTAAAAAAGAAATTCATGTAGTTTAGTTGTGTGTTCATTGACATAGAGGTTTCCTGCATTAATAGAGATCTGACTGCTTATAATAACATTTCTTGATCATGAAAAAGAATACAGGATATTTGTAGATTATAGGGTGTATCCTAGAATTCCATGCAATAGTTAGCTAGGGTAAAACAGATTTTTACACCAGTTCTATTGCAGTGCTGCCCTGTAGCTGTTATTGGACTATAATTGCTAGAATCCACTTCAAACACATATTGTCTAGTCCAACAAAAGACTTTCACTTTTAGTAAACTTAAAAGGACTCATCATGGCCGTGATGAACCGTTATAATCTGTAAAGTAGACAAAATCATTTCCTTTAAAAAATTATTTAAAAATAATTACTTCAATCCGTGTTTCCATATACATTATTTTTATTCCCAAATATGTTCTCACAGCTGATATCACACAGTGCACCATGCCCACACCTGATATTATACAACAGAGATACCCTCACTTCATCTAACACAACTAAAGGTTTAAACTGTGTCACCCTTTATTCAAAACCCTAACGGCCATGATACTTCCTTATTAGACTTAGCAGGGGCTGGGTGGCAACTCTTTACAAAGTGTGCCATATCCACACCTAATATTACGCAACGCAGAGTGCCCTCACCGAATATCACAGAGTGTGCCATATCCACACCTAATATTACGCAACGCAGAGTGCCCTCACCGAATATCACACAGTGTGCCATATCCACACCTAATATTACACAATGAAGAGTGCCCCCCGCCCAAATATCATCCAGTGCACCATATCCACACCTAATATTACCCAATGAAGAGTGCCCTCACCAAATATCATACAGTGCACCCTATCCACACCTAATATTACACAATGAAGAGTGCCCTCACCAAATATCATACAGTGCACCCTATCCACACCTAATATTACACAATGGAAAATGCCCTCACCAAATATCATACAGTGCACCCTATCCACACCTAATATTACACAATAAAGAATGCCCTCACCAAATATCATACAGTGCGCCATATCCACACCTATTATTACACAATGAAGAATTCCCTCACCAAATATCATAGAGTGCGCCTAGGGTTGCCACCTGGCCAATGTTAAGACTATGGAGACAGTACCAAGGCCGGTATTTTTTTGAAGAAAAGGTGGCAACCCTAAGTGCGCCATATCCACACCTAATATTACACAATGAAGAATGCCCTCACGAAATATCATACAGTGCGCCATATCCACACCTATTATTACACAATGAAGAGTGCCCTCACTAAATATTATATACCTACCAGATAGTCAGGCAATCTATGATGCTTTTATTACCATGATATTACACTTATATGTACCAAAATCAGTATTACAGTGCATCCATTTGTCTTTATGACAACACTAACTTTCTTAGTTATTTGTTTGAGGGTATAATTAAAGCACAGTCCCATTTTCGGCCCAGTAATTTCACGCAGCTTCCTGTTTAGGTACGCACTTAACAGATAGACTCTTAAGTGCACCTATAAATGCTTCTACCTGTACCAGCCAGGGTCTGGAGATCAATTTCGCTGGGTAAAATGGCATTTCCAAATGCCCATGTTATCACTTGTGACACTGTATGCTAATTACACATGTCCCACTGAAAAGCAGTTCATTTGCATTCTATGCCACAGGTGATGTCATAAACAGGAGACTCCACAGACACATTTAAAACCCATTTTATCCTATGTTAGGCATGTGCTTGCAGTTTTAGAATCCACTTCAAACACATATTGTCTAGTCCAACAAAAGACTTTCACTTTTAGTAAACTTAAAAGGACTCATCATGGCCGTGATGAACCGTTATAATCTGTAAAGTAGACAAAATCATTTCCTTTAAAAAATTATTTAAAAATAATTACTTCAATCCGTGTTTCCATATACATTATTTTTATTCCCAAATATGTTCTCACAGCTGATATCACACAGTGCACCATGCCCACACCTGATATTATACAACAGAGATACCCTCACTTCATCTAACACAACTAAAGGTTTAAACTGTGTCACCCTTTATTCAAAACCCTAACGGCCATGATACTTCCTTATTAGACTTAGCAGGGGCTGGGTGGCAACTCTTTACAAAGTGTGCCATATCCACACCTAATATTACGCAACGCAGAGTGCCCTCACCGAATATCACAGAGTGTGCCATATCCACACCTAATATTACGCAACGCAGAGTGCCCTCACCGAATATCACACAGTGTGCCATATCCACACCTAATATTACACAATGAAGAGTGCCCCCCGCCCAAATATCATCCAGTGCACCATATCCACACCTAATATTACCCAATGAAGAGTGCCCTCACCAAATATCATACAGTGCACCCTATCCACACCTAATATTACACAATGAAGAGTGCCCTCACCAAATATCATACAGTGCACCCTATCCACACCTAATATTACACAATGGAAAATGCCCTCACCAAATATCATACAGTGCACCCTATCCACACCTAATATTACACAATAAAGAATGCCCTCACCAAATATCATACAGTGCGCCATATCCACACCTATTATTACACAATGAAGAATTCCCTCACCAAATATCATAGAGTGCGCCTAGGGTTGCCACCTGGCCAATGTTAAGACTATGGAGACAGTACCAAGGCCGGTATTTTTTTGAAGAAAAGGTGGCAACCCTAAGTGCGCCATATCCACACCTAATATTACACAATGAAGAATGCCCTCACGAAATATCATACAGTGCGCCATATCCACACCTATTATTACACAATGAAGAGTGCCCTCACTAAATATTATATACCTACCAGATAGTCAGGCAATCTATGATGCTTTTATTACCATGATATTACACTTATATGTACCAAAATCAGTATTACAGTGCATCCATTTGTCTTTATGACAACACTAACTTTCTTAGTTATTTGTTTGAGGGTATAATTAAAGCACAGTCCCATTTTCGGCCCAGTAATTTCACGCAGCTTCCTGTTTAGGTACGCACTTAACAGATAGACTCTTAAGTGCACCTATAAATGCTTCTACCTGTACCAGCCAGGGTCTGGAGATCAATTTCGCTGGGTAAAATGGCATTTCCAAATGCCCATGTTAAACTACCACACAGATAAAGTATAAAAGCCTAAACGCATCCTCTTAAACTATAGCCCTTTCCTTAGTCTCACTTTAAATGAAGTGCAGGTCATTTTTTTTTGTACATAAATCTTCATTTATTTCAGACAGGTTCTCAGACTGAGGATTATCTTTGCTAGCTGAGTGTGTGTATACATATTTCCTACTCATTACTGGTATGTGTGATTCTATGCATACACATGCACCTTTCTATCTTTTCAGACAGCATCGCAATTGATACTGAATATTTGAAATGCCTGACTTTAATAGATAGTAAGCTTGTTTGAGTAGGACTCACCTTCTCTATATTTAAAAGCATTTCCTTTTTATTTTTTCAGAAAAAAATCTTCTGAAAAAGCGACCTCGTTTTATATCACTATCGTGCAGACATCCCCCGGCTGCCAAATATCCCTGGTGCCTAGTGGAGGCAGCCGGAGGATGTCTGCGCGCATCAGACATCCACCTGCTGTTAGCGAGGGGGATCCAGGTCCCCTGCAGCTCTGCAGGGGACCTGGATCCCAGTCTTATAATCTGACCTCAATTTGAGGTCAGATTATAAAACGACCTCGAATATAAGACGAGGGGTCTTTTTCAGAGCATTTGCTCTGAAAAAAAACGCGTCTTATATTCGAGCAAATACGGTAATAGCACTTTATAATATAATATATAGCACTTTATAATATAATAGTCTGTCTCCCTACTAACTACTAAACAGTTTACCTTCATGTCTTCCTAGCCACTAAAAGGGAGAACGATTTTTAATATCAGTTCTATAGTCTTCTAATGGAAGTGATGTAAGCAATCTTATGAGTCATGATTATACATTTTGTAGCAATCCAGGTAATTTATATACCGTTGGGATTCACGAGATGAATATGTTTGCCACAAAAGGCAAAAGGGTAAGGGGATGCCTGTATATACATATCTTCTTATCGGTTCTGTAGGAGCCGTTTGGACCTCTTTATGGAGGAATGGGAGTTTAGTTCCCAGTCTGTCCTACTTAAACACTTCTTGAGTCCTGCTCCTGTTCTCCTTCTGACATTCTACTTTTTGTCCCTTTTTTGTTGTATTATATATAGTAAACCAACAGGAGATGGCAAGCAGCAATAGAAAAATCACATTATAAAAGATCATGAAGATAAAATACACAGACATAATGGTTACTTGCTTACTAAACATTGGGCAATGTTCCAAGCCCTCTTGCATTAACAGAATTGTGTTAAAATAACAATGTCATTTAAAAAATATAAGAAATTGTAAGCCTCATTATTGCGCCATTAGTTTTGTAAACAATATAAGCAAATAAGCATAAGCTAATAGCAGTTTTGTTCGCTGTAAATTACTCTGCGGCTAGTCAAGTGATAAACCTATTAGTACTTAGCAACACTACACATGTACCTATGCCGTTGGTGCCTGAAATAGCATATGCTGTGTTAATGCAACGACACTCAATAATGTAATGATTATACACCACAAATAAAACATCAACATGAACCCCAATGTACACCTTAAAGGGGCAGTGTCCGAAAACTTTACTGCTGCAAAGTAAAGTAAAGAGAAAAGAAACAGGCCTGTATTAGTATTGTTTTCCTTAACACTTACTGTCTACTAAAAACACCATATAAAATGCAAACGTATTGCTATTACTATAGCAACAGCCCTGCCTATTTCTCAAGATCTTATTCTTGTGCTACATAACATCTCACAAAGCTCCCATGCATTTTTTTTTCTTTTCAAAAATGTATAGTTCTTTTATTCTTTTACAATATCAGAAAATTACGAATAAACATACAATCTCATAAATTAACATTCATAGCAAGAAACAGTTGTGACCTTTCCAGATGTAGAAACAATATCATATAAAGCTTGTGACTCGGTTCCCCTCCTGGCTCCTGTCCCCCCCAGTTATCTATTGCCTAAGTGGCTACAAGTTAACGCTAATTACACTTATATCTTTTACGTCTGGATTTTATGCGTATCTACAGTTTCCCCTTTCTATGAACATAAGGGGTTAATTACGGGATTAGATTATCACTAAACATGCTCTTGCACATTCACATCCTCAACACCACTCATTCTTGCTGGTCGGAAAGGACTACACATGGAGGGGAATGGGCGCCGCCGCGGAACCCGCTGTCTCATTTTCAGATTCCCATATCCATACCCATGAATGCTCCCATGCATTTCAAGCACTTGAAACAACTGACTTCAACAGGTTGATTCAACAGTATTGGCCAAGGACAGAACTTTCTCAAAGGAGAGCATGAAAAAAGCTGCAGAAACAGATTGCGTCTTGTGTACTACCTCTCACTGATGTGCTTGGATTTAGAAGCTCTTATGAAATTATTTTCAGTGTAAAACAATAAGAGACCTGTAATTTGTTTTAAAGTAAAAATAAGTGCCTCTCACATACACTATTAAATAGTTACAACATACAGAAAATATGCCTCTCATATACACTAATAAATAGGTACAACATACAAAAAATACGCTTGATGGAATTGCCGCTTTAACCAGATGTAGTTTCCCAACTATGCGTGTGCCATACTGCCTGACCAGTCTCCTTCCTAGACATCTTATTATTATACTATATTACCTAGCTGTCTGACTGTTTGGTAAGACTCAACCAAAAGTAGAATTCCAAGTCTGGTGAGTCCAAGTCTGGCCCTCCCTTAATCATTTGTCAGCCTGAAAACAGTGGTGTATCTTAGCTGAGGCCAGCAAGACCTGGGCCTAAGGTGGTTTTCATACCATGCTCCATTTTTTTTCAAGCTCACCCACTTGGTTTTTGTTTTTATCCAGCATGCTCTGTTTTTTCCAGGTAAGCAGGAAAGCTGCTTTTGGCACAAATGAGGCACTGGGAATGTGTTTGGTCATAAATGCGGCACTGGGATGTGTCTGCGCACAAAGAACAAAAGAAAATCAGGAGGTGCAGAAAACTGGCACTCGGAATTTTTGGGCACATAGGTGGCACAGACAGGGGGTTAGTGCATTATATTTAACAAATAGCTAACCCGATTTTTAAAAAACATTTTAAACTTCCCTGCACTTTTGCATGTGGGAAGATTTACACGTAAGCGATAGAGGAGAGTAGAAACGGCACTCACAGGAGTCAGTTTTTGAGTACAAAAAGTGGTTTAAATATGTGCAAAACCATATAAGTGAAACACAGCAAAAAAAGGATGAAAAAAGTGGCAATCCAATAACTTTAAAAGGCTTGACGCGTTTCGCGCATGCAGCACTTAATCATAGAAACATAGAATGTGTCGGCAGATAAGAACCATTCGGTCCATCTAGTCTGCCCAATAAGAAACTCAAGATTTACACGTAACCCACAATTATCTTTTACATATGAAAAGTACATTTTGATGAGGCTACTCAAACCATCAGCTGAGAGAAACACACAAGTATCATTCGGTAGGTTTCTCTCCACCAATTTATCAAACATGTTAATTTCAAGTAACAGTTTTACAAATGTGGTATTTTTACAAAATATTGCCATCTACACTGTGATGATGTTGTATGAGCTACAGGAATGTCCAGATACATTCTCTAGCACTATGTTTTAATGACCACATTTTTTCCTTTTTTTTTTTTTCTCTTCCACATAAACTATTTCCAAAGTTTTAACCTGGAGTAGCCTGGCCAAAAACGTTACGCTGTGGGATTTACGGAATGTGCGCAGGGAGATCAGAAATGTGATTACAAGGAAAATGCATTCACTTTAATTCAAAACACGTGCAACATGTCTATAAATATATTTCTTATTCTGTGCTAAATACACTTCTTTTAAGATATTCTCTCTCTCTCTTTCTTACAAACTGAGGAATGAGAAGAAAGAAAAAAAAGTTTAAACTAAAAGAATCGATTTCAAAAGTATAAAAACAATAAGTAAGTATTTTGCATATTTAAAGGGGTGGAGGGTCATTCTTAATAATTTGCCATATGTGAATCTCCAGCCACATCATTGTTTATGCTCCTGTAAACTGGTTCCACTCTGCTCTTCCACAGCAATACCAAAATAGGAAATTCCATTTCAGCTTGTTGCATTTTTAATAAAAAAAAAAAAAAAAAAGAGAGAGAGCGAGAGAAATCCGAGTCTTTTTTTTTTTTTTTTGCTTTCAACTGGATGGATGTCCCTTATTTGGCAGCAAAAGCACATTGCATATAATGGAAAAAAAGAAATCTCTCCACAATGTACTCGGTTACAAAAACCCACAAAAAGTAAATAGCAGTGTGATTCTATGTAAACATCTTTTTAGTAAATAAGAGGGTAGTGTTACAGTGTTTAGATGTGTACTGTTTCCAGCAGGATGCATGATGTCGCAGTTCCGTGGGCAGATGTACTGAGTTTGGTTTAAAACTAAGTAAAAATAATAAAAGTAATAGGGAGAAATAAAACAACCTACTGGTTTAATGAACATTGGTTTAAACAAATCTGATGCTCTGGAATTTGAGGGTGAACAAATGCACTGAGGCTTTTAGGTTGCCGTGGCTACGGATGCAGATTGATGAGCTAAAGGATATGTTAATGAAATCTGTACATATACAAGTTTTAGTTATAAATGGAAACACAATGTATATAGTATTACAGAGCAAAAACGAAATCTAAATATATAGGTTAAGTGCAGAGAATGAAAACCAGACCCATACATTTCTCTTCCTCATTGTGGATGAAAGTCAATAAACAATCAGCTGTGACAGTGCCTGTCCTGTACATGGCACTAATGGACACTTTGATAGGTTAGGGCAACTTGGAGTGAAATTTTGCAATAATTTCACACAAATTTGATTTGCATTGTGTCGGGGAATGGAACAAACAACCTGAAACATATATATATATATATATATATATATATATATATATAAATTACCGGTTTCTAAGAGAGCTAATGAGGTAACCAATGGTTGAACTCTAGAGGCTGCACAAGTTGCAAGTTTAAGTCATGGACATGGTGGAGGTAACTTTGCATGTTTTTGAAATTGATAAAATGGGCACCATTAAGTTGGGTATTATTAAAGAGACTGTATCATCTGAACATTGTTTTAACTGTGCATGTAGAGCATAAAGAAATATTGAAAATGATCCATTGTATTAGCAAAACTGCACGCAAATGCCTACATTAGGAGAAAAAGGTGTTTTAAATGTGCCTGTGTAGTCTCCTGAATATGACATCACTTGTGACACTGTATGCTAATTACACATGTCCCACTGAAAAGCAGTTCATTTGCATTCTATGCCACAGGTGATGTCATAAACAGGAGACTCCACAGACACATTTAAAACCCATTTTATCCTATGTTAGGCATGTGCTTGCAGTTTTACCAACACAAAATATAGATCATTTTCAATTATTTGTTTGCTCTAGATTCACAGTAAAAACAATGTTTAGTTGATACAGTCCCTTTAAAATAGTCAGCTGGCAATTCAGTTAAGAGTGTATGCTATATAAAAATTGATGATTATCACTATATTTATTCACTAAAAGGATATAAACACAGGGCAACTTGGAATCAATAGCACTGAATTATCTTTGAGAAGTGAATCTTACCACAATTGTGAGTGGAACTCACAGCAACAAGTATCCTTCTGTTTGCTTTCTAGGGCCAGCCGACAATGGACTTTATAGAGTTTGACAGGGATTTAGGTGATATTTGTCTTGTTACCTGACAATTCGGGGTACTCTTAGTAGGATTGCCACCTGGCCGGTATTTTACCGGCAGGCCGGTAAAAAATTGGCATCAGGCCAATGTTATGTCTATGGAGATAGTATTAAGGCCGGTATTTTTTTGAAGAAAAGGTGGCAACCCTAACTCTTAGTGTTAGACAAACTGAACCCTTAATGACGGACCTCTCAATGTATTTCACCATATCCAGCTTGACTTTGTGGACAAAGTGTTTTGATCACACAGAGCAAAAATTAGAATACGGCATGTAACATGATTAAAACAGAATGGTAATAGTAAGATCCCTTGCATATAGAGCAAATGTGCACCTAGCTACATATGTTTGGACATAGTTTGTGTAGTAAATTTGAGAGACTGATTTTCTCTTCTATTTACTGCTCACCACATCACACAACTGCATTAAACGTCACAGGAGAATCATTCATGTATGTCCATTTCTACATTATCACTATGTGTATGAAAGCAATTTCCACCCAGATTAATACTGAGCTAATACTTACCACATTTACTAACGGTACACATTTACCCACTCACTAAAGAGAGGATTGCTTGGAATTGAGATAGAAATTTGAAACTTTAAGCTAATGAAGTCCAGTTAGATAAATCATCCAATGCAGCATTAGTCTTAAGTTTAAAATTCCCATCTCAGTTCTCTGCAATTCTCTTTTTATTGAGTAGACCCTCATGTTTGGGTTGTATATTGCAAATTTTAACTTTTACATTTTAAAAAAGAAAATTCAATTGTAATACACTTTTTGTAATATATACGATTATATACACATGGACATGAGAACATACTCACTGTATGTTCACTGGTAATATACTTTAAACACAAATAATATACACAGCTACAAACTGGTACCTGAAGGATTGTAACCAAATTGTTAGTATATCCTTGTTTATAGCTACAGCCTGTAAACTCCCACAATGCTTATCTTCTCACAAAATATGGTCTGCTTGCTACAAAGCTGGGAGAACACCACATATTTTATTAGCTGAAATCATTTACCATCTCAAATAGAGATCAATGTTTAGTTTCATGAGTCTTCGATATTCTATGTACCAATATTGACCTTTAACCTAACCCCAAAGTGTCCTTTCCAGTGACCGTGTATAAAGAAACAACACTGATAAAGATGCATTAAGCCTGACAACTGTGTACCCAGTGACATAAGGTAAGAGAAAAACCACAGGACCCATAATCCTCTCATGTGTGACTTAAAAGAATAAATATGTATAGGTGTCACATTTGGGTAAAAATGACATAAATCAAATAGATGATAGCTCTTAAACATGTCACTGACATTAACTCATGTTGGTTCTAGGAGGGATTGCACATTTGATGCCATGAATCTCTAGGCATCTATTCCTGCAAATCAACCTGATGACATTTATCTTGATTAATATTTACTGACAACTGGATCAACTTAAACTTTCTCTGCTACTTTCCATAAATGCTGCAGGCGGTTTCAACCTTCTGAGAGTGTGGCATCAACTCTTTCAACTAAAGAAAATGGAATACTATTTCACAATCTGACCTCTTTATCAGAGGCTTATCCAATATAATCAAGAAATGTGATCATCCAAATGACAACATATTAACATCAAGATTAGAAATGATTAAGTCACTGTAGACAGGTGTACTTACTAAAATAGGAGCTGCTAAACCTACAGTAATCAATTATTTTTGCCATAAGGGATGACTGCATGGTCATATCAAAACCCCATCCTGTTGTGATGATCATGCAACAGCACAGTATAACCTGCTCTTCTATATTGAGCTGGTTCATTGACATCAAGGAAGATTTCTATGGAAAAACAGCTTACAACTAAACCCTTGTTCTCTGCCCTGTTAAGTTCTATTACCATGTCATTTATGTAAAAAGTGGTGCAAAACTCAGTAGAGGCAGTGTTCTGTTAACATGGCCAATAGGATGATTCTGAACTCCAACAAAATGGAACTCTTCATTTCTTAACCGTTGCTCCTCCCATGGGACAGACAGCAAGGCCTGTTTACTAATAAAAACACCATCAAAAGAAATGTGTTTATTTTTGTAGCTAACATGGTTTAATACTTATATTTACTAGCATACGGAATGCCAGAGAATCTAACAAAATCTGTGTTTAAAGTCCTGGAAAAAAAACAACAACAATTGAACAGCCACATTAAATAGTTTTTATTCAAATTAAAATGTTACATTCACACTGCAGCATTTTGTTACAAAATGTTCTAGGACATTTTTTTTTTTTTTTTAAATAAACAGCATCTAACAAATATACATTTGGCATTTCTGTCAGCTCCCCCAGAAGGATTAATGAAACACATGAAGTAATAGTTGAGGGTCTGCTGAGAAATCCGGGTGCTCGATTATACACTTGATCCTGAGTGCTTTTATATGCCTGTGGTTTCCTACTGTTCCTTCAAAGCTTATTTTTCTGCATAATATATGATTCTGCCCAGCTGACTGTGAAGATTTGTAAATCAAAACCGTTACATGCCACATAACATATATTTCATGCAGATTTCCTCAACAGAATAGTTTTTTTTTCCCTTCTCTCAAGTGTTGTGCAATTGAAATATGGGCTCAACATAGCTAAATAAAAAGCAATTTTTTTCACGTAAATCCTTTATATTTTAAAGGGGAAGAACACGTCTACCATACATTACATCTGAGGTCAACACAAGCTGATCAAACATTAAATCTCCAAGGAATTTTATGAGACCAATGTAAACATATTGAATGCTCTTCCTGTAGGGGTCTATTCAGTAAATAGAGGTGTGGTGAGGTGAATATTTCTAAGCTCAGCTGGTGTTGCTGTAATGTCTTGATGTCAAGACATTCAGCAGCACCTAAATCGTACCCCAGGGCGCAATGTGATCGATCTCCGGAGCGATCACATTCACATTTTGAAAGGCATAAAGCCTTTCCAATATGGCGCCGCCAAGCAAGTGCTTCGGATGTTTTCACTTCAGTTGCTTAGGGAGCATTGATATACTGCCTCTAGAGGCAGTCAGCAACATTACAATAAAAAAATACTTTTTTTTTTGTTTATTTGGTTAGTCTCAGATCGAGAGTTAGGATGTGGGTTAGTATTAGGGTTAGAGCTCTGGTTAAGGTTAGGGTTAAATTGGGTTAAATTGGTTAGGAAAAAGCAATATGCTACTTTTATTGATTGTAAATATTTAAAGATTTTTCATGTAAATTGTAAATTATATTTGATCACACAAATGGTATCTAATGAAAGCCCTTCTGATCCCAAAAAATAGTAACAATTTGTGTGGGTACTGTAAATGAGAAAGAGGAAAATTACATCTAAACACAAACACAGCAGTAGAACAGTCCGGTCACAGAGAGGTTAAATCTTTAATAACACTTTTTTTTACAATGAATAATGATGGTTTAACTCTGTGCTTCTTGCAAGAGGAATTGGCCAGGTTTGGCCCTTCAGAATGAATAGATAAGTCAGTGAGATGAAATGTTAAACTCGCCTCTAACTCAACTTTTAGTCAATAGACCTCAGAATGTTAAGAAATTTCTGGATACCTGTATATCAAGCCACAATACACAAGGAATTACACTAAAGATATTAAAGTGTGTTACAACCCTAAATATTTGTTTCGAATCATATACAAGACATTTCCAAGTCTGCAATTCAACATTTTCATAGGGAGTGTAATATGAAGCCAATAGGAAGCAAGTAAGACAGATACGCGATTATATATATATATATATATATATATATATATATATATATATATATATATATATATATATATATATATATATACACATATACATAGGGCGTGTAATATGAAGCCAATAGGACGCAAGTATGACAGATACTCCATTAAAAAAGAGTATTTTGGAATAAGAGAAAAACAAAGTGGACATTACATGGAACACTAACAGAATATCTAATAATACAAGCTAGTGGGAACAATAAGTGGGGTTACAAATGACATAAGTGAGGTTGGAGAGGGAGGGCAAAAAGGATTTATGCTATAGAGAAATAATGAACAAGCAGTTATTCTACAAGATTCTGCTTCAGTGAAGAAATAAATAATTCAGTTACATGTTAGAATATAGTCATTGCATTTAAATGAGGGAAGTGATGATGCTAAACCTCACCCAGTATATGGAACAAATTCAGAGTGTAATTTATGGGAGAGTTCACAGCCATTGAAATCGGTTTCCTTTTTCTAAAAGTTCATAGGAAACAGGGAAATTCCTGACTTTATTTCCAATAAAAGAAAATAAGAACTTGAAGTTTTACACCCAGGCTTTTCACACGCAGAAAGAATGTATACCTTTGTGATCCAGGCGCCTGCTAGCTATCCCCTACAAGTCCTTGTTTTTGGGCATATTTTCAAACCATTTATTATTGTTCCCAAAAGTCTTTTAGTGCCAATATATTCTGTGTGCTAATACTAGTACATACAGTGGTTCATGAAAATAAAGTAATACAGAATATCAAAGGAGGAACTGTGATTTGTGTTAGAAGTATCTTAAAAAAAACACATCAGAGTTACATTGGAGTCTAGGTTGAAAAAAAAGACTTGCATCTATCAAGTTCAACCCTTTTCCTTTTTTAGTTTACTGCCATTGATATCCTTGATGAGATCATGTATTAACAAAAAACCTAATAGCTAATATTATGTTGATAAACTAGAATCCACCTCACTTAGTAGTATCTTAATGGACCAATAATTTTTTTTTGCAAAACAGTCTTTTGTTACTTGCATCTATCACAGCGCTGTATTTAGACAAGACAAGTGCCTTGGGTGGCTCTTACTTTGTCTGCCGGGGGGCGGCAAAAAATGCCGCCCCTTTAAAAATATTCAGGAGCATAGACAAACTATCATGCTGCCTGTAGGGCTCCCCTTCGCAGTTTGATGGGTGAGTGCCGAAAGACATCAGGCACACAACCTGTCGACACTCACCAGTCAAACCGTGCAGGGAGACCAACAGGCAGCAATGTAATTTTGTCCGTGCGGGCAGCACACAGACACCATGCTGCCTGCAACTAGACACCAGGGAATGGACAACACTGCCCAGGATAAGTCCTGTAGTGATGGGGGCATGTAATGGGGGAGATGGAGGTGAGGCTATTACGCTGAATAGCTCTTACTTTAACTCCTTAACTCGCAATGCCAGATCTATGCACTTATTGGACATTTACCATCTTTGATCCGCCATTAATACTGTAGTGTCCAGGTTGGAGGCCTATTTATCCATACCTTGCCTGTGCTAGTGCTTTGGTTGCTCTCACTGGCTTTCCTACTAATTTATAATATTTTCAATTCCCATTGTTGACCTCTGCCTGTTCCTTGCTGAATGCTTATGACTCCAATGATCTTGCCTGACCATTTGGCACCTCGCATTTAGTTTCTTGTTTTCTTGTTCCCGTTCACAAATACCATCTGTAGTTGTTATCCTGTTCCTATATGCCGTTCACTTTATCTAGAACACACCATCTATATATAAGGGCTATTGTTCTCCTTTCACCGCCGATCTATGCACAACAGCTTCTGGTATCTGTGGACACAAATCTAAAGTGATATTTCATACTAGTTTTCTACTTTTTTGTTTGGTCTTCTCTAAGTTGTCCAATAGACTCCTCCTCTTCATCACACTGATCTGTCCACCGCTGAATCTTCGCATTACCAGACATCTTTATTTTACATGCTAGTCCCCCTGCTGTGCTCCTCTTATTGGTGCCTGGAAGTGCTGTGGTACAGTTAAACCCACAGTGGTCTCCACATGCATTTCATCCTAAGGGTGTGATTCCCTGCTTAGCTTCATTAAAGACTGACCCCCAAAAAAATTGACACCATCCTCGGAGGTGTAGTAAAATCTTAATTTTATTAACTACTCCTTTTACTATTTCATTAAAGAAAAATATGATACATACACTGTGTTACATAAATAAAAATATGTTTCTGGTGTGTCTGTGGTGTCTGTTATTTATGGCATTATTTTGAATATAAAGCCACTGGTGATGTCATAAACAGGAGACACCACAGTTACATTTAAGAAACGTTTTCTGTAAATGTATGCGTTTGTGTAAATTACAATGCATACATATACAATTAAATTACAATGCATACATATACATATACAATTAAATTACAATGCATACATATACAATTAAATTACAATGCATACATATACAATTAAATTACAATGCATACATTTTGTAACAGTTAAAAGAGTAGTACCAGATTAGCCGCGATACAAACAGGAAATTATGCCATTTCTTGTCTAACAGTGTTTGATTGCAAGCTTTCAAGCCCAAGTTGCTAGGTCCTTTCCTAATAATAAGGCAGATCAAAATTCCTAATTACAAAACATAGTTAACAGTTTGTTTGTTTTTTGTTTTTTTTAAAGGCTAGAAAAACAGAGGGTATTGAAGAATGTTCTCAGCATTAAATCAGCCAGTTCTACAGGCATCCAACAGATAAAATCAGTACCGACAGAGCATCTCTGATTCCTCCACTCCCTGGTTAGGGGGGCCATAACATTATTAGACACATGCCAGATCCTTGAAGGTGTTAAATGTTTGCAATTTGAAATAAGTCCACTGCAGCAATCCATGTAACAAGTAGATTGTTACGTTTTTTATTCTCTATTTTCACACTATAAACAGTGTTAGATCAGATGACAGAGTCCCCCATCACTCTATCGTACTACTGCCTGCTGGACTTCTCTGATGCTGTACACGTCCTCAAGAAATAATAAGTAAGCTAGGTTCTCCCCCACAGTTCATCCATTTAAACATCCTGAATATCTCCCTATTCAGAGAATGTTACCAATTACCCACTTAAAAAATCTGCTTTCCTGCTCCACCTGTCCAACTCTATAGCCATCTTCATCTGACCTTCACTCACAATCAGATCATGGTCTCTTCCTGTCCCCTTTGCCTTCTGTCACTATCACAAACAATATTCATTCTGCTACAAATTTGCAAGAATGAGACCCACAACCTTTTACTGTAACACTATATACTTATAGGAGTGTTAGGTTTTATGTAATATTTCCCTCTGGATCTACTTGTCCACTTTTTCTTGTTTACAGCGCAGAATATGTTGGTATTAAATAAAAAAAAAAAAAGACATATAGCAACAGTAATGTAGTACCCTTGAGATTTTAAAGGTTAATTTCACCCTATTCCCAAGCTGACAACTCGATCAGCTCTGCAGCATGCTTTTTTCTGCATGATCAGACATCTCTCTAACTCTTAGTGCACCACAAGCTGGTTCTAATAATTTAGCTAGTGAAGGTTACAGTGTTAGTCAACAATGTTTCACTTGACTGCCTAGAGCTCTCATTGCAGCCGCACCCAAATAATAGAGGCCACAAAAGAGTGGTGAGGTGGATTTTTGAGTGTGACCATTCTAGAAAGAACAATTGAGAGCTTTGGCACTATTTGAACCCATGGATTATGCACCATTACAATAGGAATGGCTAATATTTTAATTTTTGGGGTCTGTGCTCACCCATTATACATTGCAATGCTTCCTTGTCATATCAATTATGTCCTAATGAAGGGGTTGCCAACCTCTTTGAGATCATGTGCCGCTCTCCAATTTTCATCAAGGTATCACACCCCCTGTAAGTTTCCAGCTCTACTGGCTGTTAGTTATCAGTGATGTAGGCATTAGATTCCTTCTATCAACTCTATTAAGCATTCCTGTTCTTCCTTTACCCCCTCTGTTTGTGAATCTGTTACTAGAACAATAAAGTACATTGAATTTACACACAAATGTGAGCTACTCACACACCCCATGGAGACATCACGCTCCCCCAGTCCCGCGTTGGGAAGCACCATGCTAATAACAAATATTAGTAGGAGTTGTCTTCACTGGAAGATATATGTCAGGGGATAGACAATATTGTTATGTTTTGTCATAAAAGAAACAAAAAAATGCATGCCTGTTAATTAGCTGACAGTCACAAACAGTGTACAATAATAATAATAATGGGAAGATGGTGTTTCATTGTTGCAGTGATGTTAAATCTCTCAAAGACTTGGGTCATTACATACACAGTGTCAGTAGCCAAGCCATAGACACCAAAAGCAATCTGCTGGTGCAGTGTATATTGCAGATCTGCTATTTATGACTCAGTTCATGGTGCAATGTGAATATATGCTGGAGGCAGGGAGAGTTTTATTGTTCTAATCTTTATCTTTTATTTATAAGGCATCAACATATTATGCTTGGAGGGATTGAAAAAAAATGGAGATAAAAATAACTAGACCTAAAAACAAATCCATATTAACATAATATAGAATATCCAAATAGACCAGAGAATACAAGAACGCTTTCTTTGAAGCATCTTAAACAAAGAGACGAGGACAGACTGGATGATGCTTTGAGCTGCGGCAGAATCCCATTTGATTAGATTTTCTTGCGACATTCCAGTGTAAAAAGGTATCATACTGGGAAGATTTTCCTTTTTAATTTCTGCTTGCAGCTGCATATCTCGTAAGAGGCTTCTTAATCAGATCCCACACAGTTGATGTTGGCTTAATATATTTAACCCTTCGTTGCAGACTCTTTCTAACAAACCCCCATCCAGCGCTACATGTAAATGAATCTGGTTTTAAATCTTCAAGAGAAGGGGATTCAAATAATAAGGAAAAACATTGACATCTCTGCATTTCTTTTATCCTTTTGGATAGTAATTTATTCTTCATTAAGGATGGTGTTTGATTCATCTCTTGACACTCCCCAGGCAGCAAAGAGGAGGACAATTGTATTGATATACTGAAGCCTAGTGATGCTGTACAAAAATGCCTCTCTCAGCGTCATTTAAATGCCAAGTCAGTTTGCATACAGTATGTGAGCATCAATGTGATAATGTGCTCCCCCGGTGCGCAGGCTTTGTGGGTGTGCTTAAACCGAGGCTTTATCTGCATTACTTTTCTTCACAAATGCATTTTTCATTAGCGCCTAGGTATGTTTTAACACACAGGGGCCACATTTGGAAACCGCCTAAAGTATTCAACCGTTCCATCCTGTTTCCCATCTTTATGTCGATTGCTCATTAGGGTAAGTAGCGATGCTGGCTCCAGAATCCAGTCAATTCCAAATGTGTTTAATATTGGATGCATTCAAGGGAAGCGTACACAATCCCATTAACAAACTTTTACTTTTAATTTGTTTTACTTTACAGAGACATAGTCAAAGTCTGTAAATAAAATGGCGTTCCAGAGAGAATGCGACACTGAGATACAGTACTTGTCAGCATTTATGTTCATTTTCTATACACAGGAGTGGTTGTTGAAGTTTAACTCTTTAATCGGCATACTGGCAGAGACTGGCTGAGCATCATTGGAAGTAGAATTATTCAACTGGTGATGAGATGTAAATCACTTTTTAATTAGATGATAATAATACATTTGTACCTCAGCATGGACAGCAGTATATCTAGAGATCAGATTTACATCAAAGGCATGCCACATCAATGATGCCCTCTCACTGCTAACATGTGGAACTCTAAACAGGTGCCTAATGTGCCATAATCTGGTCCTGCTTAAATGGCGTGTATACTATAATTATATAGAGGCCTACATGGGAGCTGAGTACATAATATTAACTGCAGAGTTATGTACCTACAAACAGGTGATGAATGAAAGTTCACTATCTGCCAATTTGCTAACTGGCCTGATAATTTAATTTGTATGGGCATTGACTGATGGGAAATAATGCCCTGCAACTGAGCTGGCAGCCAATTATCATCTATAACCTGCTCTTGTGCCTACTCCTGAAGAGACAGGCAGATTTGATTTGCAATTAGATTGCAGTTAAAAGAATGGATAAATCTCACAATCTGGACTACAGAATCTCCCAAATCTTACAAAATTCCCCAAAACATTGCTGTCATAAAGTGGTTGCAATTATTTGTCATGTGGATAAGGTTCACCTTCTCTAGAAGCTCACCATGATACTATCTCAACAAGCTCACCCTGATGCTATCACAACAAGCTCACTCTGATGTTATCTCAACAAGCTCGCCATGATGCTATCTCAACAAGCTCGCCATGATGCTATCTCAACAAGCTCACCATAATGCTATCTCAACAAGCTCACCATGATGCTATCTCAACAAGCTCACCATGATGCTATCTCAACAAGCTCACCAAGATGCTATCTCAACAAGCTCACCAAGATGCTAACTGAACAAGCTCGCCATGATGCTATCTCAACAAGCTCACCATGATGCTATCTAAACAAGCTCACCATGATGCTAGTTCAACAAGCACACCATTATGCTATCTCAACACGTTCACCATCATGATATCCTAGCAAACTTACCATGATATCTCAACAAGCTCACCATGATGTGATCTCAGCAAGCTCACCCTGTTGCAATCTGTCCTGACTTATTCTTACATTTTAATCCCTCTTTATAAGTAGCTATTAAAACTAGAATTATTAATTAGATACATAACGAAGACATATTGACAGTAATTAATAAATCCCACAATATTTTATTTTACTACTAGGCTACATTTGACACAAAGAATGAGAATATGAGTCTGTCACGCTACTATATTATATTGCTCAGATTTGTCTTTAATACATGTCATGCATTTCATTATTATTCATAGGGAGCTGCACAACATCTATGTAACACAGCTAATTAAGGTATTTACAACCCTGCTGTTAGTTTCATGGAGAGTGGGCAGGTAATTAGAACAAGTGTGATAAATCTGCACAGATATCCTGCAGTGAAGCGTTAGCCGAAATCTGCATAACTGCACATGTGAGATGGTAAGAAGGGATAGTTACAGTTACTAAGGACAATATCACTCGGAGCATTAACCTGGAGAGGTGAAAACAGGGTCAGTGCTCAAATGTGTCAACTATACTCTACCAAGCTGGTCGATAATAGCATGCATGCAATAAGTCATCTACTCTATGCTACTCTATGCTAGAACAAAGAGAGTCCGATTTCTGGTAGTATTCATAGAACATATTCCTGAAGGTTCTGCGCTAATGATTAACTGGAGGCCTAATTAACTACCTGCAATTAACATTTCATAAGGCAAAGTTATATATTTTCTGAGCAATAATAGGCAAGCATATAAACTAGTATCAAAACAACAATTAACATAATCTTAGACGTGTCTGAATTTGCTTTATGCAGAATAGAAACATAGAAACATAGAATGTGTCGGCAGATAAGAACCATTCGGTCCATCTAGTCTGCCCAAATTATTTTTTTTTTTTTTTGAGTACTTTTATTAGTCCCCCGTTCCCGGTCTTATAGCTAGGATAGCCTTGTGTCTATCCCACGCATGCTTAAAATCCTTGACTGTGTTTACCTCTACCACTTCTGCTGGCAGGCTATTCCATACATCCACTACCCTCTCAGTAAAGAATAAACTGGACTGCCTCTTATATAAAGATATAGGACTGAAAATGGGGCATCCATGTTCACAGGCAGAGGGTATAAAACCAGGTATCATAAAAATGTCTCTAATAACATGCATTCTTGAATTTTTATTTTGTTTTGTTTTTTACTTTTAATAATTTAGATATACAGCTAAACCCTGTTATATAGCTAGCCGCTAAAACGCAATTTCTCTTATAAGGTGATGCTAAAATGGCTCCCATGGAGAACACAGTATTCTGTAGTAAAGCGCAAGTATCGTGAGATCTTGGCAGTAACATCGCAATCCGGATTAGATCATGATGTTAGTCCCTGGGCTTACCTGTATTTTTTTATGGTATTAAAAGCATTAGCCAGTGTTATTGTAGAGGTATGCTTTATTTATAAGTTACAGGGCTAAATATTTCCAGGACATTAGTACATTGGGACAGATCTCCCAGTAATGTTACGTATTACAGATTTTGGGACATAGGTCACTCTAGCGTGTACTGTTTATTGTATAAAGAGTAATTACAGGACAATTGGTAAACACAGTGAAGGAGATTAAGCATGCGTGTGATAGGTACAAGGCTATCCTAGATAAAAGATAGGGCCAGGGACTAATAAAAGTATTTTGAAAATTGGGCAGACTAGAGGGGCCAAATGGTTCTTATCTGCCGTTCTAAACATTCTATGTTTAGGACAAAGTTCTCAAAGTGGAGTAATTGCCATATAAACCAAGTCTCTTTCTGCTGATTGCCCTTTATATATATGTTTTTATTTGTTTTCGAAATAGTATACACTACCATTCAAAAGTTTGGAGTCACTTAAAAATGAACGCGATATACAAATTGAGAATGGTTGTGCTGATTAAAGAATCAATAAAACTGTCCTTCTGTTGAATCTAAATTATTATTTGTAACCTTGTCAACATCCTGATGAAAAACAAGGACATTTCTAATTGACCGCCAACTTTTGTACAGTAGTGTACATTTAATAATCCATGTTATATAACTTACCTTCTTGTAACATACCATCATATTGCACAACAATGTACAATAGGGCTCAGTTTAGAAATGTTACATTATATTCTTTCACATAGTTACCATTGGAATAGGAGTTTTCAGTGGAACCCTCTGAACTCCATAGGAAAACCACTGCATTATGATTTAAAAATACAACCATATGCCTTTAATGTAATAATTACACAAAATCAGGTATGGGAAAAAAATTGAAAGTCTAAATTAGATTACATGGAGCTTGTTTGATAAAATACTCTGACTTGGACTACACCGAGGGTTCAGCTGCACTATGAAAAAAGCCATTGAACACATGGTATACATTGCCCCAGGCAGTATTATTTTAACTGCATCCTCCTACACCTGTTCATCCTTATTCTTCAATGTTATAGATTGTACGACAGCTGGGAATTAGTGCAGCAAATATATACGCATCTCTTCCGATTTTATCAATGACAAAATGTGCTAACACTCCACACAGTAATCCCTTGGTCACCAATAAGAATACAAACTGCTGTTATCACTAACAAATGGAATCCCAATAAAGAAGCAATACAAGAGCTGTTTTCAGGGCATAAAACATTAGGGCAAAATCAATATGTATAGGATCCAGACGTAGCCCCTAAGAATTTCCAGGGGATTCTCACAGCTAGCCTGGAGCTAAAGTTAAAAGGATATAAGCACACGTGTATGTATTCATGTGAGATATTATGTTGTGTATGTGTACATATAATATATCTATATAATATATATATATATATATATATATATATATATATAATAGTATATACATACATATACAGATAGATATTTAGACATTATTTTTGTAGATAAATATTTCTAAACACATAGATACAATGTATGTATGTAATAGGGTTACAATTATTTTACACACATCTAATACAGGCTTTTCTAGTAAATCAAAATCCCTTTAATGTATGAAAGTCCAAAGCACAGCAAATATCTGCATTAGGTAATAATCCATTGCCCCCAGGACGAGTTAAGCTTGTGATTACTCATTTACTCAAAACATGACAATTTTAGCTGGGAGCCATTATAACTGATGTCATGGCAAACATATGTCCCCCTATTCTTTTCTCTAACTCACCAGTTTCAAAACAGCAAAGCTAATCATGGAACTACATTTATATTCAAATGCAAAATGTAAAAGGCATGGTGTTGTTCTTAGGAGAGTGTTGGACTCTCTAGGGCAGACCTTTGTTAAGGATTTCCCAACAGATCTCCCATAAGCACCAGGGACTTAATTAGCAGTTCAGTTATTTTCAGTAACCTATGCTCCGACACGGCCTGGACTATCACTAGTTTCTAATCACTATTTTTCTCACCAATGTGTCTTTAATTAAAAAGATCTTGCAAACAAAATATTCTTCTTCCAAGAAACATACGAGGTATACATGGCTGATGCCAGTTGTTATTTTCAAACCTGGTTATTTAAAGGCATATTGTACATACATAATTCAATGTGTCGCACAAATCAGGACATGGTTGGTTTATCCTTGGGTATTTATTGTAACATCCAAAATCAGAAGCTCCACGTTCTCCTCCATTGTATATATTATTTGAGGCAAAGTATTAATGGTTATTCTAAACATCCTGTATTTATTTAGCACTAACAAGTTCCACATAACGATACACATGTGATACACAGTAAACAATGGTGATGAACACAAGAATGTAAAACACATTTGTGAAGTCACACCTTGTTCATGTCTGGTATGGTAAATAAATCATGGAAGATCTGGGTATTTAAGTTTGGTGATTGACAATAGCATACCTATATAATAGACCTTCTCTGATGTCTCTATTTTCTAGGTGCTTCATCTCGCAGTATGTTTAAAATGTAGTAAATGTTATATTAGTTATTGTAAAAATTATGCATTACTATGATTCTAAAAGACTACTAGCCACACCTTCATCCATTGTCCCCAAAAACAAATGTTGTCCCTCTTTGGACATTTGAAATGTTGGTGGGAATGCAATAGGGTATTACATTTGATTAGCTATCTGATATTACAAAAATAGGCTTAAACTTCTTGTTTACATTCAGCAAGTATGGTGTATATATATGTATATATATATATATATATATATATATATATATATATATATATATATATACACACACACACACACACACACACACACACACACACACTCTCTATGTACATATATGGATAGATAGATAGATAGATAGATAGATAGATAGATAGATAGATAGATAGATAAATAGATAGATAAATAGATAGATAAATAGATAGATAAATAGATAGATAAATAGATAGATAAATAGATAGATAGATCGATTGATATATAGATAGATAGGATATTGTATTTGTACAGACCACTATATCACTATGCCTGCCTTTAAACTGGAAATGTACACCCTCTCTTAGTGGGTTATGTGGTCAGTGAGATAATTTGTCTACCTATAATAATTAAAAATAGAAGGATTTGACAATATTACCAACAGTAGTTTATGTTATATAGAGTGTGTATTATATTGAGTGATAAAACTCACTCATAAGAGACAGATGCAAAGTATATAGAAAACATGTACCTCCTTCATTACATTAAATGCTTATTTATATTTAATACACACAGATGTACACTATCTATATTTATACAATGACTAGTAAAACACCGCAAATCACATACACTGATGTATTTGGAACCTTTTTTTATTTTTAATAAGTATTCAAAGACACATTTGTAATATCTTGATAGACCATAAATTAAAAATTGATTTGAAGATAGAAATCAATGTTAATCCATCAGTCTTTCTAGATGTAAGTAATTGGCTTCAGCTTATTTTCTAAAGTCTTTAAAGGAAAATGCATCATTTACTCTTAAATGAAATGGATGTTTATGCTTATCTTGAACCCAATGGATGTGTAGAAAGTGGGGACTCTGTATTATGTGCATAAGCAAATAAAATTGGGAGATGAAATTCTATGAGCTTAAAAATCAGAATCTAATACATTATGGTGATTTAATCATAAATGTGTCTGACTCTTGCATATGGCTATCCACTCCATTGCACTGACGAGAGATAAACAGCTAACTATGGACATAAGCTGCTGATATGATGGAGATATCTACCCAGCTGGTAGTTTACTGGCAGGTTAAAAATTGGCATGAGGCCAATGTTAAGTCTATGGAAGCAATAGCAAGACCCTTATTTATTGATTTTTTTTAAAGAAAAGGTGAAATCTTACTGGAAAGCGAACTACTTGTTTGAAATGACAACAAACTGAAATGCATATATAGAGCATGCCATAAAAGTTGTACTGTTCACTATGTATGTGATAGTAAATAGACTTAATATAGCTTAATTATATGTATTCGCAAACTTAAAAAACAAAACACAGATCTTCATAAAGAGGACATTTTGATGTCCTAAAAGATTTTATAAGTGGCAACTTCACATTACTTGCAATGTGTACACTCATGCA
This sequence comes from Pelodytes ibericus, assembly GCA_036172795.1. Classification (NCBI taxonomy): domain Eukaryota; kingdom Metazoa; phylum Chordata; class Amphibia; order Anura; family Pelodytidae; genus Pelodytes; species Pelodytes ibericus. The sequence goes on from CM069860.1 coordinate 117,203,075, forward strand.
TGCTGTGTATACCTTTTATTATTTATTACACTTACAACAAATGTGTCTATAAAGACATGTGACAGAGACATAAAAAGGAAAGTGAAACACTGTAATATAGTCCCGATTTCAACCCTTTGGATATATGTGAGTAGATGCTATTTACATAAAAAAAAACTTGGTTATAATATAGCATGACCGGCAAGCAGCATTAATCCCGCCACCTCTCGACTAATTTTGATATCCCAATATCCCATTTTACCAGTGGAAAAATGTCAGTTTGCTTATTATTTTTGTTTTATTGGTTTGTTTTTATGTGCAGCATCTCATTTTGCAATGTCATGCCCATGATCCTTGACTATAAAATATGTCATATCTGCATCCCCATATTGTACAACATCAGGCCAGCTGCGGCCTAGTAAAAGTGTACGGATGTTATCACACCACACTTACTGCTTTTGGTTCTGTATTGGCAATTAAGGTGTAGTGTTTCTCTGAGGCTGGTCTTTTCACACTCTATGGTTCTTTTATTGACCTAGTCCTCCTAATTCAGTCATCCAGCACAAACACTGACTTTAACTAGTAACTTTTATGGTCACTTGTCCTTCTGCTTGCTATGGTCAACCACCTATCCCTAACCACTCCCTAGATGCATTGTGTTTTCCCTCACTTGTCTCCTACTATCTATTCAACATCCCTGACAAGCTCTAATTCATTATTTTAGAAGCATCTGAGCGGAGGTGTCAGCAAGGCCCTTGGGAGGATGCATGAAAGCCACTTTGCTAGTCTTGCAAACCAACCAGCTGTCAGTCAGCTGAGACCACGCTTCTCCAACAATAGAATGATTGAAGCCATCAACCTACAGCACGGAGCAAAGTGCAGTGATTTTCAAAAACATCAATAGTGCTACTTATTCAGCCACTTATGTTAACATTTCAAAGTACCCAGGGAGTAAACCATGGAGAACATCTTCTAAAAATAGATCATTTAAAGCTTCACGTCTTCTCATTTACTTCGAAGAGGGAGGGACACATAACACATTTAAAGTTAAATTAAAAATGTCCAAATAGAAGAAATGCAAATCAGTAGCAGACATTTCTATATGTTAGGAGAAAAAAAAGAATATAAGCATTACAACATTAACTCTTGTCCTGTCATAGTAACTATTCAGTAGCAATCAAACAATTACAATATACAATATATGCAATTAAATAAATACATATATATATCCTTTTTCAACTGATGGTGTCAGAGACCATCCAGGTCGTTGCATAGGTTTAATATATCATAGATTTATCCTTTGGAATGTCATTGTCATACAAGTGAGCCTCTGATTTGGAATGGGTTTGTAGGGTCTGGACCACCAGCCAATGCTTCATTGTTATCTCCTTCACCATTAAAATGATGTCCAGCAGTCAGAAACTACTCTTGCATTGTAGACAAACATGCTTTAAATATGTCTGTGGTGTCTCCTGTATATGACTTCACCTGTTTCTTGATAGTCAGTTTCAATGGGAGATCTGTAATTTTCATATCAAAACACAAGGTGATGGAGGGCCTACTCTAACGTTCATGCACTGAAAAATAAAATCTGTGTAGTGACTCACTTATTTGATTTTTCAAATTTGTGCACTGTCACTTTAAATCACTAGTTGCTGACGGCAGCATTCCATGTGAAAAAAAATATGAGCTCTTTTCTTCCAAGCTGTCTGCAGGACAAAAATGGCACTGGCAAGTTTTTTGGAGGACAAGTGGAACTAGTAAGCTGTTTGGAGGCAAAGATAGCACAGGAAGACTGTTTTGGGGGCACACAAGCTGTTCAGTGGCAAGGATGGCACAGGCAGGCTGTTGTTTGGGGGGCAATGGAGCTGTGTGGTGGCAAAGATGGCACAAAAAAGCTGTTTTGGGGTTACTAAAACTGTATGGTTGCAAATTTTACACAGGCAGGCTGTTTTGGGGGCAGTGAACCTGTTTTGTGGCGATGTTTGCACAGGCAAGACGTTTTGGAGGCACTGAAGCCGTTTGGTAGCTAGAATGGCACAGACAGGCTCTGTCACTGTTGCTCTTGGAGGGTGTTGAGGGCCAGTCTTCTGAGCGGGTTCCCTGCAACAGCATACATGCACCATGGCCATCTGTGTTTGCTGTGGCTCAACCAAGGGTACCCACTCATTGGGGTGAAATCCTCCAACCAATATAAGTGCCCAGTGGCAACAACTCGTTACAGTCCTGCATCGCATATTCACCTCCTAGAGCTGTACCTGACAGTACTAATTGCTTTTTGGCTGGCATCATATATATACGTTATTTGACGGCCAAAGCATGTGAGCTTCTTCACCTCACTTCTATCAAATCTGCCATCAGCTCTAGGCCTAGATCTTTTGGAGACCTTACAATGCCCCTGCTGTCCTGGCTTGCCTGCCTGCCGTGCACAGGCTGCATTGTGTTTAAAGTGTACATGTCCATTAGACATACACAACATTTGGTCAGGGCAACCAAAGTGAACCAAGCTACATTTTTAATTCATCCCATTTTTGGCCACACTATAAGAAAGTAATTAGAAAATGGTTATATTGTATTGCTTTACCACTTATAACAGGTTGATTTGCATGGAACCATTCAAACATGATATATTCAAAACATATCAGTCGACATTTTGTAACAAGCAACAGACTATATTTTTCGATATGTATTGTTACTCAAATATCTTTGTATGAGATTTCTTCATAAAAAAATAATTAAAAAGAAAATGCACTCCATACACCTGGTACTTGCACAGGGGAGGCTGGAGCTCAGTCTAGTTGGCTTATAGAGAATTGCATGACATAATGCGACCCCCTTTGGCTCCGCCCCAGAACCTTTAAAGTGCACTGACAATTTTTCCTTAAAAGGGACACTAAACATTTTTTTTTCACTTGTGCTTCTAATATAGAAGCACAAGTCAAAAGTTAGTTGTCCCTAGTATGAGGATGAACTGGTGTGTACTTTTGATAGTACATGCCAGTTTATCCTCTCACCAACAGCTGCCATGCTTCCATAGAAAGCAGGCAGCCGACTGGTCGGCAACCGGCTCTCTCTGCTAGCACAGAGAGAGACCCTCATTTTTGCATGGGATCAGTAGGAGGACCTTAACCCCCTGCTGATTCCATGCAAAAACAAAGGTTTCTCTCTGCGCTAGCAACGAGAGACCCTCGCATTCAGCTGTCAGAGCGGGGCGAACATTTGTCAGCACGCGTCAACCAGGAACTGCTGTGTCTCGCATGTGAGACACAGCAGTTAGTAAACCCCCGTGTATCTATTAAGATAAATGTCGGGTTTACTTAAAAGTCCCGGGACATGTTTTGTTTAACCCTTGCTTCCTTCAAGGAATGTTCCTTTAAAATAATGTTCCTTTAAAATAGGTACTGAGGTGATGTCATAGAAGGAGACACCTCCTATACATTGAAAAAATGTTTTCTCTTACTTTATGGATTTGCATGCGATTCTTCTAACACAATAGATAGATCATTTCTGCCATTTCACAGTATAAATAATGTTTAGTTGACCTTTAATCATAAAATATATATTTTCTCTTAAATCATCTACCGCTCTCACAACCCTCCGTATCTCACTTATCTTACTACAAAATACTGCTTCAAGCCACATCACCATATCCATAGGCATGGTACAGCTTGGTATAACATGATGTTCTGTATGGACAGTTTAAATTAGACACATCTACGTACGTCTATTCCAGGCACCTAATTATATTTCTAAAATTACCAGGGATATAATCATATACTGTACAATACATATTTATTTTTTTATTACACTAAATACATTTTATTGCAGTTTAAATTATCACTCTTATTATGTAGCCAGACCTTTGTAACCAATTATAAATATAATTCAACAGGGGAAATAGATTCTACGGCATAAGGAACAATGAAATTGTAACTCTACATGTGGAAGATCTTCCATTGCATCTTCCTTAACAAAGTATTACAATATTTATTACTAGCCCTGTCATTTGAGTGCTGCTTTCATGGTACTGCCCAGCGTGCATTCATAGCATTTAAATGACCAGAATGCTGTTGTTCTACACTTAGCATTATAATGTGGTTATTTCCAATTGCATGGCTTTTCATTCTCCCAGGCTAGAGTGAAAATAAAAGGACAGCAATCAAACAGTAGCAGTGTAATGGGTTGTACAGCTTCACTGAGACCTGGGTGCAATCATTTTGTTTGATGAGAGCAGTAAAACATCTGCTATAAAAAAAACAAAAACCCACACATAGGTATTTTTGAAATAAGTCTGTTAATTGTATTTGTGTAATTTACACAATATAAACATAAAAAGGATGATTTAATCTGATAATCTCATCTCCATGTCTATTTGAAGAAGGGTATTGTGTTTATTTTTAATCTGTTAATCTCAGTGTTTTATTATGCATAGTATTATTTAGGTTGGCCTTTACTTAAAAAATAAATGCCGGCCATGCTATTGCCTTCTTGGACTTGCCGATGGTCGGTAAAATATCAGCTGCATTGAAACCCTAGAAGTTTTGTTTTTTGATAATATCACAGATTATAGCTGATGTCAAAGGGGAAATATATGTGTTGTATTTGTGAAACAGTATATAACACTATAGGGTCAACTCAATAAGCCCAAAACTGGCCAAATCGGGGCTAGTAGTAGAATTGCAGAGAAAATCCCATCCTGTGGTTAATAAAACAAAAATATCCCATACGCCACGTAGTAACCCACATATACATATGTACATATATTAACATAATACACCAGGATAACATTCCATGGTATAACAATACGGGTAATGTCATGTCAGCTATAGGTTGACTTAAAATCACTGGCTACTGTTCACCATCAACAGCTGTAAAGTTATCTGTACACTCCCATCATCATTCCACGTATTACCGTACCAATTCATGTGTATGGTGTGGATGGCCAAATTGTTTGTCAATGCAACATTGTCCACTGTGGATATGAAAGGTTACCTTTACATATGTGAGAGTGGTAGGCAGTGATATGGATAAAAACTGCCATGCCACAGTTGAAATAGCCTCACTGACCATGTAACACCTCATCAAACACACCACCAGTGCAATACACCCCCATTGTCCATGTACTAGTTTCCCCCCCCCCCAACCCTTTCTAAGAACAGTGGTCACAGGGACCCCCCAGGTCACCCAGGGTGTCCAGTCCAATTGCAGTAGCAAACCCTGCAACCACGGTCTATGGAGAGGATAGAGGCTAGCAGTTTGGTTGGCAAAACTACAAAGGAGAAAACTGGTGACTCGAAAATTGGTCAAAACAGCCAATTTTCATGCCAATTTCGAAATCACTTCAGTGGTCTCTGTGTAGCCCCGAATTTAGGAAAATTGGATCTACCAGGGTACACCTGTGAGATGCTCTGGACAGCCCTGTGCTAGATCAGGGTACCCACATTAAACAGGATACAAACTCTTAAAGCTATAGTTTTCATTAAGTCTACTTAAGAACACCTTTTTAAGATACTTTTTTTTATATGGAGCAAATATATGGTCACGTGATTTTAGAACACAACAAAATAAAAATTCTCCCTGCTGTAAAATTTACATTTGATGCCTTAATGCTTTCTCTCTCTGACTTTTATTTCTCTCATTTAAAGGAAGCATTCGAATTTGTGCCAACATTCAAAACAGCTTACTGCATCCTTGAAAATATACATTTTAGCAACTTTTTGGTGGTTAACACAAAATCAAATCATTTAGTAACCAAAATTGGCGGATGACAATGATTAAAGATTAATTCACAGAGTTCCAAACAAAGCTTTCCCAACATCAGCTTTCCATGGTAGACCATGCTAGAATGTTTTCTTTCCCCCAAGTTCTAGTCTAGTCTGCCCAATAATATATTATTTTTTATGCAATTTGATTTCCACGCGCCCCCCCACCCGCAACTTAGCCATTTTTTAAATATTAAGGATTAACTGTCTGAGTGCCACGTGAGCAACGTGGTATTGATACATCTTCAAAAAATGCCAATAGACAGTATAGATAACAAGTGAACATTTTATTCACTAGAAATGCACAGTAACAGAACCTCCCCCCTCACGTAAATCATAGGCTCAAGTTAACAGACTAACACTGCAGGTAAAGAGTTAAATATAGCAGGACAGTAATTGTTGTGAGTGTAACATCTGATAAATAAGGTGAGTGCCATACTGTGACCCTTTACCCAGAGACATGAGACTGTTTCGCTTACTTGATCACAGGCAGAAAAGCAGTAAATACTGAAGGACAGGCTGAAGATTAAAATGAATTTAGGACAAACCCCTATGCATGGCAGCAGTCCAGGGAATTTATGGATTTGTTAAATGTAAGAGCTGAATTGGGGATAGTATTTATGGTGTTTTAAAACTATGTATTTAAGTGCTTTGAGTCATATTGGCCATTACATACTTAATAAGGTAATGTATATGGGATGATAACTAGAGACATTTAAAAAGTGTGCTTCTATCATATTTTACATATGTAAAACACACCACTTTGCTCTGATAAGTGCAATGTGCCCAGTTTATTTTCAGCAATAAACTACGTTTGGACAACTCAGCAAAAAAGATTATTTTGGAAGTCAGTTTTTAAATAAAAGTTTTGCTATACTTATGCAACTTCCTAAACTATAACATAAGTTATTCTGAGAATCCTAGCACACATCTTCTAAGAATATATTTATTTACCCCCAAATGAGAAGCTTAGTTACATATTCCCCCCTTGGCGCACAGCCATTGGGCCACTGACACAGACTCTTTGGTCCTCTCTGGGTTATGCTCATGCATTGATGCTTTGCCTCTTCCCTTTACAAGCCATGCATCCCGGCCTACATAGTCAGTTGGTCATCTTGGGATGTCTGCTAACACACAAATCATCTCGCAGATTGTAAGGTTTTCAGAATAGGGTACTCAGATTCATTATGTGTATCTGTATTGTACAGATAATTTATTATACACAAGATCGATAGATGTAGCTGGAGACCTAATCTACAGCCCTAAAAAGTACAACATAATTGTTGTCACTCAGCTAGGGCATTTTATTTAAGGCACCAAGTACGACTTCTGGGAAGTAACATATGATTAATGGAGTCTTTCAGCTTGTGAACAGAGACCAGTCCTTTAGCCTTTTACCGTTACTAATGAATAACATGTTTTTGTAATGTGTCCAGCTAAACAATCAACATTTATTTAGTGAACTGACCTGGCTAGTTTCATTTTGTGTGAGATGTTTAGTTTTAAAGTAACAATTCAATAAAATTGCATTTTTACCCTTGGGGAACATATTGTTGGATGGGCTGCTGGTCCCACAAACATAGATTATACAGGCAGAGAAGAATCAACTTGCCCATCTAGTTCATGTCACTTTTACACCCTGACCTCCATGGTCCTGTATTGAGTAGTTATAATTACATTTAACTTTTACGTGGTAGAAATTTGTACATGTTCAGTTGGCAATCAGTTAATTAATCAAGTAAGTTCTCCTTGATTACTCAATTGATTCCCTGTGGACACACTTGAATTCTACATTCTGCAAGAGAGCATGTAAAAGACATATATGACTGAACTGGCAATCTTAAAACTTTAGTCTCTTGCTAGCATTATTATCAACCTTTTTGATGCAAGTCTGTATAAATAGGGTCTGTACTGGTGTTCTGCACTCCACATAATGTATACACCATACTCTCTGCACCACAGCTCCTTCCTGATAGCCTTTCCTGAGCTGTAACAGTCTAACCACAATAGAAATCTTTTTCTAGTTATACTTATTTTTCCTTCAGTATAGCCTTCCCAATTAATCTTGAATTTCAGTACTGTGCTATTAAGTTTTGCAGGTAAATGTATAGAGCTGTGTTAGCCATGGAAATAAAGAGAAAAAGTATTCAATAAAGTAGTGATGGCGAACCTGTGGCATAGGTGGAACAAGTGGTACTTGAAGACCTCAGATATGAAACTTTGCATGTGGCTAAAGTATAACAATCAATTATGGAGGACCCAGTAAATGTTATGTTCCAAGACAGACATTAATGGATATTAGGAACTTTAGTGTACAGTTTTTACTTGAATTCATTGGTGCAAGAGAAATTAGGCGAAGGGAAGGAGAGCAAGAATGAGCAGGGTGGTTGATATTGATGGGTAGAAATATGCCTGAAATGAAAGGGAACTTTGAGAACATCATCAAACGGTAGAGGACTGGGCACTCAAGTTTAAGAATGTTCGCCATTACTGCAATAAAGTAAATAAGTTCACTTAAGTTAATTATTTACTCAGTGGTAAAAAATTAGAGTCAAAATACAAGTTTATTTGTCCTTTAAGGATAATAATATAAGATGTTAGGACGCAGGTTGCAGGTTAGAACAAAACCCAGATCAAAACACCTTTAATAAATACCTTGGAGACATAAGCTATACAAAGAGCATCATACACATATATTGTGTTAATACTTCAGAACATCAGGCTCCCAAAACCCATAAAACTGACTCTTTTTTTTTAACATTCTATAATAAGACAGTAACATAACCATTGAGCAACATAGAGTTTCATGACTAAAGTTTAGCACAAACACATTGTTACAAATTATTGCCGACGTAGACTTAACATTGGCCCCATGCCAATATTTTACTGACCAGCCAGTAAAATTCCTGCTGTGTGGCAATACAAAATACACTTGGTACCATTAAGGGAACTATTCATTAAAAGTGAGGTGCAGGTAAGTTAAAGGGAAATGAATACTTAACTAATATTTATTACAGTTGAGCTCTTCTAGCAGGTGAAATTCATTGGGTTTTGTCCCTGCACAGTGCATAGTTTTTTTTGTGTGTGTGTGTGAATAGCTCTCTAAGTCCCATGACTAAACATTGTCCTGAATGGTGGATGCTGATGCTGAAGTAGGAGAGAGGCAGCATAATAGGCTAGTCCTGTCCTTATATCATTCATTCTAAAAGTGTGGGCCCTAAGCAACCTTTGATCATGGAGATTCTCCACAAGCTGATAACAGTTAACAAAAATAGTGTGACATACTGCAACATAAGCTCCAACATATCTGCAATCACAAATACATATAAACAAAAATGTAATACTACACTAAATAAAAAAATCTGAAAGGTCATAATTATATAAAAGCGATGTTAACAAGCTATTCTCCAACTCATCCATATGGCTTCCAGCCACAGTCACATCTGTGTTTGAGTATTTATGTATACACAGAGCTCATAGCATTCTATAATATGAGAAAGCACAAGTCCAAAAAAATGAAACACTCAGCTAGCAGGAAAAGTAAAAAGGCTCTATAACACAGCTAATGCTTATTAGATGTATATATAACACTTGGCTGTGTAACTGCAGCCAAGATTTTCAGATCTCTCAACAAGTACACATATTCTGTAGATCATGGTGGATAAAAATGACACACTGGCCCTGAAGTCTGCTTAAAAGTTCATACTGTGTTTTTCATGGTAGTGTATCTTGGAATGTTTTAAGCCGTGTGTTTGCTCCTACCACTTGTGCTGGAACGCTACCTCAGTAGTACATATTTTGCATGAAAGGTAGCAGGCTTGCATCTATTTTAACTGTGAATTCCTTACAGTGCTCATACAAGGAATCAGCAGTTATTCCTATGACTTCCCAGGTCTAACACTCACCATGACACTGTCTCGATTTAATGAGGAGTGATATGGGGTTTATTTGGGAGGTGTCACACTAAAGTGAAATAATTACATAGTATTACCTTAAAACAGGGGTGGCGAACCTGCGGCCCTCCAGCTGCTGATATACTACATTCCCCATAATGCTCTTGTAGCTAGGAAGCTCATAGAGGACTATGGGAAATGTAGTCCTGCAACATCTGGAGGGCCACCCGTGGAATTTAACAGACATATCAGCGACAAACTGCAAAGATGGTTGTCAGGGTAGATTTGCACATATCTGTTCACTTCCACATGGAATCATCACGTCCTGCCACAATCATTGCATTGTGGGATAGTGACACCCCATTTGGGGTCTATTCACTAAAAGCAACAATGAACATGGATTTCGAATATAAAAAAGCTGAGAAAAAATATAGCAGATGAAAAACATTTTAAACTTGCCTGACTTTCAATCTTTTAATGCCTGATTTTGCAGTTCATGTTTTCTCATCTCCCATGCTGCCATATTTTTGGAGGCACAAGACAAACAGAAGAATAGAACATCCCACCCAACATGGCCCACTGCCAACAGGGAACACGAGTGTGGTATGAAATTCATTATTCCTAAAAAAAAAAAAAACCTCTGCATGCCACAACCCTACAGTTCCCAACTGTGGTCAACATGAATTTTTAAATCTGTGGCATATGTGTTTGATTTTACTTTAATACATAATTTATCCATTAGATCCCCTTTATCTTCTCCTCCCTATTTTTAACAATTGGCGTCCCATAACTTCCTTACTCCAACCTGATGCATCATCTTAGCCTTCAATAATAATAAACAACATAGTATTTTCTCTCTAACCAGTTTATACAAGTATATTTAAATATTACCTTTATATACTGCAGTTTTTCATGGGGTGTTTTTTAAATGTACCACTGACCCAATATTACAGATTGTTTTGACTGCTAATTTTATATCAAGAAATAATATACAAAAACAACAGCGAACACACTGGTCTTACGTGGTGCCCCCTCGGGAGCCCTTATAATAAAAACAGCACTAAGGCTCAGTACTAGTCAAGTTTTGTAAACATCAGTGTAACTTAATTTCAAAGTTAAATATACATTTCTGTCCTCAGCTCACTTCCTTCACATTTCCTTTCTTTAAAAGGTACATTGACCTTCCTTTGAAAACAAAAACAAAAAAGAGCTCTAGGTATCTTTACTTTAAAGACACAGTGTTCTACTTATAAATAAAAAAGACTATTATTAAAGATCGATAATAGTTAAAGGTATTAAAACTAGACACGTAAAATTAGACCAATATGAAATAGTCATCAACCCTTGTATTTTAGTTGTAGAATAACGGTTCTCCATGGTATCATTCAAGATGGTAACAGCATTCTGTAGTCCTATTGATTTAATTTCCAGACAGCTGCATTCTACAATAGTATTATCCTGCCCAGCATTACAGATCATCAAACCCATTAGCTTTGCTTGGTAATCAATGCTTTGCATTCAGGAATATTAGGCTGCTAGTAATTTGTGTCCATCATGGAATACAGTTGCACAAGGAAACAATCAGATCCCATTCACAGTTTACACAAAATGCCTTTTTTTGTTTTAGATGTTTCAGTCATTTACAGTGTAGCTTTCTAAAAGTATAATGAAAACCTACAACAAACCGCTAAAAGAGCCATACCTTCCATACATCATTAGATGTATGCGCTCACATACTGGCGTATATAATGAAAATTGGATGTTTTGTCAGAAATGGAGCATCTTGGAAGTGATAATGAGTATTACACTCAGCTGTTCAACTTTTGACAATTAAACCCATAAATTATCGTCTTGTTCTGCATTCTGTTGGGAGGAGTCCAGATAAAACAGTGATGTAATATAGTAAAATGATATGGCGCGCTTATACTGGTTACCAATGATATGATTATTTTAGCTACATCCTGACCATGAACCACCAGTTAATTAACACTAAGCAAAGAAGAATGTATCTGGTTTATGTGCAAAAGGAGATAATTAATAATAATATAATAATACAGAATACACTGGCACCAGGGGTGTACCGTGCCCCTGAGTGACAGGTGTGCTGCCACCAGCACACCTGTCACTCAGGGGCACGATGTATATATGAATACACAAGATACATCCGAGGGGCCGACGACAGCTATGAATTCGGCAACAGAGTCACTCACTCACACTTTTCATGCTTGTCGAATTGGCAAGAGAGTTCACAGCTGCCGTCTGTCTCCCAGATACATTTCCAGGGTTTGTGTGCTCTATGTTCAGAGCACACAAACCCCAGAAATATACAGCGCGGCTGCTCCGTGCTAGGCGTGCGGCGCACATATTGAGAATCCGCGCCTGACTGACACCTACTGCCATCTTCTAGTGGTATCTAAAATAACTGTCCTTTCTGCATATACTCATTAATTATTCTAATTAAAAATCAATAACACACAGGCAACGATTTTTACACAAACATTCCTTAAACAGGGCTAAGGCACATGGGTAGGCAGAGTAATGAGCAGATAATACCCCTGCCAAAGCCATGCAAGAACCTTGGAGGCTGCTGGGAAAAAATGGTTGATAACATTGAATGGCTATACCTTACAGCAGTCAAGAATAAGCAAAATAAAAAATATACCAATAATAATTTGGTTAAAACTGCAATTGCAAAAGAATTACATTGGTTATTCACCAAACATAACTAAAAAGAGAACGGTAACAATAAGGCATCAAAAGCAGAACTACAAAAAAGGCAAGTTATAGAATTATTTAAACTCCGCTATTAATGTTTCATTTTAGCAGTTCACTTGTCAGTTCAGCTTTAGGAAATGTGGTTAATATAAAATTAACTTGGTTTGTGGTGAACTTTTTTATTAAATGCAATATAAAGAGAATAGGAAGATAGGAAGAATAATCCCTGCACTGTTATGGTTTTAACAAAAATGTATATTTGCAGCACAGAAATGTAAGGAACCAAATCACACTCTGAAGATATTAAGTGACTAGGAAATGCCGGGAGGAACTGCTTCCCTGAGCAGGGTGATTTTGTGAAATGCACTGTGACCAACTACATGCATCTTGGTTCCACATTCAGCATAGTATTCTCTGTGAATCTAGTTAAAAAAGAAATCGACGATCAGAGCTGTCCACAGAGTGTCTTGTCATATTCTCTGTGTAACCTATCAACCTTCCTTCAAATTTCCATTCCCTCGTTGTTCGACCCTTTAGCATTATCTTAACCGTCTCATTTTCCTCTTTCATTCATGTGCAATGTGTCGGTTTACCTTTTTGTGTGTGAAATAGCGGGGCCTGCTACTCTTCATAGGCCTGGGGTATGTAATTACAAATAGGAATGCTGATTTGGAAGAGAGAGGGAAAAAATCCTGTCCATGATAATCCTGTTATGAAAATCTGAGCTTCTGCCATTTCTATGAAGTTTTTTCATGTGAAAGGAGGTTAAAATGGAAGACAGGAATGGTTAGAAATGTAAAATAACTCTCCTTAGAAAACTATTTAAAAAAAAACAGAATACAAGCTGTTATGCATTTTCAAACCTTGTTTTTATTATTACTATCTTATTCTCTCTTGTTACTGTATACTGAGGTTTAGTTACAGCATTAATAACAAACATTTTGCAGTAATAAAACAGCCGACAAACAGGATAATAGAAAGCAACAAATGTCTTTACATCCTTAATAAGGGTGGCAACTCAAAAAGGGTATCACCTGAGTGGCATTCACGTGTGTTTTCATTCCAAATAGTCCCTTACTGTTTACAAGTGACAACAGAATGTAAAGCTTAAATACAATATATTACGTTGCCATTAGCGTAACAGAAATTCCTCTTCTATGGAGGAAAGATTATTAAAGATCTGTATAATCCAATTTACATTTTAAATACAGTATCTGGGGAAATCAAGTAACTTTGTTCGAGGTATCCTTTTCCCGCTTAACCTCTCAAAGAGAAGGATATATGAATCTCCTGGGCCCACCCAAAAAACACTATTATCAGCCTTGTTTACTTCAGCACAAATCTATATTTTGGAAGGTCTCCTAAACTGAGAAAGATAGATTTGCTTTTATTCATTTCGCTTGCTACACATCCATTTTACTTGCAAGACACTTACATTTAGCACCATGTGATAAAGCCACATGGGATGCAAAATTAAAAAGCAGGACACAAGTCCTCTTGAGAGTTGACATTTGCAACATAGCAGACAGCAGGCAGCTGTCTAGACTACTGAGGCAAATTAGCGCCTTGGTGTTAAAAATGAATGACACAAGAAAACACTTCTGGATCAGTTAGAAATGAAACCAATGCTTGCAGTATTCTAAAGATTTCACTTCATTTGTAAAGGGAGCTACTACCTTTAGCTATTTCACAACAAGGGTAGTAGTGATTTCTGCTTATTCCACTTCACGGTAAGCTTAACATCTACCGGCCATCCACCAAAAATGTATCCTCTCTCTGAATATATGTATTTAAAAAATAAAATCATGATCAGAACTTATAGATGAAAGCACCAGAAGGCGGCAAGGGATATAATAAACTTCATTCAAACACAATTGCAAATGTATAGCGCTAATGAGTATATAAGTAGTTACCTTAATTGGGCCGCACCTAAATAATTGCCCCCACCATGTACTACAAACTGTCAAACTAAACAGTTTGTGTACCAGACAGCAGCGGAGAATGAAAATTGGGACGACAAGATTGTGATTGGAACCACAACACTGTCCCAGTTAAGGCGGGACAGTTGGGGGGCATGTTATAGCAAAATACATTGGCCACTTGACCTAATTGTGTCAAAGCAATTTGGAGTCATGTCATGGAGAGCTGCCTTTTCTCTGATATACTTCTCTTGACAACCTGTAGACATACAGCAAACATTATTGCTGGTGTGCGTCTAGTTTTAACACTTGGTGTTTACATACAGTGCACATGAACGTCTGGTCAGACAGTTAACTCAATGTACACCTGTTAGACGTTCCCCCAGCCTATGTCACACAGTGTACAGTGCCTTCATAATTAGAGATGCCAAGAGCAAGTTCCAGAAACTGCAGGAGAGAAAAGGAAATCCCATCTCAAAATGCTGAATGCAGTTTGAGCAGAAATGTGTTAAAACTTAAATTCCACGTCCATACAAAGTGGTCTCTGTCAGAAGATGGACCCATTTACATGAAATGCATCCCTGGGACAAGAGCTGTAATTGTTCCACTAAGAATTCTCTGCACCACTTCAAACCTGTCAATGAAATATAACAAGCACTTTCATCTTCCTTTCTTACATAAATAAAAGGGTTTCTCTGTACACAATACCAGTCAAATCCCACTCGGTAAGATGACTGAGCTTTCAAATGCTTAAATATAATTAATTCTCTCAGAATATAATGAATCATGTCAGACTGTATTTCGCATCTATTTTTCCACTCATTGAGAAGAAATTGAATATTCCCTTTATAAAACATTGCATATTTGAATTGGTTATGATATTAATAACTGTGCTCGCATAGGGCCCACCAATGATTGTCAAGAAAGGGCCTTGTCTTGTCAATGTAAATATTGCTTTTGGTTTGATTATTAAATTACTTTTTAAATCTTAATAATAAATAGCCTTATTGACATTAAGCTGCCATTGGAACAACAGTAGCTTAACAAAGTCCTCTTACCCTTCATAGGGTGTCATGTACTAAACAAGTGCAGTGGGGGAAAAAAGTAGTAAATAACACATGAGTAAGGAGCAATTTGAAAATATTTGTAACATTTTGAGGGTTTTTTTCTCGATTTGCGCCTCTTCTGTTTATTTTTTTGTAGTGTGCATTTTTCCAGTTGCAATTATATTTTCGCATGCTAAAGACTTTTGTGACTATTTTGTGACTACTTATTTTACGTTTGAAAACTACACCATCTTTTAGCAAGTGCTGATAAAAAAGGTAGAAAACATTCGCAAACTTGCCTATTTTTATTCGCAATTATGCTCGTTTTTACTGACAATTTGCTCATATTTACTGTGTGTGCTATATGTTTAGTACATTGCAAAAAGGAGAAGAGTGCAAAAATAGCTTGGCACATAAATGTTATGGCTTTTAGACTTGGATTGTGAGAAAGTAAACCACTGGTTATTGGTTATCCCCTACAGGGATTAAATAAACTATTTACTTACCCTTTTCAACAAAATCTCACCAATACTGTGAATGTAGAGAATAAAAAAAAATGCTGAAAAATAATCTATACATTGTGTTAGACAACATGCAAGCAAATACATACCATAAGAGAATTATGAGTTTTAAATCTGTCTGTGGTGTTTCCTGCTAACAAATCACCTATGGCTTGATAGGCAAATACCTAATTTTCAATGGAAAATGTGTAATTTGCATATAAAGCCACAAGGTGATGTCATAAGCAGGAGACAACACATTTGCATGCAGTTTTGCTTATACAATGTATAGGTCATTTTTTTGATCATTTTTTATTCTGTACATTCATAGTATAAGCAATATTTAGGTTGACACAGTCCCTTTAACTGCCCAACAGTATTCTATTTGTAACCCAGAGAGATCTCTACAATGATTCAGCTGATTGGTAGCAGTGAGCAAACAGCTTATAGACTAAATTCAGAATATAGTCAGTTAGAGACAATGTACTTTTACTGTAGAAAGAGCATAGTAAAAAATGAATTTATACATGGTGGGAATAATGTTAGATTTGTGTTCAAATTGTTATCTTCCCTGCCCTCCAAAGGAAAATAAGATTATTTATTGTGTAATAATATTAATAGTAGTAGACCAGTCAAACGGCTGGTATATTATTCCCGCAAAGATGGATGCACAACATTTAAATAAAATTAACTCTGCACTTATATCTAATATAATGCAGACAAAAAATATTTCACAATACATTCCCTTTAATACTATTAGTGCTTAGAGTTCTTTGCTTAGATAACATCTTATTGTCAAGGAACAGCACTCGGTAAGTAAAGAAGCACATTTAGAAGAGAAAAAAATACAGTCCAATAAAAATCATATTTTCTCCTTTGTGTCTTTGACAATGCAATGTACCTTAATAAAGGGTAGGAACACGGACCGGTCCTTGCTAAATGCTTGATGAGTCTGTGGTTCTGGATGGCTTCATTAAGTAATCCCAGGAGCAGAAGATTGAAAGAACCACAAAAATAAAGCAACTGTTTTACAACAATAATGAAACAAAATAGATACTGCTTCTCAGTGATTGTTTCAAAGCCACACTTAGGAAATGAGATATACATCCCCATTTTTTTTATTACCTTCTAAAGAACAAAGAGCACAGGGGATGGAACAGAGTTGCTACTGGTGAAAAATGGCACCTGTCTCATAGACCAACAGGAGCTATAAAAAACCTATTACAGCCTAAAATATTTATCTTACACTTTCTTTTTTTCTTTTACAGCGGAAGCATATTCATTTCCCCAAATAAATGGAAATGTTAAAATCAAACATTCTCTTTTTTGGAGGTTTTAAGGTGTGTTTCGCAGACAATGGTTCATTGTGATATATAAGGAAGGAAGCGTCTTTCTGTCTGGGTATAAAGATGTTACTATGACGGATGTAGGATTGGTCTTGTGGAAGGACAAATTGAACTAATAACAGTGATGTTTTAAAGGTTAAAGTATGCTATTACTGTCTTGTGGAAATTGCTTAATACATTTTAACCTGAAGTGTCGTTTATTGACCATTTACCATCCTTAGCTTTTGAAGTACTAGTTGTTCACTGTGAAAGGAGTATGACTTTGCAAAGATATTTATTATCTAATCTGTAGATTGTACCATTAAGACAGTGATCTAACAATGGGGTAGCTTGTTCTGTGATGGCATATATTGCAAGACCCTTTATTCTATACTATAAGAATGTGATGAACTGCAATGTCACCTGCCCTAACACCCTACTTATCCTGGAAAGCTGGGGTGAAATGAAATGCGGGACTGGTTATATAAGGTATAGACAGTAATATACATAGATAAGTTTCACATTACATGGACCATAGCAGGTCCAACACACTGTACACCACCACCTCCTCATTATTAGTTCTTTTTGTTTAAGGTTTGATACAACTAATTCTCCAGAATTGTTTTTCCATTACACATGTTTTAGTGGAAATATATAAAAAAAATAACTTACAATGTCGCTTAGACTACCTGATGATCATACTAGTACAGGTAAGACATATCTAACATCACTTAGAGGACCCTTTTATTGGGTCTTTTATCACTGTTGGTTACAGCTTGAGGGGAGATACAAACACACACTGCTGACACTACAAAAAATATTTGATGAACAACATACATGACCTGGGTATAGTTCCCTTTCTAAAATAAGGGCTGATGAATCCAGTGGGTGTTGTGGCAGAATTGATAATTGTCAGTTTTTCTTTCTATTAGAGATTAATTTGGGACAAACCTTTTACAAATGAAAGACTACTAAAATCAAGTAATCACCATATTTTAAAAATGATTTTTTTTTTTTTAAGATGTACCGTACATACCTAAACATAAAACACACACTCAAACAGCACAACATCTATAGATCTGCTATATGAGCAAAAGAAAAAAGATTAAATAAACATCAGTACTTTAACTTAGCATCTCGTGCAAACATATTATTAGTGCTAATCCACAAGTAACAACAAAAATATATTATATATTGCTAAGGTGAGTACAATGTGCTTTTTTACAAGTTTGCTTTTCAAAAACAGAGAGATGTTAAAGTACCCTATTATCAGCTCTCTGGTTAACAAGTGTATGGACACAATATGAGCAATACATGTAAACAGAAAAGAGCCTCATTCAGCATAAAACAAAGGTCTGTCTATCAGCAATCCTTTCTGGTGCTCCAGGCTTTCGGAGGAAGGTCATAGGGACCAGGGAGCTAAATCCCTCTTGGGACATCGGAGTCAAGACCTGTGGTGAGCCTCTCCATTCTCTAGACAGAATGAAGTATACAAGTCATCTTACCTATAATGGTGAAATCATATCCCAGGTGGCAGTGAGCCCATCCTGGCTGTAAAGCTACAAGCAGGCTGCCAACACCCAGCAGCAATATATCTTTCATTTGGTGATTGTTTAACAAAAATGCATGAGGCAGGAATGGATTAAATAATTGCTGCCACACTTTATGCAGTTATAAAGCACTTCCAGTGATATTGGAGGTCTGGTTACCCTAATATACACACAAACATATTTTGTGTGTGTGTGTGTGTGTGTGTGTGTGTGTGTGTGTGTGTGTGTATATATATATATATATATATATATATATATATATATATATATATATATATATATATATATATATATATATATATATATATATATATATATATATATATATATATATATATATATATATATATATATATATATATATATATATATATATATATATATATAATGTTAAATTCAAACAAACTTTCATTACATTTAAAAACTAATTATTATTATGTTGGCCAAGGTATGTGTACATTTAAGTTTATATCTGCTAATGTTTAATGGTTTATACTTGTATATGATACATTTGTGTATTGAAGTTGCTTTTTCCTTACAAATAGACTCTATTTACCAAGCCGGACCTTGCAATTCTCCCGCTTTGTACAGAACTGTCCCAATTGTGAATGTCTGTCCAACAGACCTGACCTGACATCAGAGTGAAAAAGAGAGTCAGTGCATGCAATGTTGCATGTTGCATGTGCATGTTGGTTAATGGCACACAGCATGTCAGAGCATCCTCCAACCCATGCATCCTGCATTGTGCATGCCCGCAATCGATTTACCCCACCCCCAGGCATCATGGAATGCCAGGGGAAGAAGTTGGGAGGTATGACTGGAGGAACTAAATGAGGGGGCTTTGAGCTGGACAGTGAACTGAGCTGCAAGGGTCAGGTTGAAATGAAAGCAATTAAAAAACAGGTGAGTTGAAGAATTTCTGTTACCAATTCACCACTGTTCACGGTTTAGTTAACGTTTGTCAGTAATACCCCTACCATACCTTTAAAATATATCTGCGTAATGTACAGAAAGGTGTGCTTTATGTCTTTTTTAATTGGACATCAGTTTATGACACAGGTTATTACAAAACAAATCCCTCTGAAATTCCCATTGCTAACATTATAATCCTGCCTCATTATGGCATTAGAGACCTTTAAAAAATATTACAGGATAAGAATAAATAATATGACTGATCGGGTAACTGGCTTTGATGATTGTTTGAAATCTCGGCCTGTGCTGTGGAGGTTGGTGCTTAAGATGCAATGTACACTGAATACAACAATGCTGCAGGCTCTAAGCCCATTAAAAATTATTACCAGCTATTAAAACAAAAATAAAAAACATGGTTTAAAGTAGACCAAATTCAAACAATTTTAGAAATATGTCACACTAGCAAAACATTTGTTATTTGTCCAATTTTCTTTTAGACAGAACCATTAAAACAGTAATTTGTTCTTCCAAAGATGTTTGAAGTTAGATTTTTTTTTTAGCTATTAGGAAACAACTGATGGTTACGTCAACAGAAACTACATGTGTTTTCAATAATGTTCCTTTTTAATAGCTATGAATGGACATACTGGCACCTTTAATAAACTAGAATCATTTCCTTCCTAAATATTTACAAAACCAAAGGTCAATGCAATGTTTTTATAATGCTGTGGAATGAAATAAATTGTTTGTATTGCTTGTTTTTAAGACTCTCAAATGGTCGAATGGCCTCGGGCTGCAGTTGAAGGTGCAACATAAAAACATTAAAAAAAATGACCAGTGAGTGTTGTATTTTTTAAACTCATGTAAAGTTATGTAATAAAAGATAAATCTAATAATGATTACTTGTTCTTAATTTCTGCTATATTTGACAGCAGCATTTGATAAATGAACTTGGTGTAGGCACTTCCACTCAATAAGGCAACTAGGCAATGGTTCTCTTGTAAAACTTAGCTTTTAATGGATACTTAGATATATTTAAATTTTGACAGCCCTCAAATAGAAAAGTACACAGGTAGCAGGTATTTTAGAACAATTATAAACTAGTAGGGATATTTACATGCTTTTTAATACAATGTTGGTTTACACATCAAAGTTTATTTTAGTAAATTAACGTTGCATGCTGTTTTATTCTGTATTTGTATTCAGTTATTTTTCATGAATGGTTAAGAGATTGATAATGTCTGCATGGGCAAGCTACATTTTTTATGACAGTTTTTAGTTATCCAAGATTCATAAACTTGGACCAGAGTTTGGGATACTGGATATGTGATGGCCACTGTTTACTTGATGCAATAAGGTGGGGTGAACTGTTATTGGAAGAAAGCAAAGATTTCTTGTCTTTTTGTTAGGTCAAATGTCTTACACTTTGGAAATCAATCAGGTGTCACTTAGTATTTTGTCCCCACCATAAAGTGTTTCTTACTACTCATTCAAAAGGGGAGATGTGAGCAAGTGATGTAGTCAGAGATGAAATACTATTATATATATATACATACATACATACATACATACATCCATATATACATACATACGTAGTAGCCCACCATCCTAGGGAGGGAAATGTTCCACTCGTTTTAGCAAGCCAACAGTCTTATGCCTTAAAGTAGTATTTAAAGTCTTTAAGTATTTTAGTATAATTCCTCTCATTAGCCAATAGTAAAAAAAAAAAATCAAGTTCTCTACTAAATTAAAAAATAAACTAGGCCAATGATAGCATCAATACTTGCAACTAAAATAAATTCTACAGGACAGAATTAAACATCAGTAAAAATATATATGTAAAATTGAAATATATTGGTCATCATAGTGTAAATTTTAATATCAATCACTTTGCCAGGATAACTTTGGCCGCAAAAAAACCCCAAAACATTAACCAAAAAAGAATAAATATTTTTTGGTTTAGGATTGAAGAAATCGGATTACATTGGTTGCAGATAATTTAAGTATATGCAGTTTTCAGTACATGTCTTGGTCAGTCACTGTTATATTGCAGATAATATTGAGAATTGAGCTGAAGTTTAACAAATATCTACTAAAGATGGAGAAAGAAAGCAACATAGTGCATCCTTTGGTATTCAATGTCTTTCCACCATGGTCCCAGGGAACATAAACATAAATAACTAAAAAGTGTTTATGAATGTTTTCCATTATCACTGAAACACACTATTGTGCACTGTGTCATTTTATTTAGAGTATAAAGGGCAGCCTTACCACAATACATTGATTTAGCTGGAATTACATTTATTCCTGTGTCTACATTATCGAACATGATAGTTAGTTCTTTAGTGTAAGTGCTACCAACATTTGTTCGTGTCAGGTCCCATTATGCCAATGTTCTTTATCAATACCTCGCTCCAGCCAATTTACACCTGCTGTCTCACCAGGGACCCCATTTAACCTTTTTTTCAGTGCTCAACACAAGAGCTTTTGAAGCTGCATTAAGTAGAGAGACCTCCCTTTTCCAAGGCTTACTGGCAGACATTCAAGCTGTCGCTACCCTGTAAATGACCTCCTGTCTCAAACAAAATCCTGAGTCTTTGCTATGCCACACCATGAATTTCGTAGCATAAAATTATAGCAAACACCGTTTGACATTTTCTCCCCTCTTTCTTTAAGGAATGACGTTGGTTATTTTAAAAGCAATTATGTGGCAGTCTATTAAGACACATGGGATATCCAGCATCCACATAATGTAATTCAGCCAGCACAAAAGCAGTCTGTATCTACTATGATTATTGTGTATTTCTTAAATCTAGGGAGATATTTACAAAAGAATGGGCATCATTTTTGTGTAATGTCCCAGTGTTTTACTGGCATAAAATCTAATTTTAATCTACTACAAAACCCTATAATTACAGATACCCTGTCACCCAAATATATTGAAGTGGACTGTACCGCAGAAAAAAAAAATAGCTATTGTGTGGAATTGTAAACAAATTTATAGACGAAGTAAAAAATGTTTTCAATATGCCTGTGCTGTTTCCAGTGTAGGACATCATTGTGTTGCTTGGTATATTAATTACAGATTCTCCATTAAAGTTTGCATATAAATCCTCCAAAGTCCCATCTCTGTTTAACATTGTAGACAATATACACACATGTCAGCAAACTGACTGTAATCTCTATTGCTGGTCATGATAAAAGCATTACTAAGAACCGATGCTGAATTCAAAGTCCACACCAGTGGCGTAGCGTGGGGGGTGCAGGGGGGGCCGGCCGCACCGGGCGCAATATCTGGGGGGGCGCACTAGCCCTATGAGGCCGCGTGGCCGCCAGGGCCGTCTTTAACGCGGGGCAAACGGGGCAGCTGCCCTGGGCCCATTTACTCCTGGGGGGCCCCAAGGCAGCTGTCCCGTGGGCCCCCAGCCCCTGCTGCCGCGTTCACAGCGCATTGCGCTTGTGAACGCTTTTTTCCGGCAAGCCGCATCCGATGGATGCGACGGCCGAAAAAAAAAAAAAACTGACGCCGGATGTGACGTCGAGTCACATCCGGTGTCTGCTTCCCTCCTCCGTGCAAGAGGGAAGACTGCACGGAGGAGACATCCGGCGGGGGACACGGAGCCGCTTCATGTAAGTACGGGGGGGGGGGGGGGCTGGCTGGCACAATATTCCTGGTATCTGACTGGCACTATATTACTGGGCATCTGATTGGCACTATATTACTGGGTATCTGATTGGCACAATATTACTGGGTATCTGATTGGCACTATATTACTGGGTATCTGAATGGCACTATATTACTGGGTATCTGATTGGCACAATATTACTGGGCATCTGATTGGCACTATATTACTGGGTATCTGATTGGCACAATATTACTGGGCATCTGATTGGCACAATATTACTGGGTATCTGATTGGCACAATATTACTGGGTATCTGATTGGCACAATATTACTGGGTATCTGATTGGCACAATATTACTGGGTATCTGACTGGCACTATATTACTGGGTATCTGATTGGCACAATATTACTGGGCATCTGATTGGCACAATATTACTGGGTATCTGACTGGCACTATATTACTGGGTATCTGATTGGCACAATATTACTGGGTATCTGAATGGCACTATATTACTGGGCATCTGATTGGCACAATATTACTGGGTATCTGACTGGCACTATATTACTGGGTATCTGATTGGCACAATATTACTGGGTATCTGATTGGCACTATATTACTGGGTATCTGATTGGCACAATATTACTGGGCATCTGATTGGCACAATATTACTGGGTATCTGACTGGCACTATATTACTGGGTATCTGATTGGCACAATATTACTGGGTATCTGAATGGCGCTATATTACTGGGCATCTGATTGGCACAATATTACTGGGTATCTGACTGGCACTATATTACTGGGTATCTGATTGGCACAATATTACTGGGTATCTGATTGGCACTATATTACTGGGTATCTGATTGGCACAATAGTACTGGGTATCTGATTGGCACTATATTACTGTGTATCTGAATGGCACTATATTACTGGGTATCTGATTGGCACAATATTACTGGGCATCTGATTGGCACTATATTACTTGGCATCTGATTGGCACTATATTACTGGGCATCTGATTGGCACTATATTACTGGGTATCTGATTGGCACTATATTACTTGGCATCTGATTGGCACTATATTACTGGGCATCTGATTGGCACTATATTACTGGGTATCTGATTGGCACTATATTACTTGGCATCTGATTGGCACTATATTACTGGGTATCTGATTGGCACTATATTACTTGGCATCTGATTGGCACTATATTACTGGGCATCTGATTGGCACTATATTACTGGGTATCTGATTGGCACTATATTACTTGGCATCTGATTGGCACTATATTACTGGGCATCTGACTGGCACTATATTACTGGGCATCTGATTGGCACTATATTACTGGGCATCTGGCTGGCACAATAATACTGGGCATCTGACTGGCACAATAATACTGGGCATCTGACTGGCACTATATTACTGGGCATCTGGCTGGCACAATAATACTGGGCATCTGGCTGGCATAATATTACAGGCATCTGGCTGGCACTATATTACTGGGCTCTGACTGGCACTATATTACTGGGCTCTGACTGGCACAATATTACAGGCATCTGACTGGCATAATATTACAGGCATCTGACTGGCACAATATTACAGGCCTCTGACTGGCACAATATTCCTGGCCTCTGACTGGCACACTATTACAAGCATCTGACTGGCATAATATTACAGGCATCTGACTGGCATAATATTACAGGCATCTGACTGGCACAATATTACAGGCATCTGACTGGCACAATATTCCTGGCCTCTGACTGCACACTATTACAGGCATCTGACTGGCATAATATTACAGGCATCTGACAGGCACCATATTCCTGGGCTCTGACAGGCACAATATTCCTGGGCTCTGACAGGCACAATATTCCTGGGCTCTGACAGGCACAATATTCCTGGTATCTGACTGGCACAATATTATTGGTATCTGACTGGCACAATATTACTGGTATCTGACTGGCACAATATTACTGGGCTCTGACTGGCACAATATTGCAGGCATCTGACTGGCACAATATTGCAGGCATCTGACTGGCACAATATTACTAGGCTCTGACTGGCACAATATTACTGGGCTCTGACTGGCACAATATTACTGGCATCCGAAAGTTACAATATTACTGGCATCTGAATGGCACAACAATTATGGCATATGTGTGTGTGTGTGTGGGGGGGGGGGGGGGGGGTAACATTAGAGGTACAGGATTGAGGAAGTTGGCTCCATCTAGCCCAGTCTTGGATCATCTCTAGGGTATGGTTCCATTTTGATGTTTAGTTTTTGTTCTTGATATTGTTTGTCGTTTACGATTGTTGTGAGACGCCATATAATAGCATGGCCCATGCTAGGTTACTACATGTGTATATTTGTATTCATAGACCTGCTGAAAATGTGGAGAATGTGTGTAATGCATGTTCGCACTCAATAAAGTGTTGGAAAATAAACTTGTATTTAGATGCATTTTACTTTAATTACATAAGTATTTTCATAACAAACAATACATGTGCTTGGGGGGTAAGGGTTTCTTTAACTAATCTAGTAGAAGAGACTCGAGTGCTAAAATCCACAGGTTAGGGGGCGCAAATTACTTGCCTTGACCCGGGTGCTGACAACCCACGCTACGCCACTGGTCCACACAATAAATATAGAACTGCAGGGAATTTTTAATCCTCCCATTCAGCTGCATTGGAGTTTTTTTTTTTTTTTTTTTTTTTACCAACTACATTGGCCTAAATTTCTCAGTTCCCTTAAATTCTGCACTGTTTATTGAGTAGACCCTAAAGTACACGAGTTTAATATGAAACAAGAGGGATAGTTGATGGACAGCTCTTCTTTATCAGGACTCTGTGACAAATCTTAATGAGGAGGGCCAGCAGTCATTTGTACACACCGGTATCTGGTAATGTAAATTTGAAGGATTTACTTCTTCTTCAAGTGAAGAAATTCAGAAATGGCTCTCAGTAAGTGCAAAACTGCTTTAGATTGATTGAGTTAATCAATACGTGTGTGTGACTGGAATTATTAGAAGTAGTGTAACCTCTGTGTGATAGAGTGTATTAGCACATCAAGGCACTGGCTCAACTACTGGATGGAAATGTGCACAGGAGTGAGTGACTATCTTAGATCTAGTAAAGCGTGGAAAATAAAGGATTTCACTAAGCTCACAAATCTGTACGCAGACCCCGAGGCTAGCTTTCTGTTCTCGGATTCGTGTCTTTCTTTTTACTGTGTGCTGCAAAACTACTGTATGAGGAAGAAGCACGGCTATGTATTTCAGTACAATGATAGTTATTAGACGGACTTGTTAAGGATCAGTATGACCGGGCAACTTTATCAAAAAGTCAGTAGTGCTACACACCATACAAGAACATTTTTGCTGGCCCAGTGATTCCCTCCGTGTATTTACTGTACCATCATCAGAAGATTGTTCTTTTATTAGAAAGTGCCATCATTTTCTAAAGTGTTGTACAATCGGGTAAACAACACACAAAGATGGTGCGGCATATCACAATTATGACATACTGTTGTTGTGAGCTCTTATCAAAAAAAAAAAAAAAAAACAGGTACTGGCAGAGGGAATAGTATACAAGTAAAGCAGAATTGCAAGCAAATGTATAGTAAAACATGAATTTTAAAGGCACTTGTGCTTAGGACATCAGTATTGGGTGGCATGCTATGCGAATAACACCTTTTCCATTAAATTTAGTTAATTTGGACAAGCTGATGTCATACAAAGCCATACAGCTGTAGATTATCATATGCCTCGTACCCACAAGGTCCTAGACTATGCCCCCCAACTGGCTTTGAGTGGGATAGTCCTTATTTTCATTCTCCAGAGAATAAATACTCTAAAACTGTGGTGAACTTCACATACCCTGCAACATTTAAATATTAACATTGTGGAGAGTAGGATAATCATACAATGGTCCCAGATATTTTCCAAAGAAAAAAAAGAAATATATATAGTATTATTCTGTATAATGCTGTATACAAAAGTACAATTTTTTACAATTTATTTTCAAAGCATTAATATCCTGATCAACACATGAACCTTTGATTTACATTTTTTTTATAGGTCAATATCTGAGGTATGTGTGATGTATAAAGTACTAGTCATTTGGGGGGGGGGGGGGGGGTTATTTATGTATAGGTCAAATGGCCCTATTGTTACTGATCCAACTGTACACAGATCATCCATGTAATCACCAATAGACACTGGTTAATAAGGCAAAGAAATTATAATATTGCATTGCTGAATTAAATCTTTTAATAAAGATTAAATAAAATGTTGGATCATGCAGAGGTGGCAGCACATTTTACACTTCTGTTTAGCATACATTATTCCATGAAAAAACAATATTATTTTCTACAGAGGACTGGCAAAGGTTTATTTGCATCTAAAGTTAATATTGGGGTTTCATCTTCAGAGAGAATAAAAATATTTGGTTCTTTATTGTTTTTAAATAACAACTTATAAAAAAAATATATATATATTATTGCCCTGTGGAAAAAAAACCCCAGTGGCAATTCTTGGAGATAATTGCTAAAAGAGGAGCTGAGATGACATTTCATATCATATGATATCACTTCAATATGCATTGTGCAAGGACAAATCTGTCATGTTTCACCTACTATAAGAGTCCAATTGACCCTGCATAATGCCTAGTTACATCTTTAAAGTGTGAAGAAATGTTCATCTCACATCAACACTGAGTGAATAATTCCCGTTATGATCAAAATTATTTTAAAATTGCAACTAAAATGCAAACTATACTAATATACCTTTTTAGCTTACATTGGTAACGTTCTGCTTTTAAACAAGTTTGTTTTTTTATTCTGAAGCACAGAAATTTAGGTCAATCTGAGCTAATTAGATACAACCAGAGGCGTCGCTAGGGGTGGGCTAAGGGGGCTGAAGCCCCAAATGTAATGATCAAAGCCCCGAGTCTCTGCAGCTCCGTGTAGCTCCGCCCCCTGACATCACACAGACAGTGTGTGAAAGCCCTACACTGATAGGAGGCTGAGTGATGTGTCAGCCAATCAGTGCAGGGCTTTTACACAGCATTATTACTGTGTGTGAAAGCCCTGCACTGATTGGCTGACACATCACTGAGCATCCTATCAGTGCAGGGCTTTTACACAGCATCATCACAGGGATGTGAAGGAAGCTCCACGTGGGACAGTGAAGCAGCTCTGAAAGAATCCTTACTGGCTGTCACCTTGTGGGAGATACAGAGCAGGTCTATTCCCACTCAGGTAAGCTCTGGGTAAGGTGGAGAGAAGGGAAGGTTGGGGTCACTTATTTACATCCACCTTTGTGTATTTAAGCTATATATTGTTGGTTTGAGGTTCCTTATTACAGGACTGCCAAACAGCATAGGATGTTACATATGTGTGTATATATATATATATATATATATATATATATATATATATATATATATATATATATATATATATATATATATATATATATAAATCCTTCCTATGCTGTTTGGCAGTCCTGTAATAAGGAATCTCAAACCAACAATATATAGCTTAAATACACAAAGGTGGATGTAAATAAGTGATTTATGCTATATATGCATAATGATTTATACTATATATATATATATATATATATATATATATATATATTCATAAATCATTCCTATCCTGTTTAGCAGTCCTGTAATAAATAATGTCACACATGTGTGTTATGTGTATGTGTGACATGTTTTATTACAGGACTGCCAAACAGCATAGGAAGGATTTATGTTTATATCAGGGCTTGACAAATTTTATTTAGTTTTAGGAGCCAGCAAAAAAATTTAGGAGCCAGACAATGGCACATCAGAAAAGCATACATACACAGAGACAATCACATGCACACACCTCACAGACATCCAGTCAGTCACATACACAGCCAGTTACACACACACACACCAGTCAGCAAGTTTTCTTTTTTTTTTTAAATAAAAAAATAATTCCTTAATGTGTCCCACACGTCACATGCACAGCCAGTTACATACATATTCACATACAACACATACACAGCCAGTTACATGCATACACACACACAACACATACACAGCCAGTTACATACACACACAACACACGCAGACAGTTACATACATAAACACACAACACATACACAGCCAGTTACATGCACACACAGACAGTTACAAAGATACACACACACACACAACACATACACAGCCAGTTACATACATATACACACACACACACACACACACACAGCCAGTTACATACATACACACACAACACACTCACACTGACATACACACACTCTCGCTCACACTGACATGCACACACTCTCGCTCACACTGACATACACACACTCTCGCTCACACTGACATACACACACTCTCGCTCACACTGACATGCACACACTCTCACACTGACATGCACACACTCACACTGACATGCACACACTCTCACTGACATGCACACACTGACACTGACATGCACACACTGACACTGACATGCACATACTCACACTGACATGCACATACTCACACTGACATCCACACACTCACTCACACTGACATGCACACACTCTCAGTCTCACTGACATGCACACACTCACACTGACATGCACACACTCACACTGACATGCACATACTCACACTGACATACACACACTCATTCACACACTGTCAGGTTTTTAACTTACCTGCTGCAGGCATCTCTTTGCTTTGAGCTCAGTGTGAAGGAGGTCTTAGTTAATCATGGGAGGCTTCGGAACTCTCAGCCGATCAGGAGAGTTAAGAAGTCTCACCTGATTGGCTGAGATCCTTGAATCAAGCTCCCCTGGACACAAGAAAAAAAAAAGACTGCTGCATAGAGCAGCAAAGTGCCGCCCCTGCCAGGGTGCTGCCTGCGGCAGCTGCCCCATTAAAGGACCGGCCCTGTGAAGGCTCCTAAATTACAAAACTGGCATGAAGCTCAGAGTGGTGAGCATATATTGGTAAGTGCCCGTATGGTTCCATTTAAAAAACTAAAAAAGTCTCATGGGCTATAGCCCCAGATCTTTTGGAAACCTAGCAACGCCTCTGGATACAACTAAGAAACATTTAGAATAGTGAATGCCTTCCCCAAAAAGTTGTGATTCCACTGTAAAGGTATACATATATCTACTCACTACAAGAGATGTCAGTGACAAAGTCAGCTTTATGTAAGTATACAAGTTTGCCAGCAGATGTATATAACAACTATATACTTATATGAAATTTGCTCCCACCAGCACCAAGATGGCTGAAAAGGATGTGCACAGTAACATGCCAGACATAGTGGGATAATACGGTTACCATTTCCAGCATACCACATTGAGGTGATCATTTCGGGTAAAACCAATAATCTGAGTACTTTACTAAACTTTAGTTGAGCCCACCTCTGTAGTTACTCAAGCCAAATTGTACTGAAACCTGGTCCTCCCATCACCATAACAACTTGGCTGAAGAGATACTTGGGAAACCATAGAGTTGCCCTGAGGATATTGAATATGTCAGTGCTCTGGCTACTGCGTAGATAAGCTGCATTCTCCAACACTTAGAACTTGAACTTGGTTTCTGAGTAATCACATACTTCTCAATCATCCCTACAAAATACTCTGACTTTTTTAGTGCAAGCAAGATGAGACAGGTTTATAAAGTAATTTGTGGAAATAAAAAAAGATGATGCTAGAATGAATAACATCAAAAACAGAGCAATCAAAACACAACCCTAGAGCATAGCCAGAGGAATTATTCAATAAGCAAACTGTTTGCTGCAAATAGAACATGTCACCTTAACACATTCTGTCGGCACACAAAGCACTGTCTGTGTCCTCTGAGTATTAAACAAGATGATTGTGATATTTTCATTTGTAGAAGATGGTCTATGATGATTTACTTGTTTCAATATGTTGAGAGTAAATAAAAAATACACAAATTGTAAGATTTTTATGAAAAAAAAGTTTTGATTTTCTAAAATCTGGGCTTTATTACCATTCTGTTTGATGCTCAAACTTAAAGAGTAGGTGTTGGATTGGGAATGGTTAATTATACTTGGCACTTATTCAAGCATTATTTAGGCTGTGCAAAGTGGGAAGGATTAGTATGAGATGGTGACTAGCCATGGCTCCTGCTATTTTATTTGTTCTACAGTAAGTGCAATGTTTTAATTTGCTAATCGTTGGTGGAATCTATGCTTGCGTTCATTTTTCTAAAGGTTTGAGTGGAGCGTAAGCCCCTCCGAAAAGAGGAAACTCATATTGCATGGAATAGCCTTCGAGCGGAAGTAGTAGAGGATAACACAGTGAAGGAGTTTAAGCATGTGTGGGATGGGCATAAAGCTATCCTAGATATAAGATAATGCTAGGAACTAACAAAATTATTTAGAAAATTTGGCAGACTAGATGGGCCAAATGGTTATCAGCCTATCTATCTTTCTGCTACTATGAGGTAGAGGGGGAGACTCTAAGTGCAAAGACTGGAAATGCGAATCAGCTAGAAGAGGTCAATCACGGGGTGAATGACCATAGGAACACAAACTAAAGGTATATCAGGCAATCACAAAGCAAACATCATGGTCAGGTACCACCCAGAGAAGATTTAACCACAAACCTTTTTCTTTAATTCACCAGCCATTTATTCCATACACCATCTATAGCAATATTACCTCTATTATATTAATATGCATTTACCTTGCCCAGCATTATTCCTTATATCATATTACATATTACATATACCATGCCCATCATTATTTCTTCTATCGTACTAAATATTCCACAACCCATCCCCAGCATTATTCCTGCTATCATATTACATATTACATATACCATGCCCATAATTATTTCTTCTATCGTACTAAATATTCCACAACCCATCCCCAGCATTATTCCTGCTATCATATTACATATTACATATACCATGCCCATAATTATTTCTTCTATCGTACTAAATATTCCACAACCCATCCCCAGCATTATTCCTGCTATCTTATTAGCCTTGTGGAAACCTAGACTGTTCCCCCTCTGATAAGATTTTAGGGTCCCCATATTTTCTGTGTATTAAATGCAAGGCTTTAAGGATGGGTCATTTCTATTTTGGTACTTGGCCTCAGCTCAATATTTATTTATTTTTTTACCTCATTAGCATTTTTCACTCCAGGTACATTTGCTCATCATTTTATTATTTTCTTTCCAAAATGACTGCACTCCCCTGGAGTTTTACTATTCTTCGTAGAGCAGAGTAGATGGGCCAGATGTATCGTTATACATGCATTGATGGCCAGCAATTTGTACCTGCTCTTAGGTCTCAGTATATTAAGAGCAGGGACAGATGCAGTTATGTTCTTACAACACAACACAAAAACAGAATAAATACCCATCTGGACACTGCAAGTGCAGGTACCAAACAGCTTAATGTTTTCTTGAGTTGACATAAGGTAATTCTAGGGTTTTGGGGGACCCCTGTGTCAGCTATTTGCTCATGAACGTGTATGCACTAGATCAGCATACGTGTATCTGCACTAGATCAGCATACTGCGCAATCAACAATTACATAGTATACTGGTCTACCAGTCTAAATAATTTAGTTTTTTTATGGGATTTTTAAAATGTACCTTGATGTCCTTCACTAAGGTCTGATGAAGGAAGATCTGACCCAAGATGTCTACCCCTTGATAGTGCTATACAAGGAAAGAGGGCTCAATAAGGTATTTTATTTGTATTCTTCCATTAAAGCATTGTTATTTAAAATGCCTACAATCGATACAATCTTTCAGTTAAGCATAGTTTGCTGACAGTTGTCTTTCAATGTCTGAACTGAACAAAAGACATGATGTTAGTAATAAATATTTTAAAAAAAATCAAATCTATATTCAGTCCCAATGAATCTTTTAAAGAAAAAACATTCTCACAAGCAAAGTAACTGCTTTAACTGGTTACAAAAAAAAAAAAAAAAACAGCTTTTGAGTCATTTCAAGAGTGTTTTTGTAGAAAAGAAGAGTAAGAAATGCTGCTAAAGGGCTGCAGAAAAAGGCAATTCATTCTGCAGGAGCCAAAAAACAGGACACAGAGGGGCATTTATCAAGTAAAAATGATAAATAGTTTTGTACCTCGCAAACAGGAAAAAATCACAGCACGAAAGAAACACTGTCTAAAATCAAAGCCTGCTTTCTACAGAAGACTTTTTATTTCAGTAAGGGACCTTCAAGTTGAGAGAACAAAGGCTCACATTCAAAAGATAAAAGACAGATCATATGTCATGCATGCTTTCGGCTGAAGGTAAACCGAACCCCCTGTATAATCATATTAAAATAATATAGCAATGTATTTGTGGCAGAAGAAGATGGATAAGCCCATTTCCTTCCTTTCCAATTGCACAGTCATCAGGAGACATTTGAGTGGTATCCAAGACAATTGCCCTGCCGAACTCCCATGCCAAGCACTACTAGCACTATGGAAAAGCAATCTGAATAGCCCCGCACAATATTTCAACAGGGTGTGCGGCTGGACCGTTAATGACAAAGGATTCATGAGCAAAGTTAATTACACAGTGTTGAAATGCACAAAAACACTGCAGCCAAACTGAGCAAAAGATTGACAAGAATTATAGCGTATTAACAGGTGCTGTCAGGAACTGTTATTCATAATGACTGCAACAATGAGAGAGAGATGGCAACAGCTCTGTTTAATCACTACTTGCAATAATGGATAACTACCACCTGCTGTGTGTTGTGACATATCCCCAACTGAGTGTACGTACTCCATGGATTTTATGCAATCTGCATTGTATATGTTGGCGCAAAGAAACAATAAAGAATAATGACACTTTCCTGGAATAAAAGAAAATCTCTTAAGGATTGCAGTTTCTTTTTATGTGCAACATTACCAAACACTAGTATTTTCTGTTTTAAAGTGCAGGGGGAAAAAAAGTAACCAAGATTTTTTTTAATAAGGTTTCATTCAATTCCGTCTGTTTTCTGTAATTGCATTTACTAGTTTTCATTCAAATATACCGTCAATGGAGTTTTTTATATTTAACAAAAACATACTGCAGGTGTAGGATGTCTCGCTGCTAGAAATTCAAACAAACATACTGTTCATCTCACACTTATTTAAACATTGCCATATTGCACATATAGAGTGGAACATTTAATTGACAACTAAAAAAAAAATGTAACCCTTGCTTCCCTATAGGAATGACCCCTAAATGTTTCCAGTCAGCTAATTCTATATGCACACAAATTATTGACACACTTACCCAACCCTCTCACTGTAGACCCACCACAGAAAGAGAGGTTCAAATCTCTTCCAGATTTTGAATTGAACTGATATCAGTCACTGAATGCTCCCTATAATATAATAACAGTATAATGGATTTAAAATCTACCCCTGTATACCTCCCAACCTGTGGCATGCATGGTTATACTAGCAGGTAGATGGCAAATAACTGCTCATGCATGTTTGTGTTTCCAAGTAGCATCCTTGAAGTGGAAGAGCAATCACACCTAATTATGGTTAAAGCACAACTAAACATATTTTCTGTCTCCTAAGTAAACTTAATGTGTATTGTACTCTGGTCTGGAGCACACTTATAGTGTTAAAGCGTGCACAACCAATGAGAGCGGAGGCTTGTCCCACTCGTCTGATTGGGATCTGAATGTAGAGGGGTGATTCTCTCTGCTAGTGCAGAGGGTGATCCTGGTTTTTGCATGGGTCCCCCCTGCTGATCACAAGGGTCTCTCTCTGAACTAGCAGAGAGAGCCAGTCGCTGACCAGACCAGTCTGCCTGCTTCCCATGGAAGCATGGCAGCTGCCGGTCAGAAGAAAAACTGATATATACTATCAAAGGTGAAGAACGCTCTGCTCTCCAGTGTTCCAAAGAGTCAGCACACCTTAGACTAAAACTGTGACAGGAGGACAAGGGTACCAAATTGGAACGTTCCTGACAAAACCTGGACAGTTGTGAAGCATGCATAGATTTTCTATAATCATTTACCCTTACATTGGCCAATTGTTGTAACTACTTATGAGCTCTCTATTGCAATAGTTAGAATTCATAGCTGTTGTTTGTGTGTGCCTAGTGTGTTTATGAGATTGCCATAACAGGTTCCCAGAAAATCCACTGACAATTATTGTTCTTTATGATGTTAATACATAAAAAAAGAAGGATAAAACCTTTAAAAAAATGAAAATTGTCATATTAAAGTTTTCACTTGAATACTTACCTTTCTTCCTGGTCCAATGTCCTGGAACAAACAACTTACCAGTGAATCTTAAGTATGTTCTGTGCTCCCTTTTGTACTCCAGATCTGACATCTTGTATTACTCCTCTGAGGTTATGTTTCCACCCTATTCTTACTCCACCTACTTCACTCTCATTTTTTCTTCCCTGCTTGGATGAGCAACACAGCACTAGGAACAACGGAAAGTCGTTCAACCAGCTCAGTGAAGCAGCAGCTTCATGAAATGATTTCTACTAAATCTTTGTTTTCTGACTGATGCTATAAGTTTTGAACACCAGTTCAAAATGTTATTGAAAATTTATTTTTAAAAGTACTGTGTTTTTCGTCAGCTGGAGAAGCTGTGGGAAATAGCAACATAACAATAATTACAACTGCACCGACATGTACATACAGGAATAGGCAAAGTGTCCGCACAAGAACACCAGTATCTGCTGCAAGATTTGTGAAGGTCCATAGATAGTGTTGCCACCCGGCTGGTAATTTACCGGCACAGCCGGTATTTGAGAGGCAGGAGCCGGTGCCGGTAAAACTGAAATACCGGTCATGTTAAGACCGGTATTTGTTTTGCAGGCACCAGGGAAAGGTGATCAGCAAGCAGGGCACGATAAATCCCGGGCACCAGGTCACCAGGAAATTAGACCTGGTGCCCGGTATTCATCCACATGGTCCCCTTGCTGCTTTTGTTTCTCCGGCACAAGGGGGAAGTCTGTGTGAGGAGCACAGACCGGAAGTTCCGTTCTCCTTGTGCATCGCTCATCAGTGTGCCTCCTGGCCTCCAGCAGGAGGGATGCAAGGAGTGCACAGAGACCAGGCAGCAGGAATGTCCCCCCTCCCCTGCAAGCAGGTAATACACAAGGGAGGGGGGGACACATCAAGAGAAGAGTCCGTTTTTTTATTTATTTGTTTAATTTTTGCCTCTAAAAGCCTTACTGGTTTGTGTGTGTGAGAGAGAATGTCACTGTGTGTATGTGCTAGTGTCACTGTGTGTATGTTTGTGCTGCTGTCACTGTGTGTATGTATGTGCTGCTGTCACTGTGTGTGTGTGTATGTGCTGCTGTCACTGTGTGTATGTATGTGATGCTGTCACTGAGTGTATGTGCTAGTGTTACTGTGTGTATGTATGTGCTGCTGTCACTGAGTGTATGTGCTAGTGTTACTGTGTGTATGTATGTGCTGCTGTCGCTGAGTGTATGTGCTAGTGTTACTGTGTGTATGTATGTGCTGCTGTCACTGAGTGTATGTGCTAGTGTTACTGTGTGTATGTGTGTGCTGCTGCCACTGAGTGTATGTGCTAGTGTTACTGTGTGTATGTATGTGCTGCTGTCACTGAGCGTATGTGCTGCTGTTACTGTGTCTATGTATGTGCTTCTGTCACTGAGCGTATGTGCTAGTGTTACTGTGTGTATGTATGTGCTGCTGTCACTGTGTGTATTTATGTGCTGCTGTCACTGTGTGTATGCATGTGCTGCTGTCACTGTGTGTATGCATGTGCTGCTGTCACTGTGTGTATGTGTGTGCTGCTGTCACTGTGTGTATGTGTGCGCTACTGTGACTGTGTGCATGTGCTACTGTCACTGTGTGTGTCACTGTGAAACTGTCACTGTGTGTGCGTGTGGCTGTCACTGTGTGCATGTTGGGGGCCGCCCCTTTGTGGCCCCGCCTACATCTATGGCCGGTATTTTTTTTAGGAAAAGGTGGCAACCCTATCCGTAGACCATCATTTAATTAATTGATTCATCTTAGACACACTTGGATTCTACATAATGCAGACAATGTGTAAATGGCCGATCTGCCAACTCTACTGGTAAAGTATGGCATTACTGACTGCTGACTACAGGTTTGCATATTTGGCAGACAATCTACAGTACTAGTATGGCATTATCACAAAATGATTAGAACTGGCAATATGACACTGCAGTAAAGTTATATGTGGAGACTCAAAGAGATTGGAATGATGTATAACAGGTAGAGTACATAACACCTAATTAGTTTGAAAACAATATATTGTGGAGATGTTAAGGTATATCTTTAAATTCATGGTGCAAACGTTACTTTTTAAGCTGAGTAAAGTATAGTTAAGAGTAGGGTTGCTAGCTGCTTTGCAGTATGTAAAAGTCATATGTGACCAGAAGGAAATCAATGAATTTATCAAGGATTGGATCCCGCAGAACCACTTTGATTAGTTAACGGATGTTCATCTGGTCACAGATGACTTCTACACAAAGCAAAGTAGCATGTAAGTTAAATGTGGACCCAAAATGGCAACCCTAGTTAAGAGTTAAGTTTAATGTATATTATGCACAAACATCCCTGTAAGTGTAAATATGCCATATCCTTGAGTTTACAGGGGGCTTCTAATTCACCTCCTCTCTAATAAATAACTAATTAATATTAAAAAAAAAATACTCTTCGGAATGTCATCCAAAGCTACTGCCTGGACCATCCACCGTAGAACCATTCCCATAGTGGGAACTCTTTTAGAATGTTTAGTGTCCATTAACAGTAAACGAAAGTGAGAGCTTCCAGATCTATCCATGCTGCATTTTTTATGTATCTTGAATTCAACACAGGATCATTATAATTAAACTGTGTGGTCTAGTGATAAGTGTCATGCACAAACCACACAGTCTATTTGTATTTCCCATTCCATAGCCAACAGGTAAAGATCCAGAGAATATCTAATCATGGTAGTAAAGTATACATCAGCATTAGGATAAATAGGGATACTTATAAAAAATGTATACTTCAGGGCTGTAACTTAAAAACTGCAGACTGGGCTACATTCTATGTTTTACCCATTAAGGTGACATTAAAAATATACTTCTTTTATCTGTGTTTTCTGAATAAAATAGTGATGTTTTGAACCTGATAGGCACTGGCAAAGGCAGTGCTCAGGAATATACCATGGCACTTCATAGTTGACTACTTCTTCAACTACTTTTATAACTTGTCATAAAACCACAGTCACTACAAACAGATGTATGAGAGTTTAGTAAATAATGCATTGGTGTCTCAGGGCTTATGTCTGGCTCCGTACCAGTCAGCCCATGCCATCTCCATTATCCGATATTTGTACTGAATTTAGAATGTTCAATTTGGGCACAAATCTGAAACCCTCTGAAATATTTATGAAACCATCTGCCCTCGCCATGCATGGTTTATTTATTTATTAACCATTTTAGCAGATCTTCTTGGAGTCTTATCAAATCTCCAGTAGCTTACATGTATTTGATCCAACAACCCACCCCTGACCCCACCGCAGTATAATATACTGTTAAGGAACTACTAATCTCAGTACCTTAAGCCAGGAATTGACATAATGTAATTGTAAATGCAGTCTATAGTTTGCCTCTAGACTTCCCTATGCAAAGATAAAACCGGTTGTGAATCCTTGCATATGTTAATATTCTTTGCTCAGCCTTTTATGTCAATAACGTAGGCTTGACACATTAACTGTATGGGGTTTGCTGTAATAATTTGCAACAGTATACTTTTCTTTTGGGATTATTCTTTGTTCAGTAGCAAAGATTTTTCAGCTTTAATCACCTTTTCCACCTGCCATAGCAACTAGGCCTTCAGCAGATATATATATAAATATATCTAAAGCCAACTTTAAACTATGCTTGGATGCTGCTAGAAGCATGAACTCATTATGTACAGACAGCTGACATAAATTACAAAGTGCACACTTTCTCTACGGCCAATTTGCCCAATGTGCATGAGAGGAAATAATGTTAGCACTTTAAGAATTTGCAGTATACGATCAGTGGTTCACATTAATGGATAGGAAATCTAATGAGGCCAATTGTCATTAATTTGCAGTAACTGTATTACAGCGCCATTTAAAAACATCACTGATGAAAAGTATAATTAGATGAAGAAATCTTATACATTGGGAGTAAAAAATAATTGCTGAAGATCACTGCTTTCTACTGTTTGGTTTTCCCATAATCACAGGATAGCAATTAGTGAGCCACATATTGCTGACACGTGTGCAAAGAATAGCACTATGGTAACACATGTTAGATTCCTCAACTCTGTATCACCCAGATCCTTTTTCTGTACTTTAGAAACAATGGGGATGTGCATGTGATTGATGGGTCCAGTTCTAAGAGTGCAGTAATCAGTAACAAATACTACATTACTTTTCATGATGACTGATCTGCTTTAGAACTTTGCTATGCAGTTGCGTTTATTTACCTTATGTGTGCATATGTGTGCAATTACCTTATTCATGTACATGCATTACATTTTTGAAGCATGAATCTGTAGGCCACATTATGCCAGGGCTAACGTGTATGATGCCATACATTGACATCAGTTGCCCTATTCCATGAGAATAAGGTTAACCCAGGCCATGGATGAGCACATAAATGCATCAGCAATTAATGTCAAGAGTTGATTGACATTTTGGCCATAGATACCCACTTTGTGAGGCTTAATTCTTGTGCGGATATCACTTGATAAAGAGTTTAACGGAGGACAGATTATTTTTATGAGCTACACTCTTCAGCAATAGGCTTGGTCTTTGAACTTTTTGTGGTGTACCACATCATGGTTGAACTGTTGCTGCTTTCGCACTTTACAATAAGAGCACTTAAAGTTTACCAAAGCAGTCCTAGTAGCACTGTGTGACTGATGTTATATAACAAATGTGATGACAAGAATAGCTGGTTTCACATTCGTTTAGCCATGTAGTGCCTTTCCTGTGTGCTTTTCTATTTTGTTTGGTAACTCCTTTTGTATGTTTTTATACAATAGCATTAGATCAATGAGTACTTTTATTGTACGCATGCGAGAAGGGTTCATAATGGATAATTTATCATTTTATTTTTTTTGTATTAATTAACAGCAGGAAAATGAATTTTGATAAAAAGTTTGATAAAAGTTCTAAAAAGGTAATGAGTTGTTTAGGGGTGCTGGAGTAAACATAGTTGCTTTTTGCCCTACAGATTGACAGGTCTGTTTAGTTCTAAACATTTCATCTCCACACTTCCATTATAGACTGGCCAGATTAGTGACAATACACTTTGTTTGGTAAGATTGAGCGTCCATTTGCTCCCCACAATATACTTGAATATGAAGTAATCTCAATATATAGATAAAATTCCCTCATGAAACATTTTATTATTGAATAAAATAGAAATTCCAGTGCAGAGAAAAAAGCAAACTGTCTAGCACTAAGATATTAAATATTGATTTACAGAACATTTTAAATGATTATTTCAGAACTTTCATTACATCAGTGCTGTATACTGTACTATTATAGCCATACAAGACAGTTGTAAGGTATCAGGGGCCACTAATCTCCCTCCCTCCAAGTGACACTATGATTTTCTCTTAGACACCCACACATCCAGACAGTTCACTGGCTGAGAATTATGAGGGTCAACGTGTCAGTCACTAAAAGGAGAATTCTCACAATTAATTACAAAGTACAGTAGCACCAACACATAAAAGCAACTCTTGAAAGTACAAATTGCCAGACAAAACAGACAATTAAGCACAAGCCAAATGCATTAACTGAGCAAATTACTCACTGACTGAATAAAATAAACAATGTTTTAACACCTTGGGGCATTATCCTTATAATCCCCTTGGTTACAGAAGCAAGGAATTTATAAATTGTTTTTTTTTTTTTTTTATAACACTATGGCTACAAAACAACAAAAACAATAACACAAATGCATTATTTAAATCTTTAATAGCCAGATTTCAGTAAATGAGATTAAGATTATAAAAAGCAAAATTAAGCAAAAACACCAGAAGAATAAACCACTTGGAAATGTACAATTAAGGTCAGTATTTTATTGGTTTATAACTTTCCTTTTAGCTTTGTATCACTTTCTGCGTACATTGTTGACAGTATATGAACATTAATATATTGTACACACCAGTGTTTCTCAACTGCTGGGTCCTGGCCCTAAGGTAGGTCACGAACTGATGTGGAGTGGTGCTTCGGCTACGTCAAAAAGTCCAACTTTTGATTGGGGGAGGAACGATGATGTAGCAATGTACGCTTCATTCACTTCTAAAGCTGAGAAGCCCGCCAAGGAATGGGTGGCCTGTTTCAATAGTGCACTGATTTCTCTTCCACTAACCCTTCTAGGATTAGGAACCAGCCGAGGCTACACCATTCATTTTGGTTATACGATTTCAAAATTTTCCTAAAACAGGTCAAGTGAAGTTTGGATTAGATGTGGCAGATCAGGGCTGGCCTTACATGTTCCGGCGCCCTGTGCGGGCCTCCCCCGTGGCGCCCCCCCCCCCCCCCCATGCCTGTCTCTTTCCTCTCCCTCCATGTATGTGTCTCTCCCTTCCCATGTTTGTCCCTTTCCTCTTCCTTGTCATGTCTGTCTCTCTCCAAAACCCCCATACCTGTTCTCTCTCCCCCTCCTCCCCATACCTGTTCTCTCTCCCCCTCCTCCCCATATCTATTCTCTCTCCCCCTCCTCCCCATATCTGTTCTCTCTCTCCCCCCTCCTCTCCATATTTGTTCTCTCTCTCTCCCCGTTTCGTTTTCTTAACCCCCCTGTTCTCTTCTCCCCCTTCCCCTGTTCTCTCTCCCTACCCTCCTTCCCCTGTTCTCTCTCCCCGCTTCAACTGTTCTGTCTCCCCCTCTTCCACTTTTCTCTCTCCCCCTTCCACTGTTCTGTCTCCCCCTCTTCCACTTTTCGCTCTGCTCCCCTTTCACTGTTCTGTCTCCCCCTCTTCCACTTTTCTCTCTCCCCCCCCTCCCCCTGTTCTGTCTCTCCTCCGCTCCCCTTGTTCTGTGTCTCCCTCCCCTTGTTCTGTTCTTTCTGTGAGGGGGTGGAGCTCACCGGGTGAGAGGTGTAGCTCCGCCCCCACACTGTTTCACGGGGAGCCGCAGGCAGCATGAGAATGTGCTGCTCGCGCTTTCCATACACAGTGTTTATGCAGGGTATCGGAAATCCGATACCCTGCATAATCACTATGTGTGGGGAGCTGCCCGCGGCTCCCCGTGAAACAGGGTGGGGGCGGAGCTACACCTCTCTGCCCCCTCCACCGGCAAACGTCTTTTTTTTTTTTGGGCTGGGCAGGCGCCCCCTGGGGTGTAGCGCCCTGTGCGATCGCACAGGTCGCACACCCCTAAGGCCGGCCCTGTGGCAGATACACGGCAGTGAGTGTTTAATGTACCTACCTTTGAGAGAGCAGCTTCTAAGCTGAAGATAAAATGTAGGAACAGAATGGACATGACCTTAGATTTGCTGTGTCTACCTTCAGCCCAGATTTGAGACATTTATGAGGAGCATCCCATTAGTTCCAATTAGTCTCATATGTTTCAGTGGCTTTTTATTTTATTGGGTTTTTAGCTCAATAGCACTTTCATTGTCACTGTGATTACTGCACTATTCATTTTGTGAAGAAGTCCTGTTTTTGTTTGTTTCATGTTTTGAA
The DNA here is from genome assembly GCA_036172795.1 of Pelodytes ibericus. NCBI lineage: Eukaryota > Metazoa > Chordata > Amphibia > Anura > Pelodytidae > Pelodytes > Pelodytes ibericus. The sequence continues at coordinate 117,245,956 of CM069860.1, forward strand.
CAGTGCATATACGCATTCTTTGTATTGTAATTCTGTTTGGGTCATGACTTCATGACCAAGGACACATATGAGTCCTGCAGTTCAACAGGTTGAAAAACACTGGTCTACACAATACTAAAAGGGAGCATTACTATGAAGATCTGTACCAGACATGTAATGGATCACTACTTCCAACATTCTGGAAGTGGCTGTTCAAAACTTGATGATCTACAGTTCCAGCCATTGTGGAAGTGCACTTCCCATGCTCAGATACTGAGTTGCTGACCGTCATGGAAACTTAAGCTGCAGCACTTTTTATGATGCTTGGATTTCTATTGACTAGTTGAGCATTAGGAGCTATCTGGCCACACAAGTCGGCCATGGCTACTTTCAAGGAAAGCTGTTATGAAAGAGTGAGTAGAAGATAGACACTGGAGGAAATCATTTTGAAGAGAGATGCATGAAATAGAGACTTATGGGGAAGGATGAAATATCCCACACCATTTTTTTGGTGCACTATAGCAACTTTATTCCCTGAGATCATTAAAGCTGAAGAATAAGCGGGAAAAGGGAAATGCAGTCAAATGTTCTCTGGATACGTGGAAAGGGTGGGTCCATAATCTGGCCTTCTGATTCCCACTCAAAAAATGGACCTTTCACAGATTACTACAGTTCATCTCATTTGCAGAATCAATGTGTAACATGCCTTTAAAATGTTTTCATGACCTGGCAGAGCTAACTGATTGCATGTGCAAGTTCGAACTGAATCTGTTTTGTCCTCTATCCTACCTTTCAAGGCTCTTTAGTCCAAACGACATTTCTGGTTTCATTTTGAAGCTCCCCTTTACTGTGGTAATTGTCCGAGCTTCCTGTCTAGCAGAAGGAACTCTACACAGTCCACATGTGCGTAGAATAATAAATGCAGAGCTTATATCTGTCTAATACATTTACATCTAAGAAATGTGGTGTGTCATGTCCTCTGTACATGTGTCAATAAGCTAAGGGGGAAAAATGTGCATCTTGTTATCACACAGATATTGTGAATATATGTGACGTTTATACCAAAAGTCACACAAGTGAAAGTTTACTTTTTTTTTTTTTTTGCCATTTGATGGTGATTATAGAATAATAATGTGATTTATCCCAATACATATCTACTTACTTCCTTAGAACAATTCTTATCCCATAATATTTACCAGCATGCACCAAGTCTGCATATTCTGTTCTAAAATAACTTTAGGAGGCAAGAGCATATCTGCTGCAAGAAGCATGAAAGCGGCTGAATCCTAGCAGTTGTTCATAATTGTCTCATGTAAGTTCACCTTCTTGATATGACTTTTGGGCTGTGGTTGTCGTCAGGCTTACAAAGCCGCTAATAGTTAGTCATTGTTTCACCAACTAATGTTTGATAGGCATTTGGGCAAACATTTTTTTTATATATAGGACTATTTAACGCTATTCAGCGTAGGGTTGGCTCATGAGGCCATTTGCCACCTCGTTGACGCTGATAGGGCATATATGATATCAATACTCAGTGCACACAATAGAATTTTGCGCTTACCTCACATATAGAGACACCACTATTAGCTGGCTATACAGAGGCATTTGCAACCAATTGCTACATATTCTCAGATCTCTCGCTAGCTACAATTTGGACTACAATATATTTTGGAACTGGCTACAATTGTATCATGGGCTTTTAAAGGGAATTATCTCATGCTACCCATTATAATTTACAATCCTGTTCCTCTAATGTGGTCAATAGAATACATATACGTCTATACTGTTTTGTTTGATCACTGTGATCGGTGGTGGTGACTACTGATTTTATTTAAGTTTTATTAAAAGCTAAGTTTTATAAGACACCATAGTTTCTGTTTTGATTTTCTATTCGATAGCTGCTGCAACAACAATACATTCCAAGGCAGCTGTTCAATACATAGTATTAAAACATTTTTTTGAGGTTGACTGGAAAGGGCAGGCACAAAGCATGGAATGTGCCAGAGCATTTGCAGCCCACAGTTGTAATATGAGTGTTCTAATGCTCATTACATCTGTGTTCTTGATGGAGAAGATACTGATGATATTTCTTGGCAGGTCTGCAGGCACAATATAGGATTAATGGCAGTGTAATGGCAACAACAAGAAAGGAAAGTTACCTGGGAGGCATTATTTAAGATGACTTACAGCCAGACAAGTGATACAGGAAGGCAATGGAAAAAGGCAGCAGGAGGACTGACCTATGGTATTATATTCAGGTCTGATGGCCAGATATCCAGAATTACATAAATAGAGACAGTTCAATGAAGGGCTACAGAATATTGCAAAGCCACAATGGAAAAACAATCTTTTTTAACGCATTAGTGTGTTTAATAAAGCACATAAAGACTATCTGTATTGTGAGAGCTAAAAGAGTAATGTCACTTTATACCAAGGTAGTAATTACATCATATGTTCTTACAGAAGTCTGTATGGTTGGAGGAACCAAGAATTCCTTTGGCTATACATCACAGCCATGAGAGTATAAAGAAAAAGTCTGGTGGAAGCCAAGATCTCCATCAGTTCACCATGGAGGTTCCATCAAGCAACAAGATGAGAGGCAAAGGTTATAATGTCGTATCTCTGCACTCTGTATTAAACAGTGTGTAAGACTGCCAATAAGCAGACTTGGAAATTCTCCATAGCTGGACACTGGATGCTAAATCTCCCATTGTATTAGTGACAACATGATAACAAATCACCATGTTACCAGAACATTGCCACTTATTCGCCGCCAGAAGTGGACACCCACATTATTTGTGGTGGACAGTTACTGGACTTTAGTCTAATAATGTTCTGTGGACCTTTTATAGACCTTGCCACAAAAGACTTGTCTATCCCTGCTTACTCTTGCCTATTAGTTTTGGTTATTTATTATAATATTCATCAATATTTATTTTTAGTTTCGCTTAGTAGTAAGGCCACTAAATTGGTACCATTGGTAGTACTGGCCAGTGTGCTTCAGCTTTTCAGTGCCTCTTTCTAAATTCTGTAAAAACAAAAGGAATGTGGGAAAGGTAGAGGCACTGCAAGACTGCATATGGCATTAATTAACAGCAGGGCCAACATAAACTTATCGAATATTCAAAACATATTCAACAACGTTAAACAGAACTGAGAAAGATGTGTAACAGGGGCTTTTGCTATTAAAGAAATTCTATTTGTTACCAACATCTTGAAATCAATAAACTAAAACACACATGCATTTGTATATTTATCCACATCCATATGGAGTGCGTGCAGATTACCCTTGATAAAAATGTAGGCAGTTTTCATATAATTTACACTGATGTCAAAACATCTGGGAGACAAATCCGTTATTTTTCATCTCAACAGTGAATTACATGAAATTTGTAGGCGATTCACTCCATCATACTGCACAACCCTACAGGGTCTTGTCAAAGCAACGTCAAAAAAATAACGGCAGATTTCAATACGTAATGTAGTTATCAAACCTGAACAATTACTAGAAAGGAGCATGCACTTCATGTGCTGCTGTAATCCTACCTTTTATTATTCTTAATATTGTAATGTTCAGTCACAATGGCCTGGGGGCATGAGAAACTACAAGTAAAATATACAGACATGCCTCTTTCAACCAACTACTAGAAAGAAAACAGAATTTAATAGACATTCCTGGTTTGTAATGTTATAGGACTAGTATCCTGATCTTCAGGAATCCAGTATCTTCTTCAGGATAGATCAGTTTGAAGGTGCATTAGTTAAAATTCAAACCATCACATGGCAATTTATGGAAGGGAGAAGCAGACCACTGAAAGGGGGCGACATTTATTTAAGGCAGGATACTCCAAACATTTCTGCACCTGTTAAATGTATGGTGGTCAAACCATAGCTGCCTACAATTCTCAACTTGTTGGGTCTGTCCCATGTTTGTGGTGCTACCCCGGGCATGACTGAAGCATATTAAAGTGCATCATTAAAATATATATATGTCTATGAGACTTAAATCAGGGCTTGACAAATTGATCTGAGTTTTAGGAGCCAGCTAAAAAATCTAGGAGCCAGACAACGGCACATAAACACAAACACACGCAGTCACACACAGACACATAGCCTGTCACATATACATACAGAATAAAGGATCCTTTATTCTGATTTGAAGGACTAGGGTGAAAGTCCTCTCCGTGCACCCTCCACTTCTGAGTGCGAAACCTGTTACACCTTGTTTTTCTACATACACACACACACACACACAAACACACACACACACACACACACACATCCAGTCAGTCACATACATATACACACAAAACACATCCAGTCAGACACACATATACACACAAAACACATCCAGTCAGACACACATATACACACAAAACACATCCAGTCAGACACATATATACACACAAAACACATCCAGTCAGACACATATATACACACAAAACACATCCAGTCAGACACATATATACACACAGAACACATCCAGTCAGACACATATATACACACAAAACACATCCAGTCAGACACATATATACACACAAAACACATCCAGTCAGACACATATATACACACAAAACACATCCAGTCAGACACATATATACACACAAAACACATCCAGTCAGACACATATATACACACAAAACACATCCAGTCAGACACATATATACACACAAAACACATCCAGTCAGACACATATATACACACAAAACATATCCAGTCATACACATATATACACACAAACACATCCAATCAGACACATATATACACACAAAACACATCCAGTCAGACACATATATACACACAAAACACATCCAGTCAGATACATATATACACACACACAAACACATCCAGTCACACACATATATACACACAAACACATCCAGTCAGACACATATATAAGCACAAACACATCCAGGCAGACACATACACAAGACAGCAGGATTTGGGTTATTTTTAAAGAGAAAAAAAAAAGTTCACCTGTCAATGTCCCCCCTCCCTGCTGTTACACAATACATATAATTTACACTTTCAGCCACAAATTTGATTTAAAAAATCATAAATAAATGTGTTTAGCATTTGTTGTGTGGCAGCAATGACAAAAGCAAGCTTTGTGTTATTCAGTCTTCTGTCTCACTGCAGGCAATAGACTACAATGATGACAGGCTATGAAGCCTACAGTCTCAAACTAGCCACGTGAAGTGTAATACATAAACATAGCCAGGAATGAGGTGCTTTACCATCCATGTGAAAACCAAACAGCTGCAAACTTAACACTTTGCTGGTTAACTGAGGTGTAAAATAAAGCAGGTCACTTTCCTCAGAAGAATTGTTTTCATGTAAGTCACAGACCTACATATCCTTAACCAAGTGTGACATTTAATGGATACAACATGATGAACAAACCAAGTCTATGCTACACCTGAGCTGGTCTCGCTATTTCATTTAAGAGAGGTAAAGTGGAGGGTCACTTAAACCCATCAGTGCCTGACCACCTTTTTTTTTTACTTAATGCAAACAAAAAACTGGATTTTATATATCCTGTGGGAAAATGCTAAAAACAAGCAGGTATAATGCTATAGTCCAGTGTTTTACATATGGTCTCTTTGTTTTAGCATACAGAAAGCATACATTTAGACCTGAGAGGCATACTTTCTTGCATGACTGTGGATGCCAATAATGTACCATAAATAAAATGCTATACAACCTGGAGCTAGGAAAGGAGTCGGCACAAAGTAAGGCAAACGACCATGTATTAAACAACATTCACTTGGGATAGGCAAGGCTTGTGAAGGCCCATAGAACACCATTGGCTGTCACATAAATGTCCACCACAAACAATGTGGCTCTCTACACTTGATTAGGAAGAACCGCCATCAAGATCAGGACTTATAAGATCAAGACAGTAGTCTTTCCGCCTAACTTCTACCCCTGGTAATGCAGGATGCTGTGAGCTGGGGCGTGGGACGACTGATGTCAGCGCTACCACCTATGGGCTGTCACTCAAACTAACATTGCTACTGCACACCTAAAGCTCATATCATCACCAGGAAATGATTAACATTGCATTTTCTAGTGGGGGGTTTCCAGGGATCCAATAACAGGTCGTCTTGCTAGTATTGATGTGTAAATAGTAATAATATTAGAGAACATGTAGAATCAATCAAACACTACAAGGGTTATTAATTTGTTTCCCTGTATATCATTCACCAAAGCATTTCATTTAAATAGTCCCACCTATCCATAAGGAAAAAAAGCCTTTGTTGTTGTTACTTTGATAGAAACACTTTAATCCGTTTCACTGCTCTTTCAGCAATCATATCTCGCTGTGCCTTTCTTCCCCGTGACAGAGAAATGAATGTACCTAACATTATCACTGAATATAGTGGTGGAAAGGAATTACATTTCAGCTATAATAGGCAGCCTTGATTTAGGTATCACACACACATGCCATATTTACATCAAAGGAATAGATTATTGTAATCAAAGTCCCTTTTCGAATCTAGTATGAAAATGCAATGTATTTGCTGTGTTTTATTAGGAGCAGGGCACAGAAATATAGCTGAGATTGGCAAAGCTACTGCATCAAGCAGAAAAATGATATACATTATAAAGCCAAGCCATTTCATAGGTTACACTGAATACAATGTGATACAGACAGACAGGCATAGAGACACAGACTGATGGACAAATATGGAAAGAGAGAGAGAGAAGATAAATAGACATACAGACAGACATATAGGCATAGACTGGATTTTAATACCCAGTTTCATTCAATGCATACTGTATATATACACGTTATATACACACATATATTAACATCTCTCTCTCTGTACATATATCTATGCATAGATATATATACTCTCCCTATATCTATATATCGCCCCTTAAAATGTGTGTTTTAGGCTTGTGTAAAACCGAGTTAACTGACCATCAGAAGCTACAGGGGAAATAATGCTTTTGTCTCATAAAAGGAATTACAATCACTGGCAATAACAATTAAGTCTGTAAAAAGCAGATTAATTCTCTGGCAAAAAAAATCATGATTATAAGCAATTATCTGGGACTAATGGGAAAGTGCACAACTGTAATTACCAAGGTTTGCATCTCATAATTATTTTTTTTAACTCCAAAGTGGGCGAATGTGTTTTGCGATATTACTATTTTATGTTAATGAAAGCATATGACATAACACAAAATGGCTGATAATATTCACTATACACCTAATTATACCAAATGTGTGTGTGTGTTTTATAAGCCTGTGGTGCTGCGTCAAAGTGCAAGGTTTTGGAAGTTTATAGGTCGAAAAAGGTCATTTCACTCTTAGGAATTGTGCAGGCCAATAATGAAGTCAAGGGACATTTTTTCTGTACTATCTACTTCCAGTTTGCAGTTTCCTGTTCAGTTTTTCCTTTTCTTGATACAACATGGCCTAAATACCACATGGGACACTGGGAAGTGGTCAGTACTATAGGGCAACATTTGTTCTTTGGTGTGTGAGGCAACAGAGAATGAAGTGGGAAACATTTCCTAGTGGGTTCAGAGTTGGGACTGTCCTGCTTGAAGTGGAGCTGTTGGGGGATATGCTAAGCTTGTAGAACACTGTAGAATCACAACTCTAGCATCTCTATTATGGGGGGCAAACTAGATGAATGACAGCATATTAATACATAAGGTTTACATTTTCATCCCAGAGTTTGAATACAGGCAAAATTTAGTTTTTTTTAACGTCACCAGCGTGATCACAATTTCTTTAAGGCACCGGAACATGTTTAGGGTTGTCACCCAGCCGGTAAAAAACTGACTTGACCCCAATGTTAAGTCTATGGAGGCAGTAGAATGGGCGGTATTTTTTTTGAAGAAAAGGTGGCAACCCTAATCACCTTCCATAGAAAAGTGTAAGAATAATGTGCCCCTTCAAAAGTAAAATGTGCCCTCATTCCACAGTAACATATTGCTAAGGAAATGTTAAATACTTTGCTCAATGTATAAAATCATTTTCCCGCTGATCAAATGTTGGTCTGATTTTGGAGTTGAACATCCTAAAGAACATTAAATGTATCGTATATTTTCCGGATTGTCTTTAACTGATACTATAGCTATTTGTCCTCATCCTTTACATGTAAAGCTTTGATGAGACATTTAACAGCACGGGGGGTACAGTATGGATCTCCATTTTTCAATGCATGTCATTACCATTTATCTACCTCTTCTCAGTGTATCAGAGATGCTTACCCTTTGAATGAGACACTGTGTAAACATGACCTTACCAGTGTGTTCAGCATTATTATGCAGATTAGTGCCACTGGGTTTGCTCCTCTCACAAACATAATGGATTTGTAATGCAAAGTAAAAGCAGTGCTAATCTGAAGCCAGGAAATCTACTCAAAGAAATAGGATTCTTTTTTGTTTTCTTTTCAGTGAAAGTTACACCATAGAATCAAGAGGGAGTCAAGTATTTCTTTGATGCACAAATTCTAGTGTCTTCCCTTAAACATGATCTTTCCATATATGTACATCTCCATAAAATCCAGAGAATTAAGGGGCAGCTAACCCGAGCCCAACAGACCTCAGATAAATAGTAAGTAGGGGGGAAAGAGTAAAATAAATAAAACAGAACATGCAATATGTTTTTAATCCCAGGGCCTGCCTTTCACAACTTGTGGTTTGTTAAAATGCAGAGACTTTCAGCACAGGTCTGCCACAGAAGTGGGCCTTTAACCACTTCATGACCAGACGGGTTACCAATTTTTTACTGTTTTGGACAATGGCTGTTTTTAACATGTCTGCCGTGTTTGTATTTATCTGTAACATACTCTCTAATTTACTGTACTTACAAAAAATGTATATATTTTCTTAAGGCTTTCTTTAGATAGCATTATCCGGATTGAATCATATAATTTATTGCGAAAGAAAGAGTAAATATTGTAGAAAATGTAAAAAAAAAAAACTTTATAGAACTTTTATTGAAAAATCTTTTAATCCTCTACAACAGCTAATGAAAAAACCTGCAAAACAGATTAATTATTTGTCCTAAGTTTGGGAAAACACCATGTTTTAAGTTATTTTTTTTGGTTTTTTAACTTATTTATGGAAGTTTTATGGCAATAAATACAAGTAACACATTTGTATTTTCAAACCATTCCCCCCGCCCCCCCCCCCATGAAAGATAGTAACATTATAACCTTGATATCTGTCATGAAGACACCAAAAAAACACCCTTATATACATATTTTTCAAACATAGACAACCCAGGGTTTTTTGAGACTTTTAATGAAGTACCGTATTTGCTCGATTATAAGACGACCCCCCAAACTTTGGATATTCCTTTAGGAAAAATACTAAAAGCCTGAATATAAGACTACCCTATAGGAAAAAAGGTAAACTTGTATATATTCACATGTAAATTGCTTTTTTAATAAAATATTATATTAAAAAAATGCATTTCTTGTGTTTATTTCTTTTTATGTGCCAATTCTGCCTCTCTCTTTCCCTTGACCCCAGCTTTGTCTCACTCCCCACTCCCCCCTCACCTGTCTCTTCCCCCCACATGTTTCTCTCTGCCCCCCTTCCTCTGTCTCTCCCCCCCTTCCTGCTCTGTCCCCCCTGTCTCTCTGTCCGTCATAATAGTCTGCCGTGTCGGTCAGCATGGAGGATGTCTGCACGTATCGTGCAGACAACCCCCAGCTGCCCGATTTACCCTGGTGGCTAGTGGGGCCCCTGCTGCCGCCCGGCACGCTCACCGGGACTTCTGTGACGAAAGCGGAAGTACCCGGCTTCTTCACAGAAGCCCCGGCGGTCGTGCCGAGCGGAAGCAGGGGAGTCTGCGCTCGTTGCGCAGACATCCCCTGCTGCTAGAGAGGGGGATCCAGGTCCCCTGCAGCTCTGCTGGGGACCTGGATCCATGTCTTATAATCTGACCTCAATTTGAGGTCAGATTATAAGAGACCTCGATTATAAGACGAGGGGGATTTTTCAGAGCATTTGCTCTGAAAAAAACCTCGTCTTATAATCGAGCAAATACGGTAATTTGTGTAACTGCCAAACATCGAAACATAGTATGTGTAGGCAGATAACAACCATTCGTTCCATCTAGTCTGCCCAGTTTTCTAAATACTTTTATTAACCCCCCGTTCCTCATCTTATAGCTAGGATAGCCTTGTGCCTATCCTACGGATGCTTAAAATGCTTCACTGAGTTTACCGCTACCACTTCCGCTTCCCAATATATATTCAGCAACTTCCTCTGAGCATGTGGCAGTTAAAGTACCAAATTTGGTATACGGTCATTCCAGCTTTGGAATTTTTTACATTTTGCTTTGCGAACTACAATCCATATTATTCTCAGCCAGCCAAAAGCTAACATAGGAAAAGTGTCTAAAGCAGGCAGGCGCGTGTCCTCCGTAGATCATTATTAAATAGGGCATCACAAAATCCAGTAAATGTCCACTATGAGCAATGTTGGTGACTACCCCTGCTCTTTAGGCAGCTGTTGTCTTCCTACCAAGGAGACTAGCCTTATGGGGCCAGGTTTGTCCTTGAACATTGTATAGTTAAGTTAGTGAGATGAACTGTTCATCACATCTCACCTGCCCCTCACTATTACTGAATCCCACCTCTGACCCAGTGGTCGTATTCAGCCGGTAAGCTGCACCTCCAAGCCCCATCTCAGCATGTCTCGCGCAAGGGGTGAAAGCTGCGCCCCCTCACTCTCTGAGCCTCCTAGAGCGCATCCAGGCGCTCAGAAGAAAACCGGAAGATGGAACACCACCTCTCCCTGCAAGTGAAAGGTAACCATGCAGGGAGGGGGACAAACAAAAAATACATAAAAAATCTCACTTTCTGTAAGTGTTTGTGTGTTTTCTGTAAGTGTGTCTATGTGAGTGTGTAAGTGTGTCTATGTGACTGTATGTATAAGACTGACTGTATGTGAGGTTGTGCAAGTCTGATTGTGTGTCTCTATTTTTCATTAAGTGCATCAAGCTAGTTTCTATAACTGCTACACCCCAGGTGACACTATAATCATTTTCATAAAGAACTTACTGTGAGATTAGAAATTGGAACTGACAGCAAAAAATGAACCCATGCGCTTTTAAAGCAATCATGTTTGTAAAATTAGGTGGTTTGGAAGGAGATGCAAAGCATCTTGGGTATCACATTGTTCCCAGGAGCCCACATGCTTACAAACCAACATCTCCATTGGCAACAGAGGGATGTTTACTTTAGGGGGAGTAGTTGGGGTGGACTGAACATTAGTATAAAGTTTTAGCAACTTCATGAACCATTTACAACTATTTATGCAAATGGAATTGAATTTAGAATAAGAACAACATATTTTATTCAAACAAAATACAATATTTTATTTAAAGTAACATGTGCGTAAAACACATAGGGGACTATTCACTTAAAGGTAAATTTCAGGTGATTGAGGTGAGATGAACACCAATTTCACCAATTTCAATAATCACACACCTGGTGAGTTTGCTTAGCCCCTATATTTGTTCCTTTACTGATGTGGATTGATACAGACCAGTCTAATTAAGCTTCTAGGGAAAAGAAAGAACATGGTCTTCTAAAAAGTGTTCCTTAGTTTAGCACATTGCACCAAACCATTTACAATTTAGTAATTTTAGGTGTTTACTTTATTTATCTTTTATATTACATGGCAACAAGTTAAACAATAGCTTGTGGCATGTAAAGCATCAGCATAATCAGTCACTAGACCTCTACAGTAAATACACAATACTGTAATAACATGAGAATTAAATGTTCTCGGATAATGTGTGAATTATTCAATGTCAATAATTACATGCTTTTTTTGAAAAATGTTCCCCTGGTTTGTGGATTCTACCATTAATTTTACTGTTGTCCAATATTTATTGACCACCTGTTACATTATTTGAACCTTTCAGTGTTATAACCTTTCAGTAAAGCCACGCACTCTGGAAATGAAAGGGAATGTTGAAAAACAGCAGTGCCAAATGTTTGTAATGGTAAATGACAGTATGGCACTTTGTTGCATGGTGGGAAACACATATTACTCCTTTAACTCAAAATGTACCATAGCGGATCTACTAGTCAGCAGTGAGTAATACATTATGCTACATGTCTGATTTAATATGGTAATATATGTCTTATGACACAATCCCTTTATTATAAAGCTGTTGGTAAATTCCCCACTGGGCCCCGATGACATGCAAAAGTGGGAAATAGGCCATATTATTCTCCTCATTATGTAATAGTCCTGGACACATTATAAAGCTAATTTCTGCTTTAGTTCACTCGAGCCTGCAATCCATACCATGCAGGTTAGCTGTATGGTCTTCGGAAATGCCAACACTGCTTCTGTTTGGCACCCGGCCCACCTCTAACACAATCATCAATCTTCACAGGTTTTTTTTTCTTAAATTAATAAAAGTCATATTGCCAGAGGCAGCATACAGCGTCCCCCACAGAGTAAGAATGTGGAATTTTGCTCCTGAAGGAGCGTGCCGTGTTTAATAATGCACAGAATGCTGGCTCTTTAAAAATGAATATTATTCCTATTGTGTATATCAAATGATCTTGTATTACAGGCACAATAATGTACTGTGGCCCTCATCTTGCTTACAAGTAATGGTTCACATGTGCAGCGTGTTAGTGGGTTTTTAAATGGCTTCAGTGTTGTTTTAGCTTTGTAACTGGCCCACTATTTGCCTGGAAATATTTTACTTCTGCAGTCACAGCAGCCCAATAAATTCCACTGCAGCATATTCATTTGGGAGATATTCTCTTTCAGCTTGTATCATAAGACCAGTAAGGAAGAGCAATGTAAATCAGAGACCTAAGCAGCAGCACCGTGTAGCAAATAGAATTAAATAATGTAAACAAGTGCATCGTATACACAGACTCAAAGACCAACGCTATGTCATCTATTTGTTTCTTCTGAGCGCAATCTGCAAGCACTTAAAGGAACATGGTCGTCAAAATATAAATAAATAAAATGATTCCATATTTAAAGATAGCATAAATAAAACCGATAAAAAAAAAAAAAAAACATTCCCCCTCACCAACTACAACACCAGGACTGGGAGAAAGTTATCCTTATACACCAACCATTAGTCAGCAAGCAACTGAACTGACAAAATGGAGAGGAGGGAGCCTGTGCTTTAATGCACGATAATGGCTAAGAGTATGTGAGAATGTCATAGATCAGGTGTGTCCAATGTGCGGCCTGCGGCCCATTTCACAGCAAGGTTCATCCTACTTAACTACTCATATTCTCATTGTTTTTGGATTGGGTTTATAATATTGCTAAACTAACAAACATTTTTCTTTTTATGGATAACAAGATATTCTTCATCATTACTGTAAATTAAAAAAAATTATATGGCCCAATACACATGCATTTCTGATCATGTGGCCCACTTCATATAAAATGTCATAGATGCTACAAGTAAGTGGTTGGTCACAACGTTATCTATAGGGTCTACCAAATACAGACAGATCTGGTCCAAACTGGATTTCAGATCGAGCAAATTTCCGAAATCTCCTCAATCCGGCTACTCAATATCCTTGATTTCCAGACCGAATAAGCTGTTTGCAGCATTCGGAAACCAAAACATCGGAAGCTTTCAGATTCGGGACAATTTTGCTATGAACACCATAGATATTCGACTACCCAATATGCTGTGATCACTCCTGAAGCATGCACGAAATGTGCCCGTAACAATTCTCCCGATTTTTCGAAAAATGTATAAGATTTAAACATATTTTAAATATAAAAATATTCATATACAATTCTAATATATTAATGTTATATATTATAATAGTATATTTACATTAATATAAGCATTTTTACATTTAAATAAAATAAAATGTTAATTTACTTTATTTGTATGTATTTAATTAATATATAATGTTATTTTTTTTAATGGTTTTTATTTTATTACACTTCGGCCCATTTCAGGAGCACTTCAGCTATTTCAGCTGTAGCCAAAAGTCCTCCCATTGACTTCTATGGGAAGAATTCAACTATATTCATACTAGCAGAGGTCATCATAAAATGGCCCCCGAAATAAGCTAAAATCTATGGGGAGAACAAAGGCTACCACTTAGTTTTGGTGCATTTTGGCTGATTTCAGTGATATCAGTGATATTAGAGATATCGGTGTGGAACTGGCAGTCCAAATTGTGGACGTATTTGTGGATTCGAATGTATCCAGACTTTGGAGGCACCATTTCGGAGCCAAAAATTGTTGCATTCAACCCTTATGAGATCCATAGTTGCTGTGCTATGCTTTGAGACGCAACAAATACCTCATATGCAAAAACAGCCCAAGTTCTTGAAATGCACACTCCCTAGTCCCTACTCTGCCTTCAGTCAGATAAGCTCTGTCACAACTGATGAGTTAGCATAAAATGGCAGCTCCTCCTCTATTCAGTTATTTATTCTAAGGGTGATTTTTTTTTTTGCCGTCTTAGTCAAATTGTATTTATTTTCTTTTTAAAAGTGTTCCTTTAAGACGCTGTGCTTCACCTTATGATATTTCAAGGTAGATCAATCCCCTTAATCATGCTAGACTATAACTCTCATCATCTCCGGCAAAATGCAGAGGTGGGAATTGTAGCAAAGCCAAAGTTAGGCCAATACAGGGTTTCCAGATCTGGTGTGAACTCAATACATTTAAAAAAAAAAAAAATTAAATTAATGTGTTTCCAGATTGACTTTAAATTGTGCGAGATATGTCCTCAGGTGGCCAAAGTATAATATTCCTTAGCTTCATTCATAGTGCTTTAACCACAAGCCACAAATCTATTATTTTCTTTTGTTGCTGTATTCTTTTTAGATCAGCCAACCATGTATTGTAAAAGCAGACACTCTGTAACTGACCCTCTGGAAACTGTTAACTTCAGAAATGATATTGGTTTCAAACAAAAGCACAAATGTTTACACCATCAATTTTAATAGGCTGTAGTGAGACAGTTCACTTGATTCTGAGGTATTTTGCTCATTTGTCTACATAGTATACCAGTGAAGGGATTATTATCCTTTAGCCATATAGTGCCAACACGTTCTGCAGCAGCAGATTCAACACATAAAGGCTTTGTTACAAGATTTAATTTGATGATGAAAATCTATTTCTTGACAGGCTGAACTATAGTGGACTAACAAGGGAATAGCAAATATCAGGCATTATTAGCTAAGCTGGAAATATAATTTTTTTCCCCAACTCAGCTATTTTGGCTTTACTTCTAAATTGTTATCCAGAAAAACCTCTAATACTGCCAAAAGAAATGTTAATAACTATATTCTAAACATGTACATGAGAAGCTCATGCTGGATTGTACTGTGTTGTGTATATATTTGTATGCTCCAAATTGGGCTAGGGGGTTCTATTACATTAAAGCTGTAATACTATAGAATTAATGGCTTTCCACCCAGGCTATATGGTCACATAAACCCTCAGATTTGTCAGGTAGCCAGTGATGTTTATTGTGTGCTCTTGGGCACAGTCATGCTGGACTAGAAAGGAGCCTTCTCCAAATGGTTCCCACAAAGTAATAAGCATAGCATTGTCCAAAATGTCTTTGCATGCTGAAGCATTAGGATTTCCCTTCAATGGAAGTAATGGGCCTAGCCCAACCCCTGAAAAACAGACCCATACCATGATCAACTTTACAGTTGGCACAATGCAATCAGGCAGGTAATGTTCTCCTGGCATCCATCAAACCCAGACTCACCCATCAGATTGCCAAACAGTAAAGACTCCACAGAACATGTTTCCACTAGTCCAGAGTACGTTGGCGGCATGCTTTACACCACACCATCCGATACTTAACATTGTACTTGGGTATGTGAGGCTTGTATGACGTTGATTTGTGCTAATATTAATACCAGTGGAAGTTTGGAACTCTTCAGCTATGGAATCATCAGACCATTGGCGACTTTTACACACCATGCGCCTCAGCCCTCTCTGTGACTGTATTTGGTCTTCCGCTTTGTGGCTCAGTTGCTGCTGTTCCTAAATGCTTCCACTTTCCAATATTACCACTTACTGTTGACTATGTAATATCTAGCACGAGTGAAATTTCATGACCTGACTTATTACAAAGGTGGCATCCTATCACAGTACCACTGAATTCACTGAGCTCTTCAGAACGACCCATTTTAGTCACAAATGTCTGTAAATGCAGACTGCATGGCTAGGGGCTTGATATTACACACATGTGGCAACGGGTCTGATTGAACACCTGAATTCAGTAAGTGGTGTGTCTCAATACTTTCGTACATACAGTGTGTGTGTGTGTATATATATATATATATATATATATATATATATATATATATATATATATATATTTATATTGATCAAGAATGTATTCATAGAATGGAATATGATATGAATGGACTTTTAGCACACAAGTTCTGCACCATTTTCGCTCTCTGCTGATGCAGGCTGGACCTGTTTGCATATTGAACCTATCCAGTGAGCTGGAGTCACTTGCAATGAAGCTCGCCACATGAGTGCGGAATCTACCTCTGCTCATTCATAACACTTCAATGTACAGGCGGAGAGCTCTGAAGTATTCCCTGTGGAATCCTCTATGCAAAAGGGGAGTCTAATCCTGAATGGCAGTGAGGCGGGGATTTGCAGCCTCTGCACAACTATCACAGGCTTTTGAAGACTTTGTTGATGTGGAAGCCCCAGTGTTATTTTAACCCATTCAATGCCAGGAATCCATTGCGTGCACCCAAATGTTAAGCAGTAAAATGCTTGGCAGGGATTAAAAAACATTCAGCATTTTCCCTACCCCCATATACCTTGCGGCTTTCATGACGTCTAATAGCTTCACTTACATTAATTGTCTACAGGGCTTAGTCTACTAAGCAGTGTTCATGTGAATGAAAATGATTGCTGCATTACAATAGAAATAAGCAAACCATATTCATTTTCCTGCAATTTAAAGAAAAAAATCTTGTTCCCTGGATCACGGCAATGAATATTTCAGTATACGTTTTATTTTAAGGGCTGATTCACTGAAATATAAACAAAACCGCCCCCATGTACGAGAATTTTACATCAGTTATAACTAATGACTTATACTGTGGCTAAGGGAAAAAAGCAACATCTATAACGATTTTATAAACAAATTCACAATAGAAAACAACCTAGTACCTCGACGACAAAGCAATAATGGAAATCTTGTTCTATAGAATGCATTGCAATTGAAGTCCTGGGGCGACTTCATCGTTTATAGCATATGTTTGTGGTCAGTGTGGATATGCTATTTCTTTCCACTGTAGACACAAACCATGGATCATTTCTGAAACACTGTACCACTGATTGGTTTTGCATTGCTCACAGACTCTTTAAAACTATCATAACACAGCATAGCATTCGCTTAACAAACTAAGCATCTTTTGAGCAGAAGTTTTAACCTTTTTTCCAGCGCTGCTATGTAAGCCAAAAGTGTTAGTCATGCTACTATTTGCTTTAGATCTATTAAGAAAACATATGTTCCATTGTTACATCTGCTGCTCGCCCCCCAGTGGGCCCCGAGAGGAACTCTCCAAGAAAAAAAAAGACACATTAACCGCTTCAGCTCTCCGAAATCCAATCCTTCAGAAGAGTTAACCAACACTTCAAAAATCGTTGCACCATGTGTTTAAATAATTTAGGAAATGATGTCAGCTGCGTGTATGGGGGTAAAACATTGTTAAAGTATAGCTAATAATTCAGCCACGTTACATTTTGCCTTAATTCAAGAATAAAGGAAAATAGTTGAGACCAGTTTGAGATGTGTACCTTCCTTGTTTTGGAAGAAAAAAAATGGGTTGTCTAACTATTTTTATACGTCCCACACACAATAAGGACAAGATTCCTATAGATTGCAGTAAGGTGAAGCTATATGGTCCCTCTCTGAGATGTAGGAGCAAATAGGTTACAGCATAGTTTCCTGTTCGGTATAGAGAGGGTAATCATTTTTATCCCTGGTGCCGTTCTTTTCTCAGTCTTTTTACAAAAGTTTTTTTTTTTTCCATCTTGTAATTTGAAGTAGAAAAAAAATATACTTGGTGCCAGCACGAATTACATGTAATCCACCCCTGATTAGGTCTTCTTAGCGTGAGATCTTTTTGTAGAAACATCAGCTGGACGCCCCTTTCCCCACCTCTAGGATTACACAAGCACCACATAGAACAGCCTGCCAATGGTTAGAATAGACTGACAATTGACACAAGTATAAAGTTATCTGAGCTCCGCTACCTACCACGTATGATGAATTTTCAGGATGAAAACAATCAAAACAGCACAGCCGAATAAAAGCATTGCAATACAAACAAAGCCTATAAATTAAGATTTAAACTGCTCACTTTCACTCTACATACCTTCTTCCGGGGCTGCCATTTCATCATATTTGTAAGTAAAAATGTTGAGCATCAAGACATATGAGAGATAGTGGTAGATGTGGAAAATGTACAGTTGCTGATAATCATGCTTCCTGTAACATATTTACTTTTCCATCCAAGAAAGAAATCACAAAAATGATATGAACACAGCACACAAAAAGAGGGACTTTGGTTCCAGTTTGGTTTTCACCAAAATTTAAAAAAAATAAGAAAATTAAGATTGTTAGTGAAACTCAAAAAAAAGGTTTTTCCTTGAGACCGAGCATCCAGTGTTTCATTGTAATAAAAAAAATATACAGGACAAAATGTAACGGAATTTATTTGTTTTAACCCAGAATTAAGCAATTGTCTTTTGCCATCAATGTTCACATCTGCAATCCAAGACCCAAGAACTGTCCTGCTCCTATGCTGCACAGGTTATATGTGATTCTGACATGTCCAAATCATATAAGTCCCCTTTACAATTGTCTATCCACGCAAAAGCTGTGCAGTTGTGAGCGAAGATTTACAGCCGCCTCTGTGCATCTTTCCACAGGAAAAAAAGTACATTCCAAGATACAGTTTCACAAGAAGGAGAGAAAAAAAAGAAAGAAATCTCTCTTTCTCTGCTGATTGTACAATATAGGCAGGAAAGGTCCTGTGTGAACAATCCTTATGTCTTAATGAAGTGAAAACAGAAACAAAAACAAAACCTATGGAAAAAAAAAAAAACAACACGGAATTTTGGTTGGGAAATGCTGGAAGGAAATCCTGCAACAGCAACAAAATGTACTCCTCTACACTAATGACTTCCTTCCCTTCTACTATATGCAGAGCCTGCACAGTTCTGTTCAAGACATCGCAGCAGCCTTCAGGGTCTTACTGCTAGTCAGTTCAACTCGCATATGTGACTTTTTACACTTCAGTTCCATCAAGCATTAAACATAATGTTACATCATACACTTACAACAATTCAAGACTAATTCAGCATGTTATACGAATATGCAATTAAGCCAATTGTATGACACCTCATTATTATTATTATTATTATTATACAATTGGTACTTTGAATTATATAACAATAGTTTGGCTACAAATAAAGTTCAAGTGTGATTTACAGTTATACATTATATTAATTATCCATTGACATCCACAATCCAATGGATTAACTAAAAAAATTATTTCAATATATGTGTATATTTGAGTCTGTTTAATCAAATCTGTGCTTTAGGTTTATTTTTATTAGATTTTTATCCTTTTGTTACTTTGGTAAATAATTGTCATTGATTTTGTCTCTGGTCTTTCACAAAGGGCTGTCAGGTTTACAATCAAATAATCCCAATTCTTACAGTTGGGTTGCTATCCAATGATTTGAATTTAGTAGTATTTTCCATGTCATGTACTTTCATACGGTAAGAGTTAATTCAGATGCTGGACAGCTGTCAATCTTTAATGGTGGTGGAGGAAAACCCGAACACATCCCGAAAATCATGTGTTAAAATATGGAAATCTGGAGATTTGACAAAAAAAAGTAATAAATGTAATCCTCATTAAAACACATACCTTTTATTAAGTGTGGGCAATGAGACCATTTCCCGTTGCTATTTATTGTAATGTTCAAGTACAACTCATTTTACCAGCCCTTTCTTTTCACAGTATGTATGGCTTCCACTTGTTGGCTACATATATTTGTAACAGTCCAAAACAAAGTAGTCACTAGTGTAACATAACTAGTAACTAGTGTAATATAAATACAATTCAGAAGACAATTTTAATTAATGTATTGATGATTAATAAAATTAAGAAAAATTGTTGGGTAGTAAGGAATAAGGGCTGAGTCCATTCTAGAATTTAGAAGACGTTGACATATTTTGCCCCATGCCACATTGCTCACAATTTTATTACTTGTGAAAAAAGCCCAAAAAAGTTTTCTTTTTTTAAATTAATTTACCATTTACCCCATTTGATAATGGGTTGGGGTCAGGGCCATGTTGCCAGCCCTTGGTCCCATTTATTGATAAGGAGGTGCCAGGGACATGTAGGCTGCCACTGTACCCTTGTATTAAAAGGACGGGCAAGGTCACTTGAGTGGCCCCTGGCCCTATTTATAGGGGCCAGGGGCATTTTGTCAGTACCTGCCCCTGTTTAATTATATTTTGGGGTGGCTAGGGCCATTATAGCAGTCCCTAGTCCCGCAATTTAAAGTGAGGGAGGCAGAGCTCCCCCAAGAAATTTTTATTTACATTAAGTTAACTCTTTCAGTGCTGTGGGGAGCACTGTTTGTGTTCCCTGCTGCACTGAAAGGGTTAACGTGCAAACATCGGATACGTTAAGCTTTTGTTTTTTTGGGCAGTAAATTAACAAGCAAATATGTATGATTATTTGCCTGTAAACTTTTACTACTGCTCGTTGAATCACTGTTTGTACGGTAATTATATCATATAGCATTCTTTTAATAGGTGCGGGAACGATTTTACCGTTCCAGTTAACTGCATTAGCGGTGAGCCTTGAATCGCAAATTCCTTTAATTTTATCGCTAGCGCTACTTTTTCCACTTAACGTCCGACATTGAATCTACCCCAATAACTTTTAACCCAAACCACATTACAGTGCTAAATATTATTTTCAAAATGGCTGTTGGTATAAGGTTTTTGTTATCTTTAAAGTAAATATCCTTGAATGGCATATGTGATCAATACTGATCCAAAATACGAGGACTTCAGCAAATCTACTTTCTAATTATGTCTGAAATGTAGTTGAAGCAGTAAGACTAAAGAACGGTTTCTTAATGCCCAAAATATACACAGTATTATTTAAGTATCTCGCCTCCCCCCTTCATAACCACTTATAGAAAACAGAAGAAACAAATTTACAATTAGCCTTGTGTAGGGTTACCACCTTTTCCACAAAAAAAATACCGGCCTTGCCATTGCCTCTATAGACTTAATATTGGCACCAATCGATTTTTTTACCGGCCTGCCAGTAAAATACCAGCTGGGTGGCAATCCTAGTTATGAGATGTCCAATCATTTCAATGCATTATGTGATTTTTTAAAAATCTTTCTGATTACCACATGCACATACTTAAAATTGTCATCTAAAACATTAAAGGCAATAGTTTACATTAAAAAAAAATCTAAAAGGGTCATAGCTAATTAATTGTTTTCACTTAATTCAGTTCAGCCTAATCTAAATATTTTAATGGATGCAAGTTATCCTCATAGTCGAAGCTTCTCGTTTAAGAAGCAGATGCTACGGCTAGTCATTGTCTTTGGGTGGAGGGAGAGAAGATACAGGGCTAGTACTATCAAGCTTGAACCATCGCACTAAGCAGTTTGGGCGGACAGCCAAATAAGGCAATTAAAATAACAACAAAAGGACTGCAGTATAAAGAAGACAGCTCCTGACCTCTGAACTAAAGGACGTAACCTCTCATAGGTCTTGTTCTAATCAAGAAAGCAGATACCTATTGGCTTACATTTACAGCATCATTTAAACATAACAAATAAAACAAACAATGTACATTTTGACGCAGCAACATGAAACAGTATAAAACAGTTATTTCAATAAGCAGCCACATGAAAAGATGAAAGCGACTGCCACAGACAGGTGATGACATTAGCAAGATACAGCCGGGATTGTGTGTGTAGTATGAGTATCAAGCTTTACAATTTATTTTTCTGATTTATCCGGGTGTATTCAGTTCATTAAAGCCATTTTCAGCAGCGGCAAGCAACAACTGGATTTGTTTGTATTTTGTTTTAAGCTCTATTGTTAAGATATTTGGTTCATAAATACCATTGCATCATTAATTTAAAAAAATGCTATATATCATTTTGCATTAAATATTGCTTTTCCACATGAATTCAGACTCTATAACATTTAATAAAGAAAATTGTATTTTAAACTGAAAAATGGTGGTATATCTAGCAATATGAAGAGCGATATTTATAGTGACCCATATGGATGTAGCTTATTCAGATAATGATTAGAAGCTCTAATCAAAAGGTATTTGGTAACCTAGGAGCAGTTATCTGAGATTTACAGTTAAGTAAGTAGAGCATCATTAAACAAATCCCATACAAGTCAGCATAATAGTTATTCCATAGAAATCGAAAGTATCAAGTTGTGCAAGGGATTCTGGGTAAGGCTATGCAAATACAGTCAATAATGATTGCATTTTTTTGCCTTTATATCTACTTTATACATGAACCACTTGGAGCATTTGCACCAGGTTCTAGACAGTCTTTCAAACATAGCCCGGGATAGGAGAAACCCTGCAGAAGGTATAATTCGTTTGTTAACCAGTCAAGGTAGATCCTATGAGATACTTTTCTGCATTAATTATTAGGTACCTGTTGAATCCACATGTATTCTACATTTTTATGCGAAAATGAGGCCTATCTGGCAACTCATCCTGGAATGGATATAGTTCCATAAAAACTGAGCTATGTTTAAAGGCTGTGCTGGACAGCTTTCATATGCTCCAATGGGGTCCATGTATGAAACAGATATTGAGGCAAGACGTTTAACCACTGTTGACCTTTTTTAAATATCCTTAATTTTTAGAGCATTTCTCTATGTATACATCCAGGCAAGTTTGCTGACTTTCCTGGATCTATACATATGTTCAATAATGCTATACTTTCTTTTACAGTGGAGGGGTTTCCTGTAACCTTTCCCCTTTCCTTTGATGATGTTGTGTATACGGAGACTTGAGATGTGGAGAATTGGCTGTGAAGGGAAGCATTATGGAATTGTATAGTTTTATATCACCATTGTCCTAAATGTGGCAGCAGCAATAACTGTCGAAATTAAACTGGGAGAGTTCTCCTAAGTTCTATCCATTTTACCAAGTGATAGTAAAGGTTAATTTTAGCTTCTATGAAGCTACATCTCCCATAATGCTCAGCTGTCTTTTTTTAAAGGTCCAAGGTAAATGCTATGGATAGAAAAAAGTATAGATCTTTAAAAATCCCCACAGGTCTCTTGAATTTAGAATTCACCTTTGAAGAACTGTCATGCTCATCCACTAAAAAATACTGTTAAGTACTGCCAGCTTTTACACATGACATATAAGGCGAAATCCCACGGGATCCATGATCTATTGAACTAAGATATATTACCAGATACAATTAACTTGAGCAACTTTCCCAAACCAATTTATGGCCAAATTGTTCCAACGTACGTAGATAACTTCAGAGTGTGATAGAAAAAAAGAAAAATATTTTTTTTTGTGACCTTTCACCTTTCAGTCATGCAAACAGCTATTCAACTTCCAAACAATGTATTATTGTTTTTACCCCAGATGTTCGCTCATCAAAAACTAGCACAATATTTTACATGGCAGCTTGAATAAAAATAGTGCTTTTACCTAATTTGACCAACACCAGGATAAATTACTCAAATTATGTAAAAATGTAAACAGACTTTTTTTTCTCTCCACAACAGCTGCCCTAACATATGGTGTCCAGGTGGATAATCCAAAGGTTTATGTCACACAACAGGCATAGATCATCGTGGTGCTTGTGATTGGTAAGAAGTCGTACTTCATTCTTCCACACTCCGCACAGCTGATGTGTCAAACACGTTCACCTATCACACGCTCAATGTTTTTTATGTAGATGGGAACGTGGGTATGATTCACTGCTAGATAATTGGTCAAAGAGTTACCATTGCATGAAAGAAGAAATAGCTAACAAAACACTGTAATAACTAGCGGGAACATCCAACGTGTCTCTTGTGGATATATTGTACAGATGTGCTGTATACGAGGTTGTGTATCTGTACTATAGTGAAGAGGTCATACAAGTTTTAAATTATGTGTAGGTTCCCTTGGTGGATAATTAAATATTGTGACAGGAAGGATTTTATGGATCACACTTCACCCCTGAGGCCTTTTACATCTTCTGTATCAGCTGCCCCCTAAGCTCTCACAATCAGGCCCCTCAGTAATATTTCATGGAGTTATAGATCTGTACCTCTTTCCGACATTTTAGTCCATTGTTACCCATTCAACAGAAACACACAATCTGATAAATAATCCTTATCTTTTTCCCCTAATTTGCTTTTCAAAACTATTTGCTTGCATATAAGACAAGGTTTTTTTCAGAGCAAATGCTCTGAAAAAGCCCCCTTGTCTTATATTCAAGGTCGTCTTATAATCTGACCTCAAATCGATGTCAGAGTATAAGACAGGGATCCAGGTCCCCCGCAGAGCAGTGTATTCGGCTGCCAGAAAGAAAAAAAAAGTTAAGCAGTGAGATGAGGTGCGGGGGGGATGCTGGCAGCATGGGTGTCACCCCCACTGGAGGTGTCACCCGGTGCGATCCACACCCCCCGCATCCCCTCAGAGACGCCACTGTTTTAATGTAATAACGGGTCATAGGCATTGAAAAAGGGACTTTTAGGTCTCCAAAAGATCTGACATTAGAGCCAGTGGCAATGAGCAATATGTATATATGTAATATAAGCAATAAATACATATAAATGATTTATATGATGAAGCCAATGAGCAAAAAGTACATAAAGGATATGTATGATTCCAGTTAGTAGTAACTTTATATGCAAAGCACAGATGAAGATGGATTCTGGCTGCAGTGGCCACATCCCTCCCAGCAAATAAAAGGTAAATGAGCAAAGAATGGGCTCTGTGTGTGAGCGTGACTTTGTGTCGGTAAGTGTGTGTGCGTGTGTGTCTCTGTTTGTAAGTGCGTCAGTATAACTCTGTGCAAGTGTGTCTGTGTGTATGTTTGTTAGTGTGTATGACTTTGTGCATGTGTGTGTATTTATGCGTGAACCAATAACAAAAAGTATATACACTGTTCCCAGTTTAGTTACTGAAGAAAGCTGCACATAAACTCTACTATCTCACTTTCTTTGCTCTTTTTAGTGCATGACATGCCAGGCACCCCAAATCTCACTAAGTGCAAATTTTTGCATGACATGCCTGGCACGTTATTTGTCGCAAATGGGTTAAATGTATCATTGAATTAGTAATCTAAAAATAAAAAATAGTATTGGCAGGTTCTGAATGACATTTGACTTTATACACAGCTCATGAAGTCACCAAGAAATGGTCAGCAAGACCTATTTTCAGGTATGCCAAAAAACAGATTTGCTACTGTACCTATATTGAAAAAAAATAACTTGCCACTGCACCCATAGAACTTGCCAGTGAACCCACAGTGCACCCAAAGGACTTGCCACTGCACTCATATTGCATATTACACCCAAAGACACATTGCCACTGCACCCATATGGCACCCAAACCACCTGCTGGTGTCTAGTGGTGGATGTCTGTGTGTCTGAGGAGTCAGAGCTCCTAATGATCAACACTAGACAGCCAGAGAGGATGTCCTGTGGTCTAGGCTGAACACACAGATATCCAGCTTTTGGCACCCCCGGTGAAATGCAGGTCTGTGCAGCTCTATGGGGACCTGGATCTTTAAAGTATGATTAGAAGGCAAGCTCAATTATAAGGTGAGATCAGTATTTCAGAGCATTTGCTCTGAAAAAAAACCTACTTGCCTTCGAGAAAATACGGTATATAGCACTCCAGCGGCTGCTGAACAACAACTCCCATGATGTCCTAATGCCTTTTGGCCCAGTCAGAGCCATGTCAGCTTTATTAGCACTATGGGGGTTGTAGTTTGGCAACAACTTGAGTGTTACCTATTGTCCAGACTGGTTTAAATGAAATGACGTTGATTAACTACCAATTTTGTTACAGAGTGCCAATGTAGTTTCAATGAGGCATATCCTGTTCTAGCGGTCAAAATGCACTGACATAATGTGAGATGATGTTAAATTAGAATTTGTACGTAATTTAACTCATATATTCATAAACTTTTAATTTGCAACTTGTGACTTTTAGGTGACACAGTCAACCATGAAACTTTTAAAACAAGTCAAGGTTAATGTGAACTTTACATTAATCAGCTGTCTATATAATGCACTAAAATGATTTAGAATGATTAAATAGTTTAAAATATTCTTGGTAATGGACCTAAAATGCTGTATAACTTCCAATGTTAATGGTGCTCGTAGATGCTATGCTTGCTAATTAAAATAAATTCATACCCTAAACATTTTTTATACTGTAAATGTAGAGAATAAAACATATAAAAAATGATATATAAATTGTGTAAACAGAATTGCAAGCTAATGCATGAATAATGAGAAAAAGATCTTTAAAAAAAGTAGTTTTGCGAACACAAAAGTTTTTGTAGTAGTACATGGTTTGGTTATTTTTGAACTAATGGTAAATAAACCTTGAAACAAGGTACCATTCTCCTGTATTAAACTTATATATATATATATGCATATTTTTTGGATCAAACATGCTAAGGAGAAAAGACAGATCAGTTTGTTTTGTTCCTTTTCTTCATGTAATGTGGCTCCAATGTACAAACAATGATGGCCACTGTGATTGGAACTGCCACTTTATTGTGTTGCACTGTTAAGAGATGCTACTTTGTACAAGAGCAAGACACTTGCTATGTATTCTATTGAAGAAGCACAGGAAATTACTAAATGAAACAAAACTTTATATGCTCAGTGTCTATTTAATCAGTACTGCCGCACCTGTAGTATACATGCAGAGTAATCACTGGGTTAAGCTTGAGTAAAATACAAAAAAATGTGATTTATGCAGAATGACTGCATCAGATCCCACTAGAAAAAAGTTACTTTGGGGACTAGACAGTTACTTTGAAACTAGGGTTGAACTACACTTGCAGGTTTCAGAGCTTGTCCAATTGAAACATGTCATCCAAAGTAATATATGTATGCATACCTTTAATCATCTAGCTTAGCAGATGCAAATTTGACATTTGTTGAGACTGAGATTTAAAAAAAGGAAAAAGTTGAGGGTGTGGAGCTTGACTGTCAACGAGAGCAGATGAACATGATTTTGGCTCCAGCGTTTTTAACTATTTAATCAGTAAATTCTACCCCAATGGAGGCAAATTCACCTACCCTTCTTATAGAGGACAGCGCCCTACTATGTGTAACTTTATCTACCTAAATTGTCAACTACATGTTGTTTCAAGGACATTGTTTATTTCAATTAATAGTGATTCTATAGACCTGTTCATTTCCTGTACATGCAAAGAATTATTTATGTTTTTGTATAAGACATCTATATCCTAAAAAGTTTAGTAAATAAAAAAAATATAGAGTTGCCACTTTTTCTTAAAAAAATAAAAATAAATAACCCTAATATTGCCTGAAGCCAATTTTTACCAACCTGACGGTAAAATATTGTCTAGTTGGTAACCCTATTTAAAACACATTTTTGTCTTTATTGTGCATGTGATTCGGTTGACACAGTGCATGTGTTACCTGTAGATTGTGTAATTACGCAATTCATGAAATGTGCAACTGTTTGTACATTCCGTGAATTGCACCAGGAGCTTGTACAGTTAATGAAATGTGTAGCATTTAAACCCATAAAAACGAGGTCAGGATGAAGAGATCAGGTGCATGCTGGTATAGGAATAATTGCAATCACCAAAGCCAATAAACAATCTTGTATAATTGACCAATGTGTAAAGTTGTGCATGTCAAACTGATGGTTAGAAAGAAGAGGAATAAAATGTCTCCCCACTTTCTCCTACTGAAACAAAGTTTGCGTCATTTTGATTTTTTTTCCCTCCAGTCCTGCTGCAGGCAAGTAGCAGGGTTATAGTCCTCTTGAACGCCAATCGTGGAATGCATGGTTCAGTAAATAAATATTTCAAAAATCTAAAATAAAAAATGTAATAAAATAAATAAAAAATTTATAAATTATATAAAAGAAATTTGTAAAAAAATATTTTTTTCCCTTCTAACCCTAGACTTAGGGCTCATGCTAACCCTAAATCTAAGGTTAGGGTTAAATAAAAATACAATTTTAAAATTCAATAAAAATACATTGAACTAAAAAAATAAATTATACAAATAAAATGCAAAGCCTTTTTTTGTTCTAACTCTAATCCGAGAGTTAAGGTTTATCATAACCCTAACCCTAAAGTTGACTCATAGAGTTAATCCTAACTCTATAATTTATAATCTTTGGGTTAGGGATTATGTTGGCCCTAAACCTGGGGTTAGGGTTAAATAAAAATTGTATAAAATAAATAAAACTCCTTTTCTTGTTTTAACACTAATAAAAAATAATAATAAATAAAAAATAGAATGTTTAATAAAACAAATCAAAATATACAAATAAATTATATATATATATATATATGAAATTGTTCTGTAAAGGATGCATTAAGACTGTCAGTGATCCTTTAACGATATTTTTTTTTTAATCTTGTCCTTATATAATATAATAATTTCCTGAAAGGTGACTGCATGCTTGTATGAGTATATGACTGCATGCAAGTAAGGGTAAATTTATGCATGGGTAAATGACTATGTGCATTAGTTTGGATAAAGTAAGCTACAAGTCTCATTTGGAAATCTGTTCTGTTTTAGCTCACTCTCTACTTACATTTGTTTATTGCATTTGTATTGTTAGATCGGTCTCCTTTGTTGCTAATAATAAAGACCTTACTTAAATACGGTTTCAATAATTTCTTGTATCAGGAAAGGTAGATTATCATGAAGGACAAGTAGATTTGGCTAACCCTTTAATCCCTGGACTAGTAGTTTAAAAAAAAAAAAAAAAAAAAGATTTCCACACATATTTGAAAAAATCAGATAAAAATAGCTAAGTTGGAAAACACCGCTGTTTCAAGCAGATTTATAAATCTATTGTCTGTTTACCACAGTTCACTGAAAGTGAATATATAAATTATAATATGATATTTATTTTAAATATATGTAATATTTAAAGAAACTGTGCAGCACTCATACTTTCTCACTTCCACAAAAGCTTTTTGGGGTAAACCAAAGGCCATTTCCAGTTGTATCCAAAAATATACATATTTGTATGTATATATATAAACAATTCTTCTTGTTTAATGTTATATCATGTTGCTGTACGCCCCACATATATTGACTGATTAATACATAATTCTCTATGATAAACAAAAGCAGTAACCTAATGCTCACCATCCACAGTTGGATGACATTATTTCATAACACAAGTGACAAGACACAGCAGGTGACCTTTATCTCCGATAACCTTATAAGATTCATCCGTTCTTTCCCTACACCGATATGAAGAAACTCATTTCAAATTTAAATACAGCAGCACGACTCGGTGAATCAACAAAATGTATTTATCTTTAATAAAATATTCATATGTATGTATTAAACATTATTGAAATCATAGACTCACAACCAGGCAAGGCAAAAACAGGATTCCAATTCATTATTAGATGTGCAGAACATTACAGGCTAAGTGAGAGCTGATCATAGCATTTCTTCTAGATTGTAAGCTTGTGAGCAGGGCTCTCTAACTCATGTATCAGTCCGTTTTAGTTTGTCTAACTTAGAATGTAGGTACAGAAATACTGCATATTAAAATGACAAATACCATAAGTAACTTTGTCTGAAATAAATGATTAAACCTTATTATATAAGATGTGCTATTCTTAAAAAAACAAACCAATACAAAATGTTCAGTTATGTTGCCATTTAGCAGAAACTGCTGCAATGTCCTGGCTGCCATATTGCCAGTTAGATTGGGTCCCAAGCTAGGGTTGCCACCTGGCCGGGTATTTTACCGGTAAAAAAATTGGCATCAAGCCAATGTTAAGTCTATGGAGACAGTCCCAAGGCCGGTATTTTTCTGAAGATAAGGTGGCAACCCTATCCCAAGCACCCTGCGTTTTCATCTCTCAGTTGAATGTAGCTCCGTCCTCAATATTCTGTGTGACCCTGCATCCTCCCATGTAGTCCCGTTCCCTCTGCTGGCACACTATCACCTGATTTTAGTCCCATGTTTAACCACAAAGCCTTCTAAATGTTATTTTTCTACTGGGATAGGGACATGCAATCTCTCTCTTAAAAGACACTTGTGATATAAATCCAACACTGTTTGTGTGCATGTGTACAATATAGTTTAACTTCCTACAAGATACAGCCTTGACTAAGAGACTGGCCCTCGAGTTCCAAGCTAGAAAAGCATTTATAATATTCCTTAAATCTTAAATATCAGCTTAAAGGGATAGTCTAGCCCCCAAACTCACTTTGGTGCAAGTGGCAAGACTACTGACTAAATAGTGCACAGGCTTTTTTCCAGTGTGATTTGATACAGGCATTCTGCTTAAAAAACATTTTTGTGTTTAGGCACTGAGCATGTATCAGTTTTGTTTCAATGTTAGTCAGGGCCGGCCTTGGGGGTATGCGACGCCCGCCCACAAAAAAAAAAGTAAAAAAAAAAAAAAAGCCGGTAGAGGCACTGGATTGGGGAGATAAAAAGATCCCCCCTCACCAGCCCTCTGCTCGGCAAGCTCTGCTGGATCTGGGAAGGGGGGGAAGCTAACGGCTGAGTGGGGTAGCTCCACCCCCACCGTGAAGCAGAGCAGCGTCTGCTTCACGGGGAGCCACAGGCAGCAAGAGAAAGTTGCTTCACGGAGAGCTGAGAAGCACTTTCTCTTGCTGCCAGTGACGCAGACCCGGCTCTGCTTCACAGGGTGGGGGCGGATCTACATATCTCAGACAGTTAGCTCCACCCCCTCCCTGGATCCACATTTGCAGGCAAAGGAAGGAGGGGGAGAGAGAGAGGCAGAACAGGGGGAGGGTGGAGAGACAGAACATGGGGAGTGGGTGAGAGAGAGAGAGAACAGGAGGAAAGGGGAGAGAGAGACAGAACATGGGGAGGGGGAGAGAGAGAGAAAGAACGGGGAGAGAGAGACAGAATTGGGGGAGACAGAACAGGGGGAGAGGGGAGAGAGAAACAGAACAGGGGAGGGGGAGAGAGAGACAGAACAGGGGGAGGATGGGGAGAGACAGAACGGGGGGGGGAGAGACAGAACAGGGGAGAGAGACAGAACAGGGGAGGGGGGGAGAGAGACAGAACAGGGGAAGGGGAGGATAGAGACAGAACAGAGGAAGAGAGAGAGAAAACAGGTATGGGGGAGTTAGAGAGAGACATATATGGCAAGGAAGAGGAAAGGGACAAACATGGGAAGGGAGAGAGACACATACATAGGGGGGTGAAAGAGATGGGGGAACGCCACAGGGGAAGCCCGCACAGGGCGCCGGAACACTTAAGGCCAGCCCTGATGTTAGTCACTTGCTCTGCTGCTCTGCTGGTGGCATAGAATACATTGTGTGAACCTAAGTGACCTTGCGCTTGTACACATAGGATCTGTTGTTCAGTCCATTCAAGCTGGCAACTGAAATCATGGGGTTTTGGGGTGGGTTTTGTGTGATATCAATTCTGAAATCTCTAAAATCCTGCATTCCGATGCGGGGATGTCTTTTGACTAGCACCCAGGAGATTATAGGGCTACCCATCAATTCTACAAAAAATAACAGCAGTCTCCAAAAAAAAAGCATTCAAAATGTAAGTTTTTAAAGTTGTATATTTCATTTTAAAAAGTCAGCATTATTTTTCCAGTTAAGGGATCCTTTAAAAGTTCTATGGTTCCTTACTAGGTATATTTACCATATTTATTTCTAATTATATCTCCTTCATTTTTTTACACCCTTGTAGAAATTTTTGTATGTACCTTACAGAAGGTGCTTCATGTACTGAAATCTGTTGTGCCACGTCAGAGGTATCAGAAAATTATTAAACGACGAACCTTTTGAATTATTCAGCACTCATTGAACCAAGCATATTATTTAAGGCTCTCAATAGAAGTTATATCATAAATTTGTGAACCATATTGATCCAAAATGCAGAGAGCCACTTTGTACGTTGATATGTTCTTCTGTAGCAGAAGCTGTGCGGGAGACTCGCCGATTTGAATATGAAATAACAGCTTACATTTGGCACAAAGATAGAATATGATTATTTCTCCCCATTTCTATTCTTTTCTTCCATCAAAGTTCATTTCAGTGGTTAATGACCTGGGTAATGCTGTGCTTTCCATGGAAGATATAGGAATCTATCTTCAAAATCATGTAGAAAACGTGGGGGGGGAGAAGAAAATTCTATGGAAAATTAAATGATTTAGTTTTGGTGTTTTAAATGACTAAGTAATTGCATAGCTACTTTACAAACCCCCAGAGCCATTTATTTACATTTAAATTGAGAAATTAGATGTAAAATGTTTACCACACTGATGCATATTTCGTGCCCCCCCCTTTCTAGTATAATTATGGAATTCAATGTTAACAGTAATATCAAAGGGACTCTGTCGCCTAAACCTTGTTTATACTAAGACTAATAATGATCTATACGGTGTGTTAGTAGAATTTCAAGCAAATGTGCATCACCTGCAGCTTGATATGCAAAATAAGTACTTTTCAATGGGAAATGTATAAATTGCAGATCAAGCAAAGGTGATGTCATAAAGTGGAAACATATATTTAATTTATGTATTTGCTTGCAATTCTACCACACAATGCATAGATTACTTTTTATTCCCCACATTCACAATCTAAATAATATTTAGGTGATGGAGAAAGCACCATGCATGGTGGGACCATATACTATATACTTGTACTTGAATGTCAGTAGAAAACTTACCATTGGGGGAACCAATTTTTTTCTCAACCTTCCCATAGTACAACAGAACCCAGCTGTCCCTCTTACTTTGCCCTCTGGTACTGGAGTATGGACTATTCTTTAGTGCTCCAGTGGATACCAGAGGTCTGTGCATTCCGCAAACAGCACAGACATCTGCTCATGCGGCTACATCTCCTCCATCCATTAGTGTGCTGGGTAGCAATGCTGATTCATTAAAGGCATACTCAGTGTGTAATAGCATCAAAAGTGATCTGTGCTATATGTGTAACACACTGACCACCAAACTACTTTAATGCAAACTGGTCCTCAAGATTTGAGGGATTGTGGTCAAATGCCCCCTCTTGCTTCTCTCTGCAAATGCTCATCATGCAATGTATAATTATATAATAATCCATATACTGTATTCTGATAAAAAAAATAATTTATATTTCCATATACTATGTACTACTGAATGTACAATATTAATACTTTAGGTCTGCATATGAAATTCTGAAAGGTTTATTAAGTCTATTGGCCCTTTTTTTTTTTTTTTTTTTTTTTAAACATGAGACACTTATTCATGCTGTACATATTTGCTTTTTTTCTTGAGATTTGTATCCGTAAATTATTTGTGTGAATAAATTCTGTACTTGCAGTTTACTGTATCAGCTTATGTTTGATCAGTGTTGGTGCAAGACCATCTGAACAGTATTACAGAAACAGTGTCCCAACAACACTGTCCATTCAGTTTAGTAAAATATACTGTAACAATGCTATTTCTCATACTTGCTGCATGAGGGAATTTGGAGGAATTATATACACTTCAAAACTGAGCTGCCCCACTCCATCCAAAGTACTTTTCAGAGATGCTGTTTAATGAATTACACTGGTACACAGAAATCTGGGCGCATTATATTTTTTTATGTTTCAATACAGTTTGTAATTCCTGACATATCTTACATTTAATATTTCACAGTGTTGACAGCTCCATTTTGTGATATTGCTTTTTCAGATGTACACAAAATGCCATAAAAATGCCGCTTTCAGTCTTACACTGACTATTCCACGTACTTACCATTACAAATCTCCGCAGCACCCTATCAAATTGCCACTTCTTCTGCAAGTTTGGACTTGTGTAATGTTGGCCCAAATAAGTGACAGCGTGGGCTGTGCTATCATTAACAAATATGTGAACCTTCTTGGCCTATATCTCTGCTTTTCTCTTTCTAGGGGTTGGAGCAGCTGGAGACACATTCATTTACCAGTGCTTGAAGTTTTATGTCAACTGATACATGTGTTACATGTACAAATACTTTTTATAGTGTTGATGAGTTGCGAAATAGCAGTTGTAGAGTAGGAAACACTCCCTTAATCAGATACATATGTAAAACCAGGCGCCCTGAATCTCATGCAATGGGCTGTTTCCAACAAAACACAATATAATATACACAGTACACATTAGTACTAGATTTTCACTATTAAAGTGACATTTCGAGCCCTACAAGGCTTTAACAGAATATTTGTAGATGCAAATACAGTATTTGTAATTTTAGATTTGAATGATATTCTATGTAACTTATTCCTGGGAACTCCTATGATACAGAAATGCAAAATCAATTGGAGAGACTTTATGCAGGGCCGAACCATAGTCACTGATAACAAGATGCAAGAATTTTCTTGGCAACCTGAGGTGGGTGTGGCTTTGTAGCTAACCCTTCCCATTTTAGCCATGTCCATTGACGTTGACCCACATGGCTTGTCAGTGTCACACTTGCAGAGATGGTCAGTATTATTCTACCCAACAGAACATGCCCACTGCCATTTTGTCCTACATAACTTGCTGCAGGGATCCATCTAGCGAATTGGTAGTATAGGAGCCCAGGATGCAGGCGTAGATATAAATGTAAAAAATAGTCCAGTAAACAAGCAAAGGTCGATGACAGCAGGCAAGGGGTTTATCTGGGTCACAAAGCAAGGTCAGAAACAAGTAGAATACTGGGAATAGCAGAGCTCAAGGATACACTGTGCACTGGGCGACAGCAAAATAATATCTAAGCACCATGTTCAGGGAGTCTCAATGCTTTATAGGGCTGCTGGGTGGAGTCTTCTCAGCAACTTCACAGACCCCACCCCTCCGTGTCTCCCATTGGTTGTTCAGTCCAGGGGACGGTGCTGTACACTCGCCCATAAGCCCTGCCCCCTCCGCAAGCCCCGTTGCAACACCAGGGTCGTCAGCTCCACTCCCACATGAAAATGTGGGGAGCGGGGCAACGGACTCCCAGAGTGATGGAGGAAGCTCACAGGAGATGAGGAAGTGTGAGACGTGTGACCACGCCTCCCCCATCGGGACCGCAAGGAGTAGACAGGTCACTGCCACAAACAGTCTGGGTGCCAATGGTTAGGTGATCAAAATATAGGGTTGTGATTGTACTCTGCTGTTATTTTCTATCATAGTGTTCAGGCAACCAGGCCTAATGGTTCAGAAAGATTATACTACTTCAATGTTTGGAAGAAAAAGCAAGATTTTTAGAATAAAATGACATATCCAGATGGCGGTATAGGCTTTATCAGACTATAGTGTAGTTACACCTGCAGACCGTGGTACAATATGGTTGTAATACACAATGGTCAGCAAGCCATAGATGGTGGTATATTATAGTAGACAATGGAAAAATACCAGCAACATAAATACTAATGATAACCCAAAACAATTCAGAAAGAAAAAAGATTGTGCTACAATGTGTTATAAGTGCGCTCAGAAACACAAATCATTTTTTTTTAAACGTTGCATATAATACAGAACAAAAAAAATCCTTTACATGTGCTGTCCAATAGTATCAATTGGTGACATGAAAGAGAAAAAAATGGTATAGTATGTTTTTAAATAAATATATTTCAGCATGTTGAGTGCATATGACGGCTCATATCTGGATATATCTTTAGCTGTAGTGTGGTAAGCCATAGAGTACCTCGCAATGAGAAATGCATATTAATATGATTTCAAAGTACTTTAAAATGCATGTTTTACATTTTGCATTGCTTGAAATATAAAATACTTACAGCTAGATGTTAAATTACAGCAGTTTGAAAGAACCCAAGACTGCCCACACTAGCTTAGTAAAAGTAATTTCCTATTATTATTCTTTTTTTTGCTGTCGAACCAATGAGAATAATTTAATTCAAATTAATGGAATTTCCTGTCTCTCTAGTGATGTCATCAGACAATGTGTTGCACTGTGTTATAGTGTATTCAATTCCAGGAGCAAAGGAAGTGACTAAATGAAACAAAACTTTATATCCTCAGTGTCTATATAATCAGTGCTGCACCTGCAGGAAACATGCAGATCAATCAATGGGGGAGGGCTTGAGTCAAATATTAATAATGTGATTTATGCAGAATGCCTGCATCAAATCACACTGGAAAAAAGCCTGTGCACTATACAAGCAATAGTCTTCATCTTGCACCAAAGTGAGCTTGGGGACTAGACTGGCTCTTTAAGTGCCATGGACTGTGCCTCCTCAGACATAGTCCTGTGTCTAAACCATGCAATGTCACAGAGTGCACAGGGCTGAAGGAGAATGCAGGATATGCGGTCATATCCTGTGCTCTCCTTCAATCAGCCTTCATAAAGCAGGGTCTGTGTCAATTTGACATGGGTGGATTCCCACCAATGTATTACAGGTACTTTGTGAGAAGCTCTGTTCCTGAGGGCACACTCTGTGTGTGCGCACTCCTCTTGCGCCTGATGTCAAAGTTGCGATGCACCCTGTGCACCTGCCTCGGCTCAGTTCTGTCAATATGTCTGTGTCAGAACAGGTTATACAGCTGATTTTGTTTTATATGTTTATGGTAGGATGGCCTCCTCTCTTTGACATAGTTGCCAAGTTATTTTACAGAGCTGCAAGGGACTGCCCCAGGAATGTGTTTTTTTGTTTGTTTGTTTTTTTAACAGTTGCTCATGTAATTGTAACTCCAGATGCAGTGCCTATTTTACTGCTTACCTGTACATGAGAAGATCAAGCCTTCTTGGTAGGTATGACTATCCACTAGGTCCACTGTTTGGTGTTAGAAATGTAAGTCTAAAGGAAAAATGTTACTTCACAGAGAGTAATAGCTACCTGGAATTGGACACTGTAAAAGAATGCACAAAGAAATAAGTAAAATAAAATATATTTTGTTATGAGTTGAATAGAGGGGTCAGCTGTATCTTATCTTCCATTTCATTATATTTTCTGTATTTCAAGTTGGTTTAAAGAATGTAGTACTAGTAAGCTAAGATCAGGAGCTGGACATGGCAGAAAGTCCCGGTGACAGCGTTGTCGATGTGTTTTGCAGGATATGAAAATACTTGTTTCCTTGGTGTCATCTTTACCTTTAATAAACTGCTGCTTTCTTTGCTCACAATCTTGCCGAAATCTGCAGGCCACAGGAGTGAAATATTCTTGGCAGCGGCACCGTTGTCATGAATGAGATTTGAAATGGAAATCACACAGGAAATGCAGGCTGCTTACATCTGTAATACCGTTAAAGCGTTTATCTCCCTGAGGGCCAAAACGTTCCCCTCACAGTGATGTTTTCAAGGGGTTACTGCTGCTGAATGATTGATGGCTTGTTTACGAAAATCTTTCACCAGTGATATAGGTCTCAGCCTTGTGTTCAAATTCTTTATTGTTTTATTTCATTTTTTTTTTTTTATCGGAAATGTAGATTATTTCGTGATTGTTCACAATACAACCTCTTAATACCCAACAACATATAAAAAATATATTAAAACTTGTCAGCCAGCAAAATTATCTAGGGAAAGGGGTGGCTCCAATCCAACTAGTACCCCAAGTGCAAACTAAGTTTAGTGCCAAGAAAATAAAATTAGGGTTATTATTCTTAATGATAGCAGAGCGTAACAGTCTGTTCCTATCGACTGCGTCTACATTTTTCTCCATGTAATGGCGGTTTGAGAGTTTTGGTTTTTTTTCTTCAAGGACAGTGAATGCTGACATGACAGAGGTTTCTTTTCCAACACGCATGACACAGTATGACCTTTCCTCCCACAGGAACACGGAGTCTTATAAACGCTCTCCTCTTTAATGGTTCTCCCATAGGCTCGAATGTATGGTATATGCCTGTCCTTGATTTGTGCTAAAGCGAGCTGTTTTTGGTTAATATTTTATGATTGAATAAAACATCTTCACATCGAAAAAAACCTGTGCTGTCCTAAATAGTTTTCTGTATACTGACAACCCAGATTGTCACTTTTGCCAGGAGTCCTCTTTTAACCGTTTCCATGCTGAATTGTATAATTTACAGAGAATAGTGTTGACAGTTGCCATACTACTTCGTCTTTAAAAAAAAATACTGGCTATGCTGTTGCCTCCCTAGACATAACATTGGTGTCAAGACATTTTTATTTTTTTTTTACAAATCTGCTGGTAAAGTACCACCTGGGTGGTTAGTCTAGTGACTGAGAAAGAGCCCCACTTTGGCCATCACCGTGCACACAAGGCCTAATAAAGTTAACAAAATATTTGTAGGTGCACATACAGTTTCAGGCACAAGTGATCAGAAAATGTTTTGGGGTCAGTATGACTTTCTATGTTATTGACTGCTTACTAACGGGCATTCATGCCATTTGCCGGAAATATATTTATATCTAACAAGGATGCAAGCGAATATGTAGCTGTACTGGGCTGGGGTGAATTATATGTGTCTGCAGCTGCTGCAGGTCACTTGTTCTATCACTGAGATAGATGAAGCTTGGTTGTAGTGTGCAGTAGGTTGTGTGGCAGAAATTGCTTACACTTGGTATTTCCCAGAGCTCCGAAATATAACAAGAGTGACATAATATTAAGAGAAAGAATAATGCACAGGATATAAATCATTTTGTGAGGAGTAGGTAGTATTGTATTACATCCATATTTTATGTGAAGTCAATCAGGTAGCAAGTTATATTTTCCAGGTTTGTCATGAAGCAGGCGCCTTTTCCATGCAGTTGATTGGATGATGGTTTGATTTAGTATTGGCAGCCTTGGTGAAGTGCATGGTTAGTTTCTGCGTTCCAGATTAACTTGATGAACAGTTAATATATTTCAATGATTTTGTCTGGAAATTACACTGCAATAGTCTGGCAGTATGTTCATGTTTAAAACTGCTACTCCATGTTTGCCAAAAATGAACAGCAAAAACAACAGAGGAGGGGAGGGACAAAAAATATCCACAGGCTATCCGGCCAGTAATATAATATGGCAACAAAATATGTAGATCTCACCCATCCGCAGACTGCGATAAAGTAGTGATGTTATATAGACATTGCTGTCCATGCGCACAAGCTTGTCTTGTCATCAGATAATTTTCCTGCTCCAG
The DNA here is from genome assembly GCA_036172795.1 of Pelodytes ibericus. Lineage (NCBI taxonomy): Eukaryota > Metazoa > Chordata > Amphibia > Anura > Pelodytidae > Pelodytes > Pelodytes ibericus. The sequence continues at coordinate 117,285,216 of CM069860.1, forward strand.
GATTACCTCCTCTGCCACGCTGTCCACACAGGGAGTATGCTGGGTGCCGCCAATTTTGGAAGTTTTTAGTTACTTACACTGCCAACATTATTTACCTGCCGATCGTCACTGCATCTATAGCATCACTGCTTTACTGCAGTCTGTGAATGGATGTCATATTATTTTACAGTATGGATAGACTGTGGCCACATGTTTTGTGTATACACATTGATACAGATTTGGAATTCAATCTAGGGTAGAGCGCAAACCTACTGCTATTTTGTTTGGGACAAGTATACTACATGTTGTTTTGATTGTGTGCCTAGATTTGTGGTGCACCCATACACATTTGTACACTAAAACACTAGTGATTGTGTCTTTTGGCTCCAGCAAAGTGTTACTGCCAGAAGTCATCATACATCAACATCCTACAACATTTGACTGTCGTGCGACCGAATGAGCCATAAACCAAAAATATGTGCACGCCAGGTGTTTCGGACAATAAACACACACTGAGGCTTATATGTCCTATATAAACACCAATAGAAAAGGCACATACCATCAGGGGGTGATCCCTAGCCGACAGAGCATCTCTCACTAGCCAAGATTGTGGTTCTCCCAGGACTATTAGTGGCCCTTCTCCAGAGGGATCCTTAAGCAAAATTACAGCCTGTGGCCTTCATCCATCTGACACTTATATATGATCTATAGTGCTTTGTCATACATCTGTTAAGATTTCCTTTAAAAAACATATTGTTTGATGGTGCTTAATCTTTGGTCAAATGTATAATTAGATGATACTTTTTATTTTAATGGGCATGAGTCTAAATCTAAGATTTTGATTAATGTGCATTAATGAACATTATACCACACATGTGCATTAACGCACATTATACCATACAGGATGTCCCTTCTGAGCTCTACCTCTTAGACACCGGAGAATGCATATAACACAGGCGCATATTCATGCACAGTGTCGCTGACACTCAACGTCCCAAGCTCTGGCCCCTGGCGTTCTGATTAACTGGGGGCAGACGTTGCGAGGTATGGGATGTAACATTTCCAGTGAGTCTGGTTAAAACGTGTCCCCATTTCCCCCTGCTTCATATACATTCTGAATGGTATCACTCCAAAAAATAACGTTGGTTGCTTCTAGTGATGTGTCTGTGTGTCAGTCATGTAACAGAAAGGAAAAAAGTATTTTTAAGTGGGAATGTGAATGAAAATGTGAATACCTATGTGAATGAACAGTTAGAAGGATCGTGGACAGTGGAGCCGGAGTGAATGTTCATATAAACAACAAGGTAATAGGACACTGTAGTGAGAGGAAGCAGGCAGATAATGAGCCGGACATAAAATGGTGGAACTGTGGATTTAGAAGAAGAGAACATGCTGAAGATTTATAGGTAAGTTGTTTGTTCCAGCACATTAAGACCAGGATAAAAGGGAAGCTTTCAGGAAAGACTTTTATATAGCATTTCTTTTTTATGTGTAATAATACAGTTTCCTGAGTCAACATTAATAGTAATATATAGTTAATAGTAATATATAGTTAATAGTAATATATAGTTCCTCTACAAGAAGTCCTTCTGCGAGTGCATGGATAGAGGAGAAACCCAACTCATGAACAAATCTAAAATAAAAGACAGGCAGAAGAAACATATAGCACTCCACAAATGTCCTATAGATGCATCCCACATCAATGTTTAATCATCATGGGGAGTGAGCAACAATACCAGGGTGAACAAACCTAGGTTTCTAATCTTGCAGTATTTTATTATACCTGCTATGCATGATGGCACAGTCCCATTTTTTTGTGTCCCATCAAATTGGAAATCATTTGCAAACATGGTTAGTGTGTGTTTATTCACAAACATATTTCACATTGAGTAAATTGTACTAATGAATAGTGTTGAGTGAACCCGAACCGCACTGTTCGGGTTCGTACCGAACATTACCGTATTCGGACCCCGGACCCAAACACGTACATTCCACTGTATGTTCGTGTTGGAGTTCGGGGTTCGGCTATAAACCGAAAGTCTATAAACCGAAAGACATTCGGTTTATAGACTTTCGGTTTATAGAATAGCAATAGCATTACATGTATTCCATAAACCGAAAGTCTATAAACTGAATGTCTTTCGGTTTATAGACTTTCGGTTTATGGAATACATGTAATGCTATTGGCTTTCTATAAACTGAAATAGAGTCCCCATTCATAAGAAATTCTATAAACCGAAAGACATTCTGTTTATAGACTTTCTTTTTATAGAATAGCAATAGCATACATGTATTCTATAAACCGAAAGTCTATAAACTGAATGTCTTTCGGTTTATAGACTTTCGGTTTATGGAATACATGTAATGCTATTGCTATTCTATAAACCGAAATAGAGTCCCCATTCATAAGAATAGGTCAATTGACCTATTCGTATGAATGGGGACACTCACCCACATTTTACTTCATTTTGCAGCCCTCTAGCCCTTTCCAGGACTTTTTTAGAGGCATTTTAGTGGCCAAAAGTTTCGGGTCCCTATTGACTTCAATGGGGTTCAGGGTCAAGTTGACCCCGAACCCGGATTTTTTTCCTAAGTTCGGCCGAACATCCAGGTGTCCGCTCAACCCTACTTATGACACTACAACACATGTAAAAGGGGCCCTGTAACCTAAATATTATCTATACATTGTATTATCAGATTCTAATTCCTAAATTAGAGAGAGAATTATGTTTTAAATGTGTCTGTGGAGCCTCCTTCTTATAACAATATGGAAATATAAAAACTGCACATTTTCCACTGAAGAGACATCATAGACACGTTTAAAAGCTAGATTTCTCTTACTTTATGCATTTGCATGCAATTCTGCCAACACAATGTATACAACATTTTCTATTCTCTACTTTAACAATATGACCAATGTGTAGGTTGACATAGTCCCTTAAAAGGACAAAACAAACATGAAGTTATGTATAACTGAAAGGTTGCATCACGTATAGGCATTTTAAACAGAAATTCTTTAATGAAAGAATACAAATAAAGAACCTTATTGAGCTTTTTTTGCTCCACATTGCTCTATCAGATGGCAGACATTTTAGGTCAGATGAAGGAAAATCTGACCTCTGAAATGTGACACCTGGGACCCCCTGCTGTAAAATTAAGGGTGTTCTATGCCTTCCTACAGACATTTGAGCCTTGTATTTTAGGGCAACAAGGAACCTCTTACCGGCGTGAAGTGGTTAATTATATGACTGTGTACCTTGTAAGAATACAGTGGCTTTGGGTTTCCTGGCAATAGAAGACCTTCAATGCAGGACAATATGACTCAGACTGATCTTTCTGGAAAGAAAATGTTTGACCACAGAAAATATTCACTTAACTCCTTCCCACAAACAAAGAAAAATGGTCCTTACAGTCTGATCTAAATGACAAGCTTGCACACGCTGACTCCCGATGCAGGAGTTTGCATTGAGACTAGCCAGTCCTTTGGCAGCCTGCTTGTTCCTCTTTCAGGACATATGATAACTGTAATTGATAACCAATTACAGCGATCATATGCCTTGCATGACAATTAAGCATTTGACATGAAGAGGTTAAATAATATGGTCTATTGGTGAATGGCCAGATTCCAGGTTCTGTGTCAGTTATCCATGATTTGGTACTTTTGTTAATACCGTATTTGCTCAAATATAAGACGACCCCCCCAAACTTTGAATATTCCTTTAGGAAAAAAACTAAAAACCTGAATATAAGACTACCCTATAGGAAAAAGTTTAACTTGTGTATATATTCACAAGTAAAAAGCTTTTTCATATTTAATAAAAATTATGATATAAAAATATGCATTTTGTGTTTTTATTTCATTTTATGTGCCAATGCTGGCTCTCCCCCCTCCCTTCCCCCTAACAGTGTTTTTCTCTCCCCACTCCCTTGCCACTCTCTCTCCCCCACCTCCCTTGCCTCTTTCTCTCCTCTCCTCCTTGCCTCTTTCTGTCCCCTTCCCTTGCCTCTTTCTCTCCTTTTCTCCCCCCTGCCTCTTTCTCTCCCCCCTCCCCTTTTCTCCCCCCCTTCCTTCCTTTTGATCTCCCTCCTCCCTCCCCCCAACGCTGCCACTGTCCCTGGTGGCTAGTGGGAGGAGCCGGGGGATGTCTGCACTATACACTGTCCAGATCTCCCTGGTGACAGCTATCCAAATCTCCCGGCTGCCCAAATCTCCCTGGTGGCTAGTGGGGCAGCCGGAGGATGTCTGCACGATACGCGCAGACATCCTCCGCTGATGCTGGGCACTTCCGCGGGACTTCTATGATGAAGCCGGAAGGTCCCGGCTTCATCATAGAAGTCCCGATGGACATGCCGGGCAGCAGCAGATGATGTCTGCGCACATTGCACAGACATCCACCGGCTGTAAGCGAGGGGGATCCACGTCCCCTGCAGCTCTGCGGTGGACCTGGATGCCTGTCTTATAGTCTGACCTCGATTTGAGGCCAGACTATAAGACGACCTTGAATATAAGACATTTGCTCTGAAAAAAACCACGTCTTCTATTCGAGCAAATACGGTAGTTAATGGATCAATTGTTTGCTTAAACACAGTTGACCCAATTAATTAATCTAGTCTGTAAAACTTTAGTTCAAATAAGAGATGTTTAGGAGTAATGAATTCCGATTAATGTAGACTTGTTCTTATTAACATATTTCAAGCCATTGGTAGTGTTTACAGAGTGTGGCTCAGCGTGCCATTCTAGAATGAAGCCACTTTGAGTGGTCCTAGTCTGACAGGGAAAATGTAGCCGATGCTCAGAGCGAGCACCGACTATACTTAACAAGATTGCACTGTGCCTGAACTTCCAGGTTCGGGCACGCCTCCGTAACGTCGGGAGGTATTGCAATCTTTCAGCAGGGACCCACAAGGTCTATTCAGACCCTGATCGGGTCTCTGCCGTTGAGTCCCTGGCTACCGATCACCTTGTGATCAGTGGCCAGGAACAAAAAGTGATGTTTTGGTGCTTGCGTCGTCTGGGATAAAAGGGCACAGATTTATTAACATTTGGTCGTTTACTATAAAAGGAAACGATCATGAAATAATATTCTAATCATAAAAGCAGCAGAGGATGCTTCCCACTCCCAGTTCTGACCTAACATACATTGTGAAACTTGTAGACAGACTAACAGAAAACAGATTTTTACCCTAACAAACAAACGAGAAAACAGTCTAAACAGCAAAAACAAAAGATCTCCCTAATTACTCCAGCTGTGGAATAGGACTGTCATTAACAGAAGCATTCAGCCTAAACCTCTCCATTGGCCCCTCCAGCATGGGACAAATAAATGAATTTGTCACATCTTGAATAGTGGGAGCAGCAGAGCTGGATAATCAGACTCATTCATATGTCCATGTGGTGACAAAAGAGGGAACATGACACTACATTTTCCCAAAAATAGGTTGAAAATGTCAATGTTTTAACCCTCAGAGAGATTATCACCAATCAGTCACTAAACAGCAGATGGGGAATACAGTATAGCTACAGCATAATAAACAGACTGGGAATAAAAGCAACCAGAGTTATGTGTATACTTAAAGGGAAACTACCATTAATGAATGCACACCGGTTGTTTAGTTAAAGGCAAATCAAGGAATGAACATAGTCCCCTTGTTTATATTGCAATTCTATTAAAAATATACCACAGTTTTACCTGTATTATTGGGGAGTTGTCACTGATGACAAAACTATTTCTCTGACTGACTGAATCTATCGTCTTGGGGTCAGCTTGGATTCTGCTCTCCTTTATCCCTAATAAGATGGGTAGTCCACAGTAAATAAAGTTAGAATTAAAAACAAAATAGGACCTTTACCTTCCCTGACGTCAGTAGCTTCTTAATGGTTGTTAGTGGGGTGCCATCCCTGGTGATCCAAATAAATAAACATTAGCAGTTAGAATATGATCTACGAGAAAAGGATGGAGACTCCCCTTTTAGAAAGAGTAGACAGTGGCAAGAATATAAACTAGGATATACAAATGGCAAATAGATATTGGTACCAAACAAATGGAAAACAAATTATATGAATAAAGTAGTAAAAATGAAAAGCAAAAATAATAGTAAAATGTAGATAAACTGTGGTCAGTATAATTCTAAATAAATCCAATAGACACATATTACCAAAAATCTGCATAAATAATGGTATAAAATAAGTTATAATGAAAGAGCAGCTAAACCGAACAGGAAATAAACAAAAATGGAACCAATAAATAAGAAAAAAAATGAAATGAATTAATCCAAAATTCCAGGGAGAAAGCCAATAAAATAACATAAATATGAAAACAAAAATTAAGCACTTCATAATCAGAAATAGTCCAAATATGTCAGTGAAATAAGACTGTGCAAAAGCCAACAAAGATGGTAGTAAAAACCATCCTAATTCTCACCCAGCACTTTCAAATCCTCCTCCTCCATTCAGGGGTACTTCCCCAAGTAATATTTGATGACAAGTAAAAAGATGCCAGACTGGTTAGTATCATTTTAAACAGCACTTTCTCATAGTTACAGACAAGTAACTATGACTGGTGCCCTGTGATCCCTGTGGTACCCAGGGATGCCTCGCCCCTATTTGCCTGTGGTCTCTAACATTGGTGCGTGCAGGCCAGGAGGTGAGGATTTTAAATCATATCCTCGTGTTCCCTTCCTATCGGCCAGACACGCAGTATAAAGAGCAGGTCTGTGCCAGAAGATGCATAGACCAGCAGGGTACGGGCTGTACCTCCAATGTTGGCGCTTGGAAAAACTGCTGTTGTTCCTCTAGCACAGTTCTGGAGTGCCTAAAGGCAGAGATGACCCTGCTCAAGTGGCCCTCCAAAGGCCTGCTCTGCTAGGCACAAGCTCATTCAGAGCAGCGCCTCTCCATCCTTTATGGCAGTCTGCGGCTCTGCCTACAGGTAGCGCCGGCCCTATGTACCCTACAACTAAACAGAGAGAGATGTCCGATGAACATCGCTTGATGTGCACATCAGTGGCTGGATGTGTGCTTGGCATCATAGAGTCATCAGTGCTATCTCATTTGGGAGATGGGACAACATGGCCGCCAGGAAAGCAGCATTTGGAGGCCCTTTTAATCATACATAAATTGTCAATTCTTCAAGATTAAAATATCATAGAGAGGGTTTATATAATGCATGTGACAGAATCCTTAAGATGGCCTATTGGTTACTATGTGAAAATATTCTAAATGTCAGGTTATTCAGGTCCCGTCTCGCTATATATTTTGGTCTTGTGTGTTTGGTGTCTTGGCACTGCCGTGCTCCTACATTCATTGTAACTAAGCTCTGTCAGACTTTATTGCACAATGAAAGAGAATGAATACATAACTGTCAGTCTGGTCATCCTTCTCTTAGTAACACATTCTTGATTAATTGCAGGATACTATTTAGTTAAGACATGAATAGCCGAGAGGTTTAACTATGTAACAAGATTAAACTAATCTGGCATTAACCTATTTGAACACTTCACAGTTCAACTGAATCATATTTGATTAGTAAAGCCCACCTGGAGCCTCATGATAATCCCAACTGTGTGACTGTTTTTATTCTTTTTTTTTTGGAAAGGACAAGTGGTCATGTGCTTTATGATTGTTGTAAGGAGAGAGGTGCAGACCTTCCACCAGGGGAGGAGAGGACATGGGGAAGGAAGATTACTATTATTATTAGATAAAGAGAAAATTAGACATGGTGTAAGAAGGATGATGGAGATAGAGACACGCATTAGGGAAGTGGTAGAGTGAAAAGGCAGGAAATACATGAAAAAGGAAGATGGGAATGGCATGGGAAGAGAGACAGAGTAAGAGGAGTAGATAAAATATGGAACAGTTGGCACAATATGCCCCTCTTCTTCACCCAGCTTCTTATCGTTATCCTACAACATCCAAAGTGTTATTTTGTAAATGTAAACTACAGACATCACCTTCATTATTTATTTATTGTATTTATAATAGCATATGGACAGAATGTTACAGTACAGGCTACAATTTATATTATAATCAGTTCAATACAGATGCCATAACTTTTATTAACCCGGTAACCTATTGATGTTTATAGCTTTCAAATTTCACAAAGCGACCTTATGATGGAATCAAATATGTACAAATGCTTGTGCTACAGATGCTGGCCACACAATATTCCGGCACTCTGGATGAGAGGTAAAGGACTGCAGTTGCTATGGAAACTAAACTGATGTATTTGTATAGACAGTATAATAAAGCAATGATGAAAATTTATATATGAAAAAATAAATAAATGAGTAAATACCAAAGCATAGGGATCTTTCCTGTCCCAGAATCAATAAGAAGTAATGAAAGAAGTAGATTCTAGCACACAAGGAGATTACATTCTTAAAAAATACAGTTTACTGTGCGTCACTACAGAGTGAGGCTATCCAATTAGAGGCTAGACAAAGGGTGTGCTGATTCATGTTCCTGAAATGTTTCCTCAACTTATAATTACAATATAGTTTGAATATACTAAAGCAACCCACAAGTATAAATAGTAACATTGAAGTGACTCTTCTGTTGCTCATTTTGACTTAAACAATTTCTCGATCTATTAGCAATTAGCAGATATATTTCAACAGTGGTGTTTTAGTCTTGAAATCGACAGGACTTAATTCCAGATTGAAATAGAATTTTTTTAAGCCCAATTGTCCACTGTTTTGTTTTGTGAGAGGTAGCTTACCATATTCACACAATGGGACAATATTCTAAACATGGATAATATCGAACCCCGGAGACTCTCACCTGAGTGGTAAATACATTAACACTTATGTCCAGTCTAAGGGTGAAATGATAACCTTTTCAGGGAGCTGTCTGTGTAAGTGTGTTTATGTGTATAAGTGTGACTGCATGTGTTTGTAAGGGTGACTGAGGGTACGTGAGTGTGTGTTTTAACTGTGTTTGTATGTGTGTATATAGGTGTGGCTATGTGTTTAGGTGTGACTGTGTGGCTAGGTATGTAAGTGTGGCTGTGTATGTATGTCGAAACAGCTCACGCCAAGGGTAGTAGAGACTCTAGGTACACGCCTAGGAGCTGGCTCTGCAGCTAGGTGCTCTACTTCCCTTTAGACCTCAGTCAGCGCTTCATGCTCTTTCCATGCACAGTGATGCCTCAGAGCATCAGTACATGATGCTCTAAATCATTGCTATGTTTGGGGATATAGAGGAAGAGCTAATTGAATTCTGAGATGAGATCAGGAGGGGGCATGGGAAATATATTTAAAATAAGTTTATTTTGTACATCAAAATAAAGTCGTCATCCCCCCCCCCCCCCATCAATTAGATGTTATACAAAGGTAGTTTCTCGACACTGTTGAACATAAATGATAGGATTTAGAGCAGAAGTGCTGTATGTAAAAAACAAAGAGGTATTGCCTGACAGACAGAACTATACAAGAAAGAATTGTGCAGAAAGGAATGGTCACTGGAACACACAGGCTGGACTTAGCCCACAATGGACTTTCAGGGGACCTGTGGAGTGACTGATAAAACCATCTCTTTTATTAAACGGAAGACATTTTTTATCAGCATTGTCTAAAATAAAAATATGAATGGAAAAAATGTTGGCCAATACTGGCATGGATGAAAGATCAATCATTATATGATGAGTGCTTAGGTAGTTAAGAGAGTTGAATTTATTGGGAAGACCTAATTCAGATCCATGTTATAAAGGACACTTGTGAGTTATAGAATAATCAATAGTAACCACAGAGAAAAATCAAGAAAATGGAAGCAGGCATATTAGGTCCAAAATAAAGGTAAAAATTAATCTAACAAATTTCCCCTTGTGGGTTCTCATACCTCCCAAATGTCTCTTCTTCCTCCTCTAGAGTCTCTCTTTTCTAGAAACTTTGATTGTTTGGTATGTATGACTCTATCACAGATTTCTTCATGTCTATAACTCACACTAATGTGTGTATAAACTGTAGAACATCAGTTTATAAATTAGGAATACATTCCATGGTGTGCAAATTTTGGCCCTTTTCTAAACAACTTCTTGAAATACATAAACATACATCAAAAGTTCATGATATGACCCAAACATTCTCTGTAACAAGAACTTTTACTCAGGGTTTAGTGTAAAAAAAATTCTAATAATGTTTAACAAAGGCAGCTACTGTTGGTTTGCCCCGTCCATCCTCGTACTTTCATACATCAGTGAGGTGGTTAAAACAAAAACAAAAAAAAAACATCATCAAATGGGCTACTCATAGGAATGGTGACTTGTATGTTGTATGGTATAACAGGTATGTGCCTACATGTGCTGATTGACAGCAAGAGGAGCCAATGCTTCCCAGGTGCATCTACTGCTCTCCCCACCATAACTGAGCAAGGGTTTTACCACAAGATGGTACTCTGAAATTCTGCATCTGGTTCAGAATGAATTTAGAAATGTAGGCTTTTTCAACAATTTGTAAACAGATTGGCTCTTACACAGAGATGATAAATGTCTGAATTTTAGTCCTGACAGGGGCTCTTTAAGTCTTGGAATTTCCCAGATTGTGCTTTTTTTGGGACTTGCCCTTAAGGGTGAAAATTCCACAAACAGTTTTCACGTTGTTTAACTTAAATTTTAACCAGACAATCAATCATTCCAAAAGTAACAACAGTGATACACTCTTGGCAAATTCAAATTAACAATGCAAGCATACATTCAGACACAAGAGGGTGCTGAAGTAAGGCAGATGCTGGTAAAATCTGCATAAGTTTAAAACATATTTCTCTTTGCAAAAGGAATTGCTAATAAAATGAAAATACTAAAAGGGACAGAACTGGTTGTTGGACTACATTAAAAGGGATGTTTGGTAAGCCTATTCGGAAAAGAATAAGCCACAAAAAAAAATTTGGAAAAATGGCTGCTATTATTCACAATTTGAAGCCATTGAGAGGAATAGCAAATAATAATAATTTTTTATAATAACAAATATTTTTACACACAAAATTGATTTTCTCAATAATATTAAAAAAATCAGTGCTATGAACAAATTAGTGCTGAATATGCTCACCCTTTAACCTTTTACCTTTGGAAAATACACAACACTAGATTCAGAGCATAAAGGAGAGTTACAGACCAAGTTAGATGCACAGATAGAGACTGACACATAAGGTAGAGACAGCCCTGCTCGCAAGCTTGCAATCTAGAGGGCTTCTAAGGCAACAATAAACATCCAGTATACGCATGAATGAAAATCAAATAAACAAGAAACACAATGCTCTTGTATATACTGTGGGGAAAATACATTTTTGTTTTTAATATAACTCATTGCCAGGGGTGTTGGTGCGGTACCATTTAATGATGTTCTATGGACCTTCATAAACCTTGTTGTGTACACTTTACCTATCCCTGCTAAATACCTTTACTTACTTTATCTTCAATTATCGCACGGGAGAACCAATGAGAATAACCACTTACCGTTTACCACACAACGTTATTACATTAAAGCACACCCAACTCTGTTTTTTAATCGACAGAGCCCCATTTAATCTGCTCCTATACCATGTGAATGACTGACAATATGCTAGGTTCTCTATCTACATTGGTGTAGCAGAAACATAGATTTCTCCTGTTCTCCTTTTTTGTTTATTTTGCTGGACTTATGTCATGCAATTACATATACTGAGGATGAAGGCAATGCCAATACAAGAGACATAATGACAAATCTTTTTTATATGTTATATGTTTGTTTTTCATGAATGTATGTATATAGTTAGCATTCTAGGATTTACCATTCTAGTATGGTGTAGTTATTATTGATTAATTTCTGTCTTATGCTCAACTTGGATGTTTCCATTTTAAGATCTAGGCTTGAAAACAGTCATGGGGCAGCATGGGGTAAAGCTGACAGCATGAACTAGTTAGGCTGCATATTGGACATATTAATGTTTTCACTACTGGTAAATTCACACTTGAAGCAGGAGGGCATTACAGAACTGCATTGTTATTTTGTGGGTAAAGGATTTCAGTACTGTCAGGCTCTCACTTTAGCACCTACATGCACCTAGTTTACAACTAGTGCAACCAACATTCTTACAAGATACTCATTGCCCATTACAAATAGTGCTATTTTTATTGGTGCAGTCAGTGCACCGATAAGGCAATTATTGTTAAGTCTTTTATGATATTCACCAGTGATGTACCTAGTAAAATGTACCCCTAATGAATGGGATGTTTTATTGAGAGTAACAGACTCAGTAGACACTTGCTGCTTAAAGGTCTGCAGTGCAGTCCATTGGGAATTAACTCTTCCTCTTTTTCAGAACCTTGGACACCAATTAATTTATAAAGCTCCATGTGCCAGGTCCAGCACAAGTACATCTACATGACATTTGGGTTGTACTCCTCCCACCCCAAGTTGCCCTGAGTGCTAGTATCCTAAAGTTCAGGTTTAAAGAGTCAAACTCCCTGATTGTGTAGACACCAACTCTAGGTATGTTTTACAAAGCAAACCATGCAACAGTCAGTCTTCCCTCAGACATCCTGCCTTTACCAGCCAAACTGTGATGACATTATGGAATTACATTCATCCTTAAAGGGACTCTCTGGTGCCCAAAATGCATCTTCCAAATGTTAATGCATATTAATGTGCTTTCAAAGCACTTTAAAATGCATGTTTTACATTTTGCATTGCCTAAAATTTGAAATACTTATAGCTAGATGTAATTGTGAAATGACAGCAGTTTGCAAGAAACATGGACTGCCCATACTAGCTGAGTAACAGTTAATATGCTTATTTTTTTTGATGCAGGAACCATTGAGAATTTTTCCATTCAAATTAAAGGCATTTCCTGTCTCTCTAATGATGTAATCAGACAACATGTTTCACTGTTAAGAGATCCTAAAAAACCTGAACAATGAATATCCTTTGGAATCCTGGCTTTGAATATATAAATATAATAATAATCAGCATCTTTCAAGTTTGGGCGCCATAGAATTTTGAGAAAATCTAAAAAGTACTGAGCATTAATATTAGTACCCTCCAGACCCAGGTGTTTCCTGTAAATCTATCGTGTGTGTTAAGAATAACCACAGTTTTTACAATCTTCTCTGAATACGTAGTATTTAATGATGAATAATCAACAACATGCATGACAAATCCTCTCACAGAGGGAATCTCCATTACCCTTCTTACTGAATACACTATTCTCTTTGCAGAATCCTAACTTTAATAGACCAGCCTCATAACATTCTTCTTGAGAGGGGCGGGGCAGCTGCAGTTGCTTCAGTAAATATTTTCTCCAGCTTACTTTTGATTGCGATATCTGTGTGCTGGCAATAGCTGCATTCAATTTGTATACATAGCTTCCACGGTATATGTGTATTTATGCCGGCTATTCACTAATCTGAACTGACAAGTGAACTGTAAGCGAACTGCAAAAATAAGACAGACCGACATTAATTGCAGTATATAAAATTGTGTGCGCCTGCAATTGTCCGGAAATAACAGAAAGAAATTGTATTGTAATCCAAAGTGAAAAATGTATTAATAGTCCTTAGACTTAAAATCATTGGAAGAAAAAATAGACAGATCCACAGGTTACAGACAGGACGTCTGACGCGTTTCGCTTTGGGTTACAATACAATTCCTTCCTGTTATTTAAGGAGCTTTGCTGGTGCACACAATTTTATGTACTACCTATCAAGGATGGGAGTTGGAGTCCTACTGCATTGCAGCACCCGGTAAATATTACATCAAAATTATATAGCAGTATTCCTGGAGGGATTGAGCTGGCAAATTGTTTAATGAACATTAATGGCAGAACTAGAATTACACCTGTAATAAGTAATAGTGTGAGAAGTAAACTTTTCACAATCATTTTTCCTCCAGGTCCAATGTTTACTTATAGATTTGGTTTCATATTTCCAGTCAATTTATATAGTGAATTTATGTATGTTGTTCAATCTAAACTAATTTTCAAATGAAAAAATATATATTTTCCAGGTTTGTCACAGCACAATGTATAACTTGGTCTGTGAAATTACCGTATTTGCTCGAATATAAATGCTCTGAAAAAGACCCCTCACGTTTTATTCTAGGTCATCAACAGAGCTGTAGGGGACCTGGATCCCCCTCGCTAACAGCTGGCGGATGTCCTCCGCTGCTGCACGGCATGTCCGTCGGGACTTCTATGGAAAAGAAACAAGGTGAGGGGGAGGGAGGGAGAGAAAGAGAAAACAAGGTGAGGGGGAGGGAGGGAAAGAGAAACAAGGGGAGGGAGGGGGAGAGAGAGACGAGGGGGAGAGAGAGACAAGGGGGGGGAGACAAGGTGAGGTGGGGAGAAAGACAAGGTGAGAGGGAGGGGGGATAGAGAGAAAAGCAGGGAGAGGGATTGAGAGAAAAGGAGGGAGGGAGGTGGGAGAGAGAGAAAAGTTTGGGGGAGAGAGAGAGAAAAGTTTGGGGGGAGGGAGAGACAACGTGGGAGGGAGGGAGGGAGGGGGAGAGAGATAACACTGGGGGAGAGAGAGAGAGAGAGAGAGACAACGCTGGGGGGAGAGACAAAGCTGGGGGGAGGGGGAGAGAGAGGCAGCATTGACACATAAAAGGAAATAAAAACAAGAAATGCATTTGTTTAATATCATAATTTTTTATTAAATATTAAAAAGCAATTTACATGTGAATATATATATATATATATATATATATATATATATACACATACACACAAGTTAAACTTTTTTCCTATAGGGTAGTCTTATATTCAGGCTTTTAGTTTTTTTCCTAAAGGAATATACAAAGTTTGGCGGTCGTCTTATATCAGGGTCGTCTTATATTTGCGCAAACACGGTAATAGTTCATCTCAACTCATCCACACCTCAGATTTAGTGAAATAAAAAAAATCTCTTATTCTATAGGGTGTAAAGATCTCATAAACTTTCATTTTATGAAAGGTATCTTTATTCATAATAATATTTCAATGTTGTAGTTTATTTTGATGATTTGAAATCATGGCAATTAATATTATTTTCAGCACTTTCATTTTACAAAGCAAATGGAGTAAATTTCAGGAATGGGAATTGTGTATATTCAAGAACATGTACTGGTTTATCCTTCACGGATACAAGTGGTATTGTATACCTCTTTGTCACTGAAAATGGTAAAATGCAGTATACTAACTATTAAATTACATGAGACAAGCACTTTCTTAAACAAGGACACTCAACATTGCTTATCCTGTATATGAAGAGAATACAAAAATTATGAAAAATTATCTATATTATTGTGTTAGCAGAATTGCAAGCAAATGCATAAAATAAGAGAAATGGGTTAGATTCAATGTGCTCTCTTTGGTAGCAGTAAATTAATGGTGTAAATTGATAATCCAATACCTGTTGCTAATGCCATTAATGGGTGGTTAATATCATTAGAGCACCCCGTAAAAAAAAAATGACCGCACCCTCTACATTCCTCCATTCTTTCTATGGTGGATTATCGCAGCCATTAAAAAAACAATACTGAAACACTGATCTGTGCAGTAATTACTGCACAAACAGTAATTCACTGACAGCCGGTAAAATTCTATAGGGTTAAACCTTATACCACAAAGAATTCCTAATTATCTTCAAATTATAACAGATAGAATAAAGTGGAAAATGAAGACAATACTGCAAAATGAAAGAAAATGATACCATTTTGAAAATGCTATCTGTGGTCTTGTAGTACTGGTTTCCATGCAGACTATTCTGTTGTACAAAAACACATTAGAGAGGCGTGTATATATTGACTTAGTATGACCTATTAATTGTGGATATTTTACACATTAAGCACTCATTAAGCACTTATAGGAGTCTAGCTTCAGGTATCTACTTATAGATATCAGCAATCGGTCAAATATAGTGAGAGATAATCTATATTGCAGCTTTATGTAATAAAATATTTTCACCTCTGTATGAACTGATCATCTGCACATGAGCAGACTACAAATGTGCCATCGTATTGCACTCTACCTCCCCTGGCAAAGATCTCTGTAATTCACAGTTTCTTATTTCCCAATAAACTGCTCCCCAGCTCAGTCCAGGCTCCCTGCAGCTTTCTATAGCAATTCAGTATTGTGTTAGAATTACCAATGGAAGAGTAGACTGAATATCATGTGCGGACATCAAGCTATGAAATACAAATGCTCGTGGTTACACACACTAGCCAGACAAATACCGCTCTCATCTTTAAATGTGGACATGGTATTGATGTATTTTCAACATGTTTGGATTCCAAGTGTGCCTGAAAAGAAGTGATTGAAAAGCAGATGGCTGTGAGAAATAGAAATCGCAATGGCCTGGGGACATGGAACAAAGAGTTAAGTGGGCTCTGTTTGGCAGTCAGAGTCTGTGACAATATAATATGGCTACTGGAGTGCTAATAGTTTTACTGTCCCCATAACAGTATTCTTTGCACACAGAACGTGTGTATACCTACCATGCGGCATCATTTACTCTAAATCCTGTCTGGTCTCCCTGAATGCATTTCTTCTTATGAAAATTGTGTTTAGCAAGCAACTACATAGCTACCCAGGCTGTATGAGATACGTGTGTTACAGGGCCCCACGGAGAGCAACAAACCTTTTGTGTTCCTGTCTAAACTGCCAATGACACAGGAGAATTTTCTGCTTTCTCGTAAACAATACCTCTATTCCGAGCACTAACAAACTGTGCCTTTAGGCCCCAACATTTCTATGGCGTTATTGTCACCGCTGCAGTGCTGCTTCCTCCCGAGAGATATGTTTGTTGGAAAACTTGAATCAAAAGAGCCGAATTGGAATGTTTTTTTTTTCTTGGGGGGGGGGGGGGGGGGGAATTGTAACTCAGTTATTTTGGTGAATGTTTTGCAACTGAATTGTAAATTCACCACAATTTACCTTTTTTTTTTTTTTCTAAATGGCCGTGGTGTCCATCTGAGCATTGTGTTTGTATGACGGCAATATTCTTTCTTAAATACTGCACCTATTTAAATCCTGTGCTATTTTTGGCACAAAAAAATGTGAATACTCACCTAAATTATGGGATAAAAGCTTCTGATAATCTCCTCCATTGCATATTATGATGTCAATTATAAGTCTTGGGGAGTACACCTAGAAAAATTAGCTTAAGAGGGACAGTCTAGTCACCAAACTCACAGGCTTTTTTTCCAGTGTGATCTGATGCAGGCATTCTGTAGAAATTACATTTTTAATTTTTTACTCAAGTCCTCCCCAGTTATTACTCTGTATATATCCTGCAGGTGCGGCAGCACTGATTATAAAGACACTGAGGATATAAAGTTTTGTTTCATTTAGTCACTTCCTGTCCGCCTCAAATTGAGTCTATTGTGTGGCCTCTGAGTGAACTTGCTCTTGTACACAGTAGGATCTCTTAACACATTGTCTGATGACATCCCTAGAGAGACAGGATATTCCATTCATTTGAATGGCATTATTTTCATTGGTTCCTGAAGCAAAAAAAAAAAAGGTAATGACTTTTACTCATCTAGTGTGGGCAGTCCTTGTTTCTTGCTAACTGCTGTAATTTCACAATTTCATCTAGCTGTAAGTATTTTATATTTTAAGCAATGCAAAATGTAAGACATGCATTTAAAGTACTTTGAAAGCACAAATGCAATCTTCACAAACTTGACCATACAAGGCAGCTTTCTGCACGTTTGGAACTGAACTCAGAAGTGCCCAAAATCCAAGAAATCACTTTAAAGGAACCCTGTCAACCTAAATATTCCTTATACTATGAATGTAAAGAATAACAATTGCTGAAATATGATCAATACACTGTACGAGTAAAATTGTATGCAAATGCACAAAATCCAAGAAATATATGTTTTAAATGTGTCGGTGTATCTCCTGCTTATGACATCTTGTAGCTTGATATGCAAATTACACATTTCATTAAAAATAAGCTCTTTTGCATAAGAAGCCAAATGTGATGTTATTAACAAGAGACACCACAGACACATTTATGAAATTCTGTTTAGAAGTATAGATAACCTTTCATCATGTTTTATTCTCTACACTGATAGTTTAAGGAATGTTAAGGATGATTGAGTCCCTTTAAATGTTGATGTAAATGTGGGCCGTGCTGCATGCAAGTAAAAGTTACTTAATACCTTACTTACTTAGTTACTTACTTAATGTCATGATAAAATGACCAGCTCAACAGATGGTGAATAAACTCAAGAGATGAACCACATTGTTTGAAAATATAATAACATGCCCCCAACATTACCACATTAATCCCGGTCCCTATTTGTGACCCCAATTATCTGGTCCTAAGCATGCGGAGTCTTGCTGTCAGTTTGTAACTGACACTCCCTGCCAGGGAAAAAGTTATGAGGCATGTAATAATAATAATAATAAATTATAATCCTACCTTTGGCCATTTTGGATTCAGCAACCGGGCTTTAATTGCATCATCCAAGGCCTTTTCATACTGGAGTATTTTCAGAAATGCTGCCGATCTGTTACTGTATAGGATACAGTTCTGGGGATCAACCTGCAAGGTTTCACTGTACAGTTCAATGGCAAGTTGAAAGTCTCCATTTTTACAGGCCTCGTTGCTCTGACGAACCTTCTCAATAAATTCTTCCTTACTGAGCATTGCGTTCTCAACAACTTTCCCCCCGAAACCTTTTGCTCCAATGCCGGCAATCTGTAATAAACAAAAATATATTAAGATCAAAATACCAAAAAAAAAAAAAAAATGAGATACAACATACATGATGTACATTAAAAGTACTAAAATAATAAGACAAGAATAATGATTATTGTATCTTTCAATGTGTACATTGGGTTTTTTTTCATACAAATGTATCCAGGGATTCTTTATTCTTTATGCATCTCTTACAAAGAGCCCAATGCTGAACACTCACTGCCACAGGGAATGCAGAAGGAATACTTTTATGCTCCCTTGCAATACATTGTATGTGTCAGTATTGAGTTTGATAAAATGTGAAGAATAAATATAAGAAATAGATAAGAAAAAGGCTGATCCCTGTAGTTAAGATGTTATGGTTTATTACTCTAAACAAAGAGTAATCTCTAATATGTTAGTTAAGATTAGATTAGTTTTTTTTAATTTGAAGTATTAATATCTTTAAATTAGATTGTTATAAAAAAAAAAAAAAAAAAGATAAACACTTTACTTCTCAACTTGGAGAATTTTTCCGTAAATTTGCAACCTTTATAATTCATGTCCCACCAAGAGTTAATGCCCAATGTAACAAATTGTATTTTGGCAAACAAAAGCACCAATTTAGTAATTCTGCATCTGACAGTATCAAATGCCAGAAAAATACAGTCATAACTTGTAGGACAAAACTAATACTTAACTTCAAAAATAACCCCACACACTAAACACATTCTCTAAAATAAACTCAAAAGCAAGTCTAAAATAACTTACAAAAGTTTCTAGATGTCCTTGGGTACAAAATATATAATTATAATAGAAAATACTTTAGTTTTTAATTCTTTTTTTTTTTTTTTTACCTTACCAATGTTAAAGATATTTACAACAAAAAAACAGACTACGTTACAAAGGTTTCATTTTATTTTACATATTTGTTTGAATTTATTTATTTAGTATTAGGCTTAATGTACAAGCATATGTACACCGACTGGGTCCCTCCATCACTCCCCTTCCTTAAGAACAATCAGCTCATCCAAGAGCTGAAAAGTGTGAGTTTAACCTCAGAATCTCACGGCACTGCACTAGACGAGCTTTAGTGTAGGGTGACGAACGTGAACAACTTTTATTGTGGAACAACACTGGCTTATATACACACATTACGTCAGCCAGGAATCAACACATAACGTGTTATGGGATGCAAATGCATTTCCCCACAAGGTCCTCTAATTAACCAGAGCTGATATACAATCAACTAAACATAATTCGATTTACATAACATAATACAGTGGCATGTTGATACAGATAGCCTAAACATAACCATACTGAAAATATACATAGAAACATAGAATGTGTCGGCAGATCCGAACCATTCGGTCCATCTAGTCTGCCCAATTTTTTAAATACTTTTTTTAGTCCCCTGTGCTAAAAACAGGGTGCCCAAGTCCCATTATGTCAGCATCAAGCCAGTATATCCATGGATATCACTGATTGTCGACATCTTCCCCAAAAAGTAACATGATTGGATGCTTTGGGAAGGATCGGCAGACAGCTATAGTTTTAACGACTGTGAAGGCTTTGTGATCCACTCGAGAGTTCCAGGGGATTTCTGATATGTCCCAGTCAGTCCATGAAAGTGGCAGCAGGGTTGCAGAATGCCGCCCAATGGCTCAGGGAGCACAGGGGATAGTTCAGTAACTCAGTGGAGCAGTGAATTAGGATGGTAAGTCAAAAACCTGAGGGTAACAGGGGCCAAAAAAACTGAAAAAGAAAACACAAAAATCAGAAGAAAAAAATAATTCTGTGCCCCTGGAAGCATTTAGTAAACCTAGTGCAGACAGTATGTTGTACTCCTTCCCCAGCCAGGGATCATAGTCTCTGGGGAGGAGGCTGGCCCTCAGCTCCCTCCATGAGCCCCAGTGATGGAGAGTTCCGTCACATTTAGCATATCGTAAGCCACAAAACAAATTTTACAGAGCAGGTAAACAGTCAGTAAATAGTACATCAAATTACCAGTGAAAATCCTATATTTGTAAATATGAAAGGTTGAGAGGGAAGTTTAATAGCTCAATTCAATTAAATGGGGGCAGCTCTAAAGAAATGTATAGTTGCCGACATCCCATGACCAGGGCTCATTATATATATTTAAATGGAATTCTGCTTACGCACAGTGATAAATTCCACAAACTTAACCCCATCGCAACCTTATTACGAGTTAACTCATCATAAGAGTTGCAGCGTTAATGACCTTATGACAAGGTAATTTGTCATGTAGTTAAGCTGGTCGTGGGCTCTGTACGCAGTGCCAGCCGGTCTAAAACGGGTCCAGGATTATGGTTCACACCCAAGGCAAATCTCCTGGACCTGATCGGCGGGTTTCCGTGCATCGAATGATCACCGCGATAACATGCAAATTATATGGCAAAGTCAGTGTGTTCACACATTGCCTCTAATTCACTCTCTGTGCTTCATGTACTTACAGTGAGGCACAGAGAGTGACCTATAAGTAATTAATAAATAAATAAAATACATCCTGCTAAAAAAAAAGTTAACTCTTTCCTTGCTAATCACAGTTTGTTAATGTGATCCGTTTCCTTCCTTCTTTGTGGCCTTCATTTTGATTTTCCATTTTCTTTTATTTTTGCATTTTTAATTTTTTTTTAAATAAATAAATAATATTGTAATATATTAATTTAATTACAGTTAACCCCTGCATGCTTGTTCTGTGAATCTTACACTGGTCATAGTTTTTTACTGGGTTTTTTGTTGAGGGGAGGGGGGTTTGGGAACCTATATTTTTCTTTTTTATTAGTTAGTTAATTAGTTGGGATAAGTGGGTTAGTGTTACACTAGTTGTGTAGATTATTACTGGGAATAAATGGGGACATTTACTAAAAATTGTATATTATTTTTATGTATAGGGTATCAAAATAAAGTTCTAACTGTCCTTTGAAAGAAAACATATAACTTATATGTGTTAAATGATAGAGAGGAAAATTCTGTTTCAACAACCACATATCAAAAATTGAAAAACCGCTCTGGTCATTGGCCCAGAAAATCCCTGGTCCTTAAGGGGTTAAAGAACAATTAAACTTTGTTTTAACCCTTGTGGGTTTAATCTCTTCTGTGTCTCACAGGTGAGACATCAGGTCTCCAGGCACGCACAACAGGTGCTCACCTTGCTCATCTGATTGGGGTTGCAGAGTGCAATGTCTCAGTCTGCTTGTACTAGTTAAGGTCCACTCTGCTGATCCCATGCAAAAACGAGGGTTTCTTTTCTGCAGACCCGCACCATGGTGGCATGGGAGCTGCCAGTCAGAGGGCATAAACTGTTAAAAGTACATGTCTGTTTATCCTCACACTAGAGACAACTAACGTTTCACTTGTGCTTTTATGTGAAAAGGGAAGTTTAGTTGTCCTTTAAAGGCACTCAGTGAACCTAAACATTGCTTATACCGTGACTGTAAAGCATAAAAAGATAATAATTAAAGGCATAACATAAGAGAAAAATGTGTTTTAAATGTGCCTCCATTCATGACATCACCTGTGGCTTGGTATGCAAATGAAGTAATTTAAATGAGAAATGTGTAATTTGCATATCAGGACACAGGGTGATGTCATATGCAGGATACACCACAGGCACTTTTGAAACATATTTGTCTCTTACTGTATGCATTTGCATGCAATTCTGCTCACACAATGTATAGATCACTTTTCATCAATGTTTATTCTCTATGTATACAGTATAGGCAAGATTTAGGTTGGCCATCTAAGAATACGTTGCACAGCTGTGGTTACATTTTGTGTATATAGGATATTGTCATTATTGTGTCAGTTTAGTTACTGAAACAGCACATCATGCAAAAATGACATTTAATCACTTCACAGATAATATTTTTTCTGCACGTTGTGTGAGTCACATTGCTATCAAATGTATATAAAAAAATTGCAATTAACAAATGTAGTTTTCTGGCCAAAATGGAGACTATTTCAGGAGTTAGGCAGCCTCTGCAAACTAATGAGGACCTGTCATCAACGCTATTTCAGTGATTATTTTGGATGAGGCATACAGGTAGGTATATATTTTAAATTAATACACTTGCAGGCAGTGTTACCAATATAGCACGTAAGATCTGTATTGAGGTTTAAAGTCTGCCTCCACTTCTAGAAATAAAAAATGATTTATTCTAAATAGTGGGCAGACAAACAATAAAATGTAAGAATACTGACCTCACTGGATAAAAGAAATACCCCTTCCCACAAGAGAACTATGTTTAAAGGTGAAGAGCAGAATTCCACAAATTCCTTTCAGTTATATAGAACGAGGCACTATGCATTAAATCACAGATGCTACAGACTTATTTTGTCATGTTATGGATTCCACATTGCTATACAGTGCTTTATTGCATGGTCTGTCCAAGCTCACTGTTTCTGTTTAGGTTTACAAGAGTACACGGAGCGTTTTATGGTTTTGTGGCCTTGTTTATTATACAACACTTTTTTCATCAATCCCCATAATGTGAGCATATTATCAGCCCTGTATTTATCGCAATTCAAACAAGGCAAGTGTATAGGGCGGCACAAAAATAAAATTACAAAAAACGACAAATTAATTTTAAAAAATCCGCCCCTTTTAGAAGAAAAAAAAACTTGCTTGCCGGCAGAGATGGTGGCTGGAGAGATCAGAAGATCTCCCCTCACAACAGCTCTGCCTGCAAGCAGGCTGCACTGGAAGCCGAACAGGCAGCTCAGAGAAACCTCCGTGCTGCCTGTTCGGCTCCCTGGGCAGTGTGACGGGAAAGTGCTGACAGGTCTCGTGACCTGATGCTCTGACGTCAGACACACGTCAGGTCACGTGACCTATCTGTCACGTGGAGGACACCATGCTGCCTACCACTAGCCACCAGGGACAAGGTTAGGTCCTGGGGTATCGGGGGTCATTTGGGGTGATGGAGGCATGTAATGGGGTAATGATGTCACGTGATGGGAATCACATAATGGGGTGATGGAGGCATGTAATGGGGGTAATGATGTCAAGTGATGGGGTCATGTAATGGAGGCATGTAATCGGGACATGTAATGGGGACATGGAATGTGTATGTAATGGGGTGATTGGGCCATTTGATGGGGGTGATGGGGCATTTAATGTGTGTGCATGTGGGTGATGGGACATGTAATGGGGTGAGGGGGCATGTCCTGGGTGTGCAATGTGGGTTATGGGTCATGTCCTGGGTGTGCAACATGGGTAGGAGGGGTGCCCACATTTTGTCTGCCTAGAGCAGCACAAAACCAAGATACTCCACTGCATATTATTGTATATTTTTAACCCCTTGGCGACACAGGACGGACTAGGTCTGTCCTGTGTGCCGAGGCGTTAGTGACACAGGACGGACCTAGTCCGTCCTGTTTCAAAACGAGCACTGAAAGAGTTTTTCCGCTTTCAGTGCTCTAATGGTATTGTAACGATGCTTCCGTGTGGAAGCATCGTACAATACTAAAAAAAAAATGCCCGTCGGCATTTCGATCGCTCCGGAGAGCGATTGAAATGCCGGTTTTAAAGGCACAGCGCCTTTAAAAACACGTGCATTTAAAAAACGAGCATAGGAAGCGAATCTTTAGCTTCCTATGCTCAGAAAGTTTTCTGATTGCCTCGCAAGTCGAGGCAATCAGGAACACAAAAAAAAAATGCACGATCTTGGTCAGTGAGTGACCAAGATGGCGCTGCCCTTCTAAGGGCAAGAGCACAGGAGGCAGGAAGTACCTGCTTCCTGTGCTCTCTGGCTGTCACACGATTGCCTCTTCACAGAGGCAATCAGTGACTGCCAGGCACACTGACAAGTAGTGGGGATACTCTGCTGAGCATCCCCACTGACTGGTCAGATCAATATTAACCCTATATTGATCTGACCAGTTATGATCTGCCTCCCTCTCCTCACATTTTTTTTAGTGAGGGAGAGAGACAGATCAAAGTAAGAAAAGTAAGTAAAAGTACAAAAAACAATAAATACACAACACACGAATAATAAAACAATAAAAAAAATGTATTAAAGCAATTCCCTGCGTTTAACCCCTTCCCTGCCACTGATCTTGCGTAAGCAGTGATCGTGCACATCAGTGCATTTATTTTTGCTGTTTGTGCATTTTTTAGTGATTAATTTTTTTTGTACTGTAATTTATTACAGTACTACAAAGGCTCTTCTAAGAGTTATTAACCACTTCTTTGCTGTTGATCACTGCTTACACAATGATATTGACGCCAAAGCAATTTTTATCCGTCTGCATATTTTTTTTTTTTTTTACACATACCCGCTAGGGGATTACATGTAAAAAAAAGGTATTTGAGTTTTTTTTTTTTTTAAGCTGTCTGAACACAAAGCGATCAGTAACAGCGAATTAGTGGCAAAGGTGGTTTGGTGATTTCTCAATTAAGTTCACCATTCGCCCTGGTCAGATCAAAATTGGTCGGATCAATATTCACAAATATTAATCTGCCTCCCTCTCCTCACTTACATTTTTGTGACGGAAAGAGACAGATCAGTATTAGTGATATAAATTTTTTTTTTATAAAATTGGCAGGTTTTATGAAAGTCTTTCACTGTGTATTAACCCCTTCCCTGCCATTCATCACTGTATAAGCAGTAATCTTGCACAGCAACAGTATGTTTTGCTGTCTGCACTGTTTTATGGATTACTTTGTAGTGTAATGTATTACAGTACTAGATAGGCTCTTCTAAGAGCTATTAACCCCTTCTTTGCTCGAGATCACTGCTTACGCACTGATTCTGAGGCCGCGGACTCAGGGTTCCATTTTGACCCTGGTCAGCTTTCTGATACATCATCTAGTGAAAATGTCCCAAATGGGACATGGGCGCAAGTTTTCTGCATGTCAGAATTCCAAGTTGGAAAACCAAAATAAGCACCCCCTAAATGTGGCCTTTTAGCCCCAAAACAAACCAACAAACCTATGCATGGGTGGTATGCCTGTACTCAGGAGATGTTGCTGAACACATATTGAGGTGTTATTCGGAAATACCCTTTCACATTTTAAGGTAATGTTTACCTAAATTGCAATCTATGTGAAAAATTAAAAAATAAGATTTTTTGCTGCAAACTTTGGCAAAGATTGGTGGTAAAATGGCTACATGAAATGTGTCAAAATACCCCAAGTTAAATGCCCTGAGTGGTCTTGTTTTCAAAAATATGTACATGTTGGGGGTCATTCATGGATTTAGTACAGAAATCAGTGTTACAATGTCACTATTGCTAATTTTGAAAAAAAGGATTTTAAAATAGCTTTGCACTACTTATAGTTCTGGCCCTGTAACATGAATAAAAAAGCACAAAAACATAAAACATGGGCTAATTATGAACTCAGGACATATATTAGAAACTATTTAGGGGGGCGGAGCCAGCAGCCCAAGATGGTGGACGCACTTTAACAGAGCTCCGTAGCAATAAATATCCTCCAGCAACAATCGGCTACGTACCGCTGCTATGGGTCGCCAAAACCGGCAGAACACCACTGCCAAGGCTGAGAAGAAGAGGCTGGATAACTCGCCACCGCCCGCAGCTGCTTTTTTCGGACGTAATCAGAGTGCGGGAGATGCCGTGGGCCTACCTAAAATGGCCGCCAGTCACACACCAAACCTCACTCCACTTTGCACGAAGGCCTCCGATAGCCGAAACACCCCTCCTGAAGACTGGAGGATGGCGTTCAGCATGCTACCAACAAAAAGCGATATTGCTGAGATAGTGGAGAAAGCACTACAGCCCCTCCAAGCTGAACTGTCAGAGATGAAACATGATATGCGACAGATGGAGGGTAAAGTACTTACCCTGGAGGAGGTAATGCCATTAACCTGTGAAACGGTGAACGCACTGAATACACACGTACAGACACAGGAGTTTCAGATCTACTCACTTCAACAACGTGTTGAGATGCTAGAAAATAAAAGCCGACAAAATAATGTCCGCATCCGAGGGGTCCCTGAAGAAGTCGGTGATGAAGACCTACGCGCTACAGTTGAACAGCTATTCGATTCGATCCTGCACAAGTCCCCAGCAAACTCTACCGAAGTGGACACAGTGTTCCGCAGCAGGAGACTGAGAGGTCCGAAAGGAGTCACACCCCGAGATGTGATATGCACCCTAAACTATTCTGCTGATCGGGATGCACTTTTGAAGGACTACCGCCATATGCCACCGGTCAAAATCCTGGACAAGGAGATCACGTTTTTTGCCGATCTCTCCCCTACCACATTGCAGGCTCGTAAG
Source organism: Pelodytes ibericus (assembly GCA_036172795.1). Classification (NCBI taxonomy): domain Eukaryota; kingdom Metazoa; phylum Chordata; class Amphibia; order Anura; family Pelodytidae; genus Pelodytes; species Pelodytes ibericus. Next base: position 117,312,101 of record CM069860.1, read on the forward strand.
GCCCTACGCCCGGTGACTGTGGAACTAAGAGCAGCTGAGATTCCATACACCTGGGGCTTCCCATTTGCCCTACAGGTCCGAAGGAACAATGTATTGCATGTTCTTCGCCACCCAAAGGACTTACCATCTTTCCTCAGCGGGTTGGGCTTACCTAACATACAGGTACCGGAGTGGCAGAAACCTGCTACTTTTCCCGGTCCCCTCTGCGTAAACCCTACAACATCAGAGACTGGCTAGTCTAGCAACACCTAAGCCGACTACCTGTCATGGTTCGGGACCTTCCCATTGGGACGCAAGTTATAATTGGGGTTTATATCCCCAGAGACGGCCTCTGCACCTTTAATTATGCTCCAATCTGGACTGTTTTAACACACTGTATATAGCCAATTTTCACATATTTTAATAAGCCTCGTCTACATATTTGAAACAATAGGCACATGTCCAATGTATATTATAGCAGAAGGCCCATACCTTACATTGGTTTGTTCTATTCGCTGGGTTTTCTCCCCCCCTTTTTTATTAACAAATGGGAAGAGAAAGTTCCAAAGCCATATTAAGTTCTTTGTTGCAGCTGCGGTGCAGCGTTTGTATTGTTATATTACCATGGGGCTGCTGGCTCTGTTTCCCCCACAGAGGAGCTCCACTATACCTTGGTTAGTGGAATTGGAGCTAGGTCAACTTTTTCTGACCGTAACCTCGTTTTTTTCTTTTGTGGCGCTTTCACGCCATAGGTGGACTGTCCCAACTGGGAGTTTCTCCCTATTCTTTGTCTTTACCTTCTTCTCTGTTTTACCCTCTTCTTCCCATCCCCCCCCCCCCCATTTATTTATTTTTTCTCCTTCTCCTTTTCTTTTTTCTCTCCTCCCTCCCCCTTTATATAATCTTTTCATTCCTTTTAGACATAAGCGTTTGTGATAAAAATGTTTTTTTTTTAACTTGTTATGATTCAGATACGACTATCTACAACCTACATGTTTATAATTTCATATTAATTTGTAAAACTAATAAAATACGATTTAAAAAAAAAAAAGAAACTATTTAGCAGCGTTTTTTTATTGTCTCTTGTACATGAGATTACGATTTTTCAAATAAAAGTCATTAAAAAAAAATTCATTTTTTTGCCATATTTTATTATTTTTTTTACATCAAATTATATGCTATTATCAAAATAATGGTATCAAAAGAAAGCCCTTCTTATAACGATAAAAACGATATATAGTTTGTGCGGGTACACTAAATGAGACAGAAATAAATTACAGCAAAACACAAACACCTCAGAAATGTTAAAACAGCCCATGTCACCAAGCGTCGGACAAGCCAAAAAAGTCATGTCACTAAGGGGTTAAAGCACTGTACAGTGGACAAACAAATCATACAAATGTAAGCAACATAAGTTCAAAACAGTTCAAAACTGGACACCTGGCAATCCTAGTTGTAATGTGGTCAAGCTTCAAAGTGGGTTGTGCGCACAAGTGCAAGATAAACTATATTTCCTTGGAATTCTTCAGTTTGATGTATACTGAAGGTCAGTATAATGCAATCCATGAACCTGGTGTGGCTGGTAACACCATAATATTCGATAGGCTAAGTGGTACAGGACCCTAGTTGCCAGTTCAAAGGGATATGATCAGCAGCCCTATTTGTGGAAGACAAATAAATCTCTGCTGTGCATGTCACTACATGTTTTACAAAGAGACTGAAATTCTTAATATGAAGAGATTAATTAAACAGTGTGTGGATTAGCACAAAAAAGAAAACCTATTACACAGCAACTAGTGTAAAAAAAGGTTCTCCAATAGATTGTTACATACGTAAAAATGAAGGACAAAATAAAATACGGAGTTTGTGAAAATAAAAGCATAAATACTAGTTTAATATTATAATAAGTGAAATATATATAAAAAATGCATAAAAACATGCAATCCCCAACTTTAGTCGAACATTAAGAACATAATATTATTATTGGCTTTAGCGACATTAGAATTTGGTTTAGGGAAGTGTGACATGTGTATACATCAAGCCCATTGTGCTTGCAAACGTATACAAATAAAAATGATTTCACCAGCATAATTTAAGATTAAATGTTTATATTTGTCTGAAATGGTCTTGTGTATGACAGTCTTCTTTAATTTTTAAAGTAATATTTCATTATAACCTTTTATGCAGCTTCCATAATGATCTATAGAGCAAATATTTGAATTGGTGAATAGCTAAATAAATGCTAGTATGGTCAACTATTAAATCTAAAAAGACTCTAGTAATAGAAAAGGTGAGTTTTAATTAAAGCGTTAGCTTTAGTGAAACCCCACTCAGAGACTTGTACACTGACTTCAAAACAAGATCAGGTCTGTTGCTGAATTTGGTAATTATAAAAGGATCGAATATTTAGTTATTATATTTTTTTATTAGTTTACTATAGTTTCAGTGCAGAAAAATTTTAGTTTTTCAGAAGTATTAATAAACCACAAGGGTTGACCAGTCCATTCTCCCCATAATAACTCATGTATATTTGTTGTTGTTGTTTATGCATATCTCAGGCATACATGAGTGGCTGTACAGTTTCTGCTTTGCTACTTGTCCTGCACCAGTATGCCATTAAACATTAAAAGACACTTAATTATATCTTAATTAATATACTAAAAAGTTACACAGGATATTTTTCATTTTTTTTTTTTTCATCAACCTTACATCACAGACAATGTACTATAATGCATAGTATTGTGCATTTATACAAGTGAAACATTAACTTAATAAAATAACAAACCAACCATAGGCTCCAGCTCTATGTAAACATATTGTACCAAAATTCTGAATGTCTGAAAATGAATTTACCACTCAGCTGGAATGAAAGCTGTTGAACCAAGATCTACTTAAATTAAGATTTCTTCGGAATAAAAGTTGGCTTACAGAGAATTAAACATGGTTTTGTACATCAGAGGATTCAAGATCAATAAACATTTTCCAAAGAAGAATGAACCTGGTAGTTATATTTGTTACAACGCTTCACTGCACAGCAAGGCACTAACCTACATTTAATGGCACAAAACACTGTACACAATTTATGTGCTACCCTAGCTTTATAAACACCGGTATAAAAACAAAATATATATAAAAAAAGAAAACAAAGAAAGGATAATACTAAAATACCAAATAAGAAGCACTTATGGCTTTATTCATGAAAGAGTGAGTTGCAGGGAACTGAGAAAGGAATTTTAAACTTAAAGGGACTGTATCAACTGAGGATTGTAGAGCATAAAAAAAGCATTGAAAAAGATGTAAACATTGTGTTTTAAAAACTGCAAACAAATGTCTATAATAGGAGAAAATGTGTTTTAAATGTATCTGTGGAGTCTCCTTCTCAGAGGCGGCTCTCTAATTAGGCGAGTTAGGCAGCCGCCTAAGGCCTCGCACTCACGGGGGCCTCGCGGCTGCCTAACTCACCTTATTACCTTTGATGTATCAGGGAGCTTAACGCTGCCGTTAAGCTCCCTGTTACACTAACCTGGGACGTTTCCTCCGTGCATCTTCTCTCCTGCACGGAGGAAGGAAGTTCCGATCGCGTTTTTTTTTTTTTAAACTTTATTGAACCCGCACAGCTTCAATAAAGTTTAAAAAAAAAAACGCGACCGGAACTTCCTTCCTCCGTGCAGGAGGGAAGATGCACGGAGGAAACACCGGAGAGCAGCATGTAGGTAAGTACTAGGGAAGGGGGGAGGAGGGTGGTACAAACGAGCAAAGACTGGCATAATGAGGGGCTAAATATTGTCACAGTGTGGGGCAAAATCCTGGCATAATGAGGTGAGGGGCAAAATCCTGGCATAGTGAGAGGCTAAATCCTGGCATTGTGAGGGGCAAAATAGTGGCATTATGAGGGGCAATATCCTGGCATATAGTGGCAAAATCCTGGCATAGTGAGAGGCTAAATCCTGGCATTGTGAGGGGCAAAATAGTGGCATTATGAGGGGCAATATCCTGGCATACAGTGGCAAAATCCTGGCATATTGAGAGGCAAAATTCTGGCATTGTGAGGGGCAAAATTGTGGCATAATGAGCGGCAAAATCCTGGCACAGAGTGGCAAAATCCTGGCACAGAGTGGCAAAATCCTGGCATATTATGGGGCAAAATTCTTGCATATTGAGGGGCAAAATCCTGGCAAATTGAGGGGCAAGATCCTGGCATAGAGTGGCAAAATCCTGGCAAATTGTGGGGCACAATCCTGGCATAGAGTGGAAAAATCCTGGCATATTGAGGGGCAAAATCCTGCCAGATTGAGTGGCACAATCCTGGCATATTGAGGGGCAAAATCCTGGCATATTGAATGGCTTAATCCTGGCATATTGAGGGACTAAATCCTGGCATATTGAGGGGGTAAATCCTGACATATTAAGGGGCTAAATCCTGGCATATTAAGGGGCTAAATCCTGGCATATTGAGTGGCAAAATTCTGGCATTTTGAATGGCTAAATCACAGTGCATCCGGTGCTGTGAGGAAGAACAAAGTGCCAATCTTCTAGCACAACGTGGTCTGTGAGACCACTTTCAACATTGAGCACCTTTCCTTCTGGCTGAGTGTTTCTGTTAGTGTGTGATTGTGTGCTCTGTGTGTGTCTGTGAGTCAGTGTGTGCTCACTGAGTGTGTCTATGAATGACTGTGTGATATGTGTTAGTGTTCACATTTAGGACACAGCAATAACAATGTGAGTTAGTCAGCCGCACACATTTTTATCTATACCAATTGTTTATAGATGTTTGTAGAATAATTATGAGACAAATAAAATTCTAGGAGCTGTTCATTTCTAGAAGCTGGGATTTGAGTCTGATCTTGAAATATGCTATTTCTACAGTTCATTTTTATTATCACTTGCATATATTTTATTTAATAATGTGTGTCCGTGAGGGCCTCATGTTCGACTTTCGCCTAAGGCCTCACAAAGTCTAGAGCCGCCACTGCTCCTTCTTATGACATAACCTGTAATGTCAGGTATACAAATTACACATTTCCTATTGAAAAGCACCGAATTTGCCACAGGTGATGTCATAAGCAGAAGGCTACACAGACATATATTTAAAACACATTTTTCTCTTTATTTAGGCATTTGCTTGCAATTTTGCTAATACAATGTATAAGTCACTTCCGATCATTTTTCTATGCTTTACATTCACAGTAAAAACAATGTTTAGGTGATACCGTCCCTTTAAGGCGTGCCAAAACGTGGCAATGTGAAAATATCCTGTTTATGGTTAGTAAAACAGGCAGGTACAAATAAAGGAGTACAAAGTTAATGCCTTACGCGTTTCATGCCTGAAAGGAACTATATCATAGGCATAATGCACAAATCCTTGTCATAGCACCACCTTACACACACAGGTCTTTCCTCAGCCACTTTGCATCCACAGGACATGCCCCACCACATCACTAACATTGCACACCCAGGACTTACCCAAGAACCTAAATTACAGACCCAGGACTTACCCCAGCACCTCAGGACATTTAGCATTGCACACCCAGGACATGCTGCATCACCTACATTGCAGACCACAAAACAAGGGATAGAAAGGTGCACAGAATGCTAAAAAAAATAATAGCATGTAGAAAATGTAAAGCTTTTCTATTAATGAGCGCTTTGCAGTTAGACAGGATTATGTTTTTATAGAGCTGGCGCTAGGAGAGTACCCAGAATGCAAAGCATCTGCTGGCCCCATGCTAGTACTGGCTCCACATCCACCTTTGGAGGGGCAGTTTAGAGAAGATCTCCCCTAACAATAATCCCCCCTCCCCCATAGTGCTCTGCATCAATAACCTCTATAGTATTGTGCAGTTTATTATATTATATTTTATTTGGATAAACTTGTGTACACCTCCTACACATATGCACACCAGGTGTTTACCATTATTTCACACCTGGCCCACAAACCTAAGAGCCGGCCCTGGTTCAGTGGAACTTCACATTTTACTAATTAAACCTCTGATTATATGTTAATCTTGGTCCTCGAAGAAGCAGACGTTCATGTAAGAAGAAGAATTAGATGAAAACACTTAAAAAAAAAAAAAAACCTCACTTGAAAATGATGAGAAATGCATTAAAACATGCACAATAGGTATCACATTATACTGAAATCATTAGTTTATTCTACAGCCATTCGGATAGAATGACTTTGTGTTTCCAGTGTCAGCAGAGAAGAATTGTAGCTTAGTCAAACACATGAAAATCCTTGCATGCTTTCAGTGCTAGTCCTAATCAGATCTTCTACAATGGAAGTTCTCCTTTGAAATGCTCATGAAAATAACATATAATTCTAGTGAGCTGAATGATCACTGTCAGACCTGTCTCGGAGCGGCATTGCCTTGCTGATTTGTGATGTCCTGTGCTGTACTCATGACTATGTCTTACCAGATTTATTGTATCCAGTTCAATTCTAGTGGATGAATATAGAATCATAAACAATTCATATACAGTGCATTCTGTATTGGACACCGTGGATGCTGGAGGGCAGATGGAGTAGCAAGAATTGATGGGCAACCGAATGCCACAAAGATTTGTAGTGTATGTTAGAAACTGTGAAAAAATACAGGGTTTACAAAAAGTTACCAATGTAAAGAAAATACAGACTTTATAGATAAGTAGGAAGCTTTCAATGAAGTTTCCATGCTGAATCTTCTTAGAAAGAAACACGGACAAACAAGCTTCTCACTGTACAGAGGAACAGTTTGTGTTGGGGATCTTATAACAATAACAGCATTCTAAAAAAGTGCAGCATAGACTTTTTTTTCATGACTGAAAAAAAAACACAGACATGATGTGAAAAGATTCATCATTGTTTTCTTCCATTTTCTTTTTTTAATGATATCAAGCTCATTGAATAAAAAGAAACAAATTAGCCACAAGCCCCTGATCAATATACTAGTCTCAGTTTCCACTATGAATTGTTTAGTTGATGAAGAGACACAGTTTTTGTTTATTTTGTGATAAAAGTGTGCATATTTAAAATATAGCCCATTGCATGCTTCTAAGAGTTAGAAAATGTCTGCAACCAGATCAGCCGTTATGCTTCACATTGAAGCATGGAAGCTGTAATGTCAGAGAATGACACGGCAAGCATCTTAAAGAGGGAATAACCCTTATTTTTGTTTCTTTTTCTTTTTAATTATGATTTTATTGAGTCATCCAAAAAAGATATACAGTACGAATAACTGAAGGTACAGACAAAAAAGAAATCCAAATCAGAGATGTGTATCTACAAATACATGACATATCAAATAGTACCAAGAATGACTCATTTTGTATTTTAAAATCAAACAGGAGGCACTCATGGCCTCGCAGGCATAGTAAAATGATGATGTCAGATCAGACTAAAGAACCTTTCATAAAATGTTCAGCTTTATCTTGTATAGATCAAAAAGTAAAAATAAAAAATCAGGAACGCAATTGAACGCATGGGTACACAGGAAACACTAAAGGGCACAAATAGTGAATATATGCAAAACTACTAAATTATTAGTGATAGCTAGTGCCCGTGTGGAGGCTACATAAACCACTAGGGCCCGGATCAACCTCCAAACTAAACCATTGAGTCTTCCCAAAGTAGGGGAATCAGTGGCCAGTAGGCCTAGCACATGTAACATAGCCCTTAACGGTAATTTGAAGCGTCAAAAATAAAAATTACCCCGTACCGTATATAATATCTCGTCTACTGAAAAATATATAGAGGAACATGATATATAATGAATAGAAAAGGGTTAGGAGGAGAAGAGAGATTATGAGAGAAATAGATATAAAAAGGGGGGGGGGGAGAAGGGTACCCCAAGGGAGGGATACCGGTAGCATCAAGGGAGAGCTAACCAAAGAGAGGGCTACTGGACCAAACTTTTGGTGGCCAGCCTAAAGAACCTCTACTCCAAATCGAAGTGAGGAGTGCCCGGGGGGTGGGGGGGGGGGTGGGTTGTAGGATAACATCAGAACCTCCTTTACAGTGGCAGAGAAAAACTGTCTAAAATGCTTTAACTACACATCGCTCCCATCTCTGGGCAATTAAACATTAAAAATACGCAAAAAAAAAAAATAGAATGTACATATAAAGACACTCAGTAAATGTTTTGCAACTGACACAGATGATTCCAGCTTATAAGTTTTACTCCGGATCATTGGCAGTGGTCCGGGTAGGTGATGAAACCAGTGGAATCGGTGGTATGCCCAGACTTTGCAGGAACACCTTAGTATCGCCAATGTCTCCAATAGATAGTGTTTTACCACCCTTAGAGACGGTTAAGCTGTGTGGTATTCCCCATCTGTACTTTATATCCAAGGACCTCAGGTATGTAGTAAGCGGACTCATCGTTCGGCGCCAAAGCACCACGGAAGATGGAAGGTCATCAAATATGTGGATAGTAGCCCCGTCGTGCACAAACTGATTCAGTTGGCGGTAGGCCGCTAGTAATTCCGTCTTCACCATCAAGTTAGGCAGTTTGAGAATAACGTCCCTCGGAGCTGCAGAGGGGGCTTTTTGGGCCTTACGCACCCGAAAGAAGTCAATTTCCTTCTGAGATGATAAGCCACTGTTCGGGTTAATCCGGGTAAGTATTTGTGTGAGGTACAAACGGAGCGAAGTGGGCCCTACTTCCTCCGGTATGCCCCTCACCCTCACATTAGTGTCGCGCATTTTGGCCTCCAGTATTTCTATTTTCCTGGCAGCGTCTCCCATCTGCAGGATTAGTGAGTTGGTAAGTTCGGTAGCCTGTGCCTGTTTCTGCGACACCTCAGCCGTGGTGGATTCCAACTCCGCCACCTTATTTCGGACCGTTAAGATATCCGCCAGTACTGCCTGTATATCAGATCTCCACGTGGCCTGGAAATCAGTAAAACATTTCTGAATATCTGCCTTCGTGGCATATGCCAGATTCGTCTGAAGTAGAGACTGAGGCCTGACTCAAGGGAGTAAACGTTGCTGCCGCCACGTTCAGATGAGACTTAGCATGCTTAGATAGTAAAGTGGCTATATCCGATTTTTGGCCACAATGCAGCTTCTCTGGCTTTTTCCCCTTCTTGCCCATTATGATAGTGGGTAGGTTACCAAGATTACTCGTCGTTGCAGCCAGTCTATTAACTTTAAAATCGGTAAATTGCCCAGACACGAGGAGCTCTGAAGAAATCCAACTTGCCACCATCGTAGTTAGCTCCGCCCCCTATTTTTGTTTCTTTTAATGCAGTAGAAGGCTATTATTGCCTCATTAAAAAGTGTAATTTGTACATTTTTCAAAAGATAATCTCCCTTTGTCTTTGCAAAGGCAAAAACGGGGGGCTTCCATCTCTTCCACATTCCAAGTTCCACATTAATCTGCACTTGTTGTTTTACAGTAGAAGCACTGCAGTTTATCGTCTCTTTAAAGAAGAACACCACACTGAAGCACCCCGACAGAAAAGTGAAGGTTTCTTTCAGTCTAATATCTGACATTTGCCTTCTGTGTGTTCTACACAAATGATTTCTCTTAGGCATGCTGCATCAAAACCATGCTTCTACTGAGAAAATGTCAAGCCAAGACTGCAACTCACACATTTATTTTTCATCTCCTCCAGCAAAATGACTGGTAGCAAAACCTTAGCATTAGTTTTGTCCATGGAATTTCTCAGGTAATTGTGGCATTGATGCCAGGCCATCATTCAAGAAAATGTTTCCATATGCCATCTGTTCCAGAGAAGGTGGCAACCTAAGACTATACCATTATCACTGTCCACAAGCAGCCAATGGCTTGCGCTTCTGTAATGTAATAAAATGCACATAGTGTGCTTGGTGATAATATCTTGTAGACATGTGACTGGAACTGTAGGAAATAGTTGGGGTTTGGCAAGAAAATGTATAGTTTAGATGAGTTTGAGAAATATTTTCCACACTTCTAGTTATTGAGGATTTAGTTGCAGACATTCAGTTATGTGAAGTCAAACACACTGCTATTTGTTGTAGGCCAGCTAAAATAAACAGCAGGTAATGCAGCAAGATTTTAAACTGTGCCAATGTATTAAATAGATTATGGCCAACCATAAGCAGAACAGGTGTAAATCTAGTATGGGACAGTTTGCAATTGTTTTTCAAAAGTTGCATGCATCACAAGCTACAGAATTAGTAAAAATAGAAATAAGTGTTTTGATGCATTAGGTGAATACTGTATAATATCAATATTAATATGAATGTTAAACAGCATTGATAAAATAAAGTAGAATAATGTTTAATGACTTTTCAGTCATTTGGTGATCGTAAGCTGTACAGGACTTTGTAATGTTGCCAACATCAGGTCAGCTAACTGTGTGTTTGAAGACGGTGATTAATCACAGAGGCTACCAAGATATGACAGTGTTTAAGTGTTTTTTTTACTCCCCGTGTTAAATGAGATTAACTACAATTTTCCAAACATGCCAGAAATGCAATATTGCCCAATAAACTACTCAACCAGCCAGTATTTTAGTGGTAGGCTGGTAGAAATGTACTTGAGTCCAATATTACGTCTATGAAGGCAATAGCAATGCCAGTCCATCAGTAACGCCCTAATTTAATTGAAGCATGACTAATCATGCAAAGAAAAAACAAATATTAAAAAAATCTAGCCTAAATATACTCTACTCTGTAACACAATTATATCTACATAGTTTCCGTCTTATATTTCTCTGTAAAAACAATAAAACAAAAACAACAAAATGAGGCTCAGTCATCAGAAATGTAAACATTTTCTTTGCAGCATTATTTAGCACTTTCAAATCTGCCTGTAGCTTCTGCTGAACATCTTTTCAATGTTAGGTAATTACAATCTTAATAACACCCACACTTTATATGTTTTGGACTCATTTTGGTATCATCACTTGTATCCAACACTTATTCTATGTCTTCCTTTCCATCGTACAGTAGAAGCTAAGAGCGAAGACCAAAATAGGAAAACCTCACCATCTGATTTATTGCTGCCACAGCCTTTTTTCTTTTTTTTTTTAAACAGTAATGCTTGGCCAAAAATGTGTGGGATTTAAAAATTCTCATGCAATATGGCCGTCTCTAATATAGCCATGAATTTCTTTATGTATAAAACCTTTCATGACAGAGTTGGTTCACCTGCGGCGTAACAATGTGGGAAAAGCAATTAAACTCTGAACCACAAGCATAAATATCATATTTGGTCTCACTCCTACACCTGTGGTTGGAAAAGTTATACTGTATTGTTCCAATTATAGAACACTTCCGATTATAGATCACACCCTTAAGATTTGATACCATTTATTAGATATTACCTCTTCACCAAGCATCAAAGTCATATTTGCCTGAATTAAGGTCCACTTCCCTTGATCTTGATTCAGAGACTCCAACATGAAAATCCTATTGCTGTGAATTTCCGATGATGTTTAACCAGCCACAATGCAGGCTGAGCATCATTGGAAATAAAGTTCACCACAGCTAGAGTGGCAAACTGCTGAATGCACATTATTATCTGGTCTTGGGTGGGGAGTCTAGTGGTGTTATTTTCTTGCTTATGCCTTGTGACATGGGATGCAATTTATCTCGAACATGAGACTGTCTGTGGTGCAGGGGCATGGTCCATTTATCTTGAACATGAGACTGTCTGTGGTGTAATTAGAGGGTGTGGTCCACTATCCTTCCCAGCCCATGGAAAGGGTGTCTGTTAGCCCATCTTTGGATGCCGCTATCAGACTTCCGTACGTTTGCATATTTCTCATTGGGGAACACGGTGAGAGCAGGTGATGTCACACTCTGGTGTTCAACATGTTATATTGCATGATCTGTGTGAAGTGGAAGAAACTTGTTTTTAGAGAGTGTTCCCTTAAAACACTCCTACCCTCAACATACACTATACTACCAGGTGAAGCAACTAAGCTGGCTGTGGGGAACTATTATAAAGGATGGTGGGTGGTGGAATAAACAAAATTGAAAGCCTGAGAAAAAGCAGGAAAATATTATCAAATAAAGTAAGTATATATATATTTAATATCTCTCTCTCTCTCTCTGTCCCCAAAAAGATTTCCTGAGGCTTCTAAGTTGCCAAACAGATTGCCAGTGCATCTTTGTCCCCAAATAGCTTGTCAGTGCCATGTATGTCCTGAGTAGGGTTGCCACCTTTTCTTCAAATACCGGCTATGCCATAGTTGCCAACATCGGCCATGTTTCCACATGCTGCAGACAGAGCATGCAAAGTGCAACCCTGCAGTATGTAGGATGTATATACGCACAGACAGAATCCAATTAATTAATCATGGTAGTTCTTTTGAGATCTCCACACTGATTAATTAATTGTATTGTGTCTGTGCATATATTTATCCTACATACTGCCGGGCTGTATTTGCACGCTCTTTCTGCAGCATGTGGAACAAATATGTGTCCCTGGAAACATGGCTGATATTGGCAACTATGCCATGCAACTACCTTCATAGACTTAACATTGGGGTCATGCCGGCCAGGTGGCAACCCTAGTCCTGAGTGACAACAATCCTAGTGACACCGCTGGTTCACGCATGCTGGTACATCAGGCAGTATACTGCAAACCTATTTAGAATTGAGAATTTTAAATATAGGGGAAAGAATGGCATATAAAATCAGGATACTATAGGACAAAGAATCTGCTGTCTAGGTAGTAAATATCATCCCATTGCAAGGCCTACTACATTACTTGGTAGGATGTACATGGCATGAACTTCCTCTCATCTTTCATTAGCTGTTGATTACTGAAAGATCTTAAGGATTTTTCAGTAGGGCAGCCACTACTATGCCCGATAATTTTTTAATATCTGTATATTTTACCAACATCTTAAATATAACAATCATTTTTTTCCACAGAAAAGACAAAGGAAATAAGAAGAAATCAAACAGTTTTTAAAATGTGTGAAAATACACACATAAATGTCTTCCTACTGAAGCAATCGGGAAACTGTATTTTCTTTAATCTGGCATTTCAACACAGGAGAACTCTATTTCACAGATATGGACTCCCAGGTTTCTTGCACTCCGGGGAAATAAAGATTGTTGCAAGTTGTGTCACAGCCAGAGACTAAATGGATCTTGGTAATAGAGAAATCTTTTTAATGCTGGACATTCTACTTATTCCCTGGGCACTCTCCATCTCATAAACGCAGGGACACAGGAGGTCAATAGGGTATATGTATCAAGTCCTAGATGAGATTGTTCATGGTAAACTAGATTCATAACAGATTGTATAATGTGCATAAAAAATATAAATACAAGGTTCCCTAGATCCAATTATGGATTCTAAAAGCTGCTACCAAAACATAAGATTGTGGATTCTCAACACAACAAAATAAAGTTAAAATAATGAATGGTGGGAGCGTTTATGAGGTTTTTTCTGAAGGAAAAAGTACTTAAAACAGCAGAATCACAACTGTAAAATGTTATAAAACCATTCAATAATAAGGTTTTAAACATCAGACAAACACGTGCAGTCACAATAATGGAATTCCCTTTGTGAAGCCTTTTTTCACATGTACCTGGCTTTTAGTGGATCAAAGATAGCAAATGCATTTAAAGGAATATAGAAAATCACATGTTTATTTTACATTCTGTATAAAATCTACCTGAGAATAACAGTACTCTTTCTTTAATGCATGGTCAAAAGCTATTTCAGTTAAACCTAGCACCACACTACCTACATGAAAAATAACTAAATATAAGAAATATAATAATTATATATATATATGATATGTATATATTTATATTTATTTATTATCTTTCTTTAAAGATAGGCATATTGAGTAGAGTGGGTCTCAGACCCTGACACATATAGTCAACGAACAGACTTTCAGTGAAATAGGTGCAACTTATAAAGTATACAAGTATTCAGCATTATAGTACAGTGTACAGATTAGTATGCAATAAGACTCACCAGTTTACTGATTTAAAATATCTTGTAAAGGAACCTACAGGCTTAGATGGAAATCTTTTGTAATATGTGTGTTGTTTTGATTCCTATGTAAAGTATTTATTTATTCTATCAGGTGAAAAATAATACTGTGTGTGTTGTATTAAAAACAGAAAAGTAACAAGAATTTCACCAATATTAGGAATGTGTTTGTGCAAGCACCCAGGGAAAAGTCTCAGCATCTGTAAAAAAATGTTTTTATTATTAATTATTCATTGTGTATACAGGATTACATTCCTTTATATCCATCCCTGCTGTTGCCTTCTTATTTTCTGTAAGTGATCTTACCTCTTACTTGTAGATATGTTCTCCTTTCAACTTGTTTAATATTTGTATGTAGGTATTTATTTTTAATCTACTGTTAAATGTGTAACTGTGTAACTCCATTCTGGACTGGGTCCCCAGGACATACTTAAAAACAAGAGAAATCTCAATGTATTCTTCCTAGTAAAACACTTTCTAAATAAATAAAAAAAAAATATCAGTTATCCTTCCAGGTAGGTGTTATAGTCTCCTATTGCAGGTATTTCTTTAAGAGCACTAGGAGCAGGTTATTGCGTCTGCCTTGTCACAGATGCAGCCGCCAGTATTATCCCTTAAAATAAATTTTGATCACTTTTGTTTTTGCTACTTAAGGGCCACACTCTGGCTGCATCAACCTGGGCCTCAAGCCTTCAGTGGAGTGCGGTTACCCATGTCACCTGGACTCAGTTTGTTACAGATAACTGAGGACCCGGGTTTGTGCTACAAATTTCCTTCTTGCCTGTCTTGTTGCTATTGACAGATCAAGGAAGAATTTGATAACTTGAAATTCTTCTTCTGGGGATTCTTACTTGTGTCTTGCATGATGAGATCTTTTATGTAGGAGCTGGAAAATCTTACAATGACATCAAGGGGATATGTGGATCTCATTCCCTTTGATTTTTGTAACCTATGATATCATTCAAAGGGATTAACCCCTAAATTCTGCTCCAAGTTGTCACTTAATATTAGTTTCTTCAAATATAGCTTCAGTTGCTTGTGTTGAATTGTTTCCGGTATACCCCTTATTTTCACATTCTTACTTTTGGAAAGTTCCTCAATATCAGTTATTTTTCCCTCAATGAACTTGATCTTATTTTCCATTTGTATATTAGCAAATTATTGATTAGTTTGATCTTCTAGAACAGGGGTCCTCAAACTACGGCCCGCGGGCCACATGCGGCCCGCCGAGCACATTTGTCCGGCCCGCGGGGGGTGCTGCCGGCACCCCCCGCTCCCCGCTGTTTACCTTTTTTTCTTTTTTTTTTCTTGCAGCCGCAGAAGATGCGGCTGCAGGAAAACGGGGAAAAAAAATCACCGCGACCGAATGTGACGTTTCGTCACATCCAGACCCGGTAACTGTTTCCCTCCTCTGTCCAGGTAGGAGGGAACACTGCGCGAGACGTCCGGCCCGGGGACACAGCAGCTGGAGGTAAGTGATGGGGAAGGAGGAGGAGGAGGGAGGTATAACGAGCACTCTACTATTCCTGGGCATCTGACTGGCATAATTTTCTTGGGCTGTGACTGGCATAATATTCCTGGGCATCTGACTGGCATAATATTCCTGGGCATCTGACTGGCACACTATTCCTGGGCTCTGACTGGCACACTATTCCTGGGCATCTGAATGGCATAATATTCCTTGGCATCTGACTGGCACACTATTCCTGGGCATCTGAATGGCATAATATTCCTGGGCATCTGACAGGCACACTATTCCTGGGCATCTGACTGGCATAATATTCCTGGGCATCTGACTGGCACACTATTCCTGGGCATCTGACTGGCACACTATTCCTGGGCATCTGAATGGCATAATATTCCTGGGCATCTGAATGGCATAATATTCCTGGGCATCTGACAGGCACACTATTCCTGAGCATCTGACTGGCATAATATTCCTGGGCATCTGACTGGCACACTATTCCTGGGCATCTGACTGGCACACTATTCCTGGGCATCTGAATGGCATAATATTCCTGGGCATCTGACTGGCACACTATTCCTGGGCATCTGAATGGCATAATATTCCTGGGCATCTGACAGGCACACTATTCCTGGGCTCTGACTGGCATAATATTCCTGGGCATCTGACTGGCATAATATTCCTGGGCATCTGACTGGCATAATATTCCTGGGAATCTAACTGGCATAATATTCCTGGGCTCTGACTGGCATAATATTCCTGGGCATCTGACTGGCACAATATTCCTGGGCTCTGACTGGCATAATATTACTGGGCTCTGAATGGCATAATATTACTGGACTCTGACTGGCATAATATCCCTGGGCATCTGACTGGCACACTATTCCCATTGAAATACTGGTAAGTTTGTTGATTTAACTTTACTTCATTTTAAATATTGTATTTGTTCCCGTTTTGTTTCTTCACTTCAAAATAAGATATATGCAGTGTGCATAGGAATTTGTTCATAGTTTTTGTTTTTACTATAGTCCGGCCCTCCAACGGTCTGAGGGACAGTGAACTGGCCCCCTGTTTAAAAAGTTTGAGGACCCCTGTTCTAGAATGTCCCTAGAACAGAATAGGGGCACAAGATTGAATGTTTTAAGCACTTTGTTATTACATAGTTATATTGTTATGATAATATGATGATGTTATCTTAATAAATATATTTGTTTGTTACAGTGTTTTAATAATAAATGCTGTGGCATATTTTATAATCCAACTGGACTCTGAGTGTTTATTTCAGGTTTCTCGTGAGTATACACACATTTTTTTAATGCTTGGCAGTGCTCGGGTCATGTATTTTGTCTAGGGTAAAGGCTTGTTTTTAATTGTGTCTGATCGACTTACATTCCTCAGTTCTCTTGAATAATTTTTGATGTCTTGTTTTTTGTTTTTTTCTTTACCATATAGGCTATTGTTTATGCCGGAATGGTCCTTTGTGGTGAGACTTCATCGGATACACTTGATCTTTGCAAAATTGATGATTCTTTATGATCTGTAGAAAGGGATTTCCGTCGAGTTTGATTGGCAGCTTTAGGAGAATAAAAGGAACTAATTGACTTTATTTTTTAATTTTTAAATTAAATTTAAATAAAGATTTGTGTGTTTCTCCTTATCCTTTCTTTGACCTGTTTTGTGGGTTAATCTGTATGCTCAGATCTTTTTATCCTATGGCCATTTGATACTATATACATGTCCAGGCCCCCCTGTGCTGTTTCAGCATATTTGAAGCTTAGTAGAGTTAAGCGGACACCTGGATGTTCGGGTTCGGCAGGTTCGGCCGAACTCCGAAAAAATGTCCAGGTCCGTGCTCAAATTTGACCCCGAACTTGACCCTGAACTCGAACCCCATTGAAGTCAATGGGGACACAAACTTTTGGCCACTAAAATGCCTCTAAAGGGCTAGAGGGCTGCAAAATGAAGTAAAATATAGGTAAGAGTGTCCCCATTCACACGAATAGGTCAATTGACCTATTCGTATGAATGGGGACTCTATTTCGGTTTATAGAAAGCCCATAGCATTACATACAATGTAAATCGCCGAACCCCGAACTCCAACCCGAACATACAGTGAAATGTCCGTGTTCGGGTCCGGGGTCCAAAAACCGTAATGTTCGGTACAAACCCGAACAGTGCAGTTTGGGTTCGCTCAACACTAAAACTTAGTAAATCTTTAAAGCAGACAAAGAGTATAACAATTGTAGTGCATGCAGCGTTATCATGCTCGGAGAAGTATATTTACTTTGGGTGCCACCCATTTTACACAGGTAGAATGTGCATACACAAAAAGTTCATCAACATTTTTATGCCTATTTTGCTAATGTTACTTCTCCACTCCATTTTATTTTATAACTAAAGTGCAGATTTACCTTGATACTTTATTACCACTCAAGAAAGGGAGGAGAATATAGTGACATATACCTGCTGTGCGCTCTATTCACCTTGGATGCATCCCTATCTCCAAGGGTTACACTGAAAGCATTCCCATTTTTCACCATTAAACACAGCCAAAATTGTGTACCAGATAACAATTTAACCTCAATTAACTCAGAGCGTGCAGGATTGGCTGTAATCAAATACAGCAAATTTTCTTTTCATGTGTGTCAACATTAATACGTTTACAGTTTCTCCTTTTCCGTTCTTATAGACAGTTTTGTATGATTCAATTCAGTTTCATCACTCTTTGGGGGAATCTATTCTGTTGCAAGCTGTATTTCAGCCAACCCAATAGTATACATAGTTCACTTGATGATTCCATCAAGTCACTGTTTGTTTCGATACCCGCAGTGTAGCTTGTTCTTCCTGTGTCAGAGGGTATACATTCCAGAGGTGGGGGATTATGGGAGATGAGCATAATGGCGAATACTGTGGAATTTGCAATGTAATGTGAATTAATGAAAAATAAGGCACAAAAACTAATAAATCCTACAGATTTAAAGAAGATTCATATTACTGACAAGACTATAATAACACATACATATACTGTAAGTGGTGTTTTTTAGACACTTGACCAAAACCTGAAAAAATAAACAATACAAAGATTCCAGTAAGGTGTTAGGTTTTATATAAAGAATGGTTAGTCGTACCACATCATAGATAACCTTGAGTAGAACATTTAGTTCAGAAAACCATGTTTACAAAAGCAATATTTTGCATACAAATGCATGCTAAGGGAATTCTTAGAAATGTATTTTGAAGTATGTTACTTTAGCCCTCTTTTGTTTACATTGAGAGAGAAGGAGTACTGATGAACTGAGCATGTGCAAAAAAAAGCTTCATTCCGAAGTTGGTAACTGCCCCCCTGCTGTATTTTGAGAGCAATGATTGTACAGCAGTGTTACATCACTTAGCGGTAATGGTGGGAAGGCTCAGTCCCCATGAAAAACCAAACAAAAAACATGTTTTCACATTAAGTGACAATTTAAAAACTGGAAAAAAATAAATAAGCAACTTTCAGCTTAATTTGCATTTCATTCATACTGGAGTGTTCCTTCAAGCCATTTATTATATGTTTTACCAGTAAGAATACATTTTCAACTATGGCCGGAGTGTTTGGTTTTATGCTTGCAATCTGGTACTGGATCTGTTAGAGTATGGTTGTCCAAATTCAGGTTTTCAGGATAACTCTGCCTGTGCCTCTGACCTGATTGGCCAATTAATTAGTGACTGGCAAGTTATGTTTCAGCTCACCTGCAACGTTGGGAGGTGAATTATTACACTACACAAAAAGTTAAATATGTGATATGTCAAGTAGAGAAAAACTATACAACTCCCAAGAAATAGTTTGGACAGCCATGTGTTATGCCACATTCATAGATATCAAGTTTCTGACTACTTTGGTCTTGTGATTTTATGTAATGGTGAGCGTATACTCATATGTATTTACCATTTCTTCAAAACAGCCAGTGTGGCTCAGGATCCACAAACTCACATTCTGATCTAAGCAGGATCGCGAGACTCAACATGCATCAAAGCACCGTACTATAACAAGAACCGCGTTATAACGCTAATCGTTCTAACAAGGTTTACCTGTATTGATTTGCATCACAATCTTATATATTAATTATAATTTTTCAGGCCATTTTAGAGGTTTCACTGCATAGCCCTTTGGATGACAGTGACACATATACTAGGATTGCCGCCTTTAAAAAAATACCGACCATGCTAATTCATGACTTAACATTGCAAATAGGCTAATTTTTTATCAGCCTTCTGGTGAAATAACCACTGTGTGGCAACCCTAACCTATACAAATGTATAGCTATATATTACATATACGAATAATATATTTGTATGTGTACAAATTTAGAAGTAAAATAATAAAAAGTAATGACATCTCCAAGCAATGTTAGAATTCTTGTTTTTTTCCTACAGAAATTGCTAAATCCAAGCCATTTTTTCCAAACAGGTTTTTTTTCTTTTTTTGCTCGCTTGTACCATTGCAGAGGAGACCTTTTCTGGCTATCAATAGGACATTTTGCCTTTGCAAACACTAGGGGGGTATATTTCTTTCAATGGTGCACACTCATTAAAACAAAAATAAATGGGTTTCCTCACTTTTTAAGGAAAAAAGGGCCCAGGGCCCAGACTTGGTACACAGCCCAACACCTGCTGCTGCCCTTTGTCCCCTCTGGCTTTACCTTCAGCTGATTGGATGTCAAGTTAACCAGCCTCCCAGTGGTGAATAGAGCAATATTTTCTATCACACTGTACACAACTCAAAAGTTTAACAAGAATGGGTTAAAGAAAACTCTTCTCTTCTCTCCGCAGTCCTCCCTCTAGACAAAATAATCTATACTACAACTGCAGGCTGAAAATAAAGGTTAGCCACTCACTTGCCAATCAATGTGAGTAAATAAAAATAAAACAAGACTAATGGACAGATGGAACAACTAAGACATGCCACAAATCGTACAAAAGGAAACAATCCATAGACTAAAAGCATGTCACAATAACCATCAGGTACTGGAGTCCAGACTCCTTCCAGGAAATGAAGTGAAAAGAAATAGACAAGGCAGATCACTCAGGAATTACGTGTAAATAATCTGTAATACGCTCCACTACGCGGCCTGCAACGCAGCACAAATGGTAAATGTAGTGATATAGAAAATATACTTTATGCAAACATGAGACATATTCTCAAACTTTCATTTCCATTTTTATGTGAGGGGAAAAACATTTAACCCAGGGCTAAACAAATACTATAGACTAAGTCGCCATGGCAACTACAAAATATTTTTTCCAGGTATTGTCCTACCCAATAGTAGCCACAAGGATCTGTGCTTTTAAAGACACAGAACTGAAATGGCACAGACTCTGTGATACAGAAAATCGAATGTGAATTCATATCTCAGAATTCTGCATTCAAACACCCCTCCTACATTTTACAAGAGGTATTAAGGTCTGATTTAACAGGGGGATGTTTACTGACATTGATATTTAGGACATACACATTTTGAATTATAGATGTTACGGGAATCATATTTGTCTTACAATAGCAAATTCAAAAAATCTGATTCAACTTAAACACCACGATCTAATTTGAACCATTAAACAAAACACTTCAAGTCTGAGGTGGGAAAAAACTTGGCTACCTTGATTTCATTTAAACAGTTATTCATTTCCCTAAATATTCATGCAACTGTACAGTATAAATGTTCCATCAGTGTTCCGAGTTACAGATGAGAGCTGGTCATCCCACTCACTGACAAAATCTATGTGGATCATGGCCACTAATGCACTTTGAAACCTAAAATAAGAAATGGAAATACCATTAGTTTGACATGATCGATTACTCTATCTATAATAAAATGTTAATAACACTGTTCTGTAATTCAGATTTCTGAATAAAATCTCTTAATAATCATCATCTCATACGTGTTAAGGCTACATCATTTTAAATACACAAACCAAGATTTATTTAATTAGTTTTGTAGTTTTTATTAAATCTACACCACCCCACTTCTCCAGTCTAACACCTGAATTAATCATGTTGGTTTGCAGAAATTTCCCTCTGGAGTCTTGATTTCCTGGGACATTGGAAAAATGTGTGCATGCACAGTCTAAATAAATTTGTATCAGCTTTAAGCCGGGTGCAGGGTATAAACGACACTCCATCTGAAATACTCACCAGCAAAGAGGCTTGTTAGAGAAAATAAATCCAATATTTTAATTGTCCGAGACTGTGACAAACAGACCCACCAATAAGCGTTTACCAGCCCAATGCATTTTGCATTCTGATTAATCAACCATGCTAGTCACACACAATTAGATAATAGTATGCCCCAGCAATCATTGATGATTGGTTGTTTAGCACACTGCATGATACTCAGCTGTGCATGCACACTTGGCTGGCAGCCCTCCAAATTGCCAAAATAAAAAGCTGAGAGGTCCTGTTACTTTATTTAAACCATATTAACCAGGAATTACTTATAACTGGAATCAGTAAGATCAGTGAGATCATGATCTGCTCCACTGTCAAGTCTTTCGGTTATCTATACAGCGTTTCCCACCGGAACTCTGCACAGATCTTTAGGTCTTTCTGCATTTTCTTTCCTCTGAGACTCTTGGAATAAGGTCTGTGAAAAAGCAGTACACGTTAGAATGGACATGAACATCCACTCAATGTATTGTCTGCAGATGCAGGTCACAAATATTCTTGAATATAAGGCGAGGATATGTTCAGAATAAATGCTCTGAAAAACTTACCTCCTCTTATATTCCAGGTCGTCTTGTAATCGGACCTCAAACAGCAGGTCCAATTATAAGACGGAGATGCTGGTTTCCCACAGAGCTGCAGGGCACTGGATCACTAGCCTGGAGGGCGTAAGCAGTATGATGTCTGTGCACTAAGTTGGTCGTCTCCAGAAATTTGAGCGCTCTGGGTTACGAAGCACTCTAACTGGTCAGACACTCTAGCAGTGTGAGGCCACCTGAGAGGATGTGGCACTTTTTAATTTTTCCTGAGTCCTATGAATGACTCTCAGTTTTTTTGCAACTGTCACAACTTTGCTTAGCACAGCTCATGTATCGATGTGTCGCAGTTAATTTAATATCTGTATTTACCTTTTATGTTCTGTACCAAGTGTTGTGTAAATAGTTGGCACTAGATAAAGAAATTTAAAGCGACTGGGGACTGTATCATTTAAACACTGTTTATATTGGGAATGCAGAGAATACAAAACATTATGTAAAAGATCTATACATTTTGTTGGCAATATAGAATGTAAATGTCCATGAGAAAAATGTATAAAAGTCTCCTGCTTATGACATCAACTGAGGCTTTAGTATGCAAATGACACATTACCCACTGAAAATCAGTTCATTTGCATATCAAGCCACAGGTGATGTTGTAAACAGGAGACTCCACAGACACATTTAAAACACATTTTCTCCTAGCTTAGGCATTTGCTTGGAGTTTTGCTAACACAATATATATAATTTTCAATGATTATTTATACTCCACATTCACAGTAAAAACAATGTTGAGGTCCCTTTAACGTAAGATATTATATAGGTGACCATTCCACCATCCATGTGTCTTTTCTGCAGCATGAGTGAATATCCTTTAGTTGCAAAAGCAGGATTAGGTATTTTACTGCTTCATTAGGATTCTGTATTTCTCAGAATTTGGGGTTTATAGTCATAGCACACTGCTTTTATTTAATGCATTTATGGGCGAATACTACAAATATTACAAAAAACAAAAATAAATGTTTTGGGGTTTTTTGTACAAAGATTAGAGTCCGAATTTGTAGGCATCATTGTCCTGTTTGAATAACCTTTTTATTAAAAGTTTGTATTCTTGCAAATAAATTGAGATTAAAAGTTTTTGTATTTGGTTTCATTATACTTTATTTTAATTCACTGCAAATGTTCCATGCAACACATGAACATATAATAAGCACAAACAATAACAACTTTATTATGTATTTGTGTGTGTGTGTGTGTGTGTGTGTGTGTGTGTGTGTGTGTATATATATATAAATTTACAGTAAGAACTTTGTTATGTATTTGTGCGTGTATATACATTTACAATAAGAAATGTATTATGTATGTGTGTATATATGCATTTTTGTTGCTACCTAGTTATAGATCATCACCATGACAGTTTCAAAAATCTTTGTTAGAAAACTTCTCCAACTATTTTTCAACCCTGGTCTTTAGGCCTGATTTTTGCAACTAATGTCATGGTTTTGTTAGTAGATTTCAAGCTGGGAAAGGAAAGTGCTTTCCACAGCTGGTTTGGACTCAGACACATTTCATCCGACATTAGCATATTTGTAAACGGAAAGGCTTTTTAGAACTACTAACCTGTAAGCAGACCTGTGCATACGTGGGCTATCAGCACTACCAACAATATGGTATAATTAACAAAACATTCATGGGTTTTTAGGTCACTAAGACATATATATCAAAGACAGTCCACATGGAAACAAGGGGAGCATAACATAGTATAGACTGTTTATCTTTATGTTGCTTTGTAAATGTCATGCTGTAGATATAATCTCCAATGTTTACATAAAATGTTTCATGAACCTCTTCAGATGCAAGGAACTCTTTTTTAAGGATTTCTAAACATAGTGATATTTATAAACTGATTAGTGCGATACATTTTATTTCATTTAATTTTTATGGATAAAACAAGCAACATGGTTAACGAAATGAAAAATGTACTTAAAATATCACCAACGACCATCAAATAAACGACAGTCTAAAAATGAGAAAAAATCTATATAATGATGTGTTTACTAAATGTCATATAGCTGATATTTTTAGTGTTGCCCAACATTTTAATGTGGAGGGCTACAAAAAAAGGATTACTAATGGGTAAACTGGAGACATGCTGGGGGTCCACCCTCAAACCTCAAAACCTGCAATGCTCCTGAAAGAGGAGAGATAAAAGGAGAAAGCAGAAGAAAACCTAAGAGTTTAAAGGGGCATAAAATCTAACTCAACAAGGGTCACTTTAGTTCACTCCCTAATTTTAGGAGTTTGCATAAACCCCAGCCTTCCACAAAAATAGCTTCTTCAAGTTACCATGTTTTTGCATGAGCAGAGCGCCCACACAGTCTAAAGTGTTACATACGTAATGCCAACTGCATGTAAACCTGTTGATCAGGCTCAGATGAAGATGCAGAGTCCAAATATATATATTGTTTCATACAAAACATCATATAAAAATCCAGAAATACATTTTAAATAAACTGGAATCTGTAATGGAATAAATGTACTATTACAAGAAATTGCTCATTTGAGGTACTTATGCCAAAGTATAATTTCGGTATTTTTATTGAAGTGAAATTATTTTGTTACATTTTAAAGTTCCTTCTGTAACTAAATAGTCATAATTCTAATAAAACCAATATTTTATGATGCTTATTCAAAACTAAAATATTCGCCAGCACCAGAAAACATCTTCACAGCAAGTCAGCTAAAATCATGCCAATGTCCCATCATCTTTTGTTTTGTAACACTAGCCACTTTTCAGACAATTGACTAATTTTCACACCTCTTAACTACTGATCTTCTCTACACACTCCCACACTGCACCTTCTTCTAGTGTCCTCAGGCCTGCACAACCCTTGACCTTGCTCTTGACTGTACTGTAACAAGTCCCTGGACAAACACCAGACATAAATAAGAGCTGCTATGTTAGTTCTTAGTAATGCTTAGCATTAACAGCCCCATGCTTCTGCCTGCAGCACTTCTATTACCAGACAACCACCTCAATCGACAATAAAGAATCCTCCCCCTTAGTTTGATAACATGCAGGCCAGGAGGACCAATACTTAAAAATCCTGCACTTAAGATCAAAAGAGACTTATGTGGCCAGACCTCTGCATACTGAGCACTGACCACAACAGACAAGGGAGAAAAACTGTAATCACTTATTATTTGAACTTTTATTGTTCCAAGTGAAAGTTGAGGGGGGATACGGGGGAATCTTAGCCTGTATACAAAGGTGTATGGAATAAGACCCCCCCCCCTCACAACATTCCCATTGTAGTGTTTTTTCAAAAACCTTTCAAACCTAATCTTATCTACAAACAAACAATTTTAGCATCTCTCAGCCCAATGTTAGCACCACTCATTTGCTGCTACTCCCAGCACAGCAGGGGTTAAATAAAGTTAACAAAGTAGATATGCAACTTACCCTCTCTTTCCTTTTTACTGCCTGTTGCTCCATTGTTTCTCATACAAGAGTTCCAAAAGAGACAATGAAGCCCATGATAAGCTGATGAGTGAAGATACTAAACCCTGAGGATTCCCCGTGTGCTCCTATGCTGCTCTCTCCACTACCAGAGTTAAACAAGTAACGGTTTCGCACTGAGCAATTCCCAGGAAAAGTTCGCCATGTTTTAACATCCTTTTCTCATAGCCAAGACTCTCCCCCTTTTTTTTTTTTTTTTAACCAAGGAGGAGGAGGAGGAGGAGGGAAGACGGAAAGAGGTTTCAGTTTTCCCTGCAAAGTCAAACAATGAGCTCAACCCTGCTGGAGTTTGGTTACGTTCTGCATTGAGTAAAAGGCACCAAGGCAACCAGAGGAACTTTGTTACATTGTGAGTGAGTGAGTGGACTTTACTGTTCTAGAAGGTCCACTTGGGCTGCGCTAAACTCCATGTTATAAACCCTTTGTTCATAGTATTCTGGATTATCCACCTGAAGATGCATTTTATACACATCACATTTGCATCAAGAAATAAAGAAGATGGGAAGGCTGTGCTGGATCAGTAGGAAATAAAGTGGTTGTGCTTAAATAAACTCCTTTATACCCGGCTATTTAGGGTAGTGCATTTTTATTTGCTCACATGCATTTAAAAATGGTTTGGATGTTTTTTTAGGAAAGCAGAACATACAGGGCTATTAATAATAGAATAAGCATTAATAAAAGAGCTTATTGATCCAAGGAGAAATCTGATTGCCTCTTGGAGTCAAGAAGGAATTTTTTCCCCCAGGAGGCAAAATTCGAAATAGCTTCCTTAGGGGTTTTTTGCCTTCTTTTGGATCAAAAGCTGTAATGATAGGTAGAAGGGTTGAACTTGATGGACTTGTGTCTTTTTTCAACCTAAATTACTATGTTACTATGTTACATAACATGATTAAAATGACAAATGCAAGAGCAATATTGAAGTTCATGTAGTTAGTTAAACTCTCAGAGTTTGGTTTAAAGACACTGTCAGAATGAAAAGACACACTGAATGCAGAGGATCAAAAATAACTATGGCATTGTATTAGTGTATCCTGTTTATGAGATCACCTGTGGCTTGAAATGCAAATTAACCAATTTTAAATGGGAAATGTACGATTTGCATTTTCTCCCACAAGGTGATGTCAAAAAACGGCAGACGCTACAGAAACATTTAATAAATATATATTTCTCTTATTTTATGTATTTGCACACAAGTCTGCTAACATTTTATTCTCTACATTCACAGTAGAAGCAATGTTTAGGTTGACAGAGTACCTTTAAACAAAATTGAGGGAGGGGGAGTACTGGGGAACAGTGGAGTAACACTGGCATATTAATTGACAAATTGACGGTGGCATATTAATGGGCCAAATAAAACTGGCATATTAATGGGCAAATTGTCTGTGGCATATTAATGGACGAACTAACACTGGCATATTGGGCAAATTAACACTGGAATATTAATGGACAAATTGGTTGTGGCATATTAATGGACCAATTGGGTGTGGTATATTAATGGACAAATTAACACTGGCATATTAATGGGAAAATTGGCTGTGGCATATTAACGGACAAATTGGCTGTGGCAGATTAATTGGCAAAATAATACTGGTATATTATTGGCAATCTGACTGACATATGGGTAAACTAACACTGGCATATTATTGGGCAAATTGGCTGTGGCATATTAATTGGCAAGCTGGCTTTGTCATATTAATGGGCAAACTGTGGCATATTTAATGGACACACTGTGGCATATTTTAATAGGCAAACTGGCTGTGGCATGCAAAGTAACAGTGACATATTAATGGGCAAATTGGCTGTTTGCATATTAACTGGCAAGCTGGCTGTTGCATATGTTAAGTAACTGTGGCAGGTTAATTGGTACTCAACAGTGGCTTATTTTAATTTGAAAAGTGGCATAATTAATGGGGCTTCTGTTTGTGGTATAATTGATGGGGCCCCTGTGTGAGGCATAATTAATGGGGCTCTTGTGTGTGGCATAATTAATGGGGCTCCTGTGTGAGGCATAATTAATGGGGCTCTTGTGAGTGGCATATTTATTGGGCTTCTGTGTGTGGCCTTATTAATGGGGCTTCTGTGAGTGGCATAGTTAATGGGTTCCTGCATGTGGCATAATTTGTGGGGCTCCTTTATGTGGCATGATTTGTGGGGCTCCTGTATGTGGCATAATGTATGGGGCTCCTGTATGGCATATTTAATGGCAATCTGACTGGTATTACTAAGGAATCTGTTTGGCATGGTACTGGAGGAAATCCAGGGGGGTGACACCATGAGTTACCACACGAGTTGACACCAACCCTAGTTGACACTCATTTTAAAAGTTTAGTATGTCTCCATTTCATGACAGTTTCACTTTAACACGGGATATTTTTCTGGATTTTTTTCTGCTGACCATAATTAATCTCTCTCATTCTTCTTGTGTCATTAATCATTTCCATTCAAACATCTCTCTTTCACTGATTGAATACTTTAGCCCAAAGTCTCTTCTGTTTTACCCAGTATGTATTGAGAACAAAAACAAAAGATGGAAACAAAATATATCTAGGGAAGTGTTGACCATGAAAGACTATGGTAAGAGGCAAAGAGAAAAGATAAAAGACAAATGGAAAATGGGTTAAAACTGAAATGTCAGAATGTCAGGTGAAACAATGGAAGGGTCAGTGTCCAATTATTATTCATGGTATAATCCCTCTTGAATTAATCATTAGTTAAAGCCACCCATAGTCCATGTGAAGTGCCTGCCAATTATGTGTATCTTGAAGCAAGTAATGAATTATAGCTGCCCTGTTTGTTGAAAAGTTTCTGATTCCACATTTTGTAACCTATGTAATAATGTATTATACTTCTTATAGTAGAAGTGTTTGCATGAGATTGGGATGATGTTTTCTGCAGATTATGGGAACGGACTTGATGTTGATAAATTAAGCTATGACAAAAGCACTGTGGTTTATCACTGTCAAATGAATTGGGTCCTTTTATTATTAATGGTACCTGAGTGTCAGTAGAAAATATATTAAAGCTGCACTTATGACCATCAGATAAATAGTAACCGGAGAACATGCAAGTGACAGAACAGCCATAATACACAGAATAAACAGCACTCAGACAGAGACCTATAATGGTCAAACAAATAGAAATCCAACCAGTGCAGTTAGTCTGTAGATTAAATTAACTTAAAACTGTGACATGATAGTAGATTTCACACATGTTGCAAATCACATAAGTGGGTAAGTCGAACACAACATTTGTAAGCAAGTAGGCGCATAATGTAGATCAATGGATCTACTTTAGGTGTATAGAAGACATTGGGTATTTACCGTATTTGCTTGAATATAAGACAACCCTGATTATAAGATGACCCCCCCACCCCCCAAAAGAATTATAAGCCTGAATATAAGACAACCCTATAGGAAAAAATGTAACTTGTATATATTCACATGCAAATAGCTTTTTCATATTTAATAAAAAATTATTATAAAAAATGCATTTATTGTTATTATTTGCTTTTATTTGCCCATCTGCCCCAGACATAGCCAATGCATTGCCCCCACAGCCATCTGCCTCCAGACGTAGCCAATGCATCGCCCCCACAGCCATCTGCCGTTAGACTTAGCCAATGTTGCCCCTGCCCTCCAGTCTTACCTTATGCTGCTCCCCCTCCCTCCCCCAGACTTACTCAATGTTTAATCAATGCTGCCTCCCCCTTCCTACCCAGCCTTACCCAATGCTGCCTCCCATTTCCTTAGACTTACCCTATGCTGCCTCCCTCCCCCACACTTACCCAATGCTTCCTCTCCCCCCTCTCCCAGACTTGCCCAATGCTGCCTCTCCCCCCTCCCTCCCCCAGACTTTCCCAATACTGCCTCTCCCCCCTCCCCACAGACTTACCTAATCTCCGAGCAGACATCTTCCTGTGCTGACGACACTTCCGTCTTCTATGACGGACTGCCGGAAGGTCATGTGATCTCCCGGCTTCTGTCATAGAAGTCTCAACGAAAGTGCCAGGCGGCACCGGAGGATGTTTGCACATATGTGCAGACATACACCAGCTGCCCCAATCTCCCTGGTGGCTAGTGGGGGCAGCCGGTGGATGTCTGCATAATATGCACAGACATCCTCTGGTGCTGCCAGACACTTCTGTCTTCTATGACGGACCGCCGGAAAGTCATGTGACCTCCCTGCTTCCGTCATAGAAGTCCCGGGTAGCATTGCAGCTCTGCGGGTGACCTGGATCACAGTCTTTTAGTCAGACCTCTATTTGCGGTCTAATTATAAGACAAACTTTCGAATGTAACACGAGGGGCATTTTTCAGAAAAAAACGCATCTTATATTCAAGCAAATACGGTATATTCATTTAGAAGGACCTTCCAAATAATTTGGATGGTGAACAAGAACATTTTTTCGGCTTTTCTAGATTTGGGGAGGAGGAGAGAGAACAGATATGGGGGGAAGATAACCAATATGGAGGGATGAGGAGTAGAGATAACAGATATGGGGGATGGGAAGAGACATACATGGGATGGGAGAGTAGAGAGAACAGATATGGGCTGAAGATAACCGATATGCAGGGGGGAGGAGGAGAGATAACAGATATGGAGGGGAAGATAACCGATATGGAGGGAGGAGAGATAACAGATATTAAGGGGAGTGTGGAGAGACATACCGTACATGGAAGGGAGAGGAAGTTGATACACAAGAAGGGAGAGAGACAGACATGGCAAGGGAGAGGAAAGACATGCATGGGAAGGGAGAGAGACATACATGGCAAGGCTGAGGGCGTCTGAACACTTAAGTCCGGCCCTGGATACAAGTCACTTGATTAGTTAAAAAGTAAATCGAAAAAGAACAGAATATATACAAAAAGTCATTTACTACATTACCAACCTATACAAAATACACATACAAAATATTTTTCTTAGCTGCTGCAATGGAGAATAATTCATTTGCTTATAGTGAAGTCATAAAAAGACTAGAAAGTCATGCTTAAAGTGTTTTTTTTTTCTTACCCTGTTGCGTTTGTTGCACTTGTGCTATAATATCAATATATCTATCAACTCAACTTTCCTTATTGGACCAACTTAGCTTAAACATATCTTATATTTGTTATGCATGTTAAAATTCAGTAATTCTAAAAAATCATCAAATATATAAATATAATATCTGTATTTTAAATATGTTTACTTTACTCACAAAATATAAATAAGTTTGCAACCTCCATTAACCCACGTACTGAGTGTTACCTTCAGCATTGCATAGCTCCAATATGGCCGCCACATGCGGCTTCCTCTTATGTTCCTTACCCCTGGGGGTGTGGCTTCCTCTGCTTTTTGTATAAATAGCTCTCAGTTGCTTTCTCTGTTTCCTGTGATAGCTTCTCTTTTCTTGGTTTGTGTATCCTGAGAGTTTCTGGTTTTGACCGGGCATTCAGACCTCGCTCTTTTCTCTAGTCCTGACTTCAGCTTATCTGACCTCGCTGTTCTCTATAGTCCTGACCTTGGCTCATCTGACTTCACTGCTCTCTCAAGTCCTGTTCCCGGCTTGTCCTTTGTAACTGCTGTTTGTCTCCAGTCCTGATTTTGGCTTGCATTCTGACTTTGATTTTGTCTCCTCTGGCTTTGCAATTACCTGGATTCCTGATTCTAGGTTCAGTGCCACACACATGCCCAGCGGTTTGTATCCTGGGCTCAACCTTCGGATACTTGGCTTAATTCCTTGTTCTGGGTTCCAGGGATTCTGCTTTGGCACTGCACCTTCGCCTCTGTATTGAGGGTCCCACTTCTAGTATATCTTTTTTATTTATTTAAATTTTTTTTTATTTATTTATGATATGGCCGCCATATCAAAAGGCACATACAACATTGAAAAATTGTGTGAGGGAGTGACTCTCACACCACCATACACTCCCAAATCGCAAATATTTAAGTGGGAAGGTATAAGTATAAATACATTATGTTAAACTGTGATTTGGTGCCACAAAAAAAAAAAAAGACAAACACAGACAGACAAACATATGTGGTGCCAGATCCATAGTTCCTCACGCGTTACGATGTCTTGCTACTTTAAGTCACTGTTAAGCTTTAGATTTAATATATCAACACTCAATTCTATTTTTCCACCGGGACCAAGTTTCGTGAAATCTGTGCATTTGGTCTTCTTTTTTATAGAAACCTTCTACAGTAATAAGATCTACCATTATTTTGTTGACATAAAAAAAAACTTTTAACCACTCCTCTTCAGAGATTATATGTATCCAATGGGAACCAGTTAATCACTCAATTCCTGTTCCAAAGGAACTACCTAGATTATTTGATATCCCTAATCACACATTCCGGGCAGCATACAAAATTTATTAATGGTCTACAAATAAGAAGGCCTAACATACAACAGATTGCTTGGGAAAGGAAGCAGAAGGAGTTAAAGATGTATAAAATGCCTTATTAATTAACATTTCATAATAAAATTAGCAGCACAATTAAATATAATAATTTTAGAACTTAACCAGATTATTCGGTTATAAAAATTATATATTAGCAAGGAAATTTAATGAGGTATTTAACAGTATCACAATGTTTTTCCACAAATGTTGATTGTCACAAGTGACTTCCCTGAAATGGGTCCAATAAAATGATATAGACAGCCATTAGACAGATACAATAAGATTTTTGTTACAATGGCTTTTACTAGTCCATGGAGACTAGGAATCATAAATTGTCATGCAGAGCTTTTTATCAGTTTGACTTAGTACTGTTAAATGCACTGGATAATAACATGAACACCTAGATTGGAATAGTGCTCACCAACACATGTTAAATCAGTATTGCTGTTACTTCATGCATGACATTGTGATTTAGGGATTGTTACTGTTAGATCAACTTTCCTTCCAAGTTCTAATTACATTAAGCATGTGTAAACTATAATACACATGTAATCAGTTGTGTATAATTATTATAGGACACTAGTTATGGCAGACACTCTGTCTTAGAAATCATTAGATTAGGGATTAATTTGTAGGCTATTGTTCACATGATGCCCAGCAGCCTTGGCTCACAGTTGGCTAAGCATCATTAACTTTTCATTGAGGGCATTGTTTCACCTCATTCAGTGATGGGTATCACCTTGTGACAGGGGCGTTGCTAGGTCTCCAAAAGATCCAGGGCTGGAGCCCATGACAGATTTGATAGAAGTGGAGTAAATAAACTCACACACTTAGGCGGGCATACAGACAGATATATATGATGCCAATGAACAATAGGTATATATGGGTATATATCAGGGCTCAACAAATCCCAGGCACAAGGAAATTATACCTGGTGCCTGGTTATTGTTGTCCCTGCATGGTGCCCTCGCCGGTGGGATCATTTCATTTATTTACTTATCCAGCGGAGTGTGAGTGAGCAGTGTATGCACTGGCTGCACAGTCCTCCTGCTCCATCCCCACATGCACCACACTATAGTGTCCGAGTGCTGAGTGTGCTCAGCAGGTCTAGATACAACAGCAGGGCACAGACCAGGCTAGAATGAGGTATAGCAGACAGGAGGGGGACATATTGATAGATGCACTTTTTTTAATCATAAACAACAACAAAATTGCTGACTTGTGTGTAAGTGTATGTGACAGAGTGTGTGTTTGTGTGTATGACTGACTGCATGTGTGTGTGTGACTGTGTGTTTATGTGACCCACTGTATGTGTGTGTGACTGTATGTGTGCCTGTGATCCACTGTATGTGAGTGTGACAGACACTCTGTCACTCTGTTTTAGAAATCATTAGATTAGGGATTCATTTGTAGGCTATTGTTCACATGATGCCCAGCAGCCTTGGCTCACAGTTGGCTAAGCATCATTAACTTTTCATTGAGGGCATTGTTTCACCTCATTCAGTGATGGGTATCACCTTGTGACAGGGGCGTTGCTAGGTCTCCAAAAGATCCAGGGCTGGAGCCCGTGACAGATTTGATAGAAGTGGAGTAAATAAACTCACACACTTAGGCGGGCATACAGACAGATATATATGATGCCAATGAACAATAGGTATATATGGGTATATATCAGGGCTCAACAAATCCCAGGCACAAGGAAATTATACCTGGTGCCTGGTTATTGTTGTCCCTGCATGGTGCCCTCGCCGGTGGGATCATTTCATTTATTTACTTATCCAGCGGAGTGTGAGGGAGCAGTGTATGCACTGGCTGCACAGTCCTCCTGCTCCATCCCCACATGCACCACACTATAGTGTCCGAGTGCTGAGTGTGCTCAGCAGGTCTAGATACAACAGCAGGGCACAGACCAGGCTAGAATGAGGTATAGCAGACAGGAGGGGGACATATTGATAGATGCACTTTTTTTTAATCATAAACAACAACAAAATTGCTGACTTGTGTGTAAGTGTATGTGACTGACAGTGTGTTTGTGTGTGTTTATGACTGACAGCATGTGTGACTGTCTGTGTGTTTATGTGACTGACTGTGTGTGTGACTGACTGTATGTGTGCCTGTGATCCACTGTATGTGAGTGTGACTGACTGCATGTCTGACTGTGACTGAATGTATGTGTATATCTGCCTGTGACCGACTGTATGTGTGTGGCTGTCACCGACTGTATGTGTGTGCCTGTCTGTACGTGTGTGTGTGTCTGTCTGTGACTACCTCCAGAGTAATAGAACTCACAGTAATGTGCAATGTGTGAATATAACACAGACTCCACAGCAATAAACCTCATAGTAATGTGCAGTGTATGAGTGTATCACACACTCATGCTGCACATTACTGTACCACAATACACAATAATAACTCACAGCACCAAAAAAAACAACATTATTCGAAGTTACACTTATACACATAAATACACACACATATACATGCAGCCACATATACACACACATTCACACTTGCACAGTCACACACACATACACACACCCTTACAGACAGAGACACACAATCCCACTTACACACACCAACTTACATCACACACACAATTGTATGTGAGCAAATTCCCATGATTTCAAAATAACTGAGCATACAAAATGTTGTGTACTTTGTATAAACCATTTACCAGACTTTGAGAAAAAAGTTGACCAACAGTCTCATAATATGCCATAATATAGGTATCACACACACCCCCTTACACACACAGACACCCACCCTTTTTTGATTGAAAAGTGTTTTTATTCACATAAAAAAATACATTGTCTATGCTGTGGCAGTCCCAATCAGCATAAACTCCCTATACAACTGTCAGCTAAATCTGCAACACAGCGCAGAGCAGATCAATCATAGAACACATTTCTGACTTATTTTTTTAATAAAAAGGGGTCAAAACCTGGGAAGAATAGGCTGAGGTATGAAGGTATGCTCCTTCTACCAACCTCATAAAAGAGAGAAGTGCAGGGAATTGAGATGGGAATTCAACTGAATGGGAGAATGTTTCTAACTCTGCTACTTTGGCCTTAATTTTGAAATTCCCATCTCACTTCCCAGCAATTTTCACTTTCATGAGTAAAACCCATAATATAATGAAAATCAGCACATTCATTCATAATGTATGGTTTTAATACTATAACGAGGTACATGGGATATTTATTGCCATGTGTATGGACTTTTATTGCCATCAATATAAAGACTATATATAAAGATGAATCACTATTATTCATATTGAATGTGATAATCAAGCGTGGAGAGAAAAATAATATGAGATGATAGCATTGTTTCACACTTGATTATCACATTCAATATGAATAATAGTAATTAATCACATTTTCTCCTAGATATCTCACTGGGATTCACACTCACACTCTGCCACTCATAACTTTGCCACTCACGCTTTCACTCTCACACACTTACACTCTGCCACTCACACACACTCATAACTCTTCTGCTCACGCTTACACTCTCACACACTCTGCCACTCACACACATACACACACACACTCAAAACTCTGCAACTCACGCTTACACTCACTCACACACACACACTCATAACTCTGCTGCTCACACTTTTACTCTCACACACTCTGCCACTCACACACAAACACACGCACACTCATAACTCTGCCACTCACGCTTACACTCACTCACACACAAACACTCATAACTCTGCTGCTCACACTTATACTCTCAGATACTCTGCCACACACATACACGCACACTTTAAACTCACGCTTACACTCACGCACACACACTTACACTCTTCCAAACACTCACACTCTGCCTCACACACTTACACTCTGCCACTCACATACACACTCACACTCGGCCACTTACACACACTTACATTCTGCCACTCACACACATACACACTCCTAACTCATGCTTACACTCACACACACTTACACTCTTCCAAACACTCATCTGCAAAACTCACTCACACACTTACACTTAATCACACTCGCACTCTGCCACTTATACACACTTACATCTGCCACTCACAAACATACACATGCACACTCATAACTCCTCCACTCATACCCACTTACACTCTGCCACTCACATACATACACATGCACACTAATAACTTTGCCACTCACACCCACTTACACACATACACATTCATAACTCTGCCACTCACAGGCATTTACACTCTGCCACTCACATACATACACATGCACACTCTAATTCTGTGCCACTCACACTCCAAAACACTCACGTTCAAAGCTCGAGGGGCGTTGTTAAGCGTGATGGGTGGAGCTGAGCACGAGGGGGCGGAGTCTGGTGCTGTTCAGCATCCACGGTGCTGCATGCAGGGGGAGGGGCCGACCGTAAGGAGGCGGGGCTGAGCACGAGGGGGCTTGGTCAGAGTTTTCATTCAGGGCTATGGAGAGTTTTCATTCAGCCCCAGTAGCCCCCCCCCCCCCCCCAGCGACGCCACTGCCTTGTGATAGGATTGTTAAGCCATTACCACAGTTCTGGTGGTGGTATCTAATTTCACCCATATCTTTGCAGCCTAGGTTGCCATCCACATGCTCTTCCTCTTTCAGGCTCTTTTGCTCTCTCCGTTTACCACATATGCGATGTAACGGAGAATAAGGATCAGCTGTGAGCAGGAATATCGCGAGAACACGCGAAACCTGGAAGTAACACCCAGCAACATCACATGATCAACGAGCGTATATATTCTCAGTGCACAGCAAGCTGTCCAGACGCCAAGTTGAAGCCCAGTGTAGGGGCGAAACGCGTAGCGTTCCTGGACAGACCTGCATCCTTTTTTATACGCTTTTCTTGGATTGGATCCCTGCTGCTGCTGAAAGGACTCTGCTTTCCCAGACTGTGTGGCGCCCACTGATTCTGCGTAACCTAGAGATCCTATGTGTAAGCAGATATTGTTTTTTATTAAAATTCTGTACTGGTCTTATCCTAACTCCATCTGTGGGCATTTCTTTCCCTACACTTTGAGCTATATGAGTGGAGGACAGAGAACCTGGAAAAACCAAGGATTATCCCCTGTGTACACAGTGTGTCTCTGTGAGAAGTCTATTTTCCCTAAGGAGTTCTGTGAGTGCATAAATAGAGGGGAGCTTCTGCAGCCTACCCCAGCTCCTATTTCTTCAATTATACCATCACCATATACTCACCTATAAGGTGTTTTATTATTTGCTCACCTACTACAGTTTACCTTTAGCGCACTTTTTGTACCTTTCTTTCTCATTTGTTTTTATTGTGTGTTAATTAGGGACTATGACTGTTCAGGTTTCTTGCTTTCAGCCTTCAATTTTTTCCCCTAAGATGTGAAATATTTTCCCCCCTATAAGTATGGCTCTAATTCTTAACTCTCACATTTTGAATCATTGTCAAACTTTGTCTAAACATGTGTTTAGGAAACAGATGGGGAAAAAAAAAAAAAAATGATTTTCAAAACAATAGATATTACAGTTTTCATAAAATCAGTTGTGGCTTAGTAGACAACACTGGACAATTTCTGGTTTACCATTTTATAAACATGTTTAGTAGTCTCTTATTTACTGACCCACACAAATAATAAATGGGGGGGGGGGGGGGGGGGTTAAGGATAAGAAGGGCCTTCTCTAGATACCATCATTTGGATTATATCATATAATTTCTGATCTTGACAAATCACAAGAGCCAGGGTTTCATAGCTCCTTAAATCCTGCTGGTTTCTACCTTTTTGATTGCTTTACATTCAACTATATGGAAGTTCCATTTCCCAAGCTCATAAAAATAACCAAGCTGGCTCGTGGATTGCTGGTATAAGCCACAATATAATAAATAAAAAATAAAAAAAAAATGAGATTGAAAAAATGATGGAATTAAAAAAAAAAAAAAGGTTTCGGGCATTCTAAATCGAACATTTCATAATATAATGATAAGAATGCAGTGATATGACATTAGGCCAAATTGTGCCAGCATAAGCTAAATCATAAATGGGGTTACAACACTGGGACTCATTTGGCCCTTTAATACACTGGCCCTGTGGCCTTTATATACATCAAGAAGGCTTCTTATGTGGTTTTCCAACTCGAGGGACTCAACTGCTCAGGATCCTGACACAAAATCTTAGGCCTTCAAAACATCCAATAAACTTTAATCCCACCCGATTGATATATCTCCAAATGTTAAGATTTTTATAAAATGATCCTTGGCAATTTTTTGGATTTTGGGTCTGTTTACGACATACATGTGTCATTTTTCTAGAGGGACACT
This sequence comes from Pelodytes ibericus, assembly GCA_036172795.1. Lineage (NCBI taxonomy): Eukaryota > Metazoa > Chordata > Amphibia > Anura > Pelodytidae > Pelodytes > Pelodytes ibericus. The sequence goes on from CM069860.1 coordinate 117,350,381, forward strand.
AGAAATAAAGCAGAACTGGTCAGATATAGTATATGTAATTAATTCAATAAACTCCGATACAGTATTTACAAAGAACAATAAAACCAGAGGACTTATATTACATGTAAGACCCCACCTACTTTCCAAGTCAGTCTGTGTCTAATTGAGTTTGGAACTCCTGTTTAGACTCTTTAAACAGGTACCATTTAGATTGTTGCCGCAGTATAAATAAGCATAACTACACAGTTATTTTACCAGGTGATTTGACCAATTTGTCTCCTTGTGTCAAATGCTGGTTAAGTTTTGTTTGCAAAGCATCACTAAGGGTCTATGTATCATGGAATTTTTCCGGATCCAATAAAAAAATTGTTTTTTTTTTTTTTTGAATGCTTAAAATACAACTTTCACTGTGTATACAATACAAAAGTATACAAAATGTCATTATGAAATACAGAAAAAAAAGTTGAAATAAATCTAGAGCATATTCAGAGCTCTGGATAGACAGCACGAATGCGAAAATATGTAACCATATGTGGAGAAAATAATGTGCAGCAAGTATAATTTGTAACAGTAGCAGATGGTACATTGGCTATGATATTACTGTGCTCAAACAGGAAATGGCCTGTTTTTGATCTAAACTAAAGCATGGAATCCTATTCTATTATGATTAACAGAACGGAACACTTTAGTGTGTAACAAAGAGGCACCAAAAGGCATCCACACTTCAAAAACAGCTATCAGTAGGTCAAAGTGACTTGTATTGTCATACGTAAAGTGCATATACACAAGTCTCTTTGTATACTTAAAGGAACAGTCAGCTCACATGCACATACTCCTAAGAGCTTTATCCAGTTAGAGAACTGGTCCAGAGAGCTGTGGAGGGCAATGTTTGCACTGGGGGTCAATGTTACTCTACTGCAAGCAATATGGGGGAATACTTGCACTGTGGCAAATGATTTGGCACGCCAGCTGTAGGGATCACATTTCCCATAATTCTCAGCTGACTAAACATTATGAAGAGTGTAGTCCATGCAGTTTATGTGTCTCAGCCAGTGATCACACTTCTGTGTGGACTACATTACCAATGATATTCAGTTACCTGAGCATCATAGAAAATGTAGTCAAAAATATTGGAAGGATCCCAGAAACTCTTTTGCATCTTCTTTCCTGCCACTAGCATATTATTTCACAAATGGACATGACATAGAAACAAACATTGGGTAGAAAGTTCACAATAATATTGCAGTGATGCTTTACTACATAAATTTAAATAATAATATAAATAATACGCTGCCAAAGTAATTTTACCAAAAACACTAATGGATATCTTTATTTCAATAGACAAGCTTTTCAAACGTAAACTATAGTAAAGCTTCAACATTTTGATGTTATTTTACCATTGGCATCATGTTAGCACATTATAAATGTAGAGCATAGTTTTAACGAGAGTGTAAAAACAGGAAAGATTAAACTTTTGTATTTACAATGAAGTTTAGTGTTTAGTGTTTAGTATTATTTTCCAAAAATCATTTACACTAAAAATCGGGCAGCATATATATCATTTTGTTAGCGGATCTGATGCTCGATTCCAAATGCCACCTGCTGGACGAATAATGTACATTACTGGTTGGGGTATGTTTTATAGAAAGGTGGTACTAGGGGTTTATCCACTAAACAGTGAACTTCCCCTCCAACGTAAATATTGAAAGCAAAGTGTTTCCTTGTGAAGGAGAATATATATATCATAGAGTAGGACCAAGTGGATGCAAGTCCTTCTTTTATTTAAGCCATGAAGCAGGATGGGCAGATGATATATAGACATCTTCCTTATCATGTGCAACACTTAGAATGTCATCTTAATCTACGGTTATTATTCTCCTAAATCCACTCATGGTGATCACCATCTTCTGTTGACATAGCATTTAATCTCTGTCACGTTCAGGAATATTATCTTATTCATCTGTGTCGGTGCTGTTAACAATAAACTCTTTAGGATTATAATCTCTTTTCCTCTGAAATAAGATCTAAATCTCCAGTAGGCATGTCACAATCTCCATCATGGAATGTTGATGGCACAGATTTTCTATTTAAATTTTGCCAAAAACTAGGTGACTACTCCACAACCGCCTTCTTTTCCTGTTCCTTCTTATGACTTTCTTTCTTTATAATGGAGCAAGGCTTCTATTTTTTTGAAGATAGTGCCACATGTATATTTAGACCACTGGGATTGTCACCCGGTGTGGTCCGCATCCCCCTTGTGACGCCATTGCTCTACACTAAGCTTTTTTTCCCATTGGCTGGATTAAGGCATGGGCCTCGAGCTGCAGCCCCTAAATCCCATGTCTTAATCCGGCCCTGTAGGCAAGTTGAAGAATTTCAACAACTCCGCTATTTGGGCCTGGTATTTGCTGTTCACAAAGTCAACAATGACTATAAGTAATGTTATTCTAGTAAAATATTGTAAAATTATTTTTCAAGTCTGTTCTCACACTGACCTTAAATAACCAGAAGTTGTTGTTAGGATCACACAGAGTTGGTATTGAAAAACACAAATTTACATGCCATGTTTTTACAGAAACAAGTACACATAAGTGAGTGTCACATAGTAAGTAAAATTCAGTGGCGTGAGTTATCACATCACTGATTTTTTTAACTCACAATTTTCTATTGCAGTCTATTGTATTCAATAAGATACATTAACTCATGCTATTGAATGGAGTCCAATGAGTGCACATTTTCTTTTTTCTTTTTTAAATTTCTTTTTATTTCAAATTTTTTTATTTATAACTTATATTATATTCTATTCAAGTTATTATTATTACATTATACATTTAAAAATAGTAAGTATACATTACAATTTCATACAATTTCAATAATAAAATAGTTCCAAATATAATATATATAATCATTTACATTAAAATATTATCATGTAATACAAACAGTTACAATAATTATAATAATACAATACATTATATATATAATTACAACAGTAAACGTAATAATGCAATATAATGTATATATAATAACAACAATACTTTCATTTTTTTATTAATTATATACCAATCATATGTGTTTCAATTTAATTTTGTTCATCCATTACTTTACCAATTCCTTATAATATTAATTAATTATTCTACTTATGTCATTTTATTCTATATATCACTTTATTCTATATATTTATTTTTTGGTATCCTATTTATCATTTTCATTTATGTACATGGTGTTCTACCATTTAATAGTTGTTTAGAATACCACATTGTTTCCTGAAATGCCATTTGTATTTTTTCTTTGTAATTACTGTCTAATGTATCTATATAATTTTCCCATTTTTAAAAAAAATATTCTGTATCTTTTTCTTTGTGCAGGGTAGCTTCCATCCAATCCATTTTGAGTAAAAATAACATTTTTATATGAAATAATGACATTGTTGGTATATCTTTACTTATCCATTGTTGTAGTATACATTTTCTTGCTACAGCCAATGTAATACGTAATATGAATATATTTTCAGTGATATAAAGTTTTTTTTGTAATTATTCCAAGAATGGCTTCTTCAGCTTGTATTTTATAATTAATTATTTTAATTATATTTAGGAATTGTTCAATGTTATTTCAAAAGGTATTTATCTTTGGACATTCCCAAAAATTATGTATTAAGTTTGCATTTTTTTAACCACATTTTCAAGACAAGATGTGAAAAAAGAAAAAGGAAATGAAAAGTCTATAGCTTGCACACTCTTTGGACTTCACAAATACGTATCATATACCATAGAAAGCATAAAAAGAACTGCCAAAAATACTATGTTGTTGGGTTGCCACCCAGCCGGTATTTTACAGGCAGGCCATCTATTGTGCGGATAAACTGGCATGTAGTTTTGATAGTACCCGCCATTTTATCCTCTGACCGACAGCTGCATGCTTCTATAGGAAGCAGGCAGCCGTCTGGTCGGCGACCGGCAACTCTCTGCTAGCGCAGAGAGAGACCCTCATTTTTGCATGGGATCAGCAAAGGGTACCTTAACTAGTCCCCCCTGCTGATTCCATGCAAAAAACAAGGGTCTCTCTCTGCGCTAGCAGCGATAGATCCTCGCATTCGCCAGTCAGATCAAGGCGTCAGCACGCGACAACCAGGAACTACTGTGTCTCGTATGTGAGACACAGCAGATAGTAAACCCATGTGTATCTATTAAGAGACACGTCGGGTTTTCTTAAAAGTCCAAGGACATGTTTTGTTTAACCCTTGCTTCCTTCAAGGAAGCAAGGGTTAAGCAAAGTTCATTGTTCCTTTAACCACACCATGATACCAGCTGTAGGTAAAAAAATAATAATTCCCTCTATAAATGAAGGTGGAATCAAACACAGTCAACTACAACCACAGTTCTAGCTCCAAGAGTTAATCAACATTGGCAGGTAAGATATTCTTTATAGAAGGAGAATTTTACAAACACTGCATTTTAATTCAGTTTACCAGTAAAGCTGAGCATGGTGGAGTTACTATTTTCCCCAATCAGCTGCCAAGTGTCATTTTTGTCCCCCATCAGCTCTCAGTGTCATCTCTGACCCTAATCAGCCGCCCAGTTTAATCTCTGTCCCTAATCATCTGATGACACTGGATATATGTTGAGAACACAAATAAATAATCGCACCATGACAACACAGACAACACAAATATATATTTTATAATACCTGTGCCATTAGTCTATGATCAGTCTCACCTTGTTTATTTCGTTTACACACTACTCCACCGCCTCCACAAAGTCCTTCTCCTATTCGTGATGTGTCAGCTCTGTAATACAGGTGCTGCAAATACCCTATTCAGAGAGGGCTAATGTTTGGCATCCAGATGCTTTAGACTGCAGCCAGAGTGACACATTTTAGCCATGAGAGCAGAATGCTATTTCTGGACAGAGCTATAAGTTAGCCCTCATAATATTCAGAAATCTTGCTGGCAGATGCTCTAGTTAAGTCTAATGGTTACTATGTATCGTTACTCTCCTTCTCTTAATCCTCACAGTCAGTGAAAACTAATCAGCCGCTGTGGACTGTAGTTCCTATCATGGCCATCCAGCAACATGTCTCACATGATGCCAGCTGAGCATCATAAGAAGGAAACCAGCAGCAGAAAGTACTGATTGGCACTATTCTGTACAATGTTTGTGACTGGCTATCTTCTGTTGGGAACAATATTATGCTGTGTCTGTGTTTTTCAAACTGTCTGCAAACTGGACGTGAGCTATGCCACCATGGCTCATATGTGTTCCATAGCAATCATGAGATAGACTAATTATAGTATGGGCAGCTTGCTCATGTCCACCAAGAACACTCAGCACCACATATTGTGTTAAAAATAAAAAAGAAAAAAAGTTTTTTGTTTTTATTTTAGTTAGCCCTAGTGCTAGGTTTAGGGATTAGGGCTAATATGTCACTATTGTTAATGCTGAAAAAAATGGTGGCACAAGGTTATCCTAGATATAAGATAGGGAACTCGGGACTAATAAAAGTATTTAGAAAACCCCGAAGTTTAAAACAGTATACTATCATGTATGGACTCCGTTCTCTCCCACACCGAACCCGGCACATCTATGTGAATTTGATTGTAAGGAAAATGAAATTGTATGTAAAGTGTTATACCGTTTAAAGGAGGTTTAAATTGAACCCTCAAAATTTTGAATTGAAGTTTACTAGATTAATGCTGTAAGCTCTAGGAGAATTTGTTTTTGCGGAGCAGTGTTCCTCTAGAAATGCTCTATACCGTTTCATCGGATTGATGAATTGAACCTTAATGCTTCGAATTGAAGCATGGTAACCTGATTGTTGAAGGAATTAAGTAAATATGTAAACTCAGCTCTATACTATAAGGAAGCACTACTAAACCTAAACTGCCCAGACAAATTTATGGTATATAAACCACTGTCTAGTTAACCTTTATTTACATCTCTTCACATTCCAATACGCATAATCGGAAACATAAAACCCAATGGAGCATTCTGGATGGATAATTGTTCTATTTGTACTAAAGTTAATAATTAACTCTTCATACAACCTTTTAATGTCCAACTAAGATCTACTCTAGTATACTGTTATGAGGCCTCCGCTATATGCACTGATGAGATAAAGGATATAATTCTGTTCCTTATGTGTTGACTGGGATACATTATGGTATTGTTTGTATTGCCTGATTCAATGTATGTCTTAGTGATGTTATTTTTACTTTTTATGCATGTTTTAAATTGAATATACTGAATAAAAAAATATAAAAAAAAAAAAGAAAATTGAGCAGACTAGATGGACCGAATGGTTCTTATCTGCCGACACGTTCTATGTTTCCATTTCTATTTACAAATGTAACCTATGGGACTGAAAACTTGTGTTAAAAAAGAAACCCTTAACACTAACCCTAAAACCTAAATGCACATTAAATGTAACCTGCCCCGTGATGAAAATACTAACCCTGTGCGTTGAAGAAACAGCCGCATTGAACTGTTAGCCGTTGTAACTGCAGCACTGAGAGCCTTAAAGATAGCCCTTCTCATCCCAAATAAAACAATATATAATTCATGTGGGTTTAGTGAATTAGGAAAATTACAGCTAAACAGGAACACTGCAGAAGTGTTAAAACAGTTATTGTCACAAGGGTACACATGGCCCAAAAAGTCCGGTCACAAAGGGGTTAAAGGGTTTAAAAGAGATAAGAATAGAAAAACAATGTGGCCGCCATATACATAAGAGATTGTCAGATCAAAGTAGGGTTACCACTTCAGCCATATATAACTTTTGCATGCCGCTTTGCAGTAAATAGAAATTATATATGACCAGAAGGAAATCAATTAACTAATCAAGGGATCTCACAGAACCACGTTGATTAGTTAATTGATTTCCTTCTGGTCACATAGGACTTCTACATTCTGCAAAGCAGCAAGCAAAAGTTATATATGGCAAGTAAAAAATGTCTGTGGTGGCAAACCTAGATCAAAGTGATCATTTAATGTGACAGTAGATTTAGATTAATCAGTTAGAAACAGATTGAGATATTTATTTAACTGTAATTACCATGTGAAAGGGACTGTATCAGCTGAACAATGTTTTTACTGTGCTTAAAAAAATATTGAAAATTATTTATACATTTTATAGCAAAACTGCAGGCAAATGCCTAAATTAGGATAAAAGGTCTGTTTTAAATGAGTCTGTGAAGTCTCCTGTTTATGACATCACCTGTGTGTAATTTGCATACCATGCCACAGGTGATGTCATAACCAAGAGACACCCCAGACTCATTTAAAACACATTTTTCTTCTAATTTAGGCATTTGCTTGCAATTTTTCTAATGCAATGTATAGATCATTTTCAATAATTTGCCATACTCTACATGCACAGTATAACCAATATTCAGGCGATACAGCCCCTTTAAGATAAAATCACTGTAAGTGTAATTGTTTTTAGAATAACTACATTGCCATTTTATTCAGGGAAGCTTTTTTTTAAAAAAATGGCTGTAATCAGTAAAATATATCAAGAATTGGAAAGAAAACAAATTTGACACGAACTCAGTGGGATCAATCATGGACATCAGAATGGTGAACAATATCCAACCATGACATACAAACATACCAAAACAAGAAGATACTGTACACTATCCTTAAAGTTTAGTGTGTGAACAATGGATTTTTTAGTACCATTATATGACGATAAACTGTAAGCTCCACAAAACAATGCCATTGGGGAGTCCGACTCTTTACTATAGTGTATTTAAAAACGTATAAACTCATCTTCGCTTCCATTCAGACCAAGGATCAATTTGTACTTTTCTTATCACATTTCTTATCACAATGGATATTATCTACGTAACCCATATGTGGTGAACTATTTAGAATGACCTATAATCTCTGATTTTTTTAAGTGTATGATTGTGCCATCTGGTGGTAGTTCTACCACATTGCTGTTTTATTCATCGACGTTTCTGAAAAATGTACACTCCATGGATTTAATCAGTATAATTTAGACTGGTCTGCGATTTCTAATCCATGCAGTGTAGCACTGGATTATGTTTTTTATGTAATTAAACAGAAGTGGGGTTGCCCTAACTGGTAGTCATTGGCATCTCTTAAAGTCTAACTATCCCCCCCCCCCCCCCAATGTTCCATTACCATTGCTGTAGCTCTCAAACACACTACAATTTGCTAATGTTTTCTTGCTGTTAAAGATACTCTGTTAAACTTTATATGCAGCTTGATATGCAAGTGAACTAATTGTCAATGTGAATTGTGTCATTTGCAAACGAAGCCACAGGTCATGTCATCTGATTGGACCAGGACCATTGTTGCTGGCTCCCGCTCCTTCTTCTATGGCAACAGAGGAATAGCCAAGCCTGGAACACATATTCTGCCAGAGAATAATATGGGGATCTCTACTGGAACAAATAAAGAGTTATTATTCCACTAAGGACATTAGCAAGACACTTCATTCTGTTTCACAGCAAAAGTGACCAATCAGGGACAAGGAATTCCAATCAGAGGGGGAAACAATTAATCCAATTAACAGGCCCAAATCAGTCTCTCAAATATCAAAACACTAATTCACTCATTGTGTACAGAGGATGTACCTGCACTGCAGGGGGCAACCAACTATTGCATTCATCTGAATCCCGTGATTCATGATACCTTGTTAATTTACTGTGACAGAATGTAATCCTGTAGTGTATGTCTTAAATTTAGAATTAAGATTTTTACATAGCGAATATGGTCATGGCACATGGCCTATTTGGTAAAACAGGGGACAATGCCAAACAATTGTAACAGTGCATGAACAAGGCCGTGGCAAGATATGGTATACAGTAAGGCCACCAGGGCTGGGGAAAAACACATCCAAAATGATAGCTAGTGTACAACAAGTCGCAAGGACGGAGACCCCAAAAAAGACAAACGTGCCCTGGCAAACTATTTGTTCAACACTGATTCATGAATCTCCTGTGGCTGGGCATAGGGGAGAACAGAATTTAAGATTTTTGCTTCAAATAAACTTCTGGTGGCCATCGATTTTAAAACACATTTCACATTTGTCCAGTAATGTCCTGTTTATGCTTGTCACAAGATCCCATGTACCTGACCCTTTAGGTTGCTGCAGCCATTGCCTGTTCCCAAGAGACCATGGAAAGATATAGCCATGGATTTTATAACTGAACTCGCTAAGCAAGCGACGAGTTTATCAGATGCACTTTAATTGAGAGAATTATTGTATAACATGTGGTTTTGTATGTTTGTATATTCTTTTTTGATATATTAAAATGAAGAAAACATAATAAATATTAACTGACCTGTCCATGTCTCATGGACATCCTGGTGATAGTTGATTTGTTCAGCAAACAAGCTCATTTCATCGCACTTACCAAATTACCCAATTCTACTACACTTGCTAGAATCTTAAAGAAATGATTCTCTTACATGTACCCCAGTCTATTGTCTCTGACAGAGACCATCCTCAATCCAACAGCCAGGCAGAAAGGACTAATCACGTCCTTAAACAGTTGATCAGTCTGACTGGTATGGCATATTGTACTTGGCTGAGTGGTCCTACAACAGCTTCTATCATGAATCTCTCCAGATTTCTCCATTCAAAGTTGTTCATAGCTATGAACCTACACTGTTGCCTTCCGGGTTCCTACAGAGGTGCCAGCTGCTGAAAATCAGTTTTTGTCAATGCAGGACTACTGGACATGCCTGACTAAACATTTGAAACAAGATAAAATCAAACAGAAAAAAGCTGCAGGTAAATATAGGTCTTTGGGTCCTGTCCTTACTCCGGGTATATTGGTAGGGCTGTCTACTAAACATTTGCATCTCCGTCAGGCAACCAGGACTTTGGGTCCCAAGTAAATTGGAAAAATAAATAGTGATACACCATGTGGCTTAAAAACATATAGTCTCCCACTTCTCCTTTTTCCGCCACTCATCTGCCCAGTGCTTTCGTCGGGTTTAAACTTATGAAAGAAAGATATCAGAGGAGCATTCGGTGATGGCTTGGATGGAGGAGAATTGAATAAAAGTACCAGACACAGGACGGGCTGTAAAAAGAATGTAATCCACGATAGAAAAACAGAAAAAAATTGCCACACATTGTTCTCCTACCTAGCGTGTCTGAATGCCTACGCGTTTTACTTCAAAAGTTGGCACTTTGTCAAGGCTAACCTCCTAGGAGTGTGCCTTCCTATTTAAATATTTCTTTATAGTGTGAGTGAAAAAATGTAAAGTGATCCTAACACCCAAATGTATATAAACAAAATTAAAAGTCTTTTAAACATTAAAAACAATTATGTTAGTTGCACAGAAGAAGGACTAGTAAACAAGTTTGGCGCGAAACGCGTAGGCGTTCAGAACCACCAGGTAGGTGAGCACTGTGTTGCAATTTTGGCTGTTTTTCTATCGTGGATTAAATTCTTTTTACAGCCCGTCCTGTGTCAGGTACTTTTATTCAATTCTCCTCCATCCAAGCCATCACCGAATGTTCCTCTGATATTTTTCTTTCTCAAGTATAAAGGACCTTGCAGTATTTCATCCTCTAGAAAGGATATGGTCCTGAGCAGCGTTTTTGGGTACCGGCTGTGGATGTTCATGCTCCTCCCAAGATCACTTCTTTTCATTCTAAGTTTCCTCGCAAACCGGTACTTGGTAGCCATTATGGCTCCTGTCGGGGAGGGGGTAGTGTCACCCACCTCACAATAGTGTCTGATCCGCCACGGCCTCAGTATCAGATCCCCACCATATTCCCTCAGCTGGATGCGCCAACAGGTGATTAATGAATATGCATGAAGCCCAGTTAAAGGGTTATTTATCACTTGAACTCCTCTTTTGCCAATTTGATCTGAGGTGTGTCCTACCCATCCAGGAGTATATACCACCAGCGGCTCAACCAAGAGTGTGTTATCATTAGGGTGAAGCCCTACATTTGAGGCTGTGGTACTCAGTGAGTGTTCTTGTACCTCATCTGCACTGAGGATTTGTCTATCCTGCCAGAAAGTTACTATAACCTAGTGTGGTATGGGGCTCCTACATTGGCACAGACCATCTAGTGCTGCTGTACCACGACCATTATGCATCTGACTTAGAGTGCCGGTAATTTATGTTTCAGAGTGCGAGGGGGCAGAGCTCATTGATACTCTGTTTCCCTGTACTAGTTAGGCAGCATGTGGTTCCACCCTGCACACTTAGCAATGAATAGACTTATTTAAACCTGGACGTGGTGCACCCACCTCAGCATAGCTCTGGTTTGCCATTAGCAAGCAGTTTTTACAGTTGATCTAATTATCCTCTGTCACCCCTCCTTTTCAAATATTATTAAACCCTTTATTGAAACGTGTGAGCACTTGTCGAAATGCACACACATTCATTCACACATTCATACACATAGTCGCACACATTCACAAATTCATACGCAGTCAAACTTACTCAAATACATACTTGCACACACAGTCACACATACATAAAAAACCACAGACACACACATATATAAACAGCCACACAGTCACACTTACACACACATTGCCACACACACAAATACAAACACAGTCACACTTCCACACAGACACTGAGTCACACACACACAGAGACTGCCTTACACACATACACACACTTCCACACACAGAGCTTTCTTAATTTTTTTAAAGAACAAAAATACGTGATGTTGTTTGTCCCCTTCCCTGTTTGCCTCACCGCGGTACTATATCTCAATGTTACCCTTATCTAATGCTCACACCTAGATTAAAAGATGATTACATGCTTGCATGCGAAAAAGATATGGGAGCTTGTTACGACCTGGAAGAAGAATGGCTTAAATTTGTACCAGCCCTTAAAAAAATTACACAGTGCTCCAATCATTGGGAAAACCATTTCAAAATAATTTAAAGATGGTATTTACCCCCCTATAGGTTGAATAAAATGAACTCCAGATATTCAGACAAATGTTGGAGAAACTGTGGAATTATTTCACATGTTTTTTGGTATTGTCCTAAACTCACACAATTTGGGCAGCAAATACATAAATTAATACAAAAAGTAAATTATACTAATATTCCTGTACTCACTTCAGAATTGGCTTTATTCAAATTCTTCCCTGATACTATTGAAAAAAATGATAACATTATAATTGGACATATCCTTTTAGCTGCTACTACGATCATCCCCAGATACTGGAGGTCACCAACAATCCCTAATATTAAAGAAGTTTTTAATTATATACTAGAAAATAAGGGGTACGAACTGGCTCTTGGACAACCTTCTTTGCAGTTAGATAACCTTAGACACTACTGGGACGAATGGGAAACAAAGATTACAAGAGAATATAGGTTTTGATTGCTTGAATAAAGAAAAGTATTTGAAAAATTGTTTGACAGCAAAAAATTTTATTCTATTACGCGATTATCAGAACTAGGTATTGTTGTGTCAAGTTATGTATACTAGAATTGGTTATAGTCATTAGAATTTAATTTGAAGAAGAAAAAAAAGCTATTGTGGATGGATGCACTCCCCTTCCCCCCTATTGTTTGCCCTCCCTCACAATATATGTTTTTATGTATAACATATATGGTATTTTCTCTTTCATTGTAAAAGTTATTGTTATTGTAAAAATATCTCATTAATAAAAATATATATGGAGAAAAAAAAAAGAGTTCAGTATATGCATCAAACCTCATTAGCCTCTGAGGGTAACCTAGCAGGTTTGTATTGAGTACTATATTTAAATAGGTTTATACCAACCCAAGACAGCAACATAAACTATAGTGTAAACAGCTGCCGGAAAGCTAGAATCAGTGTATTGTAACTGATTGCAGAAGTAGATTTCAGACAGCATTGTGCCTGTAAACTGAAAATGCACGATTTGCAGTTATGTTAGCAGAATGTCGTTTCAGGGCTAGCTGTTAGTGTTACTTAGGAATGTGAGCACACTTTTGTACCTTAGAGCAATGAACATCATAGCTATCATGAATGGTTACCACAGAAATGTGAACATAATTATAGGCAATAAACAGCCAAGATAACTTCTTCTTGTGAAAAGGGATAAAAAAAAAGTTACTATGTGACTTTAGAAAAGAAAATGTAAAGGAAACACTTTCAGACACACAGGTAAATGAATGTGACATTTTATATGTCAGAGAGGTAGGTGCCAGCCACAAGCTCAGACATGTAATAGTACTGTATGTGTGTGTTTCTCTGTATGACTGATAGTATGTGTATGTCCATGTGTGATTGTGTGTGACCTTGTAAGTATGTGGGGGTGGGGGGGAGCTAGCATTTCCATTCTGGATCCAGGCAGTACAATTTATGTATAAATAGTGATTCTCTCTTATGTCTAATCCTTATTCCTTCAGACAGGGTTTTATACCTAGGAATAGGGCAAAGCTGTGGTTTTTTAAGCTCAATGTGCAAATTTTGGTCTCACTTTATCAGCACAGATAACACCAGGTTAGGAGTGGAGGAAAATTGCAGTCCAATAAAGTGTTATAAAATAGGCAAAATTGGCAACTTTTTTGATGCATGGTCTGCAACAAAATTCAAAAACAATAATTAGATCAATTTTTAATTTTGATGTAACTGGTGCACAGTGGTTTTTTCTGGAGGAAATAATTTTATACATAGAGGTATGTATAAATGAGAGACCTCTATTATGGTGTAATTGCACCACATTTCTGATGGAAATACCTTTATACATAATCCCCAAAGTCTTGGGCCGGCCTGGCTATGTGAGATAAGTGGTGTGAGATTTTCTCAAGGCAATCTGATGAAGAATGCTAAGGAAATAGGATAAACAAAAGATCTACAATGGTAAGGGTCATTTGACCTCTCTAACAGCAGGGGTACTGTAAAGTCATCACACAACAAGTAACTCCAAGAAGAGAGACTCCACATGTCAGGCCTGGTGAACAGTGAGGGGAGCCTAAAGAAGGCCCAGAAGGACTAACATAGGGATCTACACTTTGGTGGTAATTATGTGCCGTTTTGATAAAGTTCTGTATTATTTCTGGATATTGCTCAGTACAAAGTTGTTTTTCTCTGTCTAAATGCTATTGTTTGTAGTTAATATACCACAGTCTAAATATAGGCTTTGCTAACTGTTTACCCTTCATATAAGATTCATTTTTTCAGTTTTGTAAAAAGTACTAGGTAATTAAAAAGTTTACTGGTGTTTCTTTAACTGATTATTTGTTGTTGTATTGAAATCATATAGTGGGTTATTGTTTTGTTGTATTTCCTCTCTGTAATGTAAACTACAATTTCTATTCTATCATTTGAATTATACTGTGTAAAATGAATAATTGGTTATATATTCACATAACATTCTTTGTCTTATCAGTATCACTTGTCTTGGAGGGTGATAATGTTTTACATGTGCACTCAAGAATCCCCCAATTTGTATTTTTCTATTCACCCTACCACCCTGCAAAGTGCTGGGGGAAGGGAGGAAGCACTCTTTGCTGTCTCTGGTTTAGTGGAACTATTAAGCTTTTTACTTTGAGCTGTGTGTAAAGCTTGGATCTGTTTATTTCCTAATGTATGTCCAGCAGAATCTTATCAGTCAGATTTGCATTCCTCTTTTGCATTACTGTCCCTCAGTCAATTCCCTGTGATTGCTTACTAAAAATCACCAATCACATGTATTGCTAGCTTTGAACTTAGTATTTTCTACTATTCAGAATCAGCACTTAACCTGACTTCCACCCTAATTATTAACACACTCAATTTAAACTCTTAAATAATAAGTAGTTCTACTTTCCTTACAAATTAAAGGGACTGTCTAGTGCCCAAAATGTATCTTCCAAATGTTAATGCATATTAATGTGCTTTCAAAGTACTTTAAAGTGCATGTTTTACATTTTGCATTGATTAAAACATAAAATACTTACAACTAGATGATATAGTGAAATTACACCCATTTGCAAAAAACCATGACTGCCCACACTTGCTGAGTAAAGTAATATACTCTTTGTGTGTGTGTGTGTGTGTGTTTGCTGCAGGAACCAGTGAGAATAATTTAATTCAAATTAATGGAATATCCTTTTTATCTAGTGACGTCATCAGACAGTGTGTTGCACTGTGCAAGTTCACCAATATTCCACGCCATGCATTTTATTCAAGCAGCACAGGAAGTGACTAAATGAAACAAACCTAGATGCGCAGAGTCTATATAATCAGTGTAGTACACATACAGAGTAATCATTGAGATAGGGCTTGAGTAAAATATAAAAAACGTGATTTAAACAGAAACCCTGCATCAAATCACACTGAAAAAAGCATGTGGACTATCCAAGCATTAGTCTTCAACATGCACCAACATGAGTTTGGGGGCTAGACTGTCCTTTAAGTGTATATCAGGGTTAACATATGCTGCAGAGCTTTAAACAAGTTTTAAAGTTTGAAAAGGAGGGAGTGAACTGGATGCTCTGTGGAAGGCAGCTCGGGAGAAATCTTGGAGACGCAAGTGAGAAGTGGTGATGAGGTTGGAGGAGAGTTTTAGTCCCATTGAAGAGCGCAAAGGTCATGCAGGGAGGTATCGGTTAACAAGGGAGGCAATGTAAGGAGGAGCGGAGGAGTGAAAGGCCTTGTAGGTTAAAGACAGAATTTTCAATTTTATCCTTGAGCAGACGGGGAGCCAGTGAAGGGCATTGCAGAGAGGAGCGGCCAAATCAGACGTGTAATAAAGATGAGTCTGGCAGCTGAGTTTTGGATAGATTGCAGGGGAGACAGACGAGCCAGAGGTAGTCCAGTCAGGACGCTGTTACAGTAGTCCAGGCAAGAGATCACAAGCGAGTGCACTAGTATTTTGGCGGTCTCTTTGCTGAGGAACGGGCGAATGCGTGCGATGTTCCTTAGGTGCAGCCAACAGGATTTGGCTAAAGATTGAATATGAGGAATGAAGGAGAGAGCAGAGTCAAAAGTGACCCCCAAGACATCAGACATGGTCAGCTGGTACGATTGTAGCATTTTCAGCTGTGAACCCAGGTGAAGGGAGAGAGTTTGAGGGAGGGAAGATAATCAGTTCTGTTTTGGAAAGGTTAAGTTTCATGAGATATGCAGTCTGCAACTGGGTTTCAACATTTTCCTAAAAAAAAATGATATTGCTACTACATTGTAATAAAATGATGAGTTATATAGATAAATTACTTTGGTAGTATTACAACTGATTTGTAGATTGACCTATAGATTGTAAGCTTGCACACTGGGTTCTCTACCTCATGTCTGTCTCTGTTCTAATATAGTATGTAGTTCCCTTCCATGCACATTCCTGTGTAACATAGCCAGGTGTGTTTTTGTTTTTTCAGCTGGACCATATCTTAGAGATAACATGGGTCTGAGCATTTTTATTCCACTAGCTGCACATATGAGACCTATTTGATTGTTTAGGTCATGATAAATAATCTACAGTCTTTCAAAGGGTGTACTTATAAAACAGAAGGTATATTTATAGAACAGATAATTCAGAGTCTCATTTTACTGGGTGGCTACTTTGTTCTATAGCAGGCCCGAAGACATTTGGGGGTCAGAGCTAGCACCCATGCATGGTGGTCACACTTCAGCAGAGCTCCACAGAACTGACCAAATTATCACTCCAAAAGGGCCTTTAATTTTACATGGAGCTGCAAAACAGAGCTCCAGACACACCCTGTAAGAAAAAGATTAAATCGGCAGCTCACCAAGTTCTGGTGGAAGAGTCTAGGGCAGGGGTCCTCAAACTTTTTAAACAGGGGGCCAGTTCACTGTCCCTCAGACCGTTGGAGGGCCGGACTATAGTAAAAACAAAAACTATGAACAAATTCCTATGCACACTGCATATATCTTATTTTGAAGTGAAGAAACAAAACGGGAACAAATACAATATTTAAAATGAAGTAAAGTTAAATCAACAAACTTACCAGTATTTCAATGGGAATAGTGTGCCAGTCAGATGCCCAGGGATATTATGCCAGTCAGAGTCCAGTAATATTATGCCAGTCAGAGCCCAGTCATATTATGCCAGTCAGAGCCCAGTAATATTGTGCCAGTCAGATTCCCAGGAATATTATGCCAGTCAGATGCCCAAAAATATTATGCCAGTCAGAGCCCAGGAATAGTGTGCCTGTCAGATGCCCAGGAATATTATGCCATTCAGATGCCCAGGAAAATTATGCCATTCAGATGCCCAGGAATATTATGCCATTCAGATGCCCAGGAATAGTGTGCCAGTCAGATGCCCAGGAATATTATGCCATTCAGATGCCCAGGAATATTATGCCATTCAGATGCCCAGGAATAGTGTGCCAGTCAGATGTCCAGGAATATTATGCCAGTCAGATGCCCAGGAATATTATGCCATTCACATGCCCAGTAATATAGTGCCAGTCAGAGCCCAGTAATATAGTGCCATTCAGATGCCCAGGAATATAATGCCATTTAGATGCCCAGTAATATAGTGCCAGTCAGATGCCCAGGAATATTATGCCACTCAGATGCCTAGGAATATTGTGCCATTCAGATGCCCAGGAATATTGTGCCAGTCATATGCCCAGGAATATTATGCCATTCAGATGCCCAGGAATATTGTGCCAGTCAGATGCCCAGGAATATTATGCCAGTCAGATGCCCAGGAATAGTGTGCCATTCAGATGCCCAGGAATATTATGCCATTCAGATGCCCAGGAATATTGTGCCAGTCAGATGCCCAGGAATATTATGCCAGTCAGATGCCCAGGAATAGTGTGCCATTCAGATGCCCAGGAATATTATGCCATTCAGATGCCCAGGAATATTGGGCCAGTCATATGCCCAGGAATAGTGTGCCATTCAGATGCCCAGGAATATTATGCCATTCAGATGCCCAGGAATAGTGTGCCAGTCAGATGACCAGGAATATTACAGCGCTCGTTATACCTCCCTCCCCCCCCCCCTTCCCCATCACTTACCACCAGCTGGTGTGTCCCCGGGCGGACGTCTCGCGCAGTGTTCCCTCCTCCCTGCACGGAGGAGGGAAACAGTTACCGGATCGCGGTGATTTTTTATTTTTTTTTCCGTTTTCCTACAGACGCATCTTCTGCGGCTGCAAGAAAAAAAAAAGTAAACAGCGGGGAGCGGGGGGTGCCGGCACCCCCCGCGGGCCGGATAAATGTGCTCGGCGGGCCGCATGTGGCCCGCGGGCCGTAGTTTGAGGACCCCTGGTCTAGGGAATGCCTTGTGCCCATCCAAAATGGCCACCGGTCACAACCCTCCAATATGCCCAGATTCGCCAGAGGCATAACTAGAAACCACCGGGCTTCTTTTTTGCCCTATCTATGGCTGGTTTCATCTGCACTGTGGATCTAGTTTATTTATTTGTCCGTGAGATTTTCACTAATAAAGGATTTTGTATGTTTTTTTACATCCTGAGCAGCCTCTGTGTTTTTTCTAGAAACCACCGGGCCCTGGTGCAAAAATTGCCCTTGGGCCCCCGGACCCTACCATGCAGCTCCACCCCAAAAATGCCACTTACATGCCTCCCAACTGTTCCGCCTTGTGTCGGACAGTACTGATTTTGGTGGGCTATCCTGCTTTCCTGCCAACCTGTATTAGTTGTTGTTAAAAATCAACATCAGTAATGAGCCGCCAGGACAGCAGTGATATCTTATTGGTGTTGTAGAACATGCAATGAGTAAATGGTATTATCACATTTGTTGACAATGATATTGTTACATTTTTGAATGTTGCTTATTGAATTTGAATACTACCAAGACTGTATTGGTTTAAATAAACCTAAATAAAATAAAAAAAATCAGTATTATGCATAATTGATTTTTTAAAAATAAAACTTTATTAGTCTCATATTAAAAAATCTAGTGGAAAAACGAGATATAGTGTATAATACACAAGTAAAAAAAAAATCATGAGATGACAATGTTAGGTCAACCTAGCTCAACCTGGTGCTAAACAGGCACAGTAGTTATATGCTGTTATACACACCCCAGCTGCGACTCCTGAGACCATGATAGTTCTTCCACTACTTTAAGCTCTAACAGAAAAGGGCGCACCAGCACCGTCTAAAGCAGATATTCAGATATCACTACGCTCGGACATCACAGAGATGAAGCGAGACCTACAGCATATAGCGGACAGGGATGCCTCCCTCGAACAAGAGGTGCCGAAAACATGCAATGTAGGGGATGCCTTGAACAGGCACATCCAGACACAGGAATATCTACACACTTCAACAAAAAGTGGAGGAAATTGATTATAGGAGCCAGAAAAATAACCTAAAAAGTGGACTTCCTGACACAGTGGCTGATGAAGACCTTGAGCAAGCCATCCAAGAACTCTTATTGTAAAAAGGGCACCTGAATCCTCGACCGAAGTAGACTTAAAAAAAGCAAATATATTTTATGTGCAAAACTATTTTTGCTCCTTGCTCCTTTTGCATTGTACTAAACATTAAACACTCAAATTGTAATTATGAATAAAAACAGGCATATTTGCAAAATTTTTCTGCCTTTTTTGTTAGCACGTGCTAAAAGCTGGTGTAATTTTCACACGCAAAATAAGAATTATTTTTCACAAAATATTCACAAAAGTCTTTTGGAATGCGCAACTATAATCGCAATACATTAGCGCAACTGGAAAAATGAACATTAATTAAAAATAAACGTAAGAGGCACAAAACTAGATAAAAAAGAGAAAACAATTAAAAATATTCACAAATTGCTCCTTGCTCGTGTTTTAGCTACTTTTTTCCCCACTGCACTTGTTAAGTACATAACCCGCATGGTGTTCAGACCCCGCACAGCTAAAGGCACTGCAAAGGCATTTGGACAACCTTAACATTTTTGCAAATAAAAGGTAAACCAGCAAGGAGGGGGACAAACATTATCATTTTTTTTTTATTTAAAACTATTTCTGTTTGTGTGTAAGTGTCAATGTGTGTGTATTTGTGTATGTATTTGAATGTTTGTGTTACTGTGTGTGTGTATTTTTCACTTTGTGTATGTGTGACTGTGTATGTACTTGTGAATATATGTATGTGTGATTGTATGTACTTAAGAATGTGTGTGTGACTGCAAGCTCACATGCGTAATGTATGCAAACATTAACTCAGGCAGCATGAAATAGCCTAGCATAAATGCAAACATGTATACTGATATATGTACTTCATATACACAATATTGTGATGTACAGAGAGCTGTCTCCCACTACCTATTCATTGTAAGCTTGTGTGTGTTTTTGTGTGTGTGTGTGTGAAGTGCATACCTCCCAACTTTGCCGTCCGGTAAATCGGGATGCGAGAGACCGGGAAGGGGGGGGTGGAGACGGGGGAGGGGGTGTCAGTGCTACCGTTCATGAGCGTTAACACTGTCACCCGTTTTTGATACTGTCTTTTGAAGCAGGATTGTGGTTGTGAGTCCCGCTGTCCAACTGAGCTCTACCTCTGTCCCTAAAAGTGGGAGCTAGAGAGTGGTGGGACACAGGGACATAAATCCCAAATCTGGACTGTCCTGTCCAAATCGTGACTGTCCTGCGCAAAGCGGGACATTTGGGAAGTATGTATGATGACAAAGCAATCTGGCAGTGCCCCTGCTGAGACCAGACTCTGGATCCGCCACTGGTTCCTACTGTATGAAAAACCTTTCCACTGTAGTTAGTGAAACCTTTTTCTTAAGTCTTAATAGAATACCTAATGTCCATTTATCATTTATAGAGATCTGCCAATTAATAGCCTCCAAGGAGACTGCTGACATGAGGTGAAATGTGCAATTTCTTTAATTATACAACAACCCTACTCTTGTTTTAGTACCTATTGCCCAAAATTGAACTGTACCTTCCATGGGCACTTATCTTAATGAATGAGTGTAAATGGATTCTGTGTAAAATTTATAATATATAGGTGTATTCTTATTTGTGCTGGAGTGTGTATTCTATAACATAAGGGGGGCTGCCATTCATTTATTCCCATATGTATATTTTATGATCTTCTCAGACTATGAAGAAGCCATTTTCTAAAACCCTGCTAAATGCTTTCACTAGAACGCTAGAGAAAAAAACAGCTATGCAATGTTTTTACATACATATTAAAACACATTTAACATTTTTAAACTAAATAAATGACATTTCTATTAAAGCATACCTTTCTTTAATTTGGAAGTGTGTAATTCTAATAATCATGTTGCACCAGCCTGGCAATTACCTTGAACTTCTCCCCCTGCTTTCTAGTGAGATGCTGTCTGTCCATGTCCCATAAGAGTCATTTAATCTTCACATGTCTCTGAGATGCTAAGACAATTATTTTATGTGCTGTATACACTCAGCAGGAGCACAGCTGGAACATTAGTTATACTTTCAGATTTAGTTATGCACATAATGGAGTTAATCTTAATCTTGTGTTATCTTCAATTTTCCAGGTATTCCTTTGAGGAAGGCTCTCTTATTGGAAAGTGTACAGCTACTATTGAGGCCTCTGAACTATAGTAGATTTAATTAAATGGATCCGCACAGTAGCCCACATGCTGCGACAGACCCATGTCCAGTACCATCAGAGCAAGGGTTACCTGAATGTGGTCTCATTGTAGGAAAAAAGAGGTAAGTATTAATACCCTTGGCCAATCCTTGTTTACCCCCCATTGGCTGTACAGTGCTTTCATTTAGAATATAGACTCTTCCAACAATTTATACATACCTATCCCATTGATTTATATCATTCAAAAAATGATTACTGTATTATCTGTTCCTGTCATAAAACGGGTCGGCGGTCTGTTAGATAATTGACCTTTAACGTTTTTAGATCAGTGCAGGTTTAAGAATAGACATGTGAATAAAAATACTTGTGTCACATGAAACCCTCACATGTTCTCTAACGGCGAATATTGTATCACTAAGCTCTCCTTTTAGAACTGAATCCAATGGAGATCAGCAAGGTATGTTTAATTTTTGCCACTAATTAAGCATGTATCCCTACAACTCAAATGACTTGAAAAGTAGTACACTGTGCCTTTTATAGTGAAAGCGTCTTCTGTTAAATTATGTTTGCATAATTCATTTAACATGCATGGTTTAGCTCACTGGCATAATACAGGATATTGTTTTAAATGAATAAAAATGGTATGAAATTATAAGACTGCAAACAGTACAGTTAGATCAGCCTTTTCACTATGTTGGCTTCCAGGAGAGAATACCAGCCTTTACTGAGCAAGCAAACTAGGAACAAGGTAAGTTAACTTTACATTCACAGACAGAATCTGGCTTGTCCTTAAGTTTTGATCACAGGATATCACTTAACTGATGTTTTCTAATTAGGCTTTTCTAACACAAAGTTCTAGCCTACGCATGAACAGATTCCTATGTTTGTCATGTGCATGTTATATAGCAGACATTTTCTGGGAAGAGACAGAAACTTTTATTTTTCTTTAATATGAATATATTTTCATATTCTTTTGAATTGTTTTATATATTAAAAAAAAAAACAGAATTCCATATAAAACATTTTGCTTTCTGCAACATAGCATTTATCATACATATTCAAATAAATATATACAAATAGATATATGTATAGCAGGTAATCCAAGTATGTGTATCTAGAGGCATAAATCTATACAGATCTACAAATCTGTTATTTAGATTTATCATTGGTTAATGTTGCTTGGATGTTAAACTTCTCATATATTTTTTTTATTGTATATTTCACTAAGCCATGTCTCATGATCATATATATTATATATTATGTACACTACGTACAGTACTAATGTACACAAATATAATATAATATTACATATAATGTACACTACGTGTCCTTATTGTGGAATCCACAATTTTCAGTCTATCCTGACATTAGGAATAGCCATATAGATATTATAGAGATATAAACAAACTATCATAACAAATATTGAATGAAGCATATCGGCTGTTTTTCCTTCTTCATCTAATAACTGTTACAGACTATTTTTTCTGAATCATATGCGGTAATTGCAAATCAAAATATAATGACAACTAAAAAAGTTGGACAATTCCACATTTTATCGTAAAAGTTTAAATATAACATATTCATTTTCACGCTTTCATAATACTGCACCAATATATGTGCCATGCTTCTTCTGGAATAGCACATAATTTTCTATTATTTATAGCAAAACAACATCATATGGGAATTCTACATACCATTCTAGGGTAACCTTGGCACTACAGATGTTTGGAAACCACATAAGCCTTGTTGCTCAGTCAGTCTTATGACTGACTGAGCCTTATGATTAACTGGGCTCATTGTGTATGCATTTCCCAAACATCAGCAGTGCCAAGAGGAGAAGGCTGGCAACTTTTGGCCGGGGATACAAACAATTTAGTGGCTCATAGTGTAACTTCATCAGCTCACGTGGTATCATCAGAGATAGACAGCCATAGATCATTGATAGATAAGGTATATGGATTGATATTCAAGACACTTGTATAGAGAGGTATAAATTGCTATGCACTGGGGCATATTGTAGTGAAAACTGGTCCAGACCCAGCCTTTGAGCCGGGCTAGAGGATAGACTGGGAGGCTATTGCCCCTCTGCCCCGTTCCAGCCCTTGCCTAGTGTCAATGTTAGCCATAGCATTCCTTGGGGCTTCATAATTTGTATTATTTGTGAGCATTTTCTTTATCGCTAGCTTTTTGTTTGTGAACATAAATGAGTTTCTTATCCAGTGGTGGACTAAGCGGGGGGTGGAGGGAGTGGTCCACCTTGGAGGGGTGCCACTGGCTGGGGTGCCCAGGTATAATAGAATCTATTAGACCCTGAGCGCCACAGCCAGTGGCACCCCTTCAATGTTGCACGGTGAACATGGAGGTGTAGCCCACTTGAGGTCTGCAGCGGTAACCATACCCCCCACTGGTCTGCACACGTATATACAAGCAGCGTCAGGATACTTTGCCCCGACACTGCACAGAGCGACACTCATAATCCCTCCTTCCTCAACCCTGCGCGTGAGGTCATACACAAGGATCAGAGGGAGGGGAGCAGTCTATTCTGGAGTCCGCAGCGAGGTAAAAGAGAAAGATTCTGTGTGTGTAAATGTGACTCTGTGTGTGTAAGTGTAAGTATGTAAGTGTGGCTCTATGTGACTCTGGGTGTATAAGTTTGACTGTGTGTGTAAGTGTGAGTATGTAAGTGTGACTGTGTGTTTAAGTGTGAGTATGTGTGCATCAGTGTGACTGTTTGTAACTGAGTCTGTGTGTGTGCTTAAGTGTGAGTCTGTGCATGTAAGTGTGCGTCTGTGTGTGTAAGTGTGAGTGTTTCTTTGTGTAAGTGTGAGTCTGTGTGTAAGTGTTACTGTAAGTGTGAGTCTGTGTGTGTGTGTGTAAGTGTATCTGTGTGTGTGTATGTGTCTGTGTGTGTGTAAGTGTTTGTAAGTGTGACTCTGTGTGTGTGTAAGTGTGTTTAAGTGTGACTGTGTGTGTAAATGTGACTGTCTGACTCTTTGTGTGTAATTGTGACTGTGTGTAAGTGTGACTCTGTGTGTGGGCAAGTGTGTGTGTGTGAGTGTGACTCTCTGTGTGTGTAAGTGTGACTCTGTTTTTACACTTATAACTCCACACACTTAAAAATGTGCTGGACTCAATATGTACAATAAAAGGTAGACCAATTAAATAACAAAATATAAATTGTTCATTTTGTGATGTTCTAATTCAATTATTATCATAAGACAACTGAATAAGGACATCAATACTTGCAAAATAAGATTCTGTTTCCATATAGATGTCATTGACGGATTACAATAAAATAAATAAAATCAATAAAACTAGTTAAATGGCAAATATAAATGTTTCACATTTAGCCTTGACAAAGCGCCCAGTTGGACGTGAAACGCGTAGGCAATTACGGGTTCACCGGGCTGTACAATATATCTGTGGATTAAAAATCGTCAGTTACAGCCAATCGCAAGGTTTGGAATCCGTTTTTTTCTACTGCTGTTTCTATTCCTCAAATCAACATTTTCTTGTTATAAATGTTT
Organism: Pelodytes ibericus; assembly: GCA_036172795.1. NCBI lineage: Eukaryota > Metazoa > Chordata > Amphibia > Anura > Pelodytidae > Pelodytes > Pelodytes ibericus. Next base: position 117,375,322 of record CM069860.1, read on the forward strand.
CACAGGCAGGTTTGTATATGGTTGTAAAAATATTATATTTATATTATATTATAGCTATGCAGATATTATTGGGTCATAGTGATATTGGTTTTTATGGCATTAATTATAAACATGTTCTATGTTATTAACAGTAGAATATCTTAATTGGGTTTAGATGAACTCTGTGTAGTAGTACAGTGCTTTTGCAATGATGTCACTGAGTATTTCAGGAATCTGTGGTTGGACCTGCCAAGTTCAGTAGCAGCATCTCATAAGGTTTACTTTGGTGTATGTAGAGATCTGAAATCAAGTTTCTTGTATTCAGCATTGTGTGGAAATAGGCATCTTTTGTCACTCCAAGTATGCTACACATGATGTCCAGTAACCTGACTGAGTATCATGATACAAACAGCAGTGAAGAAACAAACTGCAGTACTCATTAAATAAAGAAATATATAACTTCTCCCTGCTGTGCTACTTCAGGATCTACTCTCTCCATGAGAAAGGATCATGAATCACAAACTAAGTGCACATAGCTTTGGGTCTGCTTTTTCATCCTGTGAGTGTCCTATTTGTGTGTTAAATACACTACTGGTCCATTATTCAACAATTTGAATTGTGGTGAACATACAAGTAACATGCAAACATCAGGCATTAGTAGCAAAAACAGCAAAGATAGGAAGAAGTTTTGTAGCTTGTCATTTCTGTAGGGATGCCACCCAGCCTGGATTTTGTTTTATAAAATATTGACCTGGGTCCAAGGATATGGAGGCAAAACAAAGCGGGTATATTTTATGATGAAAAGGTGGCAACCTCAAATGCCTGACTTTTTGCAGTTCACTTGTCAATTCACCAGAATCCACTATTTTGTGAGAAGACACATATGATGGGCTCATTTATTCCATACTATATTGGAGTACAATACAATTTGGCCACTTGTATTTATACGATTACACTGTATTTGATTTGTTTCCCCTCTAAAATTCTTTTGTGTCCAGTTTCTGATCTGTAGGCATGACGGTAATCACAGTCCATGTAGTTTGAATTCTGTAGGCTGCCTCTGTGTCTGCCATAGAGGCTTGTAATCTCTATTTCAAGACTGCTGTTGTCTGTTTCATGTCATTTTCTCAGACTAGTTTTACATAAATATACAGTGTATATTTAGCTGATGTGCTGCATGTTTAGTAGCAATACAGTTTTAATGATCATTGCTAGTGTCATGATATCTGCATTTAATATAAGCACGGTAAATCTGATGATGTTTTTTAACATTGTTCTGCTTTGTTTGTTGAAAGCAAGTTCTGAATGCTGAAAACTAAACATTTGCTTTCTTAGCTATTTTGGATTGTACCAAAATGTGTGGAAAAGTATTCTTGTATTTAGTCATGTATCCATGATTTAGAAGTGACAATTCCTGTATTTAGTCATGTATCCATGATTTGAAAGTGACAATTCCTGTATTTAGTCATGTATCCATGATTTGAAAGTGACAATTCCTGTATTTAGTCATGTATCCATGATTTGAAAGTGACAATTCCTGTATTTAGTCATGTATCCATGATTTGAAAGTGACAATTCCTGTATTTAGTCATGTATCCATGATTTGAAAGTGACAATTCATGTATTTAGTCATGTATCCATGATTTGAAAGTGACAATTCCTGTATTTAGTCATGTATCCATGATTTGAAAGTGACAATTTCTGTATTTAGTCATGTGTCCATGATTTGAAAGTGACAATTCCTGTATTTAGTCATGTGTCCATGATTTGAAAGTGACAATTCCTGTATTTAGTCATGTATCCATGATTTGAAAGTGACAATTCCTGTATTTAGTCATGTATCCATGATTTGAAAGTGACAATTCCTGTATTTAGTCATGTATCCATGATTTGAAAGTGACAATTTCTGTATTTAGTCATGTGTCCATGATTTGAAAGTGACAATTTCTGTATTTAGTCATGTGTTCATGATTTGAAAGTGACAATTCCTGTATTTAGTCATGTGTCCATGATTTGAAAGTGACAATTCCTGTATTTAGTCATGTGTCCATGATTTGAAAGTGACAATTCCTGTATTTAGTCATGTATCCATGATTTGAAAGTGACAATTCCTGTATTTAGTCATGTATCCATGATTTGAAAGTGACAATTCCTGTATTTAGTCATGTATCCATGATTTGAAAGTGACAGTTTCTGTATTTAGTCATGTATCCATGATTTGAAAGTGACAGTTCCTGTATGTAGTCATGTATCCATGATTTGAAAGTGACAATTTCTGTATTTAGTCATGTATCCATGATTTGAAAGTGACAATTTCTGTATTTAGTCATGTATCCATGATTTGGAAGTGACAATTCCTGTATTTAGTCATGTATCCATGATTTGAAAGTGACAATTTCTGTATTTAGTCATGTATCCATGATTTGAAAGTGACAATTCCTGTATTTAGTCATGTATCCATGATTTGAAAGTGATAATTTGTTTGCTACCAAATTGTCGGATTTCGGGTATATTAGCCAAATACTCAGAAAGCCACAATTCAGCAACTCAATTTAGCACATTTCAAGTGCATTTCAGCTTTTATGGTTTATGCTAAATGCAAGCAAAATGGCATTAAAACGCAAAGGACCCCATATATGATTCACATAAAATTACCATTTATTTATATAACACTAGCAATTAATTTAGCTCTCCAGTAAAGTGCATAAAAATGGACGGTACAAACAATATTAGACATACATTAAGGTATTGGGAGACTGTGCGCAGCTTCAATAAAGTAAAAAAAAAAAAAAGCGACTGGAGTTTCCCTCCTCCGTGCAGGAGGGAAGACATTTTTTTTCCTTCTGCCTTGACCTGGGCCCACTGGGTGTGGCGTGGTACTGGATGCCAGTATCGCCCGTCACCCCCTGATGTCACCCCCTGATGACGGGCCTGAGTGCAACATATTGTCTGATAACTTCACTAGAGAGACAGGAAATTCCATTCATTTGAATGAAATTATACTCATTGGTTCCTGCAGCAAAAAAAAAAGAAAAGAAAAGGAAATTTACATATATATATATATATATATATTTCTTTATTCAAGTAAGAGTGAATAAAAGCATTGAAAACATAGGAACCAAATACTTGTCAATACAAAATTGGTAGATCTAACAGATATGAGGTATCCTGGTTAACATAATTCAAAATAGCTAATATGGAGGAATATGACTAACAACTGTCTGCTGGAGTAGCACGCCCTTTTATACATAGCATTTTATATTTTAAGCAATGCAAAATGTAAAACATGCATTTTAAAGTACGTTTAAAGGACATTAATATGCAATAATATTTGGAAGATGCATTTTGGGTAACAGACAGTCCCTTTTACTGTCCATGCACTGTGCACTTTTGGGTTGTTATTTTTTGGATACATGGCTAACACCAGATAAAACCAAAGGGAAGCTTACAAAATATGGCACTAAATCAAGGATTTCCTGCTTGAATATATAGAACTTATTATTGTAACCATCAGATCCTTAGATTTATTTTCAGTGACTCCATCCCTCTGTGTAAGTGACACAACTTGGATAAAAGTCAATTGTGATATAATTTAAGAAAAGGAATCAGCCTAGGAAATTTATGGTGGTAAGTTTGAGATCATTAGGACATGGATATTATGTGAAGTTGTACTGCAACATAATGTGAAAATTACGTTATTAGTATAAAATCTATTAGGCTTAATGCAATCTTGCCAGGCTGCCCGTCTATGAGATAATTTACAATCAGGTTTTGCTACTGTAATTTACAGGATAATTACCTATTAATAGTCATTCTGTTAGGTACTACTTGCACTTGGATACAGAATGGTTTTACAAAAGAGAACTGGTAATATCATGTTATCTAATCTAAATTTTATTCCATTTAAAAGTGATTTTTTTTAAATCTTTTAAAATAGCCTTTGCTTCTGTTATATCAACAAAGGTTATTTTTTTGAGTGAGACAAATTTAGGGGTAAAATAACATTATTTTAAAGTGATGCTTTAAGTCAGGTTTAGTTAGTCTTTATATACACATTTGCAGGTGAAAGTGCCAGAAAACATATAGATTAGGAGATATAATCATCATATAATCATATGCAGCATATGATTAAGCATCTAGAGCGCGAAACGCGTCATGCTGTGATCTACATCTGATTTGGTTTTGTTCTTTTCCCCACCGATTGTTGTGATTGACTTTTTCACATGTTTTCAAACGAAGATTAAATCACTTCGCTTTTTTTTTTTTTGCACCGATCTCCATGAGTGCTGTGTTCTTATCTGCTCAGCTGTTTATTTCCATTCTCCCGCCCCCCAAATTCTGATGTTGATATCCCAGAGTGCTTAGCGTGGATTAGTCCTTACAGCGCTTATATTCCATTTGTCATCAATTTCTCAATACCTATGGAAGGACTGCTTACACTACCTAGCTACATTAAACTAATGTACTATACAAAAGTAAGGATGCATGATCTCTTCTAGTGGATATAGTTAAAGTGACCAGTTGGTAAATTAGGTTTAGTACTGACAAAAGCAAGTTATTCATTTGAATGGTAGAGAATGTCAAGGGCATAATGTATCATAGATTTTTTTTTCCATGTGGATCTTTTTTTTTAATGTCATTTAAAATGTTTGTGCTACCTCTGCTTAGACAAAACAATGCAGCGGTTTATTTATGGCAATGACTGGTCACAGCTATTAATAAACAGCCAACTGTAGAAGTGACACAGTGAAAATGTGTTATTAAAACTATACTATGGACAGTGGCATTTAAAAATGTTATTTAAAAAGTGCAATACTAATTGTTTAATTAAAAAATAATACTATAATGCCTTTAGCAGGATATTTTAAGGGAGTGACATGGTGTGTTAAGAACTGGAATAACATTTGCATCTATATGATCCGGCTGTGTTTGCCCTTCTATTCATATTCGCCAATGCTGTTGCCTCGAGGATCATTTCATCCTTGGTATCTACGTTTTTGGAACATGGCAATAGCTCATGATAACAAACGGCAAAACAGAATGTTTATCATGGAGTACAAAATGGTCTAAATCTACAATTCGATTTTGGAGTTTCTGGGTGCAAGATGTTTATATTCAAAATGGAGGAATTGAAAAGCATTATGGAGTTTGGGGGGCAAAAGTGTTATATCACGTTAACTAACCAGCTAATATTTCCTAATTTTAGCTAGGCTGTGTGTTAAATGTATGTAACTGCATATTGTATTATGAAATGTATGTGCTATATGATGAAATGTATATATCATATACTGAAATCAATGTCATAAACGGAAATACATTCATCATACACTGGAATCCATATTTTATATAATGAAATCCATGTCATATATACTAAACTCCATGTCATATACTGAAATCCATATGCTATATACTGAAACTGATTGTGGCGTGAAAAACAGTACAAAAATGTTTCATCAGTCATATGATCCTGACCCTGTTCTCTTGATTCTATTACCTGTGACTTTTTTTACAGATAAAATGATTAGACCAGGGAAGTTCCTGGGTGGGTGAACTGGGTGCACTATGTCCAGGCTTGAGGGAGCAGAGGCGAAAGAGGAGTGCTGAGCTGCAGAGCCACGCTATTATAAGTGAGGTGCTGGCAAGGCAGCACGTTTGTTGGTCAGAGCAAAATGAATGTCAGGCATGGAAGAGAGACATGGGAAGAAGAGGAGGAGGAGGAGAGACAGAGATTGGGGGAGAGGCATTGTAACACACAGGGCCCAGGTGGTAAGGGACCCTGAGCGCCCAAGATCAGGAGCTACATTGCAGGATGGAGACACAGGACCTGGTGCTGGGTAACTGCAATCCCTTGGAGGTTTGGGACCCCAAGTTTATGCAGCCACATCCCAGGCCCCGTGAAGCAGCTGCTGCATCCAGATTACATGGCAAGGATTAAATTAAGTAAGAGACAGCCAAGCAGAGCTAGAACAGAAAAGCAACTGAGGGATAACAGAACTCAAATACAGAGTGCAGGGCTACAGGACAGAGGCAAGCCATAAGCAAGATAAAGCAGAAACCAAATTGAAGATAAACAATACAAGACACAGGGTAAAGGAACAAAAGAGAAACATGCAAAGGAACACACAGAAATACAGGAACTTGCCTAACACTAAAGATGGCAAAATGTTGGGGGTTTGGTTCACCAATTGGTCAATTAGATGTTAGCTTGCCAACCACGTCAAGGTACCTCACATTAGGCAAGTCCGTAAGACAGACTCAACATAAATAGATTGCACATATACAGAAAATACCTGTAGAAGCTGCGAAAGGACAGAACAGAAATGTGTGTGTGGTTTATATAGAAGTAAACAAGATAGAGGGAATCAGAAAATCTGGAATGGAACATCGACAGGCAGAATGGAAAACCAGAAATGGATCAGAACAGAGAACAAGGGAAACATGGAAATAGGGCAAGAAGGAGCATAAATAATAAACAAGAAAGCAAAGCAAGGATACAGAAATTCCTTTATGAGCCTGCACAAGAGTGCATGGTTACAGACATACATGGGTTGCATGGAGGAAAGAGACATAGGGAGTATGGGATGAGAGAGACAGGGATAGGGGAAAGAGAGACCGTCAGACAGAGCTGTATTTAGCAGGAAAATAAGCAGCCCGTTTAAGAAATAAAGTTTTTTTTTAAAAACCTACTTGCCGGCAAATGGGCTGCCTGAGAAAATCAGAGCATCACATGACCTCAGACTTCAGAACAGAGCAGACAGACAGCAGGAGAATGTCTGTGCACCTTCACAGACATCAAGCTGCCTCCACTAGACACCAGGGAAGGGCTGTCCAGGAGTGCAGGGATAAGACATGGATATGCAATGTGGATAATTGGGCATGTATTGGGGTGAAGGGGTAAGTCCAAGATGTGCAGTGTAGGTGATGGGGCATGTATTGAGGTGAAGGGTTAGGTCAAAGAAGTGCAATGTGGGGGATGGGACAGATCTTGAGGTGCAGTGGTTAGTCCTGGATGTGCAATGTGGGTGATGGAGCATGTCCTAGAGTGCAGGATAAGTCCTGGATGTGCAATGTGGGTGATGGAGCATGTCCTGGGGTGCAGGTGTAATTCCTGGTTGTGCAATGTAGGTGTTGGACCTTTTCCTGGGTTGCTGGGTTAGGTTCTGTTTCTGCAATGTACACCCATCTTTATTGTGTGGAAAACCTGATCTGTGATAGTCACTTATTTTCATTTAATGCAAAACAAGGATTCTATGAAAATATCTGTATTTATTATGATTTGAGGAAAATATGGCATAGGAGAGGAAGATGATGGAGGGGACAGAGGGCATGGGGATTGTTGATAATCTAATTTTACGATGATTTATGTGCAATTCATGTCAATATATATTTACTAATAATATTTTCTAATTGTTTACTTTGTAAAAATGACACTATTGTTACAGCCACCAACCAACAAACTATTTTCGGCTGTCTGTGCTGTTGGAATTGGAGGAGCATTTCAATATGGATACAATCTATCAATTATCAATGCACCAACAACAGTAAGTGTAATATTCTGTACTGGTTTATCTAAACAACTAATTAGCATACATTTGTGAACTCCCAGCCAATGGGGAAGCTGGAATTGAAAGAACCTGACTGGCTGAGACAGTCAGCCAATCCTATGCCACTTTATCTTCAAAGGAAATCCCTGCTCTCAGAGCAGCGATTTCATTATGCATCTGTCCCACACCGGGTGGTGGGTAGGAATGAATTTTATTTGTATTTTTGGGGGGTTTGGGGGCCTGTGGGCAGCCCTTGAACTCCCAGGGGGGTCTTGGACTTTATTATGGGGTCCAGAGGCATTTTGCTAGCCTCAAGGGACCATCATTTTATTATTAATTGAGGCATTCTGCACATCAAAAAGAATTAGCATTTTTATTTAAACAAAACTGGTATTTTAAAAAAAGGCTATTAAGTGAATTCATTTGTACGTAACTAGAACATCATTAATAGGTGGCAAAAATAAAATCAGATGGAGAAAAGCATACTAACCCTGTGATTAGGTCTGCATAATCCAGAGGAAAGAAACCGCATATTAGAGGAGGTGGTGTAGAATAAGCACAAAGGATACTTTTGTGTCTCTGAAAGAGCATGAAGTGTCATATGGAATTGAAACACTGTATACAGTTATGTACTGCAAGAGTGATGGAAAAGGAGAATATATATAGTGGTTATGATGCTTACTGAGGTGCTATGTGATGTGTTTTCATGCAGTTCAAATATTTGATCATATGGGCAGGGATTTCCAGTTACATATATAATGTATATGATGCAAGGTAAGTTAAGATTAAAAAATAAGGGGGTATGTTCAAAGAAACGGACGGGACGGATTATAAAGCTACATAAACAACTTACTTGAATATTGCCATATCATTATTGTAATTAGAGCTGCAGAGTTTGTTGGCCTAATTAGGAGGACCATAATTTCCATTTAATTAGCAATAATTATGTAAAATGTATACTGCAAGGCTTCATTAAAATGATCTGTGTGTGACAATATGGAACCCTAGACTAGCCTCTCCCCTTGGCGTGTCATCCTGAAGGGGAACGTTGCTGAGACTGTGGTCAAGTCAGTGACTATATCTCCCCCAGGATGCTGGTCTCAGTTAGGGATCTTTGCCAAGTGAGGCTGAACGGTTGGTAGGTGGTAGCCAGGGCAATCACAGAGTTCTCTAACCACTGGAGAGGGAGGGAGGTATCGACCCTTCTGCCTCCAAGTACAGCCTTTAAAAAGGCTGCCATGTAATAAGCTCAGTACTGACAAATCCGAAAGCTCTGTCACAGATATGGACACACACATGGAGTGGAACAGGAATGAACATTTATTTGAAAACAGCACAGATATTTATTATTATTATTAGCATTTCAGTGGACAACGCCTCTAGTATTACACATTGCTCCATTCACTACATCTTTGGGCTATTTCTGAACTTCTGCATATTTACCTTGATTCCTGATAACCAATAGGAACTCATATTAAATTAGTGGAATGATTCATTACAGGCAGGTGTCACTGTCAAACCTACCAATGAATAGAGGTAGATGCCCTCGGTTAAAGTTAAGTATTATAATTTTTATGTAATTTTTTTCACCACAAATACAGCTTTCTTTCTTTTTTTTTTATTGTTGCCTTTTTGGGAATATGGCTCTATTTAGCTGATTTTGTTTTTCATGTTTTTTTTCTTCTTCTAATCATCTTAGTTCATACAGAAATTCATTAACGAAACTTGGTATGTCCGGCATCAGACCGTGTTAGATGAAGGGCTTTTGACGCTCATCTGGTCTATAATTGTTTCAGTATTTACGCTTGGTGGGTTGCTCGGTACATATATTGGAGGAAATGTGGCCATGAAAATAGGCAGGTAAGTGAATAAGTGACTTACTTAGTGTGCAGTTATTTATAAACCTTTAGAAATACAGGAATTCTATAGTGAGTATGGTGTGACATTAGTACAAGAAGGTGTAACTTGTTGTGTCACGTTATAAATCTAAATGCTGAATGAAGGCCTGGAATATTTTTATTAAGATTAAAGAATGAAATTTTATATTTTGTGTCTCTTGTTAAACATAAAACCTTTCCAGGTATCAGTGGGAATACTGGAATAATGCAAAAAAAATTCAAATCTTTTAATATATTAGCTCTGTTTTGCTGGCTTTCTCACTTTTTTAAATGATCTTTCACTTAATGTAGTATATGTCAAATAAAGCAGGAAACAAGAATGGTTAAAATGATACAAGACCAATATGCTAGGTCCCTTCCTTAGGCATAAATGAGGCTCAAACCAAATTCCTAATTACAAAACATAGTTAACAGCTTTAATAAAAAAGGGCAAGAAAAACACAGGGTATTGAAGAATGTTCTCAACAGTAAATCAGACCATTCTACAGAGATCCAACAGATAAAATCAGCTCAGTCAGAGCATCTCTGATACCTCCACTCCCTGGTTGGGGGGGGGGGGGGGGGGGGGCATAAAATCATTACACATGCCAGATCCATGAAGGTGTCAAATATTTGTAGTTTGAAAAAGTCCACTGTAGCAATCCAGGGCTTGTAAAAAGATTATACATTAGTAAGATTATATCTGGAGGTAAATCAAGCAGTGAGACATTTACCTTTCTTCAGTGTCTGCTTGTAAGACTGACAATCACTAGTAGAATTATTAGTAAATGATTTAGGTAAACTAGAAAAATTGTCAGATCTGTGGCAACTAACATTTAATGTTCATCAGTGCAAGATAATGCACCTTGGGGAAAGTATAGAATATTTGATACCGTTCTAATCTCAACATCTGAGGAAAGGTTTTTAGGGGTAATTATTTCAGAGGACTTAAAGGTAGGTAGACAATGTAATAGAGCATCAGGAAAAATGATTGAAAATACATCTTATTAGCAAAGTTGCTAAAATGCATTTTAAATGTCTGTGGAGTCTCGTGCTCATAACATCATGTGTGGCCTAATTAGGCCATGTCTATATTTCTATGTAAACTGATAATATAGGAAAGGTGTAAGGAGTGACCAACAAAACAAAGGAAAAACTAGAGCAGAAGTTGAACAACCAGCACACAGAACCGGAAGGAACAATGCAGAAAAGAAATGAGTAAACCCCTACACAAGGATGACCTATAATCCAACACAAAATAAAGTGTATGAAAAAAATGTACTTACAAAAAAAAAGATGTGATACTTAAAGTGAATAAATAAAACTCTTACTTATAAAAATGAAGCATTGCAACTCCGGTAAAGATATTTCCTTTCTTGTAAGACATCCCTTTACAGGAGTTACAATGCTTCATTACTGTAAGTAAGAGTTTTATTTTGTGTATCACGTTTTTTTCATACACTATATTTTGTGTTGTATTATAGGTCATCCTTGCACAGGGGTTTACTCATTCCTTTTCTAAACGGATAACGTGACAGACCAATCTGTGTTTGTTGGCGACAGTCTACTCCTCCTTCTTGGTTTTAACCCTACATAACATTCTTAACAAAACAGAAGAGAAAATCATTTAAAAAATGATATTGAAAAAGGATCTCTAAAGCTTATGCCACATGGCAAATAACTTGGGCTGGCTACCAATTGTGCAGTATTTCACATATAAACCCACTCCATCCTGCTGCCCAACAGACACTCTGTGTGATATTTACCCAACCAAGTTACTCCAAGCATACTGTGCTCCAAAGAAAAATGTGTGTTTTGTTTTACGTTGCAGGAAAAAGACTCTTTTAATGAATAACCTTTTTGCAATTATCGCTGCATTTTTTATGGGAATTGCACAGCCAGCTGGATACTTTGAACTTTTAATTATTGGAAGATTTTTTATAGGAATTAATGCAGGTAAGTTTTTATCCATATTTTTTTAACCTCGTTCTCACTAATCTGAGTCAAGATCAAAGTTTAGAGGGTTGACCCAATATGCACTAATAATCGGCACTGAAATTGTGCCTTCATATTGCAGATAGATTCGGAGGACACATTGGGACCCAAATGTAAAGAGCTACCCAGTATGCCCCAATATGCCTCCAATAATGTCAGCAATTCGGACATCATAGGAGATTCCAAACCGATACCTGCCGGAACCAAAACATGCCCGAAAGTCACCGAACCCAAGTGGTAGCCTATATCCTTCCCATTGACTTCTATGGGGATGATAGAGACTCATGTCAGGAGGACTTTGGCTATTGCGAAAATAACCAAAGTCCTCCCGAAGTAAATAATAATAATAATAGAATTAAAAAAATCACCCCTCCTGTGGCCAGCAAACTCCAACTAACATCATTAATTAAAAAAAAGTCCCAGGCCCCAATTAAAATAATGGGGTGACAGCCCGGGATCCCCCTAATAAAATGGGTCTGGGAGTCAGCCAAATGCCTCCCAGTCCCTAAAATATACATTGAGGGGCCATGGCAAGTAGCCCTGCCCCCCCCCCCCCATCAAAAATGGGTCTTTGAGCCAGACAAACGGCTCTCTGCACCCATTTATACACATGTGGGTCAGTGAAGGTGGCTTTGACCCCTTGCTATAATAAATAGAGCTGTGAGCTGGGCTCTATATTATATACATTGGAGTCCAGGCCTACTTGCCCTGGCCCCTTTCCTATGAACAGGGCAGTGAGCTTGTAAAATGGCTTCCAGCCCCCAATATAATAAAATTAAACCCCAACCCAGGGTCCTGAGGCTCCATAAATACCTCCGTACCCCACCATAAAAAAGAATCCCCTGTGGGTCTAATCAATGGCCCACAGACTCACCACCAATAAAAGTTACCCCCTTCACTCCCAGGTGAATTAAGCCAACAAAACTAAATATCACACAGATTCTATTCTAAGCATCCATCCTCAGTCGATGCACAATGAGATCCCTGCTAGTAGAGTGAAAAGGGCATCTGATTGATCAGCAATGTTCTTCTGGAAAAATTTGGATCCTGCCATTCATGTGGATGTTACTTTTAACACGTACCACCTACCTAAAAAAATGTTGTACACCCTTTCATGGAAACAGTACTCCCTGATGGCATCGGTCTGTTTAATCATGATAATGTGCCCTGCCATAAAAGGGTGCATTTTCATTTACTTTGGTGCAACATTGGAGAACTTTTTCTAAATTTTAGTGTGTGCAGTGTGAGTGCAGTGTCATGTCCATTGGGTGCAAAGTGGGACAAGCCATTTGAGTCATTGTGGCGGGCCGTGTCTCATGTTTATGACCTATTCTTTTGTTATCATATTCATTGAAAGCAATATACATTTAAAAGACATTTTAAATTTCCCCTGTGGTACTCCTACCTTCCCAAGAGAGCTACTTCACTTCTTTGTTGTCATCAGACTTTAGCTCAGACTGTTGGTGCCTCTTGTTAATTTAGAGCCTCTGAACGAGATTGCATGTTCAGCGTCGAGTGTTAGTAGAAACCTTGCTGGAGCTGAAACCCTAAGCAAAAAGAGGGGGTGTGTGTCCTTAGGACTTAGTGAAAAATATCATACAAATAATAAGTACATGTATGACCGCAACTTCTCCCTAGTACTCCTCACAGTACTTGAAGGTAAACAGACTTGTGTTTATGGAGTAGCGCAGAATCATACATGTAAAGAAATAAAACAAACAAACACGTTTAATAGTAATATTCTTAAAAATGAAGCGACAAATGGAAGGATAAAGTTTATGCCCTCACAAACTATGGTGCAGAAATAAGCTTCAAATTATTCAAATAAATCAGGAGCTCCCAGCCTAGGAGAAAAACAAAGCGCCAGTTGGAGTCCTCTACAAGTTTCGTTGGTCTGCAGTTTCAACTTCCTCAGGAGAAAACGGTTTGATGGTCCTTTGAAAATTCCTTGCTGAACCCCTAAGACCAGGCAAGCAAGAAAACTACTGTGTCTGCATTTATTTATTATTTTGCCAACAAAACACAGAGATCATTTTAGTTCTCTACCATATTAGTTTAAACAATGTTTAAGCAATGAAATCCATTTAACTCCAGCTACCCTACTGAATGGCAGATCTGGACACAATACATGCGAAACCCTTCACAACTCCTTGTCAGTATTTTTGATCTCTTTTAACAATTCTTCTGCTGTTGACTGAAAAATGAGATTTTCCGGAAATGTTTGCCTATTTGAGTGCAAGAAAACAAATAGGACATCAATTTAACTCCAGGCCAGAGTTCATATATAAACAGCAGTGACATTTCTCTTCTCTTCAGTTAGAACCTGACTGGAACTATACAACGTTTTATTTATCAAAGCCAAAAAATGCATATAGAGCAATATACAATTTCAGGTTTCCCACATTACAAAACCAGATTGACCTCAATGGGGAATATTTCCCTTATTAAATCTGTCTTCTATTATCCCATTAATGAAAGTAGTCTATTTATCAAGCTTGGTTTGAAATGTCTGAACATTCTGTATTGTATTTAGTTTTTGATTTCCAGTAAATTTGCTCTGGTGATAATTGTGTTCAGGCTCTGCTGGGATTCGATGGCCATTACAGGGTTGCAGTTCAGTAAATTTAGTTCCATGGCCCTCTGCGTATTTTATTGTCATTATATGTAAATGTAGCTAAACAAGGTTCTGTATCTCGCTTTTCTTGTTTTTCTATAAATGACACCGTTATAGTGTAGTATTGTATATAGAGTAGTATTGTTAATTATATAGCTATGTAGCTCAAATAAATGTACATATCTATAATCTTGGATTTTGTTGGAGCCTGTGTTATACTAACCAATTTATTACCCATTACAGGGATTGGCATGTGTGTCCAGCCACTGTATCTTGGAGAAATTTCTCCACGGCATATCAGAGGCCTTACATCTGTTAGCATCAATATATTTTTGACTTTTGGGATTCTGTTTGGCCAGATTATTGGTTTAAGGTATGCTTGCCTTCTATAACCAGTATTGTTCCAGAATGTTGATATTTTATATTTTCTGGAAGTGCAAAATTGGCTTGTATTGAAGTGAATTAAATTACTTTGTATGTAATTGTATATATACTAATTTAATGAATATGCAATATAATATGTAAGATTTATAGTTAATTATTATTATTATTTTTTTTGCCTGTCCTTTGGTATTAAAAGTTATACCATACTGCCCTTTTAAAGAGACTCTGTAACCCTTAACAATGCTTATACTGTAGATCTATATATATAAAAAATAAATATGAATAAATGATCTATACGTTGTGTTTGGTCTGTGGTGTCTCCTGCTTATGACATCACCAGTGGAAATGTGAAGGTGATAAGCAGGAAATACTGCAAACATATATATCTCTTATTTTATGCATTTGCTCACATGATGTATAGATATTTTTTAATTCTATACATTCACAGTATAAACAGGATTTAGGTTGACAGAGTCTCTGTAACATGTAGATAAAATTCTAGGCTGTGAACCCTTAGTCAAAGGGAAAAAAATCATACATTAATCTATATGTAACAAATCTGTCTGACTGACACAGTTTAGAATTTTCCATGCGCTACAAATGCTGCAGAAATTTATTATGCAGCATATTAATTTACACTTCCATATATATTTATAGTCTTTAATTTTTGAATCCATTTATTACTGCACCTTACCCATGGTTGTTCTTCGTTTTCCCTTCATGAATAATTTTAAGACTTACTATTCTCGTCCCATTTTAAAAAAAATAGGGAAATGTGAGTTTTAGTCCAATATTCTGAAGTGAATTCTAGCTAGTGCAGTTTATGTTTTGATAGTCTGTTATGATTTTATATTAACAGGGAGATACTTGGCAATGAGACATCCTGGCCATTACTGTTGACTTCATGCTGCATACCAGCACTTATACAGTTAGTGACACTTCCATGCTTTCCTGAAAGTCCACGGTACCTTCTGATAGAAATGAAGAATGAGTATGAATGCCAAAAAGGTAAGCTCATCGACTGTTCAGATTCCTTCATACATTATGAAGCAAGCTTTTGATTATATAGATTATGATGTATATGTTTGCTAGAAATTTGGCTTACACCAACCACAATTTTATATATTTTCAAAAAGGGTCACTTTAAATATGAAAAGATGGCAAGACCATCTTTACCACTAGGTAAAATGGACACTGGGTCCAAGCAAACTGCAGGGGCCCACTGAGCCCGCTACTTGAGCCAGTGCTGTCTTTACCACAGGTCAGAACTGCAGGTTGAAAATCATGACTGTCCTGCTCAAAGCGGGACATTTGAGAGGCATGCCGTTCAGCTACATGCTGATTGGTGCATCAAATTGTAATGGGTAAGATTATGATAAATTATATTGAGGTACTTATATCTAGCATATCCTTGTGCCTATCGAATGCATGCTTAAAATCCTTCACTGTGATTAATTCTACCACTTCCGCTGGAAGGCTATTCCATACATCCACTACCCTCTCAGTAGAGTAATACTTCCTGATATTACTTTTAAATCGTTGCCCCTCTAATTTAAGACTATGTCCTCTAGTTGTGGTAGTTTTTCTTATTTTAAATATACTCTCTTCCTTTACTCTTTTGATTCCCTTTATGTATTTAAATGTTTTGTCTTTCCTCCAAGCTATACATGTTAAGATGCAGGGCCGGTGCAAGGATTTTCGTCTAGACAGACGAAAGTGCATTTTGGTGCACCCCCTCGCCACACCTCCCACATCACCAAGCCTCCATACATTTATATATATAAAAGTATAATGTATAGTGTGGAAAATAAATACATCTAAATATTCAACTTGCATACTTTAAATTTGTCACACATTGACACCCTAACACACATTGAAACCCTTAAACACAAAGACACACTTACCACTTACACACACACCCTTACACAAACACAGTGACACACTTACACACACACCCTTACACAGAAAGTGGCACACTTACACACACACACCCTTACATAGACACAGTGACACACACACACACACACACCCTTACACAGACACAGTGACACACACACACACAAACCCTTACACAGACACAGTGACGCACACACACACACCCTTACACAGACACAGTGACACACTTACACACACACACACCCTTACACAGACACAGTGACACACTTACACACACACCCTTGCACAGACAAAGTAATACGTTTACACCCCCCCTTACACAGACACAGTGACACACTTACACACACACACCCTTACACAGAAAGTGACACACTTACACACACCCTTACCACTTACACACACAGTGACACCAATACACACATAACCTGAGACACACTTACCACTTACACCTGTTTCTTTTCCTTTTTTTTAACCAAAACAAAGCCGTTGATATTTGCTCTCCTCCCTGCTCTTCTACCTTCTTTTGCAGGGAGGAGGTTGTTCACATGGTGTCTGCCTCTTTGAAGGGGAGGAACACCGGAACTCCACTTATTATAAGTGCCGGAAGTCACATGACATCTGGCACTCCGACAGTGGGGGCAGAGCATGTACCCCTCGCTCTGCTCTCACTCCCCAAGCGGCAGGTGTGATTAAAGTGTCAGTGCCAGCAAGCGATTTACGCTTGCTGGCAACGATTTCACTCAAATACTGCCGCCTGGGGAAATTGCCACATTGTAGGGCCGGCTCTGGGACAAACGGTGATTTTGATTTTCCTGGCCCCCCCCTTGTGGCACCTTAAGGCGGCCACCTGTGCTGCCTTATGGTAGAGCCGGTGTTCTGACGAATTACTCGAGCAAATTCTCCTGCGCAATCGCAGGAGAATTTGCTCACTGCGCATGCGCATAAAGTTACAGCTGATAACTCAGCTGTAACTTTATGTCCACCGCGCATGCGCGAGCTAACCAACCCACATCCCGCCCCCCGCACACCCCTTCTTACCAGCTGATCGGACAGCGGCGGTACACAGCGCATGCGCGCGGCTATCAAGCCGTGTGGGAATGCGCTGTGTCCGTGGCTGGATTGAAACAAAACGCTGGTAAGTAACACGGGGGGGGGAACATAAGGAGCCAACAGAGAGGTAAGCACCCTGGTGAGGGCTGCCTCATCTTCATGGGAGTTGTGATCCTACAGCTGCCTGTCACTCAGCCATTGTCTAATCCATTCAACAATATTGAAATCCAAACTCAAAGATTGCAGTTAATTGACAAGCCTTCTATGTGCGACAGCATCAAAAGCCTTACTGAAATCTAGGTAAGCAATGTCTACTGCACCACCCTTATCCATTATTTTGGTCACCCACTCAAAAAAAACAACAAGATTAGTTTGGCATGATCTCCCTGAAGTAAACCCATGTTATCTCTGATCTTGAAATCTATTCAATTTTAGATGTTCAACAATCCTATTCTTCCATCGACTTACTGAAGTCAAACCTCTTCCTCTGTAAACTCACATGTATCAAATGACTCATTAGTCTTTTTCCCTATATGAGATCCCCTTTCGCTCATTTTCATTTGTAATAACTGAACACAAATATTAATTAAAGCAGTCTGCTAGGCCTTTATCCTCTTCTTCATAACATCCTTCTTTTGTTTTTAATCTAACTAATCCTTGTTTTACCTTCCTTTTATATATCTGAAAAATGTTTTACCCCCCTTTTTTACCAGCTATTTTCTCTTCTGCGTATGCTTTGGAAGCTCTTATGGTTTGCTTTGCCTCTTTCTGCTACTCTTATAGATCTGGAATCTTATAATATGTGGGATGTGTTATGTTAACTTGACTATGTCTGTATATAAGGCTCTGTTTCTATTAATAAAGTGTTGTTATTCTTCATCCTCCACTAACTGCTTTGGCTAGGGGTCTGGATGGCTGTAGAGATCAGGAGATCCCTCACAAGGGAAATCACTGGTCTCAGCCCTTGTGAGGGCTTAGGGTGTCTAGGAAGCAGAGACTGACGGAAGTACCCAGTCTGTGTTCCATCACAACGGCCTTGAAAGAGGGCGAGGTCATATTTTGTTAGTGTGATTATGTAGGGTGTATCTATACACTGGTTATGAAGCCAGTACAACAGAAAAGAACTCCATTACTGTGAGGTTCTGATTTAGCATCATCTCTACCAATAAAGAGGAAATTGGAGACAATCCTACAATCCTGTACCTTTAAAAAAAAAACATTCATAGTTAGTTGATCTGAAATAGTCATTCCTTAGATGTCTTTAAGTCATTTCAGAGATTCTAGAGTTGACTTTGCCATACCATCACAGTACTAGTACTTAGGCACCTGAGCAGTACATTGTGCTCCTTTTCCTGCCTGCAAACCTAATTCATTAATTTAATATAAAATGCATCTCCACAAACTCCCCCCCCTCCCCCCCCCAATCCGGGGGCTTCCCTAATGCTCCTGGACTACATAATTTATTAATAATTTAATTCACATAAAATTAACTATACCAACCCCTCCTACCTACCTCTCTACCTTGCCGAGGTAGGGAGGGGGAAATTCTATCAAATTGACCTATAATTTAAACCCACCCTTTGAATGCCATGAGGGTGGGCATTGAAAATCCCTGCCTACCCTCCTGGCACACAAAGGGTGCTCTGTAAATAAAATGATACCTTGATTAAATGTCCCATGATAATCAGCGACACCCTCATTTCTGATCTTCAGCTCAGGGAAAGGAGCCATTCCCCCAAAAAAGAATCCACTTATAAAAATCTCCACCAGCCCTCTCTCCTAAGGGTCTCACTTTCCCTGGCCCCCCATATTTATTATAGGTTTCGGGAACATCGGCAACTCCTGGGGATTTGGTCTAGACAGGGGGAGGGGTTTATTTTTTTATATGGGTGAACATCTAACTCAACAAAAAAGCATTTTTTTCCCTCTTACCCCTTTCATTTCTGTCATCTGGCTTCCATTCATTTTGGCATGCGTCATTTCATCTTGATCTGTGCAAAATGGTTAGTGAATACCCATTTGCAAGGTCGAGGTGAGTCATCCAAGGGGTGGCCGAGTCTATCCAAGGTTGGAGGCTGACATTAGTAAGAACACAATACCATAATATTGATAATTGTTTTTTTTTTTAAATCTATAGATTTTTTTTGTCGTCTTTGATATTTAACTACACTTCATATAGCATGCTGCAAATTTTAATTGAGCAGAAAATATTTTCACAAAAAATTACAATTTTGTAGTTTGTGTGCCAAATGTAAACATGCATTAAGTGACTAACATTCTGCTAAATGGTATTTATTTTTTCCTTTATAGGAACATACCCACACAAATCTAGATACAAATCGCTTACATTTATAAGTAAATATACAAATTAAATGTTGTTTTATTTCTATTGTCTAGCATTAAAAACATTTTATGGTCCTCAAAGCTACCAGAATGAGATGGAAGACATAGAGAAAGAAGCATATGCCTTAAATGGTGAGAAACCAAAGAAGATACTGGAATTATTCACAGACCGGACTATAAAATGGCAGCTTATTACGATAGTAGTTACAAATATGGGACAGCAACTCTGTGGTATAAATGCAGTAAGTAGAGGATGTATGATATATCTGAGCATATACTTTCACATCACAATATGTACCTGAACGTGACTGGATTGCAGAATGCGTTGGTTTTATATAACTCATAATTTTAAATTAATATGAGGCGCAATGAACCTATAGTCCATTCAGCAAGGCAGAACAGCAATATTTAGGTGTATTTCTTGACGGCTGCCATGAGCATCTCAACTGGAGACTGGGAACAGTTTTTATGAACCATTGAGTTGAAGACCTTAGCTACATGACACAGCACTCTGTACTTGGCTGACATACAATTTGAAGACCTTACACTTAAGTTGGAACGTATACAACATATTTAATGCAGTCCAGTACAATATCATTTTGGTACTAAACCATGAAATATGTCCCACAACCAAAGGGCAGTTAAGCCACAAACAAAATGGAAAAATTGCCTGCACTCCAAACTTGTAGTAAATAAATGCACATTTCAAAAATATAATCGAAAGACTTACATAAAAAAAATGAAAAATCTCATTGTTTGTTAGGTGAGACATGCTTAATGATCAGTGCAATCACAGTTAATGTAATAAATTGCTAACCATATTGTTACTGAAATTGCAATTACTACATACAAAACAAAATATATGCATATTAGTTTGATCCTTTTAAACTTTTTTTTATATATCCATATCTTAACTTTCCCATATGTAGCCTTCATCTATATTTCACTCTCATATTCTGTCAGGGTTCTACACTGAGCTTCTGACTCATGCATTTAAAAGTCATAATTTATGTGCTTATATACCTCCTGCCTCCTCTAGAGGCCTCCCTACCTTACTTTGCTTGTATTTCTTCCCCTCTGTTTCGTGTCAGGTGGACTCATTACCTTTTTCAACACACCCAGGTTAAATAGCTACACTTGATTGCAAACAGTGCTTTTGCACTGAAGTTTGATGCCTGACTTCTGAGAGCTACTTGAAGCTCATTTGAATTCCCTGTCCAGAAACTGGGAATATGAGCCTGGGTGGCTCACCTGGCCTGGGGGATGTTTTTCAGCATCTCCTGAGACCCTCTGGCTACAGCAAGATTTCTTCAGCTAAGCTGCTCCCAGTCACTCCTGCTCAATCCTCACCCTCTCTAGGGTGTTCCTCCTGCTTAGCTACCCTGCTCAGTCCTCACCCTCTCTAGGGTGTTCCACCTGCTTAGCTACCCTGCTCAGTCCTCACCCTCTCTAGGGTTTTCCACCTGCTTAGCTACCCTGCTCAGTCCTCACCCTCTCTAGGGTTTTCCACCTGCTTAGCTACCCTGCTCAGTCCTCACCCTCTCCAGGGTGTTCCACCTGCTTAGCTACCCTGCTCAGTCCTCACCCTCTCTAGGGTGTTCCTCCTGCTTAGCTACCCTGCTCAGTCCTCACCCTCTCTAGGGTGTTCCTCCTGCTTAACTACCCTGCTCAGTCCTCACCCTCTCTAGGGTGTTCCTCCTGCTTAACTACCCTGCTCAGTCCTCACCCTCTCTAGGGTGTTCCTCCTGCTTAGCTACCCTGCTCAGTCCTCACCCTCTCTAGGGTGTTCCTCCTGCTTAGCTACCCTGCTCAGTCCTCACCCTCTCTAGGGTGTTCCTCCTGCTTAGCTACCCTGCTCAGTCCTCACCCTCTCTAGGGTGTTCCTCCTGCTTAGCTACCCTGCTCAGTCCTCACCCTCTCTAGGGTGTTCCTCCTGCTTAGCTACCCTGCTCAGTCCTCACCCTCTCTAGGGTGTTCCTCCTGCTTAGCTACCCTGCTCAGTCCTCACCCTCTCTAGGGTGTTCCTCCTGCTTAGCTACCCTGCTCAGTCCTCACCCTCTCTAGGGTGTTCCTCCTGCTTAGCTACCCTGCTCAGTCCTCACCCTCTCTAGGGTGTTCCTCCTGCTTAGCTACCCTGCTCAGTCCTCACCTTCTCTATGGTGTTCCTCCTGCTTAGCTACCCTTCTCAGACCTCACCCTCTCTAGGGTGTCTCCTGTTTAGCTACCCTCCTCAGGCCTCAACCTTACCTCAGGGATCACCCATTGTTTTACTATCTCTCTACCCATACCTCTGCTTTGTCTACAGTCCATTCTACAACTCTTTGTTTATACTGCAGTTTCTACTTAAACCCTTTTCCTGTTCTGCAGTTGTTTGCGAAAGTTCCCTTTTGTCTCTGCTTCAGTCCTTATTCCAATCCCTAGCTCTTTGTTTCTTTATCTGTTCTCAACCTGCACAATATATAACAAGCAACCAGACGCCTCCACTATCCTTGCACTGAAACGCTTACCTGACCTGGTAAAGGCCCTGACATATTCCTTCATGATGGCATGATGAAGGCCCAAAAGAAAGAAAAATTACAATTGGCTAGATGGGATATTCAGTGGCACTTTGGAGGTTCATAGTGGTTTTGAACCTAAACATCCTGTTGCAGTGTTTCACTATGTACCATGATTATTTCCACACATTTATCTATAACAGGGGTGTCCAAGTTTTTTGTGCAGAGGGCCACTTTACCAAAAATGTAAGTGTGCGTGGGCCACATTAATTTATCATTGTGAGAAAATTACACACAAACAAAAATATATGTATCAGACTCCACAGCATTAAAACTCACAATAGTGTGCACATTACTGTGAGTTTTATCGCTATGGAGTCTGTGGTACATTCACACAGAGCACATTACTGTGAGTTTTACTGCTGTGGAGTCTGTGATACGCTCACGCACTGCACTAGACTCCACAGCAATATAAATCACAGAAAAAAAAACCTCACATTAAATACGCAGTCACACACACACACTTGCATACAGACACACACATTCACAGCCACAGATCGAGACTTACACACAGGGCCGGACTGGGAACAAAAACCAGCCCTGGAAAAAAATTGTATACCAGCCCCATATCATAATATAATTTTTTTGCTCATAAAAGGGGAACCATGCATGTTTTAAAAATACATCTGAACAGAGTATTATTTATAGATAAGACTGATATATTAGCCTGCCTAGGGCAATATATATCTCCAGTATGTACACAGAGTTATATGAATTGCCCTGTGCAGAGGTATATATATCGGAGCAGTGTTTGAGACATATCCTTGTGTACATATTTCTGTATCGTCTCTCTCTCTCTCATTTATGTAGCGTCTCTCTCTCTCATTTATGTAGCGTCTCTCTCTCTCATTTATGTAGCGTCTCTCTCTCTCATTTATGTAGCGTCTCTCTCTCTCAGTTCTGTAGCGTCTCTCTCTCCTTTCTGTAGCGTCTCTCTCTCACCCTCCCCCTTCTCCTGAAGTGTCTCTCTCTCCCCCTCCCCCTGTAGTGTCTCTCTCTCCTCTCCCCTTCCCATGTAGTGTCTCTCTCACCCTCCCCCAATTCCCCTGTAGTGTCTCTCTCTCTCTCCCCTTTCCCCCTGTAGTGTCACTCTTCCCACCCTTCCCCCTGTAGTGTCACTCTTCCCACCCTTCCCCCTGTAGAGTCACACTTCCCCCCTTCCCACAGTAGTGTCACACTTCCCCCCTTCCCCCTGTAGTGTCACTCTCCCCCCCCTTCCCACGGTGGTGTCACTCTTCACCCCCCTTCCCCCTGTAGTGTCACTCTTCACCCCCCTTCCCCCCGTAGTGTCACTCTTCCCCCCCTTCCCCCTGTAGTGTTACTCTTCTCCCCTTCCCCATGTAGTGTTACTCTCTCTCACCCTGCTGTCTCTTCCTCCTCACCGCACTGCGCAGGAACTGCTGCTGCAACATCCGGCGGCAGCAGGCGAATTTCTTAAAGAGGCGGCAACCTCCGAACTTCTTAAAGTGTCCTGCCGCCACTTTAAGCAGTTCGGCGGCCGTCGACACTTTAAGAAATTGGCCTGCTGCCGCCGGATGGCTAGTGGTGGCTGCCGCCTATTGGCTTTAAGTGGCCAAGGCAGCCCCGGAGCAGGCGGCCCACGGGATTTTTCCCGGTATCCCGGTGGGCCAGTCCGGCCCTGCTTACACATACAAAGCCACAAATAAACAGTCACACTTAAATGCACATCCACACACATTCATAGAATCCCACTTACACACATACACAGCCACACACAAACACAAACACATACATACACGAGTCACACTTTCACACAGACTTCCACATACACACACACACACAAAGTGACACTTACATAAGCAAAGTGACTTACACAGACTCATACTTACACTACACTACACACACACAAACACACACACACAGGCTGACATTTACACAGACTCATCCTTACATGTCACACACATACAGAGTCTCACTCACACAGTTACACTTACACACACACACACAAAGACATACTTACACACAGACACAGAGAGATACTTATACAGCAATGGTGGAAACTCCATATGTGTGCCGCACCCGCGCTGTGTATTTCTGGTGTTTGTGTGCTCCGAATAGAGAGCACACAAACCCCGGAAATACATCCGGGAGACATACTGCAGCTGTGAATTCTGCAACAGAATCACTCACTCTGTTGCCAATTCGACAAGCACTAAACGTATACAAATTTTCATATACTTTTAGTGCTTGTCGAATTGGCAACAGAGTGAGTGACACTGTTGCCGAATTCGTAGCTGACGTCGGCCATTCGGATGTAGCTCGTGTATGACAGTTCGCAGATACATCGTGCCTCCGAGTGACAGGCGTGCTCTGGACTGGCAGCACGCATGTCACTCAGGGACACGATACGCCCGTTACACAGAGAGACAAACACAGAGATATACTTACACACACACGTTTCTTTTTTTTAACGGGGCTGTGCGGTCCAAATGGAACTCCTCCTCCATGCACCTCCAGGTGTGTGTCTGTATTCCCTCCCCCTCGCGCATGATGTCATGCAGTGTAGGAATTATGCGCACCGCACTATATGTGGCACTTTGATGGGGAACTTAGTTCTTTGATGGTTCTTCACATGCAGCTGGTGGTGCAGTCAGTCCGCATGTTGGACGCCCTTGATCTACAATGTTAAATGGATGTAGTATGTACAATAACTTCTATGCATTATGGTTTTTTTACAGATCTACTTCTATGCTGATTATATATTTAGGAAAGCTGGGATTCCTGTTCAAAATATACCTTATGTGACACTAGGCACAGGAGTTTGTGAATGCCTGACTGCTTTAATGTGTGTAAGTAAAGATGACTGGTTGTTCTTTAAGGGGTCAGTACCATGCACATGTTTTGCATTGTTATATTTACCTTTAAGT